>JAWWLV010000045.1:36249072-36284688 GCA_035041135.1 Platyrinchus mystaceus | reverse complement strand
TGCCTGAATGTTTTCTTTGATTGATTAAATCTCAAGTAATAAAAAATGTTATATTTTAAGCCTACCACTTATTTTGATTACAATTCATTGTTAGGACTGATCATTTAATAAATATCTATTGAGCAAGCTGCTCAGAATTCATGAAGAAAGAGAAATTTACAATTAATAAAGAGAAATTTACAATTAATTTCATGGGAAAAGAGGTAGGACAATGCCTAACAAGTTCTTTTGAAGATCATGACTTTTTTACCCAACAAAATGCAAGCCGAGAGCAATCCCTTTGTAAACTGTTCTCTTAGAGTCCCAGAATTATATGAACAAAGAAAGAAGAGAGAATATATTGAGGATCCTGTGGAAAGAACTCTGCAAGATCTACTCTTGGAGTGCCTGAAATGTATGATAAAAATGTGTCCATAGGCTCTGTGAAATCAACTTGTTTAATTACACTAATAATAGGAAGTAAAAGTATAATGCTGAAGTGCTGAAGGGCTCAAGATTTCTTTTCATAAAAGTCCTTCTCTAGAAAAGAAGAATATAATTAAAACCTTTGTTTTTACAGAAAGTGTGGAGATCCAAAGAAAAATGGGAGTTTGTAGGAAAGTCATTATTCTTGATCAAAATTGTTTGATAGAAAAGGGCAGTCTTCCTTTGCTAAATGTGCCTGCTTACAATGTAAGAAAAATTATGGTATTAACTTTTACTTTGCCATCTTGGCTTAGAAGATAATTGTTGTCTGTGTTGCTCATGATTAAATATTCTAAAATATTACTCTTGGAGGCAGATAACATTCTTTTGGTAAATCAGTTCTCTCTGGTAATGCCAGTCGCTGGGAACATTTTAATGACTACAGTCACAATATCACCATTATTTCAAGATGCAATAAGTCATCATCCATGATTACATCTACTGTTCTTTGGGTAGGTTGGACTTGAACCCATGGCCTTCACCAGGTGTTAGTTGGTGTAGGCTATAAACATCCAGTGGGCTCAGCTGGTCTTTCAAAAGGAAAATGTGGGCTAGGGTTTTTCTGCCCTTCACAAAAGTTGAAAAAGTGTCCTTGAAGATTAGCCCCAAGACGAACATATCTTTGAATTTGGCCTTAAACAGAAGTGGAATTCATTGTAATGATAATATTATCATGTGAGTCCTCAAGGAGAGTTATTTCAGAATCACAGAATATTCTGAGTTTGAAGGGACTCACAAGGATCTTCAAGTCCAACTCTTGAGTGAATGGGCTGTACAGGGACTGAACCCACAACCTTGGCATTATTAGCAATTAGCAATTTCTAGTCACAAGTCTTCCACAGAGACTCTGGAACAAGAAAGGTTCAATTACGAACTTGAAAATTACCATAGTATGAAGTTCATAGAATCACAGAATATGGCGAATTGGAAGGGACCCATGAGGATCACCAAATCGAACTCCTGGCCCTGCACAGGAGCATCCACAAGAGTCACACCATGTGCCTTAGAGTATCATCCAGATGCTTTTTGAACTCTGTCAGCCTTGGTGCTGTGACTACTTCTCTGGGGAGCCTGTTCCAGCACCCAACCACCCCCTTAGTGAACAACCTTTTTCTGATATCCAACCCAATCCTCCCCAACACAACTTCAGGCCGTTCCTTCAGGTTCAGTCACTGGTCACCAGAAAGAAGAGACCAGTGCCTCCCTCTCTTCTTCCCCTTCCAAGGAAGTTGTAACTGCAATGAGGTCTCCCCTCAGTCTCCTCCTCTCCAGGCTGAACAAAGTGACCTCAGCCGCTCCTCATACGGCTTCCCCTCAAGGCCCTTCACTATCTTCATTGCCTTCCTTTGGACACTGTCTAATAGCTTCATAGCTTTCTTATATTGTGGTGCCCAGAACTGCACACAATATTCAAGGTGAGGCTGCATCAGTGCAGAGCAGAGCAGGACAATCTTCACCCTCGACCACTTGACCTCGCCTCCCAGCACACGGTTGGCCCTCCTGGATGCCAAGGCACTGTTGACTCATATTTAACTTGCTGTTGACCAGATTAGACTAGGATATGAGCTAAATAATTGTAAACATCACGTGAGAACTGCCCGTGAGCAGTCTGAAGATCCTTGGTTCTGAGGCAGAATGCACAAAAGTAGCTGCCTATTTGTCCTGTTATGAAAGCAACATAGTTAGCTTAAAGCTATCTATAATAACACTTGTGTGGCTACAGTGCAAGAATACACTTTGATAGGAAGTCAGAAAGAGTTTTTAAAAGAAGGAATTATCATCATTCTAATGCTGCTTTGAAGTGTTTCTCTGATCAGCAGTACTGCTCTTCCCATGAGATCTCTAACCACTGAAATTATTGCTGCTTTGTCAAAACACTCTGGCTTGAAACAGACCACCCCGACTCTGGAAGAGGTGCTCTGCCATTGGATTCTTTGTTTCTATTTTTCTCAAGAGAAAATGTGTAAAGATTTGGTAGGTATCTCCCTCAGTGATTCTGGTCTCTCTCTCAGGTTGCTGTGGGGACCAATCGACTGGGAATCAACAGTGCCAAAAATTCTGTGAGTAACAGATGAAAGTGTTTTTCTGGTTCAACTTAGCTAACAGTAACTTTTTGACAAAGTTAACTGGTATTTCCACAGCAGAAATAGACCTCAGCCACCTTTTTCATTGACATATTTGGCAAATTCTAGGGGTGTCCAGCCCTGAGGCCAGGAAGCAAGACCACAGAACTGGCTGAGAGCCACCTCCTCACATCACCCTGTGTCAATGAAAGACATCATCTTGTCTGCTGCACACCCAGACAGTGGCTCATTGGTCCTCAGCAGAAACTGATAGCAGGAACTGCTGGGAGCAGAGAGGCAGCAGAGGCCTCAGGGAGAACAGTCCTAAAGCAGCTGCTTTTCAATTTCATCTTCAGTCACAGCCTGGTTGGTGCCCTGTGCCTCTCTGAGAATATTGGGCATAAGCTCCCCCCAACACAGACTGCATACAGGTAAAACCTCCTTTTCTAGACCTCTACCAGCAGATGTAACTTTCAGTGGCAGCACTTTTTCCATGCCTAGTCTGTTTTGACTCTCCCAGAGACATTGCTCAGTGTCCTCTCCATCTTCATTGTAAAGCATGATGAAAATCTCTCACATTAAAAGGCATCTGAGAAGGTTGACCATTCAAGTCAACAGTGCCTCAGTCAGCACAGCCACACATAGATCTTATACATTCCTATTTTGCTGGAGTTACATCTTCCAAGGCCGATACCTCTGCCAGTGATCAAGTATCTGAATTATTTTCATTTTCTCCAGTGATTTCTGTTGTCCATTTTCAGAAAATATATTACTCCTGATTCAAGCTCTGGATAGTGCTTTAAATCACAGTTCTTTTATAACAATATTTTGAAACATTAATGCTAAATATGGAAATATTACAAAAATAAACATGGAGTATGTAATTACAAACACAGTCAGGATGTTGTTGAATTCACTCACCACATACCTGACCAAATTCCATCCAGAGACAAGAAATCTCCAGAGTAGCAGCTATTCATCTATCCCTCAATTTTCGCATCTTCTTTTAACTTTCGAGTTAGAAACAGCAGTATTAACAGCAGCTGATAAAGACATCATGGTGGTGATGGATGGAGTTCCAGAAACATATACTGGGGATATGACTGATTTCAGAGATTTACATAAATTAAGTAAAGAGGTTGTATTCAGTCTGGTGGAGTCAGTGTCTTCCTCACCAAAGGAATCTCTCTAAGCTATGCAGTCATTTATCAGATGATATGGTAATTAAAGTAATGTCAGCAAGGCATCTTGGCAGTCTCCACTGAAAATAGACTTTGCAAATTTTTGCAGAGGTACTGTTATTTCAGCCAGGATTGTCCACAAGAAGGCTGTACAAAGCTGGTAAGCAGAACTATGATTTTTATTCAACCTACTGATAGATTTGGAGAAGATCCCTAAGATTTCAGGCCAAAAGTTCTTCTTTAGTTTTGAAACAGAACAACTACAGATAAGTTCAAATTGCTGCTTAAGTTGTGTTAATCAGTAAGACTGGGACAACACAGCAGTTTGTACCTGAGATGGAGAAAGGAGTCCTCAGCCATCTTTGAACAGTGCAGCCCTTGAGCTGACAAGCCAATTATAGAGGGGACATAGAAAAAAAAAAGGCAGCTGCTTTCACTTCAGGCTGTGAGATGGACTGGAGGGACCACAGTACTGCAATGTGTTGGCAAATGTGACTCAGAAGCCTGGGGATCCTGTGAGATGCTTCAAAGATTAGTTGTATCCCTGTTGCACTGTGTCCTTTTGTAGAACACTTTGCATGAACATAAAGAGGTTGGGGAAGTGTTAACCTTCTGTTTCAAGGTCAGTATTAGTGACAGCTGGATAACAAATGCATCAGTGACAGCCTTGCCAACACACAATGAAATCTTGGCAGATACGAGATGGAAACTAGCATTACGAGTGGTACATAGCAAGTTATCATCTTCCTGCCCATCACAGCATATTAAAACAAGACAAATTTGAATTCACAAAACAACTTCTACCAAAGGCTCTCTAAACTTTTTCCCACTTTACAATACTCAGATCTCCCAATATCCCTTGGGGGGAAAGTATTATTATGCAAAGGCTAAATGACTTGTATTCTGCTAGGGATAAACGATTTGCCTAAAGACACAGAGCAAATCAGTGGCTTTGATTTATAGCTCTGATCTGGCCTGACTGCAAGGGAAGACTTTTCTGGATTCACACAGAGTCCCACTGAAGTCTCCAGCCCCACTGGAGAAAGAGCCAATGCAGGGTAAGAATCCACCAAAGTCTCAGTACTCAATCTAGGAGAAGGCAGTCACCCTTTTTCTTGCCCAAGGTATTGTTTGCAGAGCAATGCCTGCAATGTCTGCATTATGCATTTGACAGGAAAATTAAAAGAATATAATAAGAATACTAAAATGTTATAATGTATGTTTATATGCATTGCCAGTCTTCTTAAAATTGTGTTTGAGCAATCTAGCTCTAATATTTCTTGTTTCTATAGAACTCTTTGCTAGCTAATTTTGCAAGTGTGTCTGATCAGGCTCATTTAATTCATCATTTTTGTTTGACTCATTAATCTCTGCCTCCGCTTTGAAAGATAATCTGCATTTAATGGCTATGTTATGTAATACGCAGCAAGCCAGGAACATTTTGCACACTTTCAGAGGGCAATATTGTAATGTGTCACCAGATTTATCTATGCATCAAGATCTCATTTTTAAGATGCTCAAAGTGCTTTCAATTACCAATGGGCTTAGTTTCTGAGCACTGCTGTAATTTGTTCCTGGGAGAGTCTGAGGGTTAGAAATCAGTCATGTAAGAGTGTTTCAAGGTATAGCCACAATCACACACAAAGAAAAATGCAAAGATAAGAATAAATTAAAATTAAATTATAAACTTTATATATTCTTATCGATACTTACTCACCCCAAAGCTATCCCTTCTGGCAATCACTAGGCTAAGATTGAACATGGGCTGATTTCAGGGTCTGGTAGCAGGGACAGTAAGTCCAGACTCTTCCATTCCCTGTGCTTCTTGTAGTTCCAAGTAAGGACAGCATGGTCTTTGCAACTCTGCTATTGGCAGGTAGGTACAATCCATGTACAGTGGCAGATGTCAACCTACACCCCTTTTAGCTAACAAGTGAAGGTGTTTGATGTTCTTGAAACACCTTTTAAAGACACAAACTGACAGCAGCTGGAGAAATTTAATGATGTGACTGAGCAGTAAATCTGGCCCACTATTGATTTCAATTCACTCTTCAGTTTTCTAGACTGGAGAGGCAATGGAAGCACTGAGAGGGTATTTGCAGAGCACTCACCTGGGTCTGGCATTCCTTTTTTTAACTTCATCTCATTATTCTTACTGGAGGATTTACCCTGCTCATTCTAGGAAATTTGGGATAGCTAAGCTATGGGCACTTCTTCCTTGCCCTTCCTATTACCTCTAAAGGCCCATATTACTTTAACTTATGTAAGGATCCAAACATTAAACACATAAATGATCAAAATACTTCAAGATAACATTGCAAATACTTTTCTTATAGGTATTAGGACTCTTCTTATCTTCAGATATAATCATAGAAACTTCCTCTCTTTTTAATACATTTACTCATGGACTGGTTCAGTGATTGTTCTTTAATTTAACATTTTTTCAGTTTTCTTATACCTGTTAGGTGTAAATAGACACTTTTTATTTTCATAATCTCTTTGCCAAGGACT
Source organism: Platyrinchus mystaceus (assembly GCA_035041135.1). Taxonomy (NCBI): domain Eukaryota; kingdom Metazoa; phylum Chordata; class Aves; order Passeriformes; family Tyrannidae; genus Platyrinchus; species Platyrinchus mystaceus. The sequence continues at coordinate 36,278,468 of JAWWLV010000045.1, read as the reverse complement.
GAATTTCATTAACAAGTTTATACATCTAATTAGAGCAATCAATTACCATCTCTTTAAACCCTGTGGGTTTTTTTCTCATCTTGAATTCATTCGTATTTCTTAAATTCTTTCTGAGAATGAAAAACTATATCCAATTGTAGTCAAACCAAAATTGCTAGACAAAGATTCTTTGCTCGGTGACATTATGCTTTACAGTGTGATCCAATAGTAGTACTTGCTCATTTTGTTACTATAACTCATTGCAAATTTGTACTTGCTTCACTATGTTAGTTCCTCTAGACTATTTTACATTGATACTATTGAGATTTCCCCATTCTATGGAGTAACTGAAATCTTGGATGATTTTCCCCAGAAGAATTAGCCTGCATTTAGTGGTGAATCTTATTGCTGTTCTTAATAAAATCCTTTGGATAGGGTCTCAGAAATTTTCCCTGTTGTTACTGTTGTTAACAGGTCCGTCACACTGTACATTTCATTAAGAAGCTGCTTTTTCCTTCCTTTCTGAGAAATCATTAATGAAGATAATAAAACTTACTAGATATTTTAACCAGGTCTTACAGATTCCCACTTCTCATTATCTCTAGTTAACAGTTCTTCAGACAACTTCACTTTATGTGAACATGTTTGTTCCCTGGCCAATTTGAATTAATTTGGAAAGCTGCTGTCAAATGCTTTATTAAAATCCAAATAAATGATAGCTACTGGTCTGAATTCATCCAATAGTCTTGCAATTTTATCAAAAAACCAATCATCCAGTTTATCTTGCAAGCTCTGTATGTGGTAAATTCCCTTACTTAATACTGTTGCTTTCATTATCTTCCAGAACTCCAGAAATGCCTTTTTTAGCCCAACACTTTTTCTTCAGCAACCTAATGATCAAAGTTAGACTTATTAAGGGGCAACACTCTAGCTGTCTAAGTATACATAACTGTTGTATGTTGTCACACCCAATATTCTGAAGCCCAATAGTAGGTAATAATTGTTCCATTTCTACTCTGCTACTTGCCTACCATGTTTCTTATAATGGTTTGAAATATGTGTAGAGGTTGTGCAGTCTAAAGCTGCTTTTTGATTGGTCAAAGGCAATAGTTTATATGTTATTTCCAGATTATTGACACTGCACTGTTCCACTTCCATGCTTCTCTCTCAATATCTTTCTTCACTAAGTACTCAGCAGTTTGGTGCCCTTTTCCTGTACCAAATGAAAGTTGCATATTAATCCAATTCAGTCCAATGCTTTTATTCAAGATCATGAGCACTTTTTTATTTTTTTTTTACATTCCTACAATATTTTCTTTCTTCTTTTTTTTTTCCCTGCAGCTACCTTGTTCATAACTTATTGCCACTTTGCTTCACTATAAAGAAATCATTGCACTACCTTATGTTTGCCACTACATAGTGCTTAAATACTACTTCTGTTTTTATGATGTAAGAGATTATAAACTGAAACGATGTGGACAATGTAAAGGATTTTCTGTACCAGACAACATCTTCCCTATCAGGGCATCAGAGAGCCTCGAAGAAATTACATTATTCATAAATAAAGCAAACCAGAGCCTTGCCAAGAGACTGCATCTGCTCTTTACCTCAGAGTACTCCAGGAGTTACACTAGTTTTAGCCAAAAGCACTGCTCCATGTCTCATCTTGAGTAATGTCATCAGCAAACAATCAAACCCCTAAATACATATTAATTATGAGAATGAAAGCTAATATCTCACATAATGGTGTGCAAAAAAGAGTCTGGGTTTAAATCAGGTTAAAAGGAAGAATCAGTTTATGAACTTTGCAGCAATTATCTGCTACCAGGTGATTGTCGTCTGTGAGAACAGTACCTATCTTCAAACATACCTTGATTAGGATATATTGCTTCCCATAAGTGACAAAGATTTTGGAAAAAAAGAAAAAAAAAAAACACAAGTCCTGCTGAGGCTCCCTTAGTTTGATGGTTGCTTTTTTGCATTCAGGTTCTGACCAACTGCCTGACTGGGCTTCAGTTACTAATTTAATTTACAGTAAATGAAGTCAGTTTTTCCCCGTAAGTTCATCCTTCACTTCAGGTTATGCTTTAACATTTCCTGTGTACAATATATCCTACTACTGAAATTAATTATATTCATTGTTTCTATCCACCTTACAGCATCAGTTGCATTTTTTTATGATGTGATTGGTTGTTTTTTTCACCATGTTGACTAAAGGATCCTCTACAATTAGCTCAGACACAGGCATCTATCTAGCAGACAACTAAACTGTCACACATTGTAGGAACCAGGCTCTTTTGAAGTAGCGCATTGCACTGCTTTGTCTCAGTTGTTCAAATCTCTTTAGCTTGGCTAAAATGGGACTGGATAGTACTTTAATTGAATCATTACTGCGAGGACACATCAAACTCCCGGTCCTGCAGTGCTTTCAGACCAGTGGATACAATTCTTCTGCCACCAACTCTGATACAAATTAGAAGGTGCTAGAAAAATGTAGAGTAAGTGAATAACTTAGCAGGAAGACAAACTCGATCTTGCCCACCTGAAAGTGTCAACTCTGTTTATTCGAGTTTATCCACTTGTCTATACATGCCTGCACTTAACTTGCTTAAGTTTGTAGAGCCAATCTTATTAGACATTTCCCTTAATCCCTTGGTTTTAGCAAATCTCACTGCTTACTTCAATTTTTGAAATGCAGTTTCTGTATAAGAAGCTGCAAGTTTAACATGTGTAGGAAGCCAGTGGTAGAAGTCTGTCCGCCAGTGGTAGAAGTCTGTCCTTTTATATCTTTTAAAAAAATCACTTAGACATTTAAAATGTGTAGCACCATTTTATACTCAATTACAAAGTAGAATTGCTGAACACAAGTGAAATGCTTTTAAAATTGAAATTGCAATTGCACATCTAATTTTAAAAATATAACCATTTCCCATTTACTATATGCATCATTTTGATTATTTAGCCTCCATAGAAATTCCATGCAGCTATATCAATTAAATATTTGCCCATTTTCATTTATTGTGCACACAGAAACAGTAAAATGCAAACCTCATCCATGCCTTTGAAATTTTTGCATTAAGCAAGGTCACAGAAGAATGAATTATGTAAAGATAGATGCAGAGAGAGCTTTTATGAACCATGATCCTGATATTTGGTCTTTAGTTTTTTATTCATCTGACTATTTTTCCCAGGCTGAACTATGAGTTACTGAAAAATACACTCAACAGTAAGGAGATTTAAAAAGAACAAAAAATTCCTGAGTCAACCATTTATCTGCTACTGAATTCTGTGAGCTAATCTTAGCCCAAGCAAGAGCTCCCCTAAGCAGTTAATATATTTTAATATGGTACAAGTACTCTGGATACATGGTACAGTTTATGGCGTAATTGGTTTTAAAACTAAAGGGAAAAATCTGCAGCTGCAGAGCAAACTGGGTGAAATCCTAACCAAGGCTCTTGGCCTGCCAGCCTAAACCAGTCACAATAAGGCACTAAGGAAGTCTCGATCTTTTACTGCTCCTCAAACCCTTCACATTTAGCTGTAACCAGTGTTTATCGTAAACAGAAATAACATCTACCCTTGGTGGTAACTATGGAAGGAATATTTTAAAGTGCATGTTTCATTAATCTTGGCCAGTGACAATGTTTTTAACATAAAATATTGATCCCTCTCCTATCGTTCTGGTTCTACTGGAGATTATTGTTAACTGCTTATCATTAAACAGGGCCTGTTGATGTGAAATAGCACTCTGTAAGATAATTTTTTTCAGTCTTTTAATTCAGCATTTAGCTCAAAGTGCCTTCTGTGTAAGCTTTTCTCAGAGCCACAGTCCCAATTCTTGCTTGTGTCTTATTTGCTTTTTCTTTCTCATTTGCTTTAGCTCCTTTGGCTGGGATCTTACTCTGCTTGTCTTTTATAGCTGCAAAAATCTTCAGAAAACAATCAAGAAAGACCCCCTCCTCAAAGTGCCTCTGCTTTCCAAGATGACATGTTCTTCTTTGGAGCAACCTACCTGCCTTTAGGGTTACTTACCTGCTTGGGTTAACCTGCTTTTAATATCAACCACACAAAACCTTACAGGCTTTTTGAAAGGGACATAACTGCTCTGACTTCCACCAGTATATGTGGAAATACATGCTGATTTTGTGCTAAGACTTCTATTATTACATCATTACTCTAACCTCCATAGAAATGTATTTGAAACATATCAATTAGCTAAGCAGATGAGTGAGATGAGAAAAAATGCATTACATTTGTGATTGTAGAGCAGAAACAATAGACACTTTTAATGGATATAAAAGGGTATCTCTGAAAATAATACCATTTCTTTAAAATCATATTTGTGAGCTATTTCATCTTTTTAAGGGCCGGATTCACATTTGTGCTTGTGCCTATTGCAACCTTTTGACAGTTTTATTGTCGAAAAACTCAAGGTACATCTCATAATTGTACCAGGAACATGCATTTATCACTGGCAACAGTTCTGTGCCACATGAAATGAATTACTGTAATAGACATGTCATGTAATAGCATCTTATTATCCTCCCCCTCTTTCTCCTCTTTTTCCTAACCTTCTGCAATGAGCAGGTCAAAAATGATGGCAAGTAGAACAGACAAAATGATTCCTGAAAAAGTTAAAGAAGTAAAATAATGCCTGCTAAAAGTAATGCTGTAGCAGTACAAGGAGTAATTAACAGTATGGCAAATACACTACATAATGAAAATGCCATACTAGGGCCTTGAGCCCTAATGCTGCTGTTCAGCCCTAGCAGTGCAGCAGAGAGTGAGGCACTTTGGTGGATCAGGGGCATGATGGGTAGCACCATGGAAGACTAAGGCTCCTTAGATCCTTCTGCCCTAGTTTCTTCACTGCAGCCCTCTTATTACTGCTGAGTGGCAAGGCAAAACCTTAAAAATACACCCAGGCACTACCTATTGTTCCTACAGTTGCTGTGGCCAGAGAAGCAGACAGGGGAGGAGGTGACCCATGGAAAGAGTGCTTGAGGATCCAGACTCACCATGAACCTGCTGATGCAGTTCTCATTGAGTCTTCAACCATTAGTCCAGATTCTTATGGGTTGACTTCAGACAAATTGACACAAACATAGAGGACAGTGTGGGCTAGATCCAGTACAGAGTTTCTGTAGTTTGACATCAGCCCCATGAAGCAAAAAACAACCACTGTTAGGGTGTAGAGTGCCTCCATTGAATCATTCAGCAATTTCTGTTTACTTTAACTACATTTTGACCAGAGTAGATGTGGCTGCTAACTCAAAGACTACGTTTCAACATGAGGCTTTAATTTCCCAAGCATATCATTATTATTTCACATAATTTCAGCCTTACCTTCATTATACTTTTCTGAAAAATCTCCTTGTGCTCATTTTCCCTTCTCATCTGTAAGGCAGCCTCAGTCATGTCATTCTCAATAATGTTTACATAACATGGGGTTTACGTGCTCAATTCTCAGAAAAGCCAGGATTGTCAACAGCTCACTGAATTGTTTCTTTTCACTCCCCTGATTCTGATAGCAGTGGGAATCTGTGTGGTGCCTTCCATGCTGAAGGTGCAGTTTAAAGAAACTAGATATATTTTTGCTATGAATATGAGGAAGCAGGAAATTAGTCAGCAAAAGCTGATTTTCCATTGTTAAGATAGCAAATACTCCTAAGTCAATTTACAACCCAAAGGCTCTAGCTTCTTTTCCTCCTACACCTTCCAGCTCAGCTGAGGAGCTTTCAAAGCAAATGGATGCCTTTAAAGTTCTCGTTTTACTGAAGACACTGAGTTGAGAGCAAATAAACAGCTCTTCATTTGGCCTTGTATGAAAACGTTCAACTTGAAAGCAGCTCAGCCACTGAACGAAGCGCTGCTGATTGCAGTGGCCACACTGGGGAAGAAACAAGCATGTTCTTTCTGATGTTTGATTCTGAGATGTGCTGCCTGTGGGATTTCAGAGGGAACTGCCATTTCTCCATCCTCACATTCTCCCAGGAATGCTTCCAAGGTGGTCATGCACTTTGTCTCAGCTCATTCAACACTCATGGGGAGGTACATGTAGCAGAAAAGAGAGGGACAAGGTCCCTTTTAGGAGCAGTACATCCTAGCCTTTCATAGTTTATCTTACCTTCCACTATCCCCTCCTAATGTGAAAGCTCTCTATTGGCCCACAAGCCTCCTCTTCACACCCCCTGAATCTGATCCAGAACTGAACTCGGGAAAATGAGGTATGAAGGGTATGTCTCCATATTCTGCTGATACCACATACTGGATGGTCAAAATTCTAGCCTCAGTATAATACAGTGAAGTGTTTAAAGGCAGGATATTATAAACATACTCATTTAGGCCTCAGCTTTGTTTACCTGGGCTCAAAGCATCAAAGCTGTCTGTTGTGCTTTGCAAAATCAGGTCCTTAAAAGTTCCCTCCAGCTTTTCAGCAGACTAAGATGTGCAGTACAGAAGAAAACAACTTTATTTAAAAAAAAAGCATTGAAAGCTGTATTTTGAAAAATACAGGGTTGGCTTTTACTCCCAGTGATGTCAATGTCAAAGCTCCAATTGACTTCAGTGTGAACATGATTGTATCCAATGGTTAAATAATTGCACATATTTCACATCTCATTGTTACTGAAAACTGTTCTTCAAAAAAGGAAAATAATAGCCTGGATTCAAGTACTCTATTAAAAAGTCATTTGAACTGCATCCTAGTTGAAATCACTTTTACCAATGAAAAGATCTTTTTGTTTATTCAAAACTTACATTATTAGAATAGCACAAAAGACAGACTTTGCTCTCTATTCCAGTCTTAGTCCTGCCAGTCTTGAAGTGCTTGAGTACCTCCAAGCCCAAATTTTGTATTTTTCTATGATTCTCTGCTTTCTACTAGTCCCAGCATTTTAATATGTTTTGGAAAATTCCTCATGTCAAAAAATACTTTCTCTTGCATCTTTTTCAATGTAAAATCTCAGTTTATATACTCAGCATTATGAAACTGTTATCTCTACTGAAATGGGAACACAATCAAAAGGCTGGGCATTATTTATCTTAGTTATGTCTCCACATCAGAAAATTAAGACAGTGATGAATTACACGTTACTATACAAAATTTTATTATCAGAGACAAAATTCAAATTTTTTCTGCTTAAAATACATAAGATAAAGTTTCTCTTTAAAAAAAAATCCATTTAGTCAGTCCTTAGAGTGGAATAAAAATTTTATGTTGAACATATAGCGGTCCCATATTTATGTAGTCATTTTAAAGGCATATAACAGAAAACACTGTTCTGCTAAACTGAAACAGAAATTCACATATTTTATTTGGCTAATAATTTTAATTGTGGATTAGTTTATATTCATTAGGATTGGTTCTATTATTAATATTATTAATTAATATTGTAAGAATAATTCTGCTTTTATTCCAAAATCCTTGGATGCTCCAAACAAATGAAAATTTTTGTTGAACCTGGCATTTTAGATATACTAAGACTTAGTAAGCATCTCCTCTCTATGTGAAAAATATGTTTTTCCATTAAAAAAAAAGAGGAGAGCAGTTGGCTCTATAAAAAGTTGTGATTTTAAATTCAGCAAAAACACATCACCATATCCCGCACCTTTGCAGAAACAGGTTTCAGCTTAAATCACTTTCCAGAAAGACTAGTTCAGCTATATGCATGAGTTTGCATAGAGTATCCATTAATTAGAAGCACATGATTAATCCCACAGATGTCAGTGGTCCTGCCTACACGCCTATATATTTGGTTGAGTCTTGGTCAACACAGCCTCACATCCAACTGTTTTGCTGAGTTAAACTTTTTGAGTAAGATCTATAAATATGAATAATCAATGAATGCTTTGTCAAAGCAAAATATCTGGAACTAGAAGCTGTACATGCACATATATATGGTACATAGAGAGAGAATTGTGATATTACGCAATCATCTATATTTTCTTTATATGAAAACAGCATTCTGATGTGGCAAACAGACATTTGTGTGAAACCATTTGTGAACTGTATCTAAACTGAACCAGTTCCACCTCTTACTTGACAAAGAACTGAATTCCAAAGAATACAGATTAGAGAAGTGATGGAAAAATATGTTCTTCTAATTAGAGTATTCAGAATTAATCTAAGGCTGAGACAGAATTAACAGAGGGATTCATCCATTACAACCAGCATTAACAGCTGCAGGATGACTTCTTTCTTCTTAAAGTGTCAAAAGATCTTACATGTGGAGTCTCTTGTGAATAGAATTAAATTTATCATCAAACCTTTATTTTCAATAGTATGATCCGTTTATGTCATGGACATGTGTTAGTGGAATAGATCATTAGTTTTCAGAGAACCAATTTATGTTTATCTTCTGTAAAAATAGAGCAACTGAACACCTTTCAGCAAAACATCAGACAAGAAGCTATAATCTCTGTTTTTATAAGGCTCTATGTCTCACCCATACAGAAGCCTGTTGTCTTGCGAACATAACAGCAACATAGCAAAATTACATTTACACATATAATAAAGCTGTCTTTGTACAGGGTAGTTATACAGTAATTACAGTGATATTTCCATTAGAAACTGACAGAATATCTTTTTTTTCACAGAGTGTCTAAGTCCAGGGAAGTCCATCTCTGCTGAAATCTATTGTTTGCAGGAAAAAGAGAGGGTAGTGGCCACACTCTTCACAGTACAGTATTTTACAGTTCTCCAAAAATATTATAAAACTTTATCACATTGAAACCAATCACAAAGTATTATTCTAATGAAAAGCAAAAGGAAAACAAAAAACATTTGTCATCCAATACGTGCTACTGAAAGCTAGATACAAATACGCAAAAGATCCTGTACACCAGCTGAGCCATCACCACAGGGGGCTGTTTAGAGAGCAATGGGTTAGATCCTCAGCTTTAATTCACATTAGTCACTTCAAGGGATCTACTTCACTGCACAAATAGAGGATCTGCAGCCACACACCTGCTTTCAGTTTGGCTACAGATTATTTTGAAATTACATAAATGAACATACTAAGTGGAGTGAAACATAACACAGAGAACTGAGACTGCATCTTGGCTCTTGGTGTGATCCGTCGTACAAAGGCTACCCAGAAAATGTTGGGGCACTCTAGCAAAAGTCTCCTGGCTCATGACTGTCTGCTTCAGCACAGCCTCTCCGCTCTCACAAAGCTACTTACCTCTGTGTTCTTTACCAATATCACTGATACTCTTAGGAAATGGTGCACACAAAATAAGCAAAGCATTCTGAAATACTATTTGGCGAGGTCAGACTTACTTTGCTAGTTACAAATCAGTCAAATATAAATGTCTTTTCTTCTGAGAAAGCACATTTGGTTTGATCCACAGCACTTGCTCATGTGGGTGATTCTCCTTAAACACATCTCAATGGCTCCATGTCTTTTATAAATTCCAACCTCGACTGTGTCACTGTATTCTGAGGTCAAGCTCAGAATTCTCACTGTTAGCATGGACACAAGATAGAACTATGTGGAACCAGATTCTTCAAAATATACTTGATTTTAAAATTCTGCTCCAATTAGGGCATGTGGCCTTTGCTGAAAAATACTCTCTCCCCTTCCTTCCCACTGAAAACAAAATTACGCATATCAGCATGGAAAGGAAAAAAGTGCCTATGTTCCTATATATACCTGAAAATTAAATACTTGACTGTTTGAAATTACTTCTGAAGAATGGACACTAAAATATTCTAGACCTTTACAAATATTTTGGTCAACCCTTTTCAGGTGGGGTAGCCAGAGCTCAGGGCTTATGTTTTTTCTGGGCAATACAGGTTCACTAGCTGGACCTTTGCTGGATAGAGGTTGTGGGTGATCTTCAGAGATGAGTATGATTGCCCTGTGCTAGCAGGAAGCAAAGGGACCTTCTGTTCCTCCCATACAGCTGAAATAAAGACAGATGGAACCTCTCTCCATTTCAGTGGTTCCCAGCTGCTTTCCTAACCCAGGCGATCTGGTGGCAGTGGCAGGTAATACATCCAGCACTCTTCTGACTGCTCCATCCATAGCTGGGCAAACAGACTCTCTTCAGGCTGCTCCACAGCTGGATGGTCCTTTCACACTTTCATGCTCATACTGACACTGTGGCTATATACCCTGCTTAGGGCAGGCAGCCTGATATGGTGAGTATTCCTAACAAAAGTGGTGTTAAGTGGATTATATACATAAACAGTTTTCAAAGCCACATCCGTTTTCCTCAAAGGAAAAGTTGCACATTTGACTCAAAGTCTATTTTCAGTATCAGCTATGATCATGTGGAAAACCAAAACGTTGTGATGCAGGTTTCTAAACAAAGGTACCCTCACCTGCAATTATTGGCTTCACGTAATTCTATCCAAATATTTAGATTTTTATGGGAAAAGTATCTCTATGGAGGATTTTTCACATTCACACACTAACGCACACACATTATATAGATATAATTTTCATTTTTTATTCTTTACTACTAAGGATTTAATTGCATGGTTCAGGATCTTTGCTGTGCAAGTAACCTTCGGCATCATTAGATATATTTCCTTTGGCACTCTAAAGCTTAGTGAAATATCCAAAACAGTCCAAAAGCTACATGAAATTCATCTTCAGTTTCCAACATAGTATCAGAATTCTTGCTACATTCACTGAAAAGATCATCAAAGGTCACAGATTTGGATGTACTGGAGAGGACACAAAGTATTTTTATCATAATGAATGTCCAAGTACTCCCAGTAATAGCAGAAGTGACATTTCATTTCAGAAGAATGTTTTCATGTTGTTCTGCCCTAGTCAAAATTAGTAGCTACTATAATTTTAACAGCTATTAGCAATGGATACATTAATTATTCTACCAGCTACAAAATAATAGGCTGAGATACTTGTAGTTGACAACTTTATAAAAATACAGTAGATATTTTGTTATGCTGGCATAGAATTACGTCTATTCGTATGTCTTCCTATATGATTTAGGATGACATATCAATTTATAACTGCAAAGGATCCTGAGTCATACAAAGGCTGATTAGAGATTCAAGCCTCATCAAATCTCTATAAAATGAACCCGGGGCCTGGGTGAGGTCCATGTCCACACTGCATTCACATTTTGCAAGACCTCCTCTCACTGGAAAGGACAAAGTAAAATCCTAGATTAGAAAATGCTGAAATGTTTGGACTATTTGGCTTCCTAATCACAATCCAAATCATAAAAATGAAGACCATCTTTAGATAAGGACAAAGAAAGAAAAGGACTGGTAAATGAGAAAGAAAATCAATAAAATTAATAGATTTTTCTAAGCAGACTGTATTAGAGTTTTCCATGAGGAATCAACTATTCTTTAACACACAGCTGTGTGGAACTTCTTATTAAAAGAAAAGTCTCTAAAGACATATAAACAAATGCACGGTGTTTGAATATTGTAGAAAACAGTTATAGTTTTGTTGGATTTAATTCATTTAAATTTAATCCTGATTCAAAGTGAAACAGCAAAATACAAAATATAAAAATTAAAATAATAGAGAATTATAACGGAAAAGCCAGCTGAACCTTAGTTAGAGAAATAATACCAACATTACTGGAATACAACAATTATAAGCAACACATGAATAGGTATGTATAATATATACATTTAGGGCTTGATATCTGTGGCAGACCAGTTGCTCAAGGCCACTAAAACATCAATGTACATCCAACACCAGCTAAATGTGCAAGAACTTCAATTTAAATGATCAAGAGTAGAAATTTCCGTGCACTAGGCAAAATACACAGGCTGTAATGAACTTTTGACTTCGGAATATATTGTTAGCCTGTTCTGTATCAGTGGGGAGACCAGAAACTTTTATGCACATCCTGAAGATATGTGGTTTAATCTGTGGTTCTGAAAAAGAAAAGTCATCAAAGACAATATGGAATAAAATTGTAAAAGGAGAGACCATTTCCCATTCTTCTGTTCACTGAAATCCTCAAAGCTATTCATGTTTGAGGGCTTGGTTTTCTGAATACTCTTTGGATATCATAATTTTGGCCTTCATTATAGGGTAGAGGTTATATTAAACAGTATTTGGCTTGCTTTTTTATTACAAAAAAAATCTGCAGGTGATTTTTTTTAGTAGAAATTAAAAATGTGATGCTACATACTGGCATTGAGGTTGAGTTTGGTCAACCACATAAAATACTTTGCATTTTTAAATGCCTTTTATCAGAGGATATTCAAGTGCTTTGCTAACATTAGTCAAGCCTCACAACACCCCTGTGAGGTAGGTAAAATACATGGGAGGAGGAGGATTTCACATATGATAATGTCTCTGGGTATTAGGTTCACTAGCACTGCAACACAGCACAAAGGTTTAGGGCTTATTATAAGGCAAAGAGTTACCAGTACAAGAGCAAAGGATTCCCTCTTCTTTTGGTTATGTGAGCCAAGCCAACATGCTACATGGCACTGAAAAGCTGAAAAAAAGCCCACACAAGGATTTCATACACTACCCAATCTACAAACAACACCCTCTGCACAGCAAAAGATACACAATGACAGGCACAAAATGGGTATGACAGCTTAGTTATGGAATAGGTCTACTAGTTCTGAGGAGCAGAGTACCATGGGAATGAGAGCCCAGAAAACAATACTGTCTTCACACAACTCTGAAAATATCTGAAGATGTTTGAGTTTAGTTCTTTTGGCATTAATGTTTCAAATAACAACGTTCTGGGGATAAGCAACTGCAACCGTAAAGCACGTTGCTAACTTCCACGCTTTGTGAAGGAAACAACCAGATAAAATGGCTGCTCTCTACTTTGGTTGGTCACATGTTCCCAATATACAGGGCCACTATGTGGTCAGATGGTTGGGGTAGGCAGGAAAAGGATAAAGAAACACTGCTGCACATTTACATTCTACCTCTGAAGCTGCTGTAATCTGCCTCCTGAAAACTCTGTAATTCTGTGTTTTCTTCCTCCACAATGTGGACATGAGAGAGAATTTGGCCCCCATCAGTTTTATCCTCAACATTTAGCTTCAGTGGTACAGATATTCACTGTACAACTTCACTGGGTTACAGATCTGTCAGACTAAGGATTATGAAGAAACAAACATGACTAAGAAAACCATCACCCATCTACAACAGTCTATGTGAAATATAAGGGAACAGAAAGAAAACCAGGTTCTCAGTATTAGTCAGTACAAACAAACATACATATGCACTCCTCACTTTCTCCATATTTCACTTTTCTATGATGGCATAAATGGTACATTCCATATTTGCAGAAGTATTGCCCACATAGAGAATCTGACCTGTCTATCGTAATAAATCGCTACAGAGGCTGGTCTACCACATGCAAGACAGCCCTCTTGGGTAATTTTAAGTCTTTGCATGCAAGATATTCTCCTTTTTTTGCTAATTTCCTTTTGAATCTTATGTTTATTTATAATACTTGTGCACTATCAGCTACAAAACTTACTACTACACAGGTTGGGTAACATGGGTGACCCATTGTGAGTATCACTGTCTTGTAACATACCTGAGAAGAGGTGGCTCATGGATTCTGTGAAATCAATGCAAAGTTCCTGTCCAACACAGCACACATTCACAGCTAAAACTACACTGTTTCACTGATCAAAAGTGAACAAATATATATGATTATAATGCAAGGATGATGTCCTTCTCATTTTCTCTCTCTAACTCCCCTCCTTGCCCCTTTCTCTTTCTCCTCTCTCTCACTATTTTGCTTATTTAAATATAGGAATATGGAGACTGCAGGTACAACTGGCAACTCAAAAAATGAGCTGGCATCTTTGTAATCATTAAGAGACAATCTGAGTGGTAGACAAATCGGCAGAGAACAGGAAAGTTGACTTTACATCTCATACTGCCCCAAGCTGGAAGCCTTCTGCGTTTCCTTTTCCTTGCTTTCTTTTTGTTCATTGAATTACTGATTGTCGTAGAGTCTTTGTGCTTTGTATAATGCCCAACTTTGATATAACTGGAACTCATATACAAAATGTGGCTGTTTACATAAGCATGCTAAAATACAGGCAGAGACAGTAGAAGCATGCACAAAATAGTCTATGAAGGATTTTTTTGTTTGTTTTTCTTCAAAGTTTACATGCACCACTTAATATCACGTTTGGTTCTGTACATTGAGGACTAGATTTCACAAACATTCATGATCTTGTCTGCTGAAAATCTTCTTGACAATTTCACAAGAGCTCAGTGTAAAAAGAAAAACCACAATGAAAAAAGAAAAAATCCCTTGTCCCTGTAATCTGATCTTGTCTTCATGATTTTCACGTTGAACTCTTCTAAAATGTCCCCTCTTCTTCTTACAGTGTGTCATGTTAAATGGTCGGCTGAAAAGACAGATCAGTGTGTCAAGGATTTTCTTAGCCACTGGAATAGTTCTTCCTTGTAAAGCCTTTGCCACCGCACATTGGCTTCTACTGTTTCCACAGCACGAGAGAAAGAGACAGCAGCTCCCCCTTCATAACTCTTTATAAAGTTCTTTAGCTGGAAATACAAGTTAACAGGTTAAATTTGCAGCAATTAAAGAAAGCAAATATTTCCAGTGCACACAAACAAGTCAGGCATTCAGGACAAGCCTCCATGATCACTGTAGAAGTAAATGAAGTATCAGGTAGAAAGATTTAATAGGAAATGTAGTAAGACGGCAGACTGTCAATTAGATGTGATGCAATTGCTTCACATTGCACTGGAAGATATTGACATGTCAGTGCTGGATCACATTAATATCATTACCTCCTTTCCTTCTACAGCTCAGCCGCTACACTGCATAGATGGCTGCTCTACAATTTATTTCTACCTAAGAAACCAAACTGGGAGCACTGGAATTGCTTCTAATTAAAGTTTATTTGCAAATATCAGCAGAAGGCAGCCCTGATGTCCTTTGGTTTTATCAAGCTTCACAATATATAATATATAAAAGAGCCCTTTTGATGATATAATCCAGGTCAATTGCTGAAAAGAGTAAGGGATGGTTACAGTGTGAAGAGAATGGCAAAATAGCAAGTGGCACTCATTTGACAATCTTTGAATGCCTGAAACATACCCCTTCCCTTACGAGAAAACTTTGATCCTTTTTCTGCAGACTGAAAAGACCCTTGCTCTGTTTTTGTGTATACTCAAATTGTAGCACCATCACCTGGACTAATATATCTAATGGTGGTGTGCTTTGAATTACTGTTCTTTTTAAGTGAGAATTGCAAGGCTGATCTGCAGAGTACATTCCATGTTATGTTGACTTGTACAAAATCAAGTGGCTTTAGCAACACCTATGAATAACTCATGAATTTCTGCTTGCTGGTGACACCAAATTCACCTTGGTTATTAAATTCTGATTGCCAGCAAATCTCTTTGTGCGTGGGCTCAAAGCTGTAAAGGCTGCTTCTGCAACTGTCTGATTCCCATCACAGTTAAAAGCAAGGAAGGGACCTGGAAACTATCAAAATCAGACTTTACTTGATCTCTGTACTTTTTATACCAGAATGTTTACAAAGGTTTAAATGAAAGGCCAGTTTCTTTAAGGGAAGTATAAACAGGCAGCTTGCCAACGCTGTCATGGAGGTGGAAACTAACTGTACGAAAGGCTTCCTTGAGCAGGGCAGATACTCAAATCTGGCCAGCACTAGCATTCCCACCTGGGTAATTTTGAGGAAACCAGCTGCAGCCCTTCCCTAAATTCCTGAGGCCACTAGACTTGAGTGCAGACAAGTGGTTGGATGCAAAATATCATAATGTAATCAGAATTCAAGTAATGGTGATTGTGCCGCATAAGAACCATTGGATCAATTTGGGGCAAGGCTGAGCAGCTGCTAGGCAGGGCACAGCACAACTGCACAATCACCTCAGTCAGGACAGATGTTAAGTTAAAATGAGAAGTCTTTACAATCTAAATAAGAAGTACTTTGCATTTAGAACAAATTATTGTGGTCAGCATATTCAAGTTAACTGCTTTTCTCACATGGAAAATACTGTAAGCAAGAGAAAAAGAGAGAATACACTGGTAGCTTCTACTTTCAACACTGATGTTTTCAAGGGCTGGCCTCTGCAGCAAAAATTAATGTGGATAGAAACAACTCATCTTTAGTTTCTCAACCAATAGTCATGAGAAAAAAACAAACCTTCACATCCAGCCAAGCACAAATCCCCCTCCTGACACCACCTCTACACACTCCTGTGATTTTGCAATCTGCTCCTCATCCTTGTGCTGCCCAAATGCATGGACAACTGGGCCTTCAGCTGCAGCTGAGCAACCAGAGTTTCTGGACAACCTTATTACTGTTCCTGCCCGACCCCCTGCCTATGACAAATACAGACTCACATGCCGAAAGTAATTTAAAAATTACCTCTCTTAGTTCTCCTTCAGTATTGAGGAATTCTGTGACCCCACTGACAAGCTTTGAATTCATAAATAATGCTTCTCCATACCTGCAAGGGCAAAAAAAGATGCACAGAAAATTCGAAAGTAATCACCTGTAGGCAAGCGAAAAGGCATTGGACTGATTCTCGGGAACCAAGGAAATAGCACTGGAACTGGATACTGATATTTCAGTGTTTCACACTAGAACCCTAGAGTGAGACCCTCTTGTAGGCTGAAATATTTGCAGTTATTTTAAGTCAGATGCTATTAAGCAGAATGGGCTTGACTAGAGACACAAATGAGTGCTCCTGAGGAGGGGAGGACCACAAGAACACCCCGCGCTTAACGGAACAGCTTTCCACATAATGACACCAAAATACAGGTGCCAATGAAGGAGCAGAGCAACAACTATGGAGAAGTATTGTGAGGAACCCTTCTAGATGTACTGTTAAAACAGACTTTTTTAAATGCTGCAGCCTTCTCTGCATTTTTTTATTCATCCACCTCATCTACATTACAAATTGCCTCTCAATAAGTGAACTGAATCAAATTTTATTGTTCCAGTACCTGATAATTAAAATAAATAATACTGATAAAGAATAATACTGCTAAAATAATCCCCTGGGCCATGATGTAGCATCTTCAAAGAACCAACATAGAATGAAAATTTCAAAGCTTGGGCAAGGAATATTTAAAGGATATTCAGCAGCCATCAGCAACGACCTTCAGCAGACAGTTGCTTTGAAATTGGCCATTCAAATCTTCCTGTTCACTTGCTTTTCCAAAAGTATGTTACATTCCTCCAAATGAAGCATCTACATCACTCCTGACCAGACTACTTCTTAAGTCTTATATTTCACAATAAAATAGTTTGTGAGGTTTGTTGGTTTTGTTGTGTTTTTTTTTTTCTTTTGGTCTCTAGCATGAAGAATATAATCCCACTGGAAACTCAAAGCAAGTCTTTTGTTTAAGTCAGATGTCATTCAGCATCGTAAAAAGCACTTGACAAATAGTCATCCTTATCTGCATCTGCATATACATCCAAAGCAATATCTAGCTAATCTGAACATGACTGTTTTTAAGATAGACAATCCAGCTCTCCTGTCAAACACGTAAGTATTACTGATAAACTTCACTGCAATCAAGTTTATCTGGGGAAACAATTCAGTTCATCCTCCACTTTTACAAACTGATTTATAGAAGGAATTCAAAATTCAAAGTGAAACAAACAAGTGCAGGCACAACTTTTTGTTTTGCTTCTATTAATCCCAAATTAAATACCCTTAAATGCTTAGGTATTCTAAGATACAGTTCTTTCAAAAGGGAGAAAGAAAAAGAAGGAGAGAGATAGCCAAAGTAAGAAGGATATAAAGATGGAGAGGGAAGAGAACTATGTTCTCTTTGATAAGATTCTGTTTTTGGGAAGGTTTATACTATGTCACTTGCTATCGAGCTTGTGTGAGGAGAAACACACAGGTATCAAAAATCCTACTCCCTGACCACTAATACTTGAATTATTCATGGATATTTCAGCAAGTACATCTCTTTTCCCAAAACTTCAGTCACACTGGCATATACAGACATCCAGAGGCAAACATCTCCTACGGGAAGTATGGATTTCATGGTCCTTAAGCATGCTTAGGCTTTCTAACAAAGCCCTTTGTTATTACAGTCTCAGCTTAGACATAATTGACTGGAAAACTGAAAGCTCCTCTAGCTGGGGTCTTCTGACAAGGTTACCAATCCACTTTAGAGAAGCGACCTCATAAAAACAGCTGCAGGAGTTTTATTTTTCTTACAGCCTACTGTAGCCACAGTGCAAACAAGAAGTAACAGAATTCCTTCCACTGAAAACGATACCTTCATGCATACCTGTGCTGACTACCGCTCATTAGGCATACTTGGTGAAAAGTCAGCCATTAACAGCAATCTCTATACAATCTCTGCTGGCAAAAATTCTAGAAAAGTCACTGTCAAAACAGTGTTTTGCAGGTATGAAACAGAAGAATAAATAGGAAAAGTGTTTGGTCTTACAAGTGCCAGTCTTCTCACCCTTAACAGGAAAGACAACAACACTACAGAACCAGGACCTTACATGCCTGAACTCCCTGGGAACACTGGAGACACTGGCTCTCCATCTACAGCTTCTGTGGATGTAAACCTACAGTACTCCACATTTTACAGGCTTTGCACTTGTGCAAACTCGAGAGGCAGCAAAGTCCATTTACTTTGGACAGATATAAATGCCTTCCCATACAGTGTCAAATTTCCAAATGCTGACAAATGATTCAGCACTTCAGAATGAAGGAATTCTTATAGGTAGCTGATGGATTAAATTTCCACACACACGCACACATGTGCACACAGGATGAAAATGCTTTAAGAGATAGTGCATGCTCAGGTCACAAGAACTCAAGCATAGTATTTTCAGTTCTCTTTTTTAGAACTGTAGCAGTCTTAGTCCCACAGATTTCTTACTAAAGACTTGTTAGGTAACTCAAGTTTTAAGTCACCTTTATAAAGTATATGAGCGATTTTGAAGACTTTATACATTGTCAGTATGTTCTAGACCAGGGGCCGTCAAACTTTTTTAAACAGGGGGGCTGTTTCACTGCCCGCAAACTGGTCGGGGGCCAGTTTGTAGCCGAGAGGCGCCCCCTGGAGGCAGGTGGAGAAGGAGGCGCGGATTAAGTCATCCGCGGCGGGGAGGGGGGCGCGGGCCGGGTTCGGCAGCTTTGGGGGCCGGTTCTGGCCCGTGGGCCGTAGTTTGAGGACCCCTGTTCTAGACAATGTGAATACAAGCATACCATAAAAATAGGAAAGGTTAAAAATATTCTGTGGTAATTCTAACTCCTTGACATGCTGTGTTTAAAAGTAAGAGGCAACAGCATTATAATTCAATTCCCCTCAGCTATTTCATATTACCACTTGAAACATCAACACCTTTTATAATAAATTAAATGGGAAATACCACTGAGATATGACCTTATTAAAATAATTTTTCATACAAGGTGTTTTAATTTTAAATCAAATTAAATAATAAATTATAATTGTAGAAAAAGGATGCCTTGGGACAGAGTATACTTCAATCATAGAATCACAGAATGGTTGGTGTTGGAGGAGACCTTAAAGGTCACCCAGTTCCAATTCCCCTGCCATGGGCAGGAACACCTTTCACTAGACCAGGTTGCTCCAAGCCCCATCCAACAGTACCTCACCACCCTCACAGTAAAGAATTTCTTCCTATTATTTAATCTAAAGCTGCCCTCTTTCAGTTCAAAGACATTACCCCTTGTCCTATCACTAAAAAGTCCTTCTCCAGCTTTCCTGTAGGGTCCTTTCAGGTACTGGAAGGTGCAACAAGGTCTCCCCAGAGCCTTCTCTTCCCCAGGCTAAACATTCCCAACTCTCTCGACATGTCTTCATAGAAGACATGATCCAGCTCTTGGATCATCTTTGTGGCCGTCTGTGCCACTCTCTCCAAGAGGTCCATGTCCTTCTTGAACTATAATTCCACAATAAAGCTTGTATTTTAAAAATGTCCTAGTGTGGTGAGCTTAAATCAGAAGCCTCATAGAACATTAAAGGATTGGAAGGGACCTTAAAGATCAAACCTAAAGTCCCAACCACTCCTGCCACATTCAGGGACACCTCCCACCATAATAGGTTGTTCTGCCTGGCTTTGAACACTGCCAGGGTTGGGTTATCCACAACCTCCCTGAGTAAGATGTTCCAGTGTCTAACCACCTTCACAGTAAAAAATTTCTTCTTAATATCTAACCTAAATTTCCCCTCTTTCTATTTGTACCCATTACTCCTTGTCCTATCACTACAGTTCCTGACAGAGTCCATCTCTGACTTTCTGCAGGTACCCTTCAGATACTGGAAAGTTGCCATGAGGTCTCCATGCAACCTCTTCTCCAGGCTAAACGGCCTCAACTCTCAGTTTGGCTTCGTAGGTGAGGTTCTTCAACCCTCTTATCGACTTTGTGGCTCTCCCCTGGACTTGCTCCAACAGTTCCATGTCCTTCTTATGCTGGGGACACCAGAACTGTATGCAATACTCCAGGTGGGGTCTCATGAGAGCAGAGTACAGGGGGAAAACTACCTCCCTTGACCTGCTGGCCATGTTTCTTTTGATGCAGCCCAGGATTTGATTGGCTTTCTGGGCTGCGAGCACACACTGCTGAATGATGTTGAGTTTTTCATCAACCATCATGCCCAAGTCTTTCTCTGCAGCGCTGTTCTCAATCCCTTCTCTGCCAAACCTGTAGGTGTGCCTTGGACTGCATGACCCAGATATAGGACCTTGCATTCTATCATATCACTGTTTCACTGAACATTAAGGGGCAAGGTATTAGACTAATTTGATCCTCTCAAAGTCTCACTTAAAAGGTTCTAATCTATGATTACAAAACAACGTTATTTTCAATTTACATCACATATGACAGCTTGCATTAACTATTTCATTCCACTGCATTGAATCATTCAGTGTTCAATAGAAAGACAACTGTATGTTGCTTTCAGAAAAATCAACTGCTACAATCTTTTTGGTGGCTCTGACTTGTGTTTGGAGACCAAACTGAATGAAGACAACACAAAGAAAGTGTTGGGCAAAGAAACAGACTGTTATTTTCTCATTTAAAAATGGACAATAACAGGTTTTTATAACAGCAAGATGAGAACTAGCCGATTGTTAAGAATTCAGATTACACAGTGATGCATTCCAAGTAAGTGAAATAAATACAATTCAAATTTTAGGTGAAGTTAAGCTATTTAAAATTAAAACACAAAAAAGATTTGGCATGTGGCATAGTTTTCTAAATATTGTCTACTTGTCTACACTGCTTAACCTTGTCTACATCTAAAATCACAGGTGTTAGCTAGGCTGTCATGTGAACGGGCTTGCTAAGGCAAGACAGGACTACTGCATATGTGTTTGCAGCAATACATTCTGTGATAGCTTTATGCCTAAACTCTATATAAATCCCTGGAGGAACCTGAACAATTATTTGGTATCTGCACTGGGTTGCGTAATAGTAATGCATTTGCCATTCACTTTCCATGTAGAAGTCCAATTCCTGGAATAATCACACCAGAAGCAGGGAATTCTTAATTTTTACACTTTTCAGCACTCTTAAAGCTTTTTGGAAATGGCTGTCAAAAAGTATGCTCCTGCAATATAAACTTCCAAAACCAATTCCAGCTCAAACCTATTTTCCTAGCTGAACTTCTTCTAAAATACCACTATACTATAAAATATGACCCAAACCAGCATGAACAACTTTCTGAACTTTCAGGAAAGTTGCTCAGTGTCTGAGTTTCCTTGACTCTTGATGCTGTGAAACCTCTAGAAAGTTTGTACCTGTATTCATCAGACACTGGGATTTAATTCCTTAAATATAGTCTCTTAAATATACCATTTCAAATGTTCTGTGGTACACTAGTTGGCTCCTCACAAGTTCAGAATGGAACATATCTCCAATACCTTTCCTGCCAACACCACAGGAGTGGCCTGGTGTGGGATGTCTGAAATTCTTGGACAATTGCCTTTAAGAACCCAAGCTTCATTCGAGTTGTGGTCCCTTCTAATCTGTCAGAATCAGATGACCTGCTGTGCAACCTTTCAGGCCCTCAGGCTGTCCCTAAAGAACTAAAGAAATTTGTCATTCATTGAATTAATATAAAAATCTTCCCCAAAAAGCATTTTAAAATGTTGACTGGGCTTCTGAGTAGGAGCATGTAGCACTTGTTCAAAGAGAAAGAGAAGCAGGTGTAAGGAGCAACCCCATCTCCTTTCTGTTCATCTATTTTTAATTCCAAATGTTGCTCCTTTATTACCTGAAACTCACCTGAAACACAGAGTGGAAAGAAAAGGGATGACACTACATTAGCATCCTTTTGAAAATGGAAATGTTTCAAAAGGGTTTGGTGGTTTTTTTCCACAGTTGAAATAACATTCTTAAAAAGATTATTTTTCTATCAGACTTAAAATCAGTAAAACTGCTTTTGGAACTGCTGCTTTTTATCTCTGTAAAAGTAGAACTGCAGCACGTGACATATAGATAGAATTCATTATCATAAGCGCAGACACAATAAAGCAATATATATACAGATGATCACTAAGAGAGAAATGTCTCTATGCATGTGTGTGATAATCCATGAATAAATGCATTTATGACCTATATGTACGTATTTCATTTTTAGAGACATCTCTATTTGTGAATTAAAAGAGAATGGACTACATTCAGGAACTTACATGAATACACACATATACAATCCTTACACAAATTATATCAAGATAAGAAAATGAAAATAAATTTAGATGTTTTATCTTTACCTAGCATTCAATATTTTCCATTTTTCTCTGAAAAATTTCCAAGCAAGATCCCTTCCATGTGGATTTCGAGCTACGTGGATTATCACATCAATTGCATCCTGATCCAGGACAACTTCTGAGTTGAGAGACAAATTCAAAAGTCTAGTGGGAGAAACAAGAAAAAAAAATCCAGCTAAGTTTCACCAACACACAGTCTAACATCAGCACGTCAGAAAGTTCTCAGAAAAAAAAAAATCACTGCCAAATGATTTGTTTAAGTCTCCAAGTGACTTCAGTGGTTTATTTCTGTGATTCCAAAGACTGGTCGTATTTATGAATCAGAAAAATCTTGATGTAAAAGGATCTCAGTACAAGTTGATTGGAGCTTTATGTGTGCATTTTTATGAAATCTCTAAGATCAGACTGGTCAAGACACTTAAATGATATGCTAACAAAAAATATCAGCAGTTACAGGATTTCAAACATTTCCAATGAACAGAGGAAAATCTGGAAGTGAAAAGATATAATATGTGTCAACTTTTATATGTATTAATGCAAAAGCATAAGAAGGTTTAAACAGAGAGTAACCCTGTGCTTAAAAAGCAAAGTTTTTCCATTTAGACCAAACCTCAACTGATGATCCATAAATTCTGAAGTGATTATTGATAACAGATTCAGATATAAAACATTTTTGTACCTGTTGAGCAAGTTTCTGTCATCACTGCAAGTTAAGGCTTCTAATAATATTTTCTTCTCAGACACTGCTGTTGTAGAATGAAATTTCATCCAAATGAACTCCCATACATCTTCATCCATCAGTGAAACTCCTGTACAGTAGACAATGTCTCTCACATTGAGTGGGATTCTACAAAAGAAATCAGTAATAGCATTGTGGTAAATAAGCAGCCTCCTGATATTGGAAACTAAGGAGGAACATTTATGAGACTTCGATGTGCAACAGTAATCTTTCTTTTGAAAATTACACTTGCATCTCTTTACTGCCACCAACATCTTCCAGGCCATCCTAATGAACTTTCTAACGCGTAACACATGCTTGCCATTCTTTTCATAATGCTGTCATATTGTCAGGAGACTAGAAAACATGGTCATATAGTTCATCAACACATAATGTGCCACTTAACCTACAGGTAACACAAGCTCTCCAAATTAGTACAGGATCTTATCATTCTCTTGCTGGGCCCTGTGCCAAATCTGCTCTTCTTGTCCTTAGTACTGTTTTAGAACAGGAGCTGATCAGCCAGAAACTCCTCCTTGCTTGTGCTGAAAAGCGCCCCATCTTCATATAGTAACATACAAGTAAGGAACGATGTTCTGTGACAATGCTACTTAAACAAGGTATTCTCAGGAGTGAAGAAAATAGGGAGATCTGTTCATTTTTTTTCAGCCAGTACAAAACCAGCTATGGCATAGGGTAGTTGTGAACCTTGATTACTGCTCAATTAATATCAACTCAGACTACGGTTACATGACAGCTTCTTGAAGCCAAATTCAGACCTAGTATAGTATGTGCATATGTACCATTTTCTTATAAAAAGATCTCAGCTGAGCATTCAATATCCTACCCTGCTTATGTTTCCTATACAAGCACAGAAGCTGAAACTTCTGTGAGCTAAGAGGTATTCCTACAGGTAAAGCTAGACATTTCCCAGAGGAATATGCATCTGATTTTCATTAAAAAAAACACCTTCTTTTTGATGGTAAAATTATAACCAAACACAGTTCTCTAGTTAATAATGGCTGGGCTGAACCACCTCTGGAACTTCATATGCAAGACCTCTTTAGAGAATCTAGAAGTACATACAGTTGCTGTTAATGTCTGTATAGTAATACAGTGGGACAAAAAATGAAATGACTGCTATAAAACTTGATATCAGAATACACAACAGATTAGAAAAAAAAAAAGGCTACATCAATACTTTAATTATAAGAGGATTTCACCAAAGTCTTATACCACAGACTGCGGTAATTCCAGTCAAAAACAAAGAGGTTCTTCTATTCCCATCTATTAATTCTCCAGAAAAAAATTCTTATACTGAAATGGAAAAAGACCTTTCTTTCACTCTGTGATGAATGCCTTTATTAAAAACTTAAGCTTATCTCTTTGGCCATGTCTGAGTCCCTGGAAAATGAAATCAGTGTGGCTTTTTGGCATACAAAGTTTTGTTTCCTCTTCAGTACTTCAGAAGAAAGCAGACAAGGCAAGGAACCATGTATTGATGATTGTGAAGGGTTACAAACTGTTGCTTCCTCTCTGGGTTAACTGGTTCCAACAACTATGATGGATTCTTAAGAAAAAGAATAAAAAGAATATGTAGCTAAACTGAGGCAAAACTAAGGGGAAAGAAGTGCACTCCTACTACTATGGTTTGAAAAACTTTATGGAACTAATGCCTCCTTCATTTTTGTTATGCTTTTTGTAAGCAATAAAAAGTCTTGAGGTTGAGACTTTATTCACATTCTCTGGCAAGCACAGTCATCAGCTCAGAGGGTGTACTTGCAAGTTCAGATGCAGATGGTCATATGAATTTTGCTTCTGCTGAACTGGCATGTCTCAGGATAGAGCTGCTTTCCTGGAGACTTTTCAGTAGAGTTCCTTGCTAACAGAGCCACAAAGGGCTGCCTTGATTACCACTGAGGTATTTTGCATTTGATGGATACAAACTCAGATATTTATTCATGTGTAAACTCTCCCAAGAAAAACTGAAAGGATGGACAAGAGAAACGTAATCCATTTTAAAGCTACTAGGAATATAGAACTTTTAACTATGCGCAGGACACACCAGCAATATTGCCTTCTAAAGCAAATTAGAGGTGCAATGTCTTATCTCTACCATAAACTGCTTTCATCTAGACAGGGTAGATTGGTACTACAGTGCAGATCCTGGCATGGTTTGAGGTCTTACTATTTCTCCTCTCACCATCAAATTTCTGTGTGCCTGTTCCAAGCATTGCCAGGCAATCAGCATTGCTATATTTATGACCACATAGCTCACACAATTCCTACATGTCATATAGATGGGACCTCTAAAAAATTCAGTTTCCACAGTTCCTCCCCCTTGATTCTTCTGATTACCTTCTAAGATTTTTTTTCTCTCAATGTTCAGATGAACTAAAAAGCTTGGCAGTGAAAAAAGTTATTAAATCTCCTCAGATTTACCCAGGATCAGTAGAAATTGACTCACATGTGGTCTATGCAATTGCTTCTGTGGTTCCTATAGAAGTGATATGTCAAGACCAAGGAAACAAGAAAATCCTTAGAGTTAAGCAGATCCATTAAAAGAAATAGTATTTAAACATACATGGGCAGTAAAGCAAAAAAGTTACCACTTTAACCAGCCTTTCCATACTACTGAGTTTTGATTTTCAAAACACTGAGTTAACATTAGCAAAATGTGAGTTCAGTTGACATTTACAGAATTATCCACGTATGCTAAGTGTTGAATTTCCATTTCACTGTAATGGAACTTGTGCTTCTTACTTGAAAGTCTTATCATTAAGTGCTTGTAGTGATATTTCAAACATTAACGAATATCAACAGTTTATTTTTCCCCCATTTAACCTTTCTTTCAAAAAGTGCATGCAAAGGCAACTGAATATAACTGACTCTATTACATAGAATTAAGAATTTAAATATTTAAACACAAGAACTCAAGATATACAAACATTAAAGGAGCAGATATTTAGCTGCTGCTGCCTTTGTGTTGAATAATATTAACTCAGAAAGGGGCTTAAAGTTTTCTAATACCTGCAACCCTCAAAACTTTGGGTCAGCAATTACAGTAACATAAATACACAGCCATTACATATACATGCATAGAAGATGAAATGATATTGTCATGTTATCCTGATTTTCTAATCACTAAGATTAGAAAATTTGTTCTTAAAACACAACTTTTTTACTAGCTTATGTCTTTTTTTTCTTTTTAATAGGGGATTTAATACACTGACAGCAACCATAAGAACACATACTAAACCAAAAGGACTAAGGGGTGCTATCCTGACCAGGGAACCAAACAACTCAATGCCCCAAATCGGTCTTGTCATTTGATACCTGAATATGAAGAACAACTGAGCCCAGTCAAGCCTTATTTCAATGAAGGAAGAACTTTATATCTTGACACAAACACTAAATCATCTTTTTAGAAGCGCATTCTGAGATTTGATAGCAGAAATATTATCTTTGGTTTACTGCAAGAGATGCAATTCAGACAACAGATACTCTAAGGAACTATAAAGTGCCTGGAAAAGATAATACTTTTTTGGCTAATTGTCCCCTTAATTCAGGTAGGAACTGTGGGCTGGTATGTTTGGCTAGTATAGTCACAGCAGCAGAGGTACCTAGAAGTGGATGTCTAACCCCAGAACGGTCAGCATTCCTCACTTGTGAGGTTTACATTTTTCAAATTTACAGTAAAACATACGAATTCAAGGGCCACCACCATCAGCAATTTTAACAGCAGTGCAGTCAGTAAGCACAGGATCATTTGCATCTCTGGAAAGGAAGGAGGACTTAGGACAAGTGATGGCACAGACCACATGACCATAGCCTAGATGTCACCATGTTTCTTGCTAAGAAAACTCTACTGCCACCAAATCGGTAATAGCATACCGGCAGTGCTGCAGCAGATCTACTCAATATCAGCCAATCAATTGCTCCAGGGAAGGTTTTAGGTCTGTATCTATAAGCTATGTCATTAGGGCGATGTAAAAAAAATCAGTCCCTACAAACCTTCAAGACATCAAACCAAAACTGATTTTAGAAGGCTTACCCCCAGAAACTACAAAATGTACAGCAATGAAACACCACAAACTACTCTTGTGAGAGGCTTGTAATCAGGACTGTAGACAGGGGGATCTTTCTTGTGGAAATGAAAATTGTTTATGAAAATAAGAATATCCCCAAAGCAATTTCTCATTGCACCAAAAGAGAGTCCTCTAATTGTACTTTCATTTGTCGGGACTTTTGCTTTCTCTCTCTTCCAGTCGTTATAGGAGTGTATTTTATCATTATCTAAATATCTGAAATCTCTCCAGTCTACAGATTTTTTTAGTATTATAGCTTCATAGAAAATGTTGTTCTAAAATAGCAGTTCCAAGGTACTACTAGATGTTTGGAATATTTGGCCCTTTTACTAACTGAATCAAGTGGTTAAAATTACCATTGTTTCTGTACTGCTTAGGTAGTAACACTGCAAAACACATCCCCTTGTAGTATTAAACTTTGTCTGGGCCTTCAAGGCTGCTCTCATTTTTAAGACCTAATATGATTGATGGATACTTCAGAAGAATAAAAATAAATGCCTCTGAGCATCACTTTAAATGGCTTTTATTTGAATACTGATCCAATTTATTTAACTTATTTTTCTTGCTTAAGAGATACGATGGTGAGAATGAAATATGTAGCTAGCAGAGCACATTTAAAAATTAAACACTTTGGGAAAAAAGTTAAAAATTAAACAGTTAGAAAAAAATTAATTAAAATCGTGCTGTGCCTTTACAGGCTTTTTTTTTCAAGAGTGAATTATAAAGCTCTACAATGAGCTAAGAATAATCTTCTAAGTTATAATTAATTGGTACATACTTGCTCCTATTTAAAGTATGTTCTAACAATTGAAGATACACTTATAAAATTGGACATAATTGTTTATCTTCTGGGCAAATTGTGTTCTAATTTTTTAAAATGTAAATGCATACAATTTAGACAGTTCTTTGATTAAGTAACAAATTTCAACACCATTTAGGGTAGTATTTGACAAAGAAAATTAATCAGAAACATTATTTTTGCAACAATTTAACATTTAACTTAAGCCTATTTTTCTTGATGACTATATTTATAGTCTTATTTAATAGGCTACAAGGCTCAGATAAGAAATAAGAAAAAATTATTAGTACTTTGTTGGCAGATCTTTAATATAGATTCTATTATAAGGAAGAGCACCACACAAAGTTTATTTTTTAACACATCAGTCCCAAATCTCACAGTCTCAGTCTCTATTACAAACTCCAGGAGTCATGCTGCTGGCACCACTGTGCAGAGAGATGGGATGATCCTCTGCCATAGTACATACCCAGTCTAAAAAGAAATGGCAGAATTTCCCCTTGAAACTTGAGGCACAGAGCTGTGATGGGCTTGACATTCAGGTGCCTGTCACACATTGAATGCAGGGGACATAACTGAGAATGAGGCTACTGAGGGTGTCTGTCTGGGGCAAAGCTGTGCATGGTTCCTGTCCTGGGCTTCAAAGCTTCAGGTATCATATAGGTCTTACAGAGGCAGGCAGAGAATATATCATCCCTCAAGTGATGGTTACTTCTATTGCTCCTTTCCGTTCCTATCCCAGATATCCCATAAGTGAACGTGCAACTAGCACACTCAAGCTCTCCAACACTGATGTCAATGACTGAGTGATGAGTTAAGCACTTCTTTGTGAGACTAATCTCTGAGTAAATATGCCTTGTTTTCTCCATTCTGGACAGGTTTTGCAATAAAAATACAGTCCTCTCTAATCAGCTGACTTGCAAAGTTGTGGAGAGATCATTCCCGAATGATTGGAGACTAATCTATCTGAATTCTAAGGACTGCAAATTAATTACTGCTAATACATAATCACTACATATAGGCTCTGCTCATACAATGATGCTTCTAGCAGCTTAAGGTAGGGTAAGAGCCTTTGGCTTGGATATGAAAGTAGCAAGTGGGCTGCTCTCA
>JAWWLV010000045.1:36234007-36248972 GCA_035041135.1 Platyrinchus mystaceus | reverse complement strand
CACCTAAAAAATCCATTGCGCAGGCTTGAAAGGTCAAAAGACCTTTCCCAGATCTTCATTCGCGAAGACTGGCCACACATATAGGCTCATTTTATTGTGATGACACATGGAAGTCAGACGGTACAAACACTACCTGAACTAGCTGCCCCATAAAGCTCAGTTTTGTCTTTTGAGAGATAAGTCCTCTTCCTATTTAGACATACACCCCAAATGGTCTTCCAAAGCACTAAGTCCTTGATTAACTCATTCACTCAACAGTGTTTTCTTCCTCCTTAAACAGTTTTATTGACTTAAGTGCAAGATTCTACTCAAATGTTGTAACAATCTATTAATTATTAAATCACTTCAGCAACATTGGCTCACATTAGCTGGCAAGGCTCCAGTAACGTTTCAAAATGCATGAATAGCTATGCCTGAGTTTTTTTCAGTAATTAAAACTGCTAGGGGTTGAGAAGGCAGAAGAAGGGATTCATTTTATTGTTTTACATTTATCAAACACTCATGTGTGAAAAAAATGAAAATAACTCTCATTTTTTCATGTTTGCTGATAATGATTTACAAAAATAGCTGGTGGGCATCAAGCCCTTGAAAAAACCTAGTGCCTCTTCCAAAAAACTGACAAAAATAATTAACCTGTTGGCCATGTTCTCACAAATACTTAGGTAGGTGGCTAAACTTAAGTACACTTACAAGTTGTTGCAAGACTGTAGTACTGCTGTGTCCATGGGAAGCACAGCAGTAAAATTACCGATCTCAAGTAATTAGAGAAATAATGGAGGAAAAGGAAAGAGAAAATGCTCATTTGGAAAAACACTTGATTTTCTATCACCTAAGCCAGACTTCATTGAAATTACATCAACTAATAACTGGTAATTTGCTATCTACTACTCCCTCAGATCTATGGAGAGTTTCATTTACAGACATGTTACAGCCTCCCATATACTTCTGCAATTGTTTTTCTGGCGGCATTTCCACCGAGTGCCACCAAGTAAGCACACTGCCAGTTCAGGCCTGTGGATGAACATGAATCCATTATTCCTTGTAGAGGAAACACAAAACCTGAAAGAACAAGTAGGGATGTTCAGAACTTGCAAATTAGGCTTGTTGGTTATCCCTGTCTTTCAAATTACGTGATTGAAGACATCTTACTTCATTACTTACACCTTTCTGAAGACTGATAAAGAATTAATAGTGTTCCTAACCATCATAACAATGT
Source organism: Platyrinchus mystaceus (assembly GCA_035041135.1). NCBI lineage: Eukaryota > Metazoa > Chordata > Aves > Passeriformes > Tyrannidae > Platyrinchus > Platyrinchus mystaceus. The sequence goes on along the minus strand of JAWWLV010000045.1, from coordinate 36,247,756 downwards.
ACAAGTCTCTGTCATGGCAAACAGAATTCACATTCATACCCTTTAAAAGATTATATGAGGTATATTATATGAATATATAGTGTGCAATCATCCAAACTCCTGATTTCATTTTTTAGTAACCAAAAGTGGCTCATTTGTAATGCAAAATGACATAAAGATGTGTTCTGACTTGAAACCCACAGACCAAACAGGAAAATTCATGGTTTATTCTCTTTCCAGCAATCTCTGGCCCTACCTGAGCACCTCAAGACTTCTCAGAACCATCTGGATAATTAGAGACCAGCACAGATTTAAAATATCTGTATTTGCATTCAGGATTGTCCATCAGTCTCTACTTCTCTTCATTCATGAAGATAGACAAATGAAAACCTCATTAACCCATGGGCTACAGAATCTATGCTGACTTTAGTCTTATTCAGTGCAGCAGCCTGCACTCCACTGCAAATTTCATTAAACCTGATCAGAGTGCTTGTGATGGAAGATTAATAGTAGAAACAGTAAAAACAGCATTAAAGCTAAAATCACTTCAAAGTCATATGAAGCCAAGATCAACCAAATGCCTTTAAGTTTTCTGGGAGTACTGAGGTAATTAATTAAGGTACTTTGTTTCCATTTAAAAGGCAGCAACCAATAAATAGCAATGGTTAAATTTCTAAAGATAAAAATAAGAACAAACTGAAGAGGCTATGACAAGCTGGAGCCTTCCCACAGGTCCAGTAACATCTAACAGAAACATTGCCACATAACTGTGTCTGATGCAATACTCCCATCTCACTGTTCCATGTTAGCAGAAGAATAGCATCACCACAGCTCTACTAATAGAATCAGAATACAAGTACTCCTTTTTCTGCTGAAGGCAAAATCAGCTGTCTCAGTTCAAAGCAGTTCTCTCACATACTCACATGTTTATATCATCCTGTTTAACTTTGCCTCAAGCAAGCATACGTCCACAGTCGACTTTGCCAGCAGAAATGTGTACATGGCAACCTGTAGCTGATGGATGGTAACAGTAGCTGGAAGATACTCCTGCCTGCACCCACAGAGATATTTGCAAAAACATGCTCATGTCTATGGATAGGTTATGCTTCGAGTCATCACAGTGTGTACTTGCACGTTACATGCTGTTACGTTATCTTCTGTCAGGAGTTTAACCGATTGCAGCTCTCCACACTTTTCTTGAACCTCAGAAATACACGTTTGCTCAGCCTACCCAAGGCAGGAAGCCTGAAAATGCTAATCCTCTTAGAAACAGGTTTTTCTGTCAGAATAGATGCAGTGAAGGTTAAAGGGGTTAACAAGGCTGATTATTAAGCTCAGGCAGGCATTGAATGGTAATTCTCTTAATTTTTTAGGCTGAACCATAATGCTGTTGTATCTAAGGACTGTGAATAATGTATTTCTTCACACATGAAAGCTTCACAGGGATGAGCTCGGTTAAATGAAGATAGAAGCAAACATCTTAATTTTCAGCCAACAGTAGCTTCTCTTGTTCAGCATTCTGTTGTTGACTGAACCCCAAACTACATTCTCAAACTACAAAGGAAATTTCAGTATGGTTATATTTTTCTACTCTGTTTGTATTCTTCCGAACATGAACATGGAAGTTTCAAGGGTTTCCATTGTTCCAGTACAGGAGCAGCATATATCCCAATTTAAGAGAGTGAAAACATTTGCCTTAATATTAACTATCAAGTCAGAAGTAAATACCGACTTTCAAGCAAAATGTGCTGGACCCATCAGACATTTAAAAAAAAAAAAAAAGGTAAAATTACTCAAATTCATTGATTAAATGATTCACTGTAAGACACGCCTTGAGGTCTAATCTCAGATTTTCAGTGGAAAGACATAATCACTCCTAAACAAGTAAAGCCAGATGTCTCTTTAGCCTCTTCTAGCTAGGATGCTATGTGTTTGGTTTCCTCCTTGTAGAGTCAAATTTCTGTTTCAGTTACATTCCCTGTTTTTATGTTGTGTTTTGCCCTGAAAAAGTGGTAGTGAGCAATACCACCTAAAGCCCCTTGCACACTAAGGAATTGTGCTGTTTCAGGTGCTAAAGCCTCTCTCCCTCAGATGAATGCTCTCACCTTTAGACTGGAGAGCTGTATTATTTCTCTTGCTAATGAAATAAATGCTAGAGGCAGAACTTCAACTAGAGGAGGGAAGTGTGTTGTAGCATCCTAAAACTGTCCCAAACACCTCACAGACAGGTCATCAGGCTTGCCTTCTGCATATGGCAGATACAGGGCTAAGGTACTAAAATGAAGCACAGCACTATTGTTTAAAGCAGGGTTGAAGAGTAGCTTCTCTACCAGCTGTGCTTGAAAAGAAAATAAGTAGCCCTTTTCCTGCTTTACTGACACTTTTGAAAGGCATCTTTTGCAAGGACCCCACAGTCATAGAGAGATCGCCATTAACATATGCATTTGATATAGGTATTGTTCTACCTGTAGTGCTGGACCCTAAGAGGGACCCTTGCGCTTCACAATCTTGTGTTGATAGGCTCTTCAATGGTGGCTGCCACCAACTTCATTTTTAGAGATTCCCAAATCTCCTTTTAGGAAGCATAACTCCAAGCATCTGATTCTGCCCTGTGAGCCAGGCATCAAAAAATGAAGCACTGCAACACCTTAGAAATTCAAGTCTTCAGAGCCTCTGACTTCCACGTTCATGCATAGAGGGTAATGTTGCAGATCATATGTAAATTGTTATTTTCAGTAATTCTATTAGAAAATCTGCAGTGCTATAATTGGAAATCTAATGGCTTTTTCAAATAGTGCTGGAAACACAAAAAGGACCTCTCGCTTTGTGCTATGAATTACCATTATTTTACTTGGTGAAAAATGGAAAATATTTTGTAAATGTTCTTAACTGTCCAAATTACAAACACTATCTGATTATTGTGATTATTTCACTTCCTTACAGTGAAGAGTAGATGGAAATTAATTTCTGGACCTACCAGAATAATTACAAAAAACCACAACAACCATAGGCATATGCTGTTAAAATAGTTAGATGTTACTCTATTTATTACCCAACACTTTGTCCATAATTAAATGCCACAAGTAGAACAGAAAAAACATTTCAAAAGAACTTCTAAAAAGTCATAGATTAAATATGTGGCCAAAAAAAGTTATGAACTTTAGCATTTCTTCAGTACTATTAATTGTAGACTCTGTGTTATACTTATTGAACTAACTGCAGTAACTGTCAGGGAATCAAAAACCTTCTTTACATGATTTACCGCCTGTGCATTTATGTGGTATTTAATATTACTCTAATTTTCTATTGATTAAAATCTTGGAACACAAGCCTTATTCCATAATCTCTACCGTTTCGAAGAATTTGTGTTCCTTCCAACATGCACTGCTTGTGAATTGGCTCATTGTATGGAACATCTCATCTTCCGGAATAAGGTTTCTGGGAGGGGATGGGTGGAAAAGTTGTAAATTAGCCTTTATTTTTATTCTAACAGTTGAACTCAAACTATATCTGTATATAAAAATATCTCTGAGCTCTCTGGAACAACTTTTTTTGTGCCCTGGCTATGCAAGACCAGGGTTTCTGAAATACATCAGTCAATTACTTGACTCTGTTTCAGAAGACGGAAGGGCAAAAATAAGAACTTACAGAGTCATTGCTGATATGGAGTGGAACAGTCAAGGTTATATATAGTTTCTGTACTTGTCACCAGCTTTTCTCACCAGTTGTCAGAGAAGTCTACAGAAAGACGAGCAGCATGATTTTCCCCTTCTTTGTGAAGAAACAAGCTCTGAGGGATTCCTACAGATTCTGAGGTGGCTGTTTGCAGCAAATTCACAAACAGCTGTTAAGGGCCTCGAACTGAGCAAAACACTTGATCGATGAGAAAGAATACAAAATGGCACCTGTTGGATGTGATTTCTGCATGTATCTTGTACTTATGTGCTTGCCCTTTACACTTGAGCTAGTTATTGTCTCTGATATGTTGTAAGAGGCAGAAGCATGACTCAAACACCATGCTAATTAAATTCTGATTGTAGAATCACCATCGTTTTCCTGGTAGAAAAACAGGGACAACAGCCATTGCTTTACTTTCAGGTTTCAGCCTAAATTGGTTTAAACTGAGCAAAGGTGTTATGAGGTACCTCTGATTCAGCAGGGATCTGAACACTCCTGAGAGAAAATTGACATACCCCTACAAATGTTGTTACTGTGAAACACAAGCTGATTTTATGCCTCCTGAGCTGCTATTACTAGTAGTCTTTGCAATGTTCTTTCAATGTAAGTAGACAGGAAAAGAGTCTTGCTCATATATTCGTTACATTCAGGATGTGAGAATGCTCAGAGACTAGCAACTGGTAAATTCTGGAGTGGGGGACTGAACAAATCCTACAATCTTAAAAAAAAAAATAAAACCACGTCTCTTCTTTGCAAGTTGTGCCCCTATTTATCAGCTCACTCTCAATCTCTATTGTGCAGTTACATTATTTGTCGCAGCTATTTTTCAAAACTCTGAAGTTCCTTTGGAGAAACACATTGCTTTAACTTAGTACCTATTCTCCTTTTCTGCACTGCTGTGATGCCTTTATCATAATACTCGTCATATGCTGGCAACCAGAACCTTCTGCTACCAAGAATGGCCCCATTGAAAGGCTAAGATGAATCTTCAGATGGCTCCTTAAATTTATTCCTTTCCTCTCTTGCTGTTGCTAGTAAGCTTGTGTTTTGTTGCTTGGGTTTTTTTTTTCTGATGCCTCCTTTCTCAATCCTGTTGGAAACGATGAAGACACAGGGTAGGTAGCTTTGCAGGGTGACAGCTTTTTAACACTGAATAATCGACTGATGTGCATGCTAATAGGTAATGCTAGGTTTGATTAACTAATTTTGCAAATGAATATCTAAGTAAATTACTTTTGCAGAGTGTTTCCAATGATTCTTTCTCTTTAATTGCCTCTTTGAATAGCTTCATACTGATTGTTGCTGCTGCTGCTGCTGCTAAGAGTTCATATAAAACCCTTGGGTATATATATATCTTAGTAAATATATCTGGTATCACCTTACATAAGAAAACCCTTCCCCTCACACACATCTTACTTAAAGGTGCATAGTCATAGCTTCAAGCTCACTTTTTTCCCAGAAGTTTCAAAGCCATATAGAAATGCAATTTCCCTTCATGCTCAGTTCATGGCTGGTTTTAAAAGACACTCAGATACTTTTGTAACTGGGTATGCCTCTAAAGGATTTTTAAAGATTACAAAGACAGACAGAGATATTTTAATTGCAAACACACACCTGATTAGCCCAAGTTGTCTTTGAAAAATCCTGCATGCTTATAAGGCTATGGAGAGCTGATCCTTTTGCACAGCTAATACAAGATGGAGACTAACAATGAGAGACTTTTTTTTTATCTTTCTCTTTCTTATTTGAAAGTAAAATATTCTCCTTTAAACCAAAGTATCATGCAATGTGCAAATGGGCACAGTGCAAATACTTCCACACCCACTTTCCACATAATCAGAAAATCCATTATTCTTTCTCAAGAAGTTGTGGTCTTAACCTATACTTTGCACTTATCTCATTGTCCATAGATCACTACATACTTAAATATTTGTATTTTCAGTAATTTAATATTTCTTAGATGCTTGCCTTTAAAAGATATACTTCATACGCTATCCATGTTGCCTTGCCTCAGCTGAATAAACCTGTGTCTGGACAGTCTTACATATTAGCTGTCGAACCACTACAGTGCTGCTAACACTCAAGGCATCACCTATCATATTATCTGGTCTCTGAAACCTTACATGAGTTTCTCCATGTATTCCTGAATCACATTAATTTCCAAGTCTTCATCCTTAAATACTGCATAACATTTCCCTCAAACACATTGTTACGTCTCCTTCCTTCTCAGTCCTTCTGCCTCTAACCTCTCTCACTTCTTTAATAACTTAGCACCTTCTCTTCTCTTACCCTGACATAGGTTTCATGTTTGTCTGCCAGTGTGCTGTCACTCATCTTTCTCTCTTTAAATCCCTCCTTAAAACCCATCTTCTGACCTTCTATTGTAGAATTATCTGACAATAATTTATCAGGAGGGAGCAGAGGCTACGTGGGTGTCCCCTCCACCCACTCGTACAAGCCAAGTCAAATAATTCATTCTGAAACCCCACAGACATTTTTAAATGACGGCCAGAAACCTCTGCTTCCTTTGGCACCATTCTGCGAAACAGGGCACTGCAGACAGGGGCAGGCAGGAGAGGAAGAGCACACCAGCTGTATTGCCTCTCACTAGGAGAAATGTGAGATACACATTTCAGTTCCACTTACCGGTTCCTATTGCTAGAAATCCAATCCGAGATTAACGTTGCAGCCTGGTGGTGACAGTGTTTGTTACCAAAGCTGCAGGCCAACATGATGACTTCCCGACGCAACTCCCTGTGCAAATTAAAGAAAGCAATAAAGCTGCATTAACGAATGTGTTCGAATGTTTACAAAAAGCTATTTCTTATAACAGTGACAGAAACTGGCAGTCGGGCAACATATCAAAGATAATCTGCTTTACAAATCTCAGTTTCAACTTTATGCCTTCAGCTGCTGCAACAATTAAAGAAAGGTCATGGACCAAAACCAACCCCCCTTTACACTTAGGCACTTTTCCTAACCTCCATAGTCACTTCAGTCCAAGTTCTTAAATATCCAGTGCAGTCAGATATTAAGTTAGGGCTTAGGAAATCATGTTGTCCCAACTTAGGAAAGAAGATTTCATCTCACAGCATCTTTCTGCTCTCCCTCTAACCCAGAAAGCAAAAACAGAAGGGCAACAGAGCTAGGGCATTATGACATGCTGAAGACAACACTAAATTTTAGGAGGGTGTAAGATTTCAACTATATTCCACAAATAAAAAAGAAATATAACAGTACTCATGTTGGTAGGATGCTTGAACAAGTGATTTGTTTAAATTGTTCATTGGCCATCCAAGCTTCAGATACATTGATGCAACTTGTCTTAAAATATACTCCTGAAGGGAAAAAGAAAAATATATTTAATGTTAACCATCATAGGGTTTTTTACCTGAAATTGAAATACTACTGACTATTGAGGTTTAATCCTTTTACCCTCAAAAAATAATATCCAACTCCAAAGATTTTGATTTGCATTTAGCAAAGGAACTTGTCCACTTATAATCCCCCTTCACTGCTATAGTAAGAATCAATCTGTAGAACAGTTATTTCATTAGATGCCTAGTATAAGACAATTTATTGTTAAAAAATCCATCAATTTCAAAAGTTTATTACATGCTATTTTGCACTCACAATACACAGCTGAAAAATTGCAAGAGTATCAATAGCTTAATTTTTACTCTATGGCCAATCTGGACTACATCTTGAATGTTCACTTTTAAAAGAACATTGTTTTAATAGCCATAGCAAAAACATTATCTGGGTACAGTCAATTGCCTTTGGAATATGTAACAATGTGCCTGCAAATAAGCTTTGCACACTTAATGACACTACGCTATAAGTTTTGGTTCCTGGTGTGCTTAAAAAACAAAACAAGCCCAAGATCTATTTTAGTGAATTCTACTTTTTACACAAGAGACATACCTACATATTCTGACCAATTTTGAAGAAAACCACTGTCACTGTATTCAGCATAATCTTTTGCCAGTGGAATTCAACAATTTGAAAAAAAGAGCTGAGATATACAGAACTGCATATGAGAGCATCTACTTTATCTTTGCAGATGCATAGGCATGTACATGTGACAACACAGAAGATTCATAGTTCAGCTTTCTCTAGCAAATACGTTATTCTGTGACTAAAAAGATTTTTTATTTCCTCTTCTATCACCTCTGCTTCCAAAACTCCTATCAGTAGTGATAAAACATAACCTAGCTGTGAATTTTACTGGTTTTATTTATTAAAATTGTGTTTTCTTTACACAACTGTGTTTTAAAGTGAAACAGACTCCTAAGAATTTTTTTTGTGCAGTTAACAACAGAGTAAATATTCATATCATTTCAACATCATTTTGCATTATGGCTCTGGTTTGCCTGTAGACCTACACTGTAGGTTCATAAAAATTTCAATGTGTCCTTATTAATCTGTAGTATATGTTCTACAAAAATAATTTTCCATGTCATCAGGTAACTCTGTGTATATGTGTGTGTGTGTGTGTCCTTGATGGTCCTTGTGGGTCCCTTCCAACTCAACATACTCTGTGATTCTGTGATATATATGTATGCACTTCTACATACAAACATAAATCCAGCTACTTCTAACTTCCTGCTCTCTGAGCATGGTGTGTACAGTCACACACAAACAAACAAATATACATTTAACAAGAAGTATCCTTAAGCATTTCAGGCTTTAAAAAGCTCCTCCATTTGAAGTCTTTACAACATTACAAAAAGTTACTGTATGTTGGCCATTGAAAATATGTAGACTACATAAAATTCATAGTGAATAAAAACCCAAGAGTTCGTAATAGTTACTGTGTACTTCATAAACCATGCTTCAGTGTAGCTATGATTTTTTTACTATTTCAGATAACATGTTAAAATATTTGTCATGTCTATCTTAATTATCTACTGTGAGATGTTACTGATGTCCCTTCGGATGCAGTTATGAATGGGCTTTGACTCAATGGTGATCTAATTCTTGTTAATTAAGGGAACTGCATTCAATTCACTATGGATTTTTGGATGAAATAATGCCTACAAATCTTTGCTTCAGTTGCATGTGTTCTGTTCAGTTGTGCCTGCATTTGGTGTTGCTGAGCTTAGGCATCAACCTAAATATCACCGTGGGGCTCCTCAAAAGAGAAAATCTGGAAATAGAATACTTTGGCTCTTCTAAGTGAAATACTTTGTCATAACATTTTACAGGAGGGATAATTACCTTTCCCTCTACTAATCACACATGCCTCAAACAACAGTTATCACTGTTCAAATGCAAATGCACCAAAGCTTGATAATTGCTATGTTTAAATAAAGAATAATTAGGAAGAAAGTTAATATCCCTAGGTCATTTACAGTATCTGAATGGGGAACAGTTCAAGTCTTGACAATAAAAGGAGGGAGTAAGAGGAGCAAGGAAGAAAAGAAAGAAAGGAAGGAGGAACAGTGATGAAAAAAGAGAGGGGAAGAAAGAGAGAAAGAGCTAAAGGAAGAAAGAGAGGAAGTCTGTATGTCTTACATTGAAGATGTTGTAGTTTTCTGTGCGGTCCAGCAATTTATCTAGAGGATATAGAGCTCGGCTGGCAGCATGCCAAGGCAGAAAATCTTTTTCCTCTGAAAGGTATCTGATAATCTCCAAAGGAATATTCTGAGGCAAGTAACCAGCTCTGCACAATAAAAGAAGTTAGTATTAAATTGGTTCCAGAAGATACACAATGAGGCAAAAATTACTTATTTTTTCCCAAATGAAATTAAAATGCATAAAAACATGATAAACTCATCACATTTCAATGATATCAAAGTCAATTTTGTAAAAATCAGCAACTTGCAGTCTCTCCCAATGCATGCAAGCATATTGACTTGATGAAGCAAAGCATGAATACACATAAAGAAAATTAGACAAGCTATCCCCACCTTGTAGGGACACTTGTGGCTATAAAAGACATGAACAAAAAGTAACTGACTTTAAGAAAAAAAACCAACAAAACAAAACAAACGGAAGGTGTTGCTTTTCTGATTTGTAAGATAGAAAGCTGTCTGCATAAAATCAACAACCCAAGTCATTTTGCTTCAGAGAACATTTTTACTGGCTATGGGCAATTGGAAAGAACTACTGGTGAAGAAGCAGCTTGAGTTTTAGTTATTCTCCTGACTCATTTCTCTCTCCTTTAAAGCTGCCTTGTCTTATACCACCTTAAGTCACTTTGGAATGATTTATCCAGTGGCATTGCTTTGGTTAAGGATGTTCCAGCACTTTCCACAATTTGTGGAAAAAAATATGTTTTTTCCAGATATTTATAAATCAACTAGCTAGAATTCTGACCCATTCTTGTACAACCACAAAAGACCTCTCCCTGGAAGGGAAAGAGTTTAGGAGGGGGTCAAGAAGGCTTCTCAAATTAATAGCATTGCAAGTAAAATGCAATGCAGACACAAGCATTTGAAAGCTACTTTTAAAAACCGAGTACAGAAAATATCAAGCTTTAAGTTTTGCTCTCATTTTCTTTTTCAGAACACCATTTTTTCTTAACTGTCCAGATTGCAAAAACAAAGTACAACCCTGTGGGTGTGAACGTTCCAGAAACACATGGTCTACTCTTCTCCTGATGCATGTGTTTAAATCCAAAAGGAGTCATCTATCTGCCTAGAGAGGAGATAATGATTCTGTTTTCATTAAACACTTAAAATCAGCAAGGTGGATTCCAGAAACTTCAATATAACATAGGCTGCACTATCATATAGCTTCATAGACTAGTTTTTCTCCTTGGTTGTAAATATTCCTATAATTTCCATCAATGTCTGGGGAAGAAATGCATGCTTACAGCAAACAAATAAAATTACACACATTATTTCAGAAATTGACCCAAACATACATGTTAATATAAATTTATATCTCAGTTGTAATTGTATATAAAAACTACCTTGCTGAAATACTTGAAATAGATTGTTTCCTTGCAATGTGCACTGCATCTTGCAGGCCTTTGTTTTTCACACTCTCTATTGGAAAAATTACACTTTGTTCCCTTCATGTTCTCAGCAAAGGAGTTCACGTGACAGTTTTCAAAAGTTATCTATCCCATGTCATTATGATGACCCATCCTACAGTCTGTTTCATGTCATCTTTGTCCACATTTTGTCAGCTCTGTTTTCAAGTCTAGTTACAGCATATACTCAAGCAAGAAAAACAAGATCACTTGGGGAGCTCACTGTGTCAACTAAGGAACTCAGTAGATATGAAATGACAGTGGTGAAGCTTTTAGAATAGGTGGTGGACAAAGTTCAATACATCTGAAGACAGGTTACTCCATTTTATAGGTGTCTCTTATTTCTGAAGCAACAGAATATCAGTAAGATGAGTTCTAGGTCTTAATACTTTGTAAAGATTTGTAAACATAATTAATGGAGCCAGAAGCATGCTGGACTGACTGCAGTTAAAAATCTCAGAGATAATGTTAGCAAAGATGTAAACTAGCTTGAAGTTGCATACATATAATCAGTTCCTAATGGGATTTGTGATTATTTTTACTCATAATTTGATTGACATGAGAAAGTGTAGAGTAAGGAACAAGAGGAATAGCTCTAGGAAACGTGCTGCTTAAGGAATAAACAGATTAATACTTATTATAGCTGCACTAATGGACTTCTAGGTTCATGTTCCGAAATTAAATCTAACAATACTAAGTGCAAAAGGAAAATCACCACTGCAAAACAGATTCTTTCTTTTTAAGCTTAACTTCTCCATAAAGACACGTAAGAAGTGAACTCAGAGAAATTGATCTCTTATCCTGAGCTCTTCAGAGGTTCCTAATGAGTTTAAAAATCATGATTCTTGGCTGATGGTACTCATCCTATTCAAAACAGAAGCTGTAACTCTCATCACTCACTGCTTCCAACTTTCAAATTTATCAGCCCATTCAATTCCACCTGTCTCACCCCCTGACTCCCCACTTTTTCTATTGTTTCCCCCTAATAGTATAGTGCAACTTAAAAAAACAGATCAGGGCAAAGTCTGAGTTTTTTTCTTTTTACTCCTGATCCTCCTTCTCTTTATGGGAATGACCCTTGAAGAGCTTACACGTAGTATAATGAAAATCATCCCCCCCCCACACACATCAACAAACCTGTCCCAAGAGAAGGCATGGGGATGAGGGGAGGTTTTTGGGGATGACATTATTATATAAATGACAACAAATTCATCACTTCAGATCACGATTTTGAGGAAAAGTGGTTATGGCTGCTACAATCAATGTTAAACTCTTCTGTCAGCGCAAGCTGGGCAGTACAGATGCTAGGATGGACCTCTGAGGGAACTTGAGCAGAGACATATCTAAAATCTTCTTACAGTGGCAGTTAAGACAGAAGCACTGGAGAAAACAAAAGTGCATCAGGAGCTTTACTTTAGCAGAATGTCCTTTACTGTATGGATGCCTACAGAAAACCATGATAGCCCTATTCTTTTACCCTCCGGCACTAATGCATGTTTATGAACTTCTTATTCCAAATACACTGCACTACCAGTGTATTTGGCATTAAATAGCTTCTGTCAAGAGGTAACAGTAAGTACATTAATTGTTTCACCTTTTTGTGTAAAAAGTGGCATATGCTATAAATTATTAACTGTATACTACAGTTTTAAAAGTTTGAGGAGTATTTTCTTCCCCTCCCCCCAAAAAAAGAAAAAAAAAATCATACCACAAACCAAGGAAAGAGTTTAGTAAGTGTATAAGGGTAAGGCCAATAATTTTTGGCATTCATAGTTGAGAAAATAGAATATAAGGAGAAATTCTCACACTAGAGCATAAGAGATAAACTATGAACAATAAAATGCATAAAAAGTTTTAGGACTTGTGTGAAGTGTCCCGGGAGGTAACATGACTACCATGGCAAGCAGGTCAGCAAAAGACAGAATCTAAACCAATCAGCCTGACTGTGTATTGAGCTATGCTAGGAGTGACATCAAGACTCCTCTCTTCCAGGGAATACTGCATTCAGCAAGATGCACCGGTTCACCTGAACAAAGGCAAACCAGCCAAGGGATGCAGGTTTCCAGGATTCTCCTTCACTAGCCTGGAAGAACTAGGTTCAAGAATGGTTACACAAGATCTGGGCAGCAAAAGCATTTATGAAGCAGGATAATAACCAAAATGAGGGAAGAAGGCAGAACAGAGAATGAATCTGTTCTGAGTATCTCTGTGAACTTAGTTGAACTTGTGAATTCTGTGTTTTCCAGAAAGGTTTTTTTTTAAACAGAAATGTTTAACAGTTATAGTAAGAAAAGTTATATATAAAAGTTATTATAATAAGAACCTTCCCATCGAAGGGAAAAATGTAAAATAATTTCCCTGTCATATAATTGCCTGGAAATATTCACTCAAAGGTATTACAGAGTATAAGATTAGTACATACTATACACAAGCAGCTTGATTTATTATTCTCTCTTCCAACAAAGTCACTGGAAGGTCAGTGACAAAAATCCTTATTTTTCTTGTGTCTGTTTAGCCATCAATCATATTGCTATCCTTAAGTCCAGCAAAATTACTATCAGATATTGCCTGTCAAAGTCTAAATGCATGAGAGTCAGGGCTAAGAGACAAGGTTCTCTTCTAGCTTAGCCATCTTGGAGAAAAATTGAAATATTGTCTGTCACTTGGGGAATAGCTGATTATGGGCTATACTGGAACCAGGTAACAAACACCACAGAAATACCATGATGTCCAATCTTATGTTTGGTCTAAAACAGTCACCCTGTTTCTCTAGGTATGTCTCCAGTAGCCACCTGAGTATCTTAGCATGTACCTACAACCAAAGAAATTCTGCAGAGGAATCTGGGATAGTTTTGGCAAGTATCTTAACAGACAAAAAAAGTCAAATCTAAAAGTATTGATGCATAAACAGTGGTTGAATGAATACTGATGTTCAGGTAAAACCTTTCTCAAGGGCCAGGTTAAAAAGTTTACAAAACTTCACCTATAATGTCTGAAATTAAAAGAACCTTAAGAGCCCCCCTTAGTCTCTCCCTGTGGCAATGGAGTTATCATATGAAGAATGGAAAAGGTCATGTCAAAGATGGGCTGGTGAGGAAAAAGAAGAAAAC
>JAWWLV010000045.1:36201152-36233907 GCA_035041135.1 Platyrinchus mystaceus | reverse complement strand
TGGGAGAGCACATGCCTTCAGGTAATGGGCTAAGACCCAGAGCCTAAGGCTTCCCCCCTCCACTTCCACCGCCGAATCTCCCTACCCAAAGCAGACTCATAACAGTGCCATTCCTGATGGAAATTGGTCTAGTTTTATTTATATAGGCCTCTAGCAATGGATATCCTAGGAACACTACAATTTCAGGACTCCTCTGTCAAGAGGCATGATTAAGAATACCATAGCTCTGTATAGATCTGTAAATATTCATAGGAGAGTACCAGCAGATCCATTTCATGCTCTAAAATGAATTGTTGTTCATGTAGCTTCATGAGAAACCATATAAAGCAGACATCCCTCTTGACTGTATTTCAGATAAGAGCATTTTGATTGACATCATGGGTCATACAGAAAGCAGCCCAGACTTAAAACAGAGCCTCTACTAGCCATCTCAAGGCCAGCTTTCTCCACACTGAGTCATTTAAAACACATGACTACAAAAACAAAATTTAACCAAAAAGATCACATTTGAGACACTTCATTGCTTTATCCATTTTATATAATTGTCCTTACCCATAAGTTTATCAGCATGTCAATCAATCTGTAGCCATTGCTACATGTGCTAGAAACACAGCACCACGTGAGGTTTTTCTTATTATCTATGTTCCTAATTTCACAGTTGCCTGCCGAGCTAAAGAGGAGAACAGGAGCACAGGAACACAGACTGGCAAAAAGATCTGGTTTAGTTATTAGGAACATTAGCTCTAGACAAACATCCTGGTTCAGCAGGTTTTTCATGCCTAAGGAGGCTGCTGATGAACTGTAGTGAGAAGGTGATATCTCATTTTTATGACAAGGACAGAGGTAGAAAAAGACCTCTCAAAAGTTATATATATAAATTAAGTGGCTTATGATATCATATAATATCATAAGCACTAACCCTTAGCAAGGTACTATCCTGCTTACACTGAAGAAGTCGGTAGGGTGGTCATTGCTGCAGAGAAAAGAGGCAATGAACAGAAAAAGAAAGTACTGAACACGGTAATGAAATATCCCTCACAAAGAATTCCCATTAAAAACCTCATAGCAATCAAAAATAATCTTTAAATTACATGAGCATTTAATGAGTCAGATAAAAGCAGAAGATCTAGATTATATTACAAAACATCAGTGTGTATTCAACTGCATTCTGACCTTGATTTGTTCTTTACACTGAGCCGCTGAACTTATGGACAGATCCCAGCACATTCATTTTCCCCTTAGGGACAAAGTACCAAATGGTAGTGTAATTGCCAAGGGAAAATTATTACTCTGTTCTGAATTATTTCTATCATAAATCCAGCACCAGTCAAACAGACTCTGTCAAAAAAAACGACAGGGTTGCCGTACAGTGATGAGAGTCCCACATACAAGGGCACCACAAATCCTTTAGTCCCACCACCCAACAAAGTCATTTTAAGTCATGTGTTTAAATCAAAATTAGAAAATCCAAGCTGGCAGCAAACAGGCCTGCATTGTTGAAACAATGGAAATGAGGTGATTTACTTGCTGCTGGTTTAAAACTCCCCCTGCCTCATCTGTTTCTTATGGAATATGTAAAACATGACTGGCTTTTTTCCTGAGTAATTTTGAAGGGGTAAAACACAGCTCTTCAGAACACAGATGTGCAACTCAGATTAACATCAGTTCTGTTTCTGTGCATGTGCAATATATGAACAATTAGACTCCACTTATTAACTCCTAAAGGAACAGTTTAAAGTAAGTTAGGATTCTTATTAATTGATTAATTGATTCTTTTACCTTAGCAGTCAAGTGTGTGGATTAGAATAACTCCCAGAGAAACTTGGCGCCAATGAACATTCACATTTAACTGTATAAAGCTCTTTCATTTCTTCTGGACCTATCAAGGATTGGTGTCCCTATTAATATATTCAGCATATTCTTTTCTTTAACAGCAGTTCCTTGACAGCTGAGTAAAAACAGGTATGTTGAACCCTGACATGTAAAAGAAGCTTTAAGCAAGGTGATCCGTACAACAGGGAAACTAACTCCTGTAGTCACAGATTTCACCTTCAACTCCTGCAAGACTGAGATGCCAAAGATTAAAGACTTCTGATGACTGGCATCCATGTTCAACCACAGAAGCTGGAGAAGGAATGTTTTCTTGGAAAACTAATGGGCAATCTGTAAAAAAGGCCCTGTGATCTCCAGTATCAAAGAATTGTCTACCTCATCCTCCTCAGCCAGGGTTGCCCTGACTTATGCCCTTGATCATATAAAGGACTCTGCTTTTCTAATACATGCAAAGTGACTTAATGGAGGCATTATGATCTGTACTAGCTATGGACTTCCACATAAACAGGACAGGAATGTACATCTGCTCTTTGAAAAATACAACAGCAACATTGGCTTACAAACTCATTTTAAGAACTAAATTTAATTAGCATTCAATCTCTCAGACTTTAAAGGATTCAGAGGCTATGACAGTTTTAAGTGAAGCCTGCTTATTATTATGTTTTCTTACATGCAAAATATTTGAGGACTCTTCAAGTGACATTCAACTCCATACAAGAGCATTTGAAGCATCCTACAAAGAATAGTTCAGATTCAATGTAATTATCAGAGTATTATGTGGCTTAAATTATCTTGCATAATTTAAGAGTTGCCACATAAGCATGTTAATTTGACTACTCACCTTTCTTGTAAACAGAAAAAAAAAAATTAAAGCCCCCTCTTTTGTAAAAATGCAAAAAAAATTCCTTCAGAATCTCTTCTTTCCTCTTCTTCCCCATATGAAAAAAAACAAATTAAAAAAGAGTAATGCAAGACGAAAAAGGAATAACCTTACTGCTAAAAATTAAGGCTATGCAGTCAGGTATGCCATGTTTTTCATCATTATGAAACCGTGATTTTTGAGAAGTATGTAATTCACATAGTTAAATTAACTAAAGAAATTTGAATGTATTTCAGGGGCTAATAGACATCAATTTCAGATGATTCAATTATTGTAAGTGTTATTTATTTTCCTTCTTGATGATTTTGTTGGAAAGGGTAGAATGAAACAGCTCTTCTATTCATTAAGTTGTCAACGGGTGATGGTATCTATGAGAGTATGTTTGAGCAAAACCAAAATTGAGTTAGTTTATTATTATGCACAATACTTTTTCATCGCTCTCTTTTTTCCTGGTCTAATGTTTATAATTTGCATATCAGTCAGCCAAGTGAAATATTTGTTTAAAAGCTAGAAACTTCATATGGAAAGCACAGAAGCCTGAACTTGAAAATACAATCCAAATTTTCTTTGCCAGAATATTGACAGAATTGGACATTCTTTCTCTGAAGGCAATTCCCTATAAAAATATTTATCATGAAATATTCTCTGAAATTCTCATAAACCCTCACCTCCATTTTTTCAGGGTGGCTCATTTTTGCTACCTTGACCAGGAAAGTCTTTTTGCTCTCCATAGTAGTCCTGTCAGACCCTCAGAAAGAAAAGTAATAAGGTTCTGGGATGAGGGTAAGGAGTCAAGGAGTCAAAAAAGCTGCATATTTTTAAGAGAACAGGTGAGGGAGGTAATGAAAGGGCTGACCAGGCAGCTGTGGGGAAGAAAAAGGGGTCTGTAGATGAGACAAAGGCACAAGGAATAGGTGCCTGCCAGGTATGAGAGGGTATGGCCCCCACAGAATGGCACAGGTTGTGAGGCTATACAAAGACTTCTCCCTGCCCCACCAACACAGAGATTCCTGCAGTCATTTTTACACTTCTTAGCTCTGTTTCCAATATTTAAAGTTGCTAAGAAGCCTTCAGCTATCTCCACTCATGACACTCCTCTTCTTGCTTAACTTCAAACTCAAGTTAAGTGCTCTCTTGAAGCATAATTCAGACCTGGTTTAATTAATGTTTCCAAAACAAATTTCACAAACTGTTCCCCACCTCTGTCATTACACAGCAGTCTCTGGCACTGCAACATGGATAGATCCATACCAAGCTCACTACAGAGACCAGCTTGAACTCTAACAATGAGTTAACAACCATTAGCTAAAAATAATTCTTTCACTCCCTTGAAACCGGAGTCAAGTTTTCCTGACAGTTTATTCTGGATTTGGCCAAGAATGGAGTTAATGTAGTTTACAGAATAAAACAATTAGTGCTATAATACCTCAGAAGTAATAGAAATAATTGAAGCATAGGCAAATGTTGCAGGGACATGACAAGACCGAGACCTATCCATGCACTCTGCAGTCAGATCTACAGGGCTGGTTTTTAGTATGTGCTGAAGAGTCTTCTTCAACTTCTTCCCTGGCTTTCAGAAAGTATTTCTATTTTCCAGGATGCTCTCACAGCACCAGCACTTCCCTGGAATGTGCTGTATGATTTCCTTTACTGCTTTTAGCTATATCAGATGCACAAATGATACATACTACAAAAGCAGAATTTTAGTGTGCTTAGTCTCAGGAATTGCTTTGATTCTTCTTGTACATGCAAATGTTATCTCCACATAAAGAAATGCGTATCTCCACATAAAGCAGATATCAAGGCTGTGATATGTCAGAGAACATATGGACTGACACGCAGCATATGGAGTGAATGATGGCTACCTTAAAATAATTGTAGCTTTCTATTTTCTCTAAAAAAAGGCACAGCTACTCAGGCCCACTGAGAGAGTATTTATGTCAAAGGAAACCCAACCACTTCCGTAGGAAGCCACACCTAAATCAATTGCTAGTGAACCATCACCAAAATTTGCCTGACAGTGAATGGGAGTTATTGTCGCATTTGCTGAAATAATTTAGATGAGGCCTCATTTATTAAAATAGTAAATCTATACCACTATTAATCAAGAGTGATACAAATTATTGATCTAATACTCAGTCCCTTAGCTGGTACTCAGAGGCACTAATTAAAGGACCTGCATAACCTATCTGTTGTTTGTCTCTGTGTTAACTATCAGAAAATGCAATCAGGAGTAAAGATGAAGGCTAGAGTTAAACTCCAGTTTACTCATTTAAATTGGCCCTATATAATTGTTTATGAATAACCAACAAAACAAGATCAACAACCCTGAATGTGGCTGTTTAAATATTGAAACATTTTGAAGTACATTAATTGGGTTAGATGAGAACTTCTGTCTTTGTCACCTACCTATTATCCAGCCCCAGCAATTAAATGCCTTGACTTGTCCTGACATTACACTGAACAGGACTTGAAGTAATACAACAAGTGTAACATGGAACCAATTAGCTCACATATGTTGAAATACTTCAAATGATACAATAAATGAAATCTTAATCTCTAAGGAAGGAAAATAACAGTGAAGATCACTTCAACTCCATAGTATAGCTTTGTTATGCACGTATTTCAACCAGAAATTTCAACAAAACATTCCTCTAATTTAGCGGTAATAATTCTGGCGTTTATATGGAAGTATATGAAATACAGGCTTAGTTACAAGGTAACTCTCAGTTTCCAGAAATAAGATCAGCTAATCATTAAGTGGGCTGGTGCTGCCTCAGGTACTTGAATGGATAAAATGTTTTTGCCTTCATGTCAAGACCCCACATCCAGAAATTGACTTAAAGAACAGGGAGAAGGTTGGCTTTGTTTCCCTCCCTTTTCTTTTTCTTTTTTTTTTTTTTTTTAAGAAACATAAAATAAGGGGTCCTGAAGATGTGATTTCCCAGATCCAAAAGGCTATACTTGATTAACTAAGACTTACTTTTTAAATTAATTTGTCTTTACAAGTTGGTGAGAAAGTGATATGGAGTCAGCATTAGCTTACTTCAGTATTTTACTTCTGGAATCAACCTTGGAGTCAAATGCACCAGCTGTTAGAGATAAATTTGTGTCAAGGGGGATAATTTGGATTTATAAATTGAAAACTAGGTTGGCACTGCCTTTTCCCCTGTCCTCAGACTTTGGTTTTCTAGAGTCAGCAGAACTCACAGTTTGGAAAGAAGCAAGGCAAAAAGAATTGATTAACAGCAGGAAAACAATCATCACAACTCATATCTATTCACACCAGGATCCTGGTTTTGGTCTGGTGTATGAAATTCTGATAGAGAGGAACATTTATGAAGGCCACCTACAACATGACATGAACTAAGTGACATGGAAGTCACTTAGTTCACAGATAATTTTGAAGGTATATTTTTGTTGTTGTTTATTTCTGACACAGCTCCCTATATTTGTCAAGTCTGCAGGAGCAAGCTACATCTAAAGAGACTAGAGCTTACTCTCCCCCTAATCTGTGCAAGGAAACTGACAGCATTACAACACAGTCAACTGTCCTTATTTAACAGCATCACCTCATGCTTTCTCAATCAGTACTTCAAGAATGGAAACAACAGTAACTATTTTAGGTGACAGTAAAATAGAGATTCACAGTCACATCTGGTCCAACACTGATTAACATTAAATACAAACCAGACCTATTTCTTTCACATAATATTGGATTAAGTTAACCAGTTTAATGAGGGAAATCTTTTACGAAGATTTAGAGCCCATCAAGGAAGAACCAGGAGTGACACAACCCTCCCAACATTAAGTGAGTGATTTATCTTATCCTGTGTAGTTAAGTAGTTTTGAGAGGTCAGGTGCATGTTTCTCTCCATTAACTGTCAGTGCACTACAAGGTGAGAATGTCAGATTTACAGGTCTACCTTTTGGGATGTTTAAAGTAAAGTGGGAGGCATCGACCTCACATACTAACTGATTACTTCTACTAAGGAAAGACAGGAGAAGTTGATAGCATTACTCCTGCTTAAAACAGTGGGATCTTTGCTATTTATTCTAACATTGCTTACTGGAGCTATCTGAACTGCCCTCTGCTTTGTTTAAGCTTAGAAGAGAACTACAGTTCTATTTGTCTTCTCTCAGCTTCTCGGTCAACATTTATTAGTACATTTACTAGAATCAACATCTTTTCAAACTGTACTGAAACTTCATACAAACCAAAAGATAAAGGATCTTCAAGAAGAAAGGAAGAGGGAGTGCCAAGGTGTTATTCTTGCTCAACAATGCAAGGCATAAATTTCCATAAGCTACGTTACTGCCAAGGCTACAGCTTTCCAGATCTTAAGGGTGTGTGCATGCACTACTGCTGAGAATAGAATTATGCTTAAAAATCTGGAAAACAAGTTATTATTCCACTTAACTCTCCTTGATGTGTTATGTTAACCAAATTACAGCAAGAAGGAAGATGAAGGAATGTATTTTCATATAAAATGGGCAAAAAATTAAGAAATTAAAGCTGTAGAGCTTAAAATATTCCTTGGTAGTAACAATTCATTTATATTTTTTATTTTTGAGAAATCCTTATGCTGGACAGTAAAAGGCTAGTAAACCTTTCCAAGGAGTGAAATCAAAAATGCCTTTAAAAATAAAATGTGGTGCTCCAAAAGAATTTATATGAGCAATTTTTTTCATATTTCTTGAGATCTAAATATTATTAAATTTTATTAAGGAGAAGATCAGTACTTGTTCCACAAACAAAATCAACTAGCAGTAAAACTACACAGAAATAATCATATTAGGACCTACCATATTAGAATAGTGGAAAAATTGAGTTAAATCCTTTTGGTATTATCTGTATCAAGTTCAATGACACATTAGAGAGTACTGTAGAAGGTTCTAAGAAATACAGTCTCTTCAGTACAGTAAAAAGAACTGTTTATATTAGAAATTATTTTTAAAAGGGCCAGCATGAATTTAAGTAGTTATGTTTTTATTTTGGAATTATTTTATTACTGAAAATAATAGTTAGTGATTAAAGTATGTATTCCACAGTTCTCTCTCTCAAAATATGTATGTTTATAGTTGTAGACAAGAAGATAACATATCATTGCAACTAGGAACCAAAACTGAGGCCTGAATTACCGTTAAAAACAGGCAGTCTTCTCAGAAGTCAGGTCTGAACTACCAGTTACTACCTCTATGCCTGGTCAATAAGGTTACTCACGTTTTCTCATGTCACAGTCAAAGACAAGTGTATGCATTTAATTTCCCCATCACATAATGTCATATGGGCAGGGACAAATGCACATTGTGCAATGCAGACAAGACTGAATCAACACTGCATCCACAAGGCAGGTAACATCCAAACCATGGTACTGTTCCAAAAGAAAGTGAGGCAACTTTCTGCACTGTGCCTTGCAGCCAATGGAGGGAAAGTTAAGATGCTTTTAGGCTGACAGTGACTTTCTAAACACTGACTTTTTGAGAAAATTTAGAGAGTCTGTGATTCTGACAGCCCTCAGAGCTTGTTTTAGTCTCACTGCTGTGTCACATTAGGGCACCAGACAGTGCAGGGGCAGCTGCACCACACTGCAGCACCAGGGTGCAATTCCCCATTGCTTGTCCCAGCTAGAGCTTTTCTATTTGCTTTCTTACTCCAAGAAGTTCAGATGCTTTGCCATCAAGGCCTGCCCCCAACACACTGCTAAGTCTCGTAATGCCTCCCTAGTGCTCCTCATTATAAAGGAACAGAGCAAGGATTAGGCCTACTCCTGGTCTTTCTTTGTCTGGGAGAAGGGAAATGAAAAAAAAAAAAATCAAGCTCTTCTTAAAAAGTTACCATATCATCAATTGTCTAATCAGACCAACTTCAGCATCACTATAACTGTTTTGTTTTGTTTTTTTTTTTTAAATAGGAAAGATGAAAGGGGAATAACATAAAAAAGATGAACAAAAAGTATACCCTAGATGGCAAGTTTAGCTGGGTCCACATATCTTTTTGCTGCTCTTGAGGTACAGAGCATGTATCCTCTGTTTGCAAACATACAGATCTTTCCTCCATCCAGCCTGGCTTGTAAGGCACATATGCAAGGTAACACTACTGACAGGGCTCTGGAAACAGGAATCTAGCTACATATCCTTGTTAGAAGAATGTTTCCTCATAAGTGATATCCTTGTATGCACATGTGTATATATGTAAATTTATAGCTCCACTACTTTTTTCCATGGTGCATGAGTAGCAAAAGCAGCAGTAGTTCACTGCAGCTCATTGTTATTAAAAGAATTAAAATTGTAAATTATGCAATTAAAAAACATTACTGAGGCAATGTTCCCAGGTGCCTCAAGATTAAAAAATTGCAAATGTTCCCCAATTTTCCTCTCATTTTACACTTTCACTACCAATGTATTAGATGTCCTGATTTCAAAATGGGGACAATTCCATTGCCTCAATTTGTAAAGAATGCACTAGCTAACCAGCACTCTGATCATAGTAAAATTCAAAATGCTGTATAAATGCTGTACAAAATTTCAGAAACGCTCAATGGAACTTCCATTCTGTGTGAAAAGCATCACACAGAATAAAAGAGTCTGTTCTAGAAGATTACAAGAAAAGAAAGATATTGGGCAAATGATATAACAGTGCAAGTCAGGGAAAAAAAAAATTACTGAAGCTTAAAGGTGCCTTCCATCACAAATTAAATACACCACAAGGGTCAGTTATAAAAAAATAGGAGAGGCAGGGCATTATGGAGAAACAGAAGAAAGAACTTTCATTCATTAGAGAAAGAGGAAAGAGATTATTTACCTTCAAAGTGTTAAATTGAACTTGCTGCAAAATTGATCAGATATCTTCAGACTCGGAAATACCCTATGGCAATTATTGATCAAGAGGAGTGAATGTGCCACAGACCAGGTTTATGTGCCACAAAAAAAAAAAAGGAGGGGGAGGGGGCGCAAAAGAACTTCAGTGTATTTAAGACATATTTAAGTTTGAAGCACACTCAACTGCTGAGTTAATGGTTGCATGAGTTATTGCAGCAATGTGTATGAGGATAGATGATCTTCAGGAAAACATACCTCGCTAGATTGAATGCATCATCGATCAAGCCCGCTCGATTACTGACAGAAATAACCTGTGAGGGCCAAGCACAAAAATTGAACCATTTAGGGTGATGGAACAGTGAAGGTTCACCTATGAAAGCAGATTTTAGGGATGAGAAGAGGAGCTTACCTCATGGTTCCTTGTTAGCTGATTAATTAGCAGCCTCCAATTCCTAATGTCATAATTAACTCTAAAGTAGCCAGTCTGGTTGATGTTCCCCAGCAACCAACTTGCCTCTTCGAAAGCAGGAATTCTGTGGTGTTCTGGAAACAAAGAACAAGAAGGGAAGGAGTTTTGGTTTTAAATTTAAAAATTATAAAGACATATCAGTTAAATTTTCTCCTTCTTTAAGTATATATGAAGGCAGTAAAATTAAGTGAAAGACTAACAAAAACATTGTGTTTGATTAACAATAACCTCCATTATCTGTTCTGATATAGAGAGATGCCAGCTGACATTCCCATGGGGACCTTTTACCCACACAGAACTCCAAGGATGCTTTTTTTTTCCCTGGAAAAAAAAATTATTTACATGAGAAGTACACATCTTAAGTCTGGTACCCTGATTCTGGTGATGATAAAATAGCTTTCTACAACTGTTACTCAAATAATTCAATGGATATTGTAGAGAGAAGAGTAAACCTGTGATTAAAAAAATAATTTCTTAAGTGTTTCTGCATATATTTGATGAAGCTTTTACACTGGATTCTAAATTAAAGTATTTCCAGTTGTATAGCTTCTAGCTACTAACCACTGAGAGGCTCCCCTTTAAAGCTAGAACATTATATCAACTAACCTGTTCTTCATCTTTTCCCTCATTTTAAGTAATCACTTTGGGGCAGAAAATCTAATTACAGTATTTGTACAGTCAAGCACTCCAAAACTATTTGCAGGACTAGGGATTTCAACAACAAAAACACACCAAACTCACAACACACACTTCTGTTTCACTATGGAAAGAATCACCATAGGATGAAGCCTCAGGCTTCAGTGTTTCTTTAAGAAGTCTTCAATCTAGTAAATTATTCTGACAAAACTAATCATGAACCGGAACTCACTAAAATTTCTGAAACATTTTTTTTTACTATAATAGAATTAGTTTGTAAACTGTTGAAGGAACAGCTTTCACATACATTTTTAAAAATAAAAAATACATAAAATTTGTTATAAATGTAATTCCACCAGGGAATTGTTTAATGTGCTTGAATTCCCTGAAGGTAACAATCAGAAACAAAGTTAACAATATGGTCTTTACAATTCACACATGCTATCTAGTACACAAAATTACTAAAGAAACTGATTTGTTTCAGTCTTTCTTATTAAAATAGTAATTTCTGAGTAAATAATAGATGACTAGGACTACAAATAAAAGTTATGCTTCTCCCTCAACTAAGCAAATCCACAAATAACTATTATTTTAAGGTGCAATAAATACAAAGATCAGCAAGACCCCAATCTTAAAGACACATAATTATATGTGCAAATTCACGGAGCTGCATCATACACAAGAATTTAGACAAAAAACTGCAGGACTAGAAAATAAAGTCCTCATCTCTCCTAGGTAGTTCTGAAATTATTAAAATATCTTAAAAATACACTTCTTAGAAATGCTAAGCCTAGAATAACTCAGTTGTTGCCTATTCAATTCAACTGTTATTGCTTCTTTAAGATTTGTCTAACAGACTCGTATCAGCTCAATTTAATTACTCTATACAAACAAATGAGAAAAAAAATACAGACCCCTGGGTTTAGTTAAAATAATCTGTGATAAAGCACCATTCTTAAGGAGCCAAGATATTCTGCAGAAATTGGACTGAGAAAATCAGAATGAAGTCCTACAACTCTGTGGACTTCCCAAGCGTTCATACTGTCAAAGCACCTAAGCTGCTTTTGCCACACAGTGCGATTTGGAACAAGGTTGTAACACTGTGTGTCCCTTCTTCCACGGATGTCTGATAAACACTGGGCTGTACAGCTCAGTCCTTAGCAAACTGCTATACTGAAGCTGCTCCTCTGTTTAAATCCTTTTTTCACTGGACCCAGTGTCAGAACCACCCCACTGCACCATGTTACTTAGAGAAGACTTGAACTGTTTCCTGTGTAACCTTATAAAAACATTACTGTAGAAATACTGTATAAGATTGTAACAATTTACACCATAGCAATAAAGGCACTTTCTTAGAATTGATTTGGATCAAATATCTCCTGTAAAAAAAGGGAGAGAAGAAATTTGAATCCGGATCTACCTCATCCTATTTATTTTACCCAGTGTGGTGCCTTGAATATAGACTGTCACTCCTAAATATCAGCTATATTCTTTATAAACATAGTGGGTTTCTTAATAGAAACAGAAAAAAATATATACTTCTGTATCTAGGAGACACTGCTGAGGGAAAGGATAACTTTAAGAGTTTCTCTGGGTTTTTAAGGGCATATTGCCATGGTAGGGTCAGGAGCAGGCTGCTCACGCTGGGCAGAAAATCCTGTCACCTTAATGCAGTACAGCCTTCTGTCCATGTTCTTCAGTTCCAAACTAACCTCTAAATACCACCATTCCTGAAAGCAGCTACTTGTCACTGCTTAATACCTGCACCTCTATGATACTACCTAAAAGCATACCAAATGGGCTATGAGCCCTTCTTAAGCATTATCTGGATAAATAAATTCATTAAATGGAAATTTTCAAAATCAGATGTAACACAAAAAAATAAACACCCCTTTTCTTTTTTCAGTACTTGTATTAAATTTTCACCTCTGAAGTGAGAAAATTACTTATGCTTTATTAAAGTATTAAAGTATTGAATGATACTTGCTAGTCAAATATGACAAGTTATAAATAACATATTTCATAAGTAACAGCTGTGCAACATCTCCAAAACACATTGCATTAAAGGAGAATAACTTTCTGAAGCTTAAAGGCATTATTGCTGTTTTGGTCAGTTTAAATACAACCATAACCACTTGCTCATGTGTTGACTTTCTCCTGAAATATGGAAGAGGAATCTTTCACGCCTTCCCAGCTCATATAAAAAGGTGGTTATTTCAAGGAGCCGCCTGATGCATGTGCTTCACATAGTTCTATATTATTTAGTAGAATATTTGTGTCTGTCAAATCTCATGCTTTCATATAAGAGAAATTCTTTGTTTTGGTGATTACAGCACTAAAAATGTCTATACACCTGGGTAATGTCTCCGCTTACCAAAAATACATTTATTAGTCTCCTGTTAAAAGTATCATAGTTAGGGAAAAGGTAGTAATTCAGTGTTAAACCATGTATTAGACCACTCATGACTTTCTAAACAACAACAAAGATTTAATTTGGAATAAAATCTATCTTTGACAGTTTTAGTTCACCTCTTAAAATTCGATCTAAAATCCAGTTGTATTCGAGAGTAAAGGGAATTTATTTTTTTAATCTTCTTTCATCAGAAAGTGTTTTTCCATGGTTGTGTTTTCTCTGGATGCCTCAGAAAACAAAACCACTCTGAAACTTCCAGTTTTGCCACACACATATAGGAAACATTTACAAGGAAATGGTTAAATTTTATGACATTTGTATTGAAGTAAGAAAACCAGACTTATTCCCGGTTTCTCTGCTCTCAAAGTGTGAGACAGTCCTCCAGCTGGTGCTACCTGCACGTGGCTTGAAGTTCTGTGCTGTCCCAGCTCTTGAGCAACTTCAACTCCATCAAAACTATCAGAAATTATGGAAGTCTGCTCCTCCACATGGCAACCTGAGCACCATGTGAGGCAGGTCTGGGACAAGGGCACCCCTCTGCAGGACTGCATCGATGCTGCCAAGAGCATGGGCTAAACACAGATCCACTACCATTTCAAATGTTCAGACTCACAGTTGTTATTTTAACTCTTCATTTTATACAACCCCTAGCATACTAAGAAATTGGTTTATGCTGGGAGAACTAACTCCATTTTGCTGCAAAAATAACTGCACAAGTGTAGCAATATTCTATGTCAAGAACAGAAAGTGAAATTTTTCTGGCAAATAAAAATGTTCCATGAGGAAATTCATCATAATCACAATATTTTGTGAAAAGACACTGACTTTAACTAAATTCTACAAATCTTTTTGCAAGAACTTTTCATACGGGGAGAAGGAAACCAGCAAAAAAAGTTCTATATCACTTGCCATGTAGCCACAGCTCCATGTTGAAAGAAAATGTTTTGGTATAGGGAGTAACACAATAAATGAAGGACATCAGGAAATATGATCAGTATGATAAAGTTCTATCTCACATAATCTTTCCTCAGACTACCTTTCCATCCACTAACATTCCTGTATGATGGAATTGCTAATGTCTAAGGTGATACACAGTGTAAGCAGCAGTGTTCTGTTCCGATCTTTGCTCTGCTGTTGGGATAATGGGAGTGGATTCTGACTCACTCTGTCAAAATTATACCAGGATAATGGGTCTTGTATTCCTGGTCCTCACTATGGCTGGCTAAAGCTCAAAGCTGGATCCATATATTTATTTTATTTCACAGTGCTTCTCTTCCTCCTGCTTTTGAAAGAAACAAAAAGAGTGGAGTCTGGAAGCAACACAGGTAAAGCTCAGCAGCTGAGTCTCAGAAAGGAAAGAAAAAGGGTATTTTTCTAAAGCTGCAACTAATGCTCTGATCCCCAGTGGGCAGCCAGCAAACCCCAGCTCAGAAGCATCTGTCTCCTACAAAACACTTCATGGAGGAGAACCAGATGGTCAAGTGGCTTACAGTTAAAGTAGAGATTTATCTAGTAGGAGGTGGCATAGTAAGTTGGGACTTGTTGTTGGAAGTCAATTTCCCTGTTGAACTTCCTTTCCCCCATCTCATGGTAATCCTGAAGAGATACTAAGAGCAGTCTGAATGACAGTCATTTTATCAGAGGCAGAGAGGTCCATCAGAGGAATATTTCCCTGGAACATAACAAATCAGTCAACAAAGTAGGTGGGGACGGAAAGGACAGACTGTAAAGCTGTGTCAGTCAGTTCAGGAACACTTGCTGAGTTGCATGGAAATGTTTCCTACTTGGAGACTGCGCACCAGAACAATGATGCCCAGGGAACAGCAAGTCTGCCTTTATCAAAAGCCCTGATCGCCTGTTGAAAATGTATGCTACCTAAACCTCGTCACTTGAGGTCATGGTCAGTTCTTCTGCATTTGCAGAAACATGATAGGTGAGCCTGTGCTTCCAGACTTAGCATGCCTTCAGCAGCAACTGCCAACAGCTTCCCACAAGCCCCGCTAAGCAGTCATCTTGTGGGGATATAATGGGTTCAAAGCCAGTCCTTGACTTTTTACCCACTACTTTTGGGCTGATCCCAAAACGCTGTGGATACATGGTTATAGATTATTACAGCAACCACAAAAGAGGCAACTTATCTAGGACAAACAGAAACAAACCCTGGAATTATGACAAAGCAGAAGTTTGTAACACCAATGATTTCCACAGTGAAATTTATCATGCAGCAGACCTGCAATACTGAGGCACAAAGAGCATTGCAGTCACCTTAGTGTGATATCTCTGACCTCAGGAAGGTTAATCATGAGATGTCTCTTTTGTGACTGGTTTACACTCACTTGAAGCAGTACAGCCTCATCCATGGCTATGGGGAGTGAACAGGGAAAAGGTGGTGGTGACCTATCTGTGCAGCACTCTGAGAGCAAACAAGACAGGTCCATTTCACACACCAGACAAACTGAGCCAGTAAAAGGGTCATCATCTGGTGGCTGGTATATGAACTGATGAGTACAAATATGGTTACAAAAATGCCACGGCTCACTGGGTAAGGAGAAGAGAGACTGGCAGAAGCACTTGGAAAATGAAAAACTTCCAAAACTATAACTACATACCTTCCACAAGCAGGTGGGAAGAGATATATTGAATATGAAACATCTTGGAGATTATGAACTTTGTCAGACAAGTTGCCAAGGTCTGGCACTGTCTTCCCCACAGGATTTGCTGCAAAGGACAATGAATTACATCTCAAAAAATGACACTGCATAGCTGTAATTTCCAGAGTGTGCCTTTACTTTGGTGTTGTGAAGATTGGACAGAATTAGCATGGCTGCCAGCAGCTGGAATGATCTGCAGTTATCCGAACTAATCCTGCTCAGCATATTGAACAATCAGTGACCTGCATGCTCACTATCTGTGGTATAGAGCCAGACACCGACAGGATGAGTAGAGAGCAGCAACTCAATCATCCTACATTCATGTGGCTCTCACAAAAGTGGACAGTAACCTCTTATCCCTTGTTCATGAAAATGCCAATTGACATCCTACAATACCTTGATGAGGTCACAGACACAAAAAGGATGCAAAAATCAGCACTTCTCTCTCTTGCCTTTCTGGATGTACATGAAGGAAAAGATTCTTCCATCAGCAAATAACCATCCCAGGTGAACTCTAGTGCAAGGCAAGGGGTTTACTCCCCTGGGATATTATTATTTGAAATACAACAAAAAAGGAATATTTATTTATGGAATATTTATTTATTTCAAAGCTGGCGTGGTTTCATTTCTCTCAGATAACCCACAGACAAGGTTAATTTTGTTGAAAAATTTAAGTGATATGCCAAGATATCATAACGGTAGTCATTAATTTGAACCCTCTTCACTATTGGCAGCAGAAGTGAGGTCTGTGATCACTAATACATGGCAAACAAAAGAGAGCTGTTCATTACCTCCTATCCACTCTTCAGGTTA
Organism: Platyrinchus mystaceus; assembly: GCA_035041135.1. Lineage (NCBI taxonomy): Eukaryota > Metazoa > Chordata > Aves > Passeriformes > Tyrannidae > Platyrinchus > Platyrinchus mystaceus. The sequence continues at coordinate 36,217,390 of JAWWLV010000045.1, read as the reverse complement.
CACTGGAAGCTTTTCCAGCATGACAGTTTGGTTAAAAAGAAGGAATTGCCTACTCTTTCCTGAAAGGGCATGGAAATCATCCTCAGGAAGAGTATTTATTCCAAACTTGATTTGAGTATCTGCATTCAATTATACTCACTTGAAGAACAATGTGACTACTCCCAGTGTTCCAAATATCCTTTGGAGTAGTTTTTTTCACCTCCAACTTGCAGAGTTGTTCCCAGACTACTCACTGGGACAACAGTGAAACACTGTCCTCTGTACAACAGAATGCCTTCAGGATTCTTCCGGTCCACAAGAATCAATCCTGGGAACTGTTCTTTGGAGTCTCAGAATCCCTCCCACATCCCCACAAAACAAACATACCAGCTGCAGAAAAACTCCAGGAGTAACACAAAATCATCTATACCAGCCTCAATACATAACAGCACATACAATTAATCATACATTGAGTACATTCAGGCATGTTCTTACTGACTTTTTTATGTTGAGGAATTCTCCAGCTGAGCTAGATAACAATAAGTAGAAGCAAGAGGACATGCTTGATGTAGTCATAAGTTTACAGTCTCATTTTCAATGAGGCACAGTAAGTGAATGAGTGAGTGAAAGTAATGAGGACGAACAAGGATAATGGCAATAGATCACAGCGCCATTGATTTGCTACACAGGAGACAGATGACTCAGAAAGGTTCCTCTTTAATTTCTATATAGTAGCCACCCCAAAACAATTGCTTACACTGGCCATCATTAATTTGTTGATCTCTTGAAGGCATTCCGATAGGAACAGTAGATCTTAAAAGAGTGGGTAGCAGTTTTATAGACTTGTTCCTCCACAGCACTCTGGAAGTAAAAGGCAGTGAGGAACCATCTGTGTAGATAACAGTGATATAATGAACTTTGAAGGCAGGAGTGAAGGAAAGGAGGCATGCATGTGCAACCTAATGAAATGAGATGAGGTGATCAACTCTCTCTGAAGTCAATGGGAACCTTTCTAATAATTTCAATGAGAGTTCAGTCAAGCCCTAAAGGACAAAAGTAGAACAGATCATTAAGGCAGACTGTGTGAAAGTGCAAACGGGTTTTGAAGTATTTCAGAGGTGTTCATATTAAAAAATTATGGCCAATGCAGTAAGTTTCTGAGAAGTGAGGCAGCATCTGTATGCTCTTACTAGAGTATGTTTCCCAGGTATGAAAAGTGCCCTGGCCACAGGCACATTTCTAGATCATTATATCATGGGAGCAGTATAAAACATATTGCTTTCTCATAGGCTGCAAATGATCAGGGTAAAGAAACACATACCTTATACCACTAGAAATTTGGGGTACTCAGATTTCTACTTATTATGCACCATTAATTTCCATTCCTGCTGGCTACTAAGCTCTATGTGATAATATATTATAGTAACTTATAAAAGAGGAAAAGAAGTCTCACACAGGTTTGACACTCTCCTCTCTCCCAGTAAATTTCTATCAGAGGGAAACCTCTATACCCTTCTAATTTTATAAGAAGGGATCAGTTCTTCCTGTACAGCCCATGTGTCAAGGGGGTACATGGATCCTTCTTTTCTCTTCCATATAATCATTATATTGAAGTTTCCATATGTCTTCCCTCACTCTTTTCAATTCCAGTCCAAAATTGTCAGACAACGTAGCATGAAGTGCTAAGAAAATAAATATTTCACGACATTACTATGGCAAGATTCCTTTTTTTTAGGTGATAAAAAACCACTGGTATCTAGCACTCACTGTCCTCAAGACGATAACTATTACTGTTATGATCATGTGGGAACTGAGGAGGAAGAAAATAAGTAATAAGCAGAATAATGCACTTTTGAGGTCCAGCATATGGTTATCTAATAGAGAGAACAAATACTTTTGATAGATCGAAAAGGAAAATTTTAGTAACAGCAAACATTTCTTAGCCCTGGTTCAGACCACGGATCAGAGTTAAAAATGATAGAATTCTAAATTTACTAAATCATACTCATCAGATGCTTTGCTATAAATTAATACATTTAACTTTCACCAATAAATGAATTGCATTCATCAATTATTTGATATGTGTTGCCAAATAGAAAATAGTATTAGGTACATATTTCTACGTAAAAGCTTTACATCATACTGTCTAAATTCTGCAATAATTATAAATCTAGCTTGTTGCTCATCTTTCATTCCTCCTCCCTCCCTTCCCAGTTCTCCTTTTATTTTGTAATTCATTTTAAGTAGTTAAACCTGGGTGCAGAGCAACTAAACAATTATCTAGGATCAATTCCAAAGAAACAGTTGAGGAAAACACAAGTATGCTTTATGAGATTCCACTGGGAGGAAAGTTTATTTTTACCTGATTTGTTAGACACCCATATAATTGCCTCTGATGAGATGTGGCTCGTATTTCCTACTGCAATTGTTAATGGAATCTGCCACAAGTAGCTGCAAGACAAAGGAGGGGGAATCTAAGAACAAAAATACTGAACTGATTCTTCTCACAGCAATCAGGGATCATGTCATAGAAATCAAAACACAATTTCAGTAGCACTGTAAAGCTCTGTGGATTCTAAGAAGTTACTCTGATTTTGAAATGCATTTGCTATTAGCAATAAAACAATGAAAAAGTCATTCATTCAAAAAAAACCCCTAAATTATATCTTACATTTTTCACACACTATCATTATATGAGGACTTTTTTGCAAGGCTTTTCCTAATTTTACAAAATGATTCAGAAAAGAGGAAATAATGATTTCTCATATAAAGAACATTTTTTAATATTTACTTGGAAAAAGAGTACCAGTTTAAAAATAACATACTCTTCTAGCAACTTCTGAAAAAGCTACAATGGGCTTTCATTGCTGCTGGTTTATGAAAACAAAATGAATGGGATGGATCTCCACTTCTTTGCACCATTTATTATCACCTATGCATATGCAAAATGGACAAAACTTGCTGCACATGGTTTGGTGATATACTGGTGTAATCAGACTCCAACTCCCTTATGGGGTATTAAAAATTGTTTCTCATTTGGAGTAAATTTTATAATTTACCTAAAACTTTTATATAACATCTTTATCTTAATAAGCAGAAATTGACTGTATGAAGTAAATTTTTTGGGGGAGAGACAGAAAGGACGAATTCCTGCATGTCTTCATCACCTCTATTCCTGAACTCTCAAAGGTACCATTTCTCCAGTCAGTGAAAGAGAGGACATTTCCCTGACAGGCCTGCCACATCATTTTGTAAACCAGTCAAGGAGAAGCACTCAGTAATGACACAGGTGGTACCTTTGCTGGTCTTTGAGTAAGTGATCTAGGGGGAGTATTTGTGCAGTTAAGCAAGGCAGCATGGCAAGAGAATGGCCTCAACTCAGATATCACTGTATACTACCACCTTGATACCAAGTATATAATTTTTGACTGATTGCATTAAAATGGTGCGAGTGTGGGCCAGTTGTTGATGTCAACATCATCTTCTCTCCTGCTAGTACACAGCATTGCAAAACTAGCCTATGGTACTGAAAAGAAAAATTAGTTTTGCTCCTTTCCATTTACCCAGAAGCCTGCTGCACTGAATTACAAAAATTACAAACACCAGCCAGGTGTTCCACAACCGCAATCAACATGGGCTGACTTGCAAGGGTGACATTTGCTGGCCTGACTTGGAGTCTGGAGGAGAGAGAGACCCCTGCCCTGCCTCCACACTTTATTCCTGGCTCCCCACACATTTGCAAAGAGCCTCCAGCACGCACAGGGATTTGTACTGCTTAGAACGGAATCACGTGTGCTGGGAACCACTTTATCATACAGAAGTGATTCAGCAGAGGGGGAGATATTTGGGCAACCATACAGCTGAAAGAGCTATGAATCATAGTCGGAAGGAAACATGGCATTTATTGCCAAGTGGGAGAAGAAAAAAGGTTCTCTGAGTGTTGGTATCATGACTGGGAAAACTATATAGATCTACTCCTGCACTGAAGATAAGCTTCACATGAGTACATGCTCTGGCAGACATTTTTTGGATAATTAAGCTGTGACATTTGAAGGCACTTATGGCTTTTTCAGTCTGTCCACTCCTTGTCCTGGAGATTGACACACTCCATAGCATGGCCAGCAGAAAAGAATGTCCGCTGGTGCACCAGCTTTTGCAGTTCTCTATCTGGGGTCCTCACACAAAGTTACTCTCCTTTTAGTCTTAACCAGTATTCTGGACTGTGAATTGGAGCAATGAGATGAAAGTGTGTTTTGTGTCCTGCTGCTTCTGCTACAGCATCAGTAACTTCTGGGTTCAACAGGTGAGGGCACTCAGGGGATGCTGCGAAGTGATGCACCAGATTATATTCACTACTCTCTTATAACTTATACCTTACTAGACATTCACTGGTTTCTTTCCAAAAAAACTCCTGGGAAATATATCACCTTTAAAACCACACCTAGTTCTAAATACTTGGTTCTCCAGAATGAAAGAGATGCTGGAAAACTGCGATTGAGAAAAATGAGGCAAAATTTGCATAAACCTTGTACATTATTTGAAAGAACAGACTGGTATATGAAAGAAATTAAAAACCGCATTTGCATGGAATTTTTATGACCTTGCAACTCCTACTGAAAAAGCTAAACTGCAAAATAAAAGATACTGAGAGCTGCCTATGTAGCTGATTTAAGCACATATATATACACTCACAAATATTCATGTATGAATATACACATGGACACCTGTTATTTTGAGAACGAATTTCATAGAAGGGTATTTTGCACATTGCAGTATCTATACAGAGAAGAATTTGATATTACTTGACATTATTTTTCCTTCAATTAAGATAAATCCCATTGAAATAAGGACAGATCCTTCTCTGAAAGGTGATCCAGCTGTCACAAAAGCTACTCCTCCTCAGAAAATATGTGTGGATTTAGTTAGGGAGATTAGTACTGGCAAATTTAACTTTTATTTCCCCCGTATGAGAGACCTCCTGATGTTCTTGGTGCTCTCTAGAACCTCCAAATCTCACTCTCTTGGCTATTAGTTTCCCAGGTGAACCACAGGTTTCCTTTTAATAGGCATCTCCAGAAACACATTTTTCCTACTTTATTGCTGCTGTTCTCTCTATTTATGTTTTCTAATTCCATTTCTCCTCATTCTCAGAGAAACTTCTGCTGCTGTTGCAGAAGAAGCTGTGGCTAACTTTTTCTACGTATGTGAGAGAGATGTATCTGGCTCACCTTTCAAGAAGACAGCTTCCACTCACTGTCTCTGAGTGATCTGTACAGACTTTGTTCTCCAGGTGTGACTAGGAAGAGGCAAACTTTGTTTGCACTTTTCTATCACAGTATTCTACTTTACACAGAAAAAAGGAAAAAGGGGGCCCACTCGCCTGTTTTCCTCCTGCTTTGTCTGTGAGTAGTGCAGACCTATTATTTATATTTTGGGAGCACCACCAGTGTGCTCTCAGTATGTATTTGTCATTCAAAAAGAAAAGGCAAGGTTCCTGGCATTTCAGATTTTGCACACCTCTTCAACTACTTTTTCACATTAATGAATGTTTTTGCTGAGATGTAAACCCATACATTTTCAAGATTCATATTCCCAGTAACCATAATGTGCCAAGCTTCACGTACACGTCAGCTGGCACTAGGGAAACCCCAACCATCATCTTCTGTGACTCAGTTTCTCTGGGATTAATTCAGTTGTGCAAGGTGATGTCAACTGAGCTGTCACAGGGTACTTGAGACATCTGCCATGGGCTGTTAGATATGACAGAGAACCTAAGGATGCTCCCACCCTCGTAATGGCAGCACAAGACAAAGTAACATAACTCAGAGCACCTTGAATAGCACCAGTCATCTGTGCAAGCAACTAAATGAGCCTCTCCATCCACTCGACATTGCCAATGAGACCTTTCATAATTAAACCTGAGTTTCCCAAAGAAACTTTTCAAAAACAAGCTGCTTGTAAGCAAAAGGCTTCAGCACAGATTTTCAAATACAGTAGTTAAAACAGGCACTGTTATAACATTTTATAACTACTGTTTTAAATAAGAAATTTCAGTTTGCTGATTCAAAAAATTGCAGGGAGAAGTTAAAATGACTGAAACTGAAATGTAAGGTAGTGAAATTACAGAATTGAAGTGAATGTTCTAAACTAATTTTTCCCCAATTTTTGTCCTGATTCAGTAGAGGGAAATGTTTTGATATGTTGAAAATTTCTGTGGGATGGGAATCCATTACTTGTTCATCGGTAACACTTACTAATCTTTGTAAAGTATTTTGAGAATACAACAATCTAAGACCTTGTATCACTGAGGGATATGATTAAAGCTATTTAACACAGAGATAAAGTGAGGGATAAAAATAGTTCAAGAGTAGAAAGCATAAAATGAGAATCCAAGAGTAAAATTGACTGGTTAAGACACCTACCTCCTTTTTTTCACCACCAGAACTTTATAGCCAAAATGCCAACTCGGTCTCTTCAGTTAAAGACAACAGTCTGGTACATCCAGGGTGGGTGAAGGTGAGAAACAGGGAGAAAGAACTCCTTGGTGTTAGTTTCCTGTTCTCAGCTCTCTCCAGATGGAAATGCTGAAATCTCACGTACACACACATATCTTAGGTGAGCAGCACTGAGTCTGAGGAGGGGATGTTTCCCGGTGTGGCCCTTGGAAATATTGGTGATTCCCTGAGTAAGTTAGGATACTGACAGGCATTTCCTACTAAGGGAATATCTTACTATGAGACCTCTGCATGAACTCATGTTGTTCGGATTTCAGGGACAAAAGAACACAAGAGCAAAGTAATGAGAAAATCTGACCTTTTGGAAAACAAGTAAATCTTACAGAACAAAAACTAAGATTTGAAGATTTGTATTTTTCCTTTTGTTGAGTACCAGGCTGATCTCCAGAGACATATACAAATAGTGGCTAGTAAAGGATGCACTAAGCTGCATGACTGCAAAAGTTTCTGGCTAATAACCTTAATGCTTATTATAAATTAAAAGGCACACGAAGCTGATAATATGAACTAAGTAAAGGATAGTGTGACATTAGGACATTAAGTAAGTATAAAAGGAAGAGAGTAGAGATCTCTCTTCTTGCCAAGACAAGTGCAATTTGTCAGCAAAGTTTGGAAGGTCTGGGCTACTACTTCACAGTAGCTTGTATGGGGCTATTTTTTGGACTTGTGCTGAAAACAGTGTTGGTAACACAGTGATGTTTTAGCTATTGCTGAGAAGTGCTTACACAGCATCAAGGCCGTTTCTGCCTCTCATCCCACACTACCAGCAAGGAGTCTTGGGGTGCACAAGGAGTTGGGAGGGGGCACAGCTGGGACAACTGACCCCAACTGACCCAAGAAATATTCCATACTATATGATATCATGCTCAGTATGTAAAGCTAGGGGAAAAAGGAGGATTGTGGGGATGTTTGGAGTGACTGCATTTGTCTTCCCAAGTAACTGTTATGCATGATGGAGCCTGGCTTTCCTGGGGATGGCTGAATAACTGCCTATCCATGGAAAGTGGTGAGTAAATTCCCTGTTTTGCTTTGCTTGTGCACACTGCTTTTGCTTTCTCTATTAAGCTGTCTTTATCTCAAGCCATGAGTTTTCTCACTTTTACTCTTCCAGTTCTCTCCTCCATCCCAATGGGGAAGTGAGCAAGTGGCTGCATGGGGCTTAGTTGCTGGCTGGGGTTGAACCACAACATAAGTCAAAAGAAAGCCCTTTTTTTCAGGGAATTTTGAATGTTATCATAGTGAAAGTTCGGAGATAATTTATTATTAACAGAAACCTGAAAGTGTATTCAACTAATGTACAAAATTATGAGCTTTGTTGCAGTGGTATCTGGAAGCATTTATTCCTAGGCTGACATAAGTTGGTCATGGGAAACAAGTGAAAGTTGATGAACAGTAGAATAGCTTTAGAGCTTCCTACTACAGAAAAAGATTATACATGAAGCAGAACTCATCAGGATACAATTTTGTAAGCCACACTTTCTAGAGAGACTGTGTTGGGAAAGATAATTTAAAAGCATCATAGAGATTTTCCCAGGTTATTACATAGCATAGTATCTCATTCAGTAAGGAGTAATTCAGGTTCCAGGGAAGCTCATGTGAATATTACAGGAAATCACATACTTTTATTAAGTGTGATTCTACAGATTGTTAGTTCTGTTTAATGGATAAGAAGCTGACAATATTCATATTGTGAATATCATTCTCACAAGACTGAAGAACACAGAGATTTCATTAGATTTAATACGTGCCAGTAAAGCAATTGTAGGCTGTGCCCAGAGGCATAACACAACAGAAGATGATGTTATTCCCTCTCTCATAAGTATTACACCTCCTACACTGAGACAGGGTGTCAAGGGATTCCTTGTACTCTGTCAGCATGGAAGATGGCAGATAGGAAGGGGAGATTTCACTAACTTTGTAGCAAAGACAAATACAAGATGAAAAATGGATCAGGAAGAACAACATCAAGTAACTGAGATCCACTAAACACAGCTTGAGGTATTCACTGGTCATCTGCATATGCCCAGTGTGATCCTAATTCCTGTGTTCAGAGTAAGAACAAGAAGTTTAGTACAAGCAACAATGAGAAACAGGTGAATAACACTGGTAAGGTAACTGATTAAGTTGGATTCCCTACAAGGGGGATGAAAAAGCACACAACAGCAGACTTTTTCATGAAGTTACATATCACTGTTAGCCAACTTGAATTCAGAAAGGACAGTATGTAGTAACTGGAGAAGGCCTGCTGGTGTCCAAATCAGACAGGACTTTCATGAGTCCTGCAGATAGACAATTTCTGACTGCAGCACTGTATGCAGTGCAGAAATGAAACAGCAGGGCACAGTAAGTGTGACACACACCACATTAGTTGTAGGATCCATAGCAGAGGTTTGCTGGCCTTAAGGAAAATGAGGAAAGGAAATAGTGCTAACATCAGGATCCTGGGGCTATGAGGGTACTGACCTCACCCAAGACTAACAGACTGGTCAACAATAAAAAGGTAAGTTAACAGCAGAGAAGTTAACAACACTGACTTCATGACCAACCAGAAAAAGATGGGAAGAAAAAGGTTGTGGAAATGCTTACTCTAAGATCATTCTGCATTATGCTGGGCAGAGGAGTTTCCTGCCCCTTTACAAAACTTTGGTGGACTTTGATGGGGTCTGTGTATTAAGGACAATGTTCCAGTATAATCTGGCTGCAATACAGACTGTAATTTTTTTCATCCAGGAGTCCAGACATAATTAACTTAGTGTGCAATGTCATACACACACAGTATTGTGTAAGCAGATAACAAAATTCCAAGTGAGGCACACGTTACTTAAAAATTAACAGTCTTTGTGTTACCTTCTATACCAAATACTGTCAAAACCTAACTGAACTTTTTGTATCAGTTCTGCTCTTCTTTCTCACTAATGCCTCACCTATGGAGGAATTCAATTTTTTAGTCAGAACAATCTACCAACCAAAACAACCCAATGGGGCCAAATCTTGATAGGTGCTGCCAGGCAGAGAATGGCTTCACCACCTGGTAGATCTGAATGGGCTCCACTCCTGAGGTGTCAGTTTTTGAAGAGTATTTCAAGCTTTTAATAGAAGTGAACTTAACAGATGTCTCATGGATGAACAGAAATCAATTTACAGAGCAGTCTTGCCTCTTAACTACTTTGAGGGTTTCAAAGGCTCTGATTGGATGTGCAGTTGAATACAGCTAATATACATTTCAGAGGGAAGCAAAACTCTGGGTTTTGAGAGGTATTTGGAATTGTGAGCCCATTATATTTTGAATACAAATTATACTTAGCTGCACACATGGATGAAACTATGGATAATCTTTGTAGTTTGGAGAAATATTTAAAATTGCATAAGAGTGACTAGGAAACATATTTTAGTCTTAAGAGTGAGTTCTGCCTCAATACAGCTGCTAATTTTATTTATTTGTCAATTATGTATGCTTTTATTTAGAAACCCATATTAAAAAAGGTGATCATATTGGTATACTCTAAATGAAGGGTTGATAGCTGCTTTTAAGAACAACAATGGCTAGGATGGATCATGGATCCTTTAGGGTTTTTTCTGTAAAAAGATATATAAATACAAAGACACAGAGGGAAAAGTATTTTCAATGTCAGCATGGTGAAATATATTTTAGAGGCATGTATAAATATATTTTAGAGGCATGTATTTCAATACAATCATTGATGCTATAATTCATTTGTGGTCACAACAGTGATTAACATGGTTAACAGCAATGTATTAAAGATGCAGATTTTTTGGTTTTCCTTTACTCTGACATAGTCCTAATTCCTTCTTTACAAGAATCTTTGGAATAATTTTTGACAATAAGTAAATTCTAGAGCTGAAAAAAAAGGAAAAAGAGGGAAAAATTACATTCTCCAAGAGTCTTATGCCAAATATAATGCCTTTACCAATGCAATGATAACACGAATTCCTAAACATAAGTAAAGGATTCAGTGCTGTAACAGCAGTCCTAGCAGGAAAGAGGTCACGTGTGGCTCTGCACTGTGGGTCTGCCTCAAGATGACAGCCTGCATAGTCTGTTAGAAAACAGCAGTATGTCTTTAGCATCCTATCTAACTTTGGTCTGGCTGCCTTTTTAACGGTAGACACAAAGTAATTTAAATTAGTAAATTTAAATTAAATTACCCAGTTTGAAAAGAAAAAAAATGCATTGTCTGATAATATAATATAATATCAATATAATGTAATTATAATTATCTGATTACTAAACCTTCTATAAAGTTTTGTGTAATATTAGCTTAATATTTCATCCAAAAATAAATTATAAATTAGGTGGTTATAAATACTATGAAGCTCTTTAAAACTGACTCATTTCAGTGCCAGTGCTAGCTGCGTACGTTACTAAATCTAGAAAGATGTTGTGGGCAAAGAACAAATACTACAAATTCTTTGTCAGTACATGCTGTCTCCTTCTCGCCTAACAGTACCTTTTTTACAGTAAAACTCAAAAGGCTTCATTTTTTTTCGAAATTGACAAGCAACTTTAGGTTCTGAATCAAAGAGGGATGCAAAGAAGCTGGATTTAAGCAGTTTTAACTGTCTATCCCAACAACCGCCTCTTTACCCTGCAGTAACAGCTCTTAATCTCTCCAGCATCCTCTGTTCCGTCTTGCACCAGTGCAAAACATCCTTGCAGAACTCCACATGTGGTGCTGATCCTGCAAACCCCATCTCTGTGTTGTCCTTCACCCATGCACATAGCCCCTTGACTAGAGTGCAAGTGTGACATTCATCTGAATGGAATAGAAGGATGTGTTATGGGCTGAGAAGGGACTGCCCTAGCAGGAATAAGACTAGCATTTTAGCTATGCTTACAGTCCTCCAATATGTTCTCAGAGACTTTGTACTAAGCATTTTTCAGCATATTCAATGTTCAGTTTTGATTTTTCCTCTGAATAATGTGGTTTTAAGCAAAATCAAAATATAATTCCTATAACTGTTTCTCTTTCCTCAGTAAACTTCCCTAAGAGTCCCCCACCAAAGTATCTCCTTCATAAAATCTAAGATTCTACTATTGAGTGTCAGGGCTCACACAAAGACAAAAGGAAAAGAAACCTATTATCAGCAACTTTAAAAAGCAGAAGAAAGAAGAAATAAAAACCAGAGCATGTTAGAAGCTTTATCCTCTGATCAACAATGGGGAACTCACACCTATGACTTCTAAAAAGCAATTTATCCACCCTCATCCCTCCTATAAAACTTGGCTCTGCCAAATGCTGTCTGGGCTTTCCCCACTCTGCTCCTTACCTCACTAAAAGCCCCCACCTTAAAACTCATTTCCCTCATACTCCATATTTGCCTGTTCCAGCTATACAACCTTAATGCTCCAAACTCCAGCTCTTGTCTGCATCCTGCCATGTAGCATTCCCTCTCTTACCCCCTGCTTGTTAAGAAGCTCTCCACCAGCACTGCTGCCCTTATTCTCCTCTTCATCTCCCCACTTCACCCTGTATAGTTCTGCCCTCAATACATGCTTCTTCCCTCAGCATGGAATTGATTTAATTAATGTGAGTTAATTAACTAGTTTGGGTCTCTAGGAATTCCTGAGTTAGTATTAGCACATAAGCATATTAGCAAATAAGATGAGAAAAGTGACACATTTTGGAGTGATAATAATATACAGCAGCAGCTTTTCCCTGTCAGCCTAACTTCTGTCAGGATACAAGTGCTGCCACTGCACAGGAAGCAATGACACAATACACCAATTTTGTCTTCTTTAGCATTCTGCAAATTCTAACACTAAAAGTTGCCCACACCACACACCAGAGCATCCTGGAAGTTTCCCAGTGAGAGAAGTTTCTTGCAAATAGAAGCTGTGAAATGGTTTTGGAAATAAAGTGCTAAATTAGAATTGGCATTTCTGAGATCTTTGCAAGCAGCAAAATCATAATCTTGCTGGAGACACCAGCACAGATATGTACAGGAACAGATTTTAAAAGCACTTCCTATTACGATTTTAAAAAATATGCAAGAATCAGAAAAGCCTCTAAAAATGAAAAGGCAATACAAAAGACAGTACTTTCTAGTGGCTTTTACAGAAAGAAAAAATCATATTTCAACAAGCAGAGCATAGCACAAGGGCTGGGCTGGCAAACACCAGCATCCAACAGCAAAGGCACTCTTCTGGCATGTGCTGAGGCAAGCAGGCTTCCTCCAGGTCACTCACACAGGCAGCCCTTGTGCCCATTCCTTTGGAGGAGCAGCACTCTGCACAGCACTGTCTTCTCTCAGGCTGCTGGGGTTAAGGACTGTCCCAATACCCATCAAAGGACAAAATCTATTGGTTTCACAGACCTGGCCTCTACTCCAGTGTACATGTAAAGAGAAGGAGCACATCTACTCCCTAGGTAGCAACACAGAAGTTGCTTCTGGTACAAATGCTGACAGAAGCACAATGTTTCAGGTATAGCAAAGATGAAAGGCATAGCAAGAAAACACTCAGAGGACATGAAAATGGAAGATTAGAGGATATTTCCCAGAGACAGGGAGGTAAATGAGCACTTCTTTTTCTATTTACATTTTGTTAGCCCTCTTTTCTCAGTTTATGGAACAATATTTGTCCATATTATAGTCCTTTTTTATTACATAATTAATACTACATACGCTACATTAATCCACAATTGCTCTAAGAACATCTCATAGATACTAATCAGCATTCCCCTTGTGCTCCTAACATTTTGTTTGGTGTTTAACCAGCTCCTTAGCTGATAAGTGGACAGATTAAGTTCCCCATCACTGCTCAAGTGACAACGCCCTACAACTGAATAAGAATACACACGGTGATATCCAAACACAGCTATGCTTTTACTATGCAAATAATTATCAGTAAAGGGGACAAGCACAGCCCTTTTCCTGCAAAGCCTGAATAAATAAATGAACTTTGTGTAGGAAATTCAAAAGAGACCTGAATGGAAATAAATTCTGGAGTTAATTGTTCATCTTGAAGTCGAATGACTGCTGAGCAGCTCTGCCATCCATTGTAAAGCCTTTCAGCTGTCATAATTACTACACAGTGTTAGACCCATGAGCCTCTACAGCTCTAGTTTTGATGGTCATGTTCCTGGCTTGAACCATTCAACTGAATTTTCCCTAGTTCCAGTACATGGAGAAAGGCACAGAGGATTACTACACTACAGCATGTATGAATATCCTGTTCATATCCCAATTTGTGCATCTTCTTTTTTTCTCTTTCCTCACAGCTAGCTGTGTTCAACACCCAGCAAGACACTTCCCTTTAGGATATTATCATGAACAAGCAAAGATTAGCTATGGAAACTGCATGCATGATGAGAACACTGTATAAATTAATATTATCCCAGAAACATTAACTTAATTATTTTGATAACACTGGAAAGGTTATTTCTCCATGTTTGAAGATACAAACTCTCTATATTTTTAAAAGGCAAAACATACCCAAAACCAGAAATCTTTGGTCTGCTATTCAATTGAGTATATAAAAGGTTTATGGATTTCATCAAAACTGGTTAGTTTATTGCCTAGACCACAGATTATTTTTCATAAAATTTCTTGTCATATCTGGGAGCCATTCTTGTAATGATGGATGAGACTAGTGCCTTAAAATCATCATTTTCTGTCAGCAGGGAAACCCAGTGAACCCTGTCAGATGTAATATCACCTTCTCCACTGTAGCCTTATAATGTAAAGGCATAATCCATTCTCACAGGGGTATACAGGAGTCCAGGACAAAACCTATGCTTAAATAAAGGATTGTTATATGGGGGTAGAATATGAATTATACAGTTATTATAGGAGTTTTAAAGTTTTGCTAGGATTAGTTGAAATTTCTACTGAAGCATTGTACCAACCATACGCTTTGACATTCAAATCAAAGCTGGTGATTTTGGCCATTCTAAGGAATGACGTTTCTAAAAACAGCGTCTGTCATTGTTAGTTTTATTTTCTCATAAAATGAAAACTATGGATCATGTGAATGTATGTCAAGCAAAATCTGTGTTCAGTTTGCAAAGAAGTGAAATTGTATACCTTCTATAATTTCAGGCCAAATATTAGAGCTTAGCATGCCCTACAGTTGATTCTATGCACATAATTAAATCACAGTTTATATATGTATGGCTCTTGAAACACATTTTTTTGCAGGTATAAAGACACAGAGCTCAAATATACATAAGATTGGAAAAGCAACTGTGTAATCATTCTCTTATGTAGAAGAATTAAAAATACTTACAATAATAGACTAGGCATCAATCACTGCCAAAGGTATCAACAACTTTTACTTTTACCATTTATCACTTAGAAAAATCTGCTTGCTGCTTCTGTATTCCTCTATATGGTTTCAGAGAGAAAAATTAAATATACAGCTTTACTTTCATTTTTAACAGTTAATTGCTGCATAAATACACAGCATAAAGAAAAGCACAGACATTTTACAAAACTAGAATGGTTCTGAAATACTTGGTTGACTTTTTATTTACATTTTTTATGCAGAAGATACATCTGAAAGACCTACTCTAAAGTGACTCTTTCTACAGTAACGCAAAGTTAAATTTGCCTAGAGAGCATCTGAACCAGAAATTTAAACTCCTCATCATTTTGAAGGCAATAGAATTGACATTTATTGCTGTGCCATACCAAACTACAGCCCCACCTCTGGATAACTAAAGACTATATGGCCGATGGATGCTTTAAGAGGCTTCCCTGGAGCCTTCCAGTGCATACCGTATTGTCTGTTTAGATGATAAACTCCTGGAAAGGCCTGGACCTGTACATTTTTCTGTGTTTTGTGCAGCTCTACTCTTTATAGTGTTTAAAATGATCATCAAGACCATGACCTCAAATGTGGCATAAACAACATTTGCTCCCCATTATTTATAGTGCCTACTATGGCTCCCCAGGAAGCCATGCGTATAACACCTTAATTCATGGGTCATTCAGGGGAGATAAGTACCAACTTTATTGGATTGTGAATTAGGCCATTGATATGTAACACCTCCAAAGACTGCATGCTGATGAGATATATAGAGATAGATATATATATCTCATCATCAGACATCAGCAAACCCAATAGTGCTTAATGTCCCTCAATGTGCTCTTTCCATTCCAGTTATCACCCCTCTTGGTGTACCTGTAGAAAAGCTGTATCATGTCATACAAAGTTCAGCTCTTTCAATATTAAAAACCAAGGTAGAGTAATGCATCATGAATTATCAAATGGCCACACAGTAATGTGATTTTCCCTGTCTACTGCTTTCACAGTAACTGAAGGAACAGCAACTTCTCCAGTGGGGGAAAAAAAAAGATATCACACAAAAAAAACCCTGAAAAATATCTAGGTCATTTCTGGCTAAAAGATTAAGTTTATTTTCAGTATGTCACTCTTGCTTTTTACTTAATATGTCTATATGAAAGGATATTAATGACACAGAGCCATTGCGTATATCTAGACACATGTCCCTGTGGGCAGTGCACGAACAAATTGCATGGTCAGTGTTATAACACTCCAGGCACCAATTTATAACTAAGCCATAAGACTTTAGTGTAAGTTGATGGATGTTTTTGAAAGCTGAATGGCATAGGTAAGTTTCACCTTTTGCTAAATGTATATGGTTCCTGTTCTTTTGTATTTAAAACGTGGCCAGTCTTCGCAAACGAAGATTTGGGAAAGGTCTTTTTACCTTCCAAGCCTGCGCAATGGATTTTTTAGGTGAGACACAGCCTGCGCTG
>JAWWLV010000045.1:36153080-36201052 GCA_035041135.1 Platyrinchus mystaceus | reverse complement strand
ATGGCCTTAGGGGCTGACGAGCTCCATCTACCCGGGGGATTATCCCTGAAGCAGGATCGGGAATCGAACCTGCGACCACGGCGCTGAGAGCGCAGCATCTTAACTGCTAGACCACCAGGGGTCCCCATTCTTTTGTATTTATACTTACATAATATGACTTTCAAATAACTTCAACTGGGAAGCGGTAAATTAACTTTGTCTTCTAACTGGGTGGAGTAAACAATCCATCTGCAAAGCTTTCCTTGGGCAAGGGCCTTCCCATTTGTGATTAAAAGGACATGGAAGCACAGAGAAAAACAAATACAAAGAGGGAAAAAAAGGGCAAAGAGACTTGCCAAAGGAGATACACATATGTACTGTAGTGCCTGTTAGGACACTAAATTCCTGGCAGGGTTCATGCTGATACCTTTCTTTGTGTTTTCTGTAGCACTAAATCTTATTTCCAATATTTAGAAAAATAGTTGTGATCATATTTGTGAGCAAAATCTCCTAAGAGATTTTTGCCAGCTCCAAGATCAACCCAGTGCTGGCCAAAGTCAAGCACGTAAGTGACAGCAGTAGTGCTTCTGGAGTAACGTGGGGAAAATACTGCTGGGAAAGAGCAGTTGGAGAAAGGAGACTATGTGAGAGGAACAGCCCTGCAGACACTGAGGTCTGTGGAGAAGAAGTAGGAGGAAGTGCTCCAGGACAAGAGGACACGGGCTTAAGCTCTGCCAGGGGAGGTTTAGGTTGGATATTAGAAAGTAGTTCTTTACAGAGAGAGTGATCAGGCATTGGAATGGCCTGCCCAGAGAGGTGGTGGATTCACTGTCCCTGGAGGTGTTTAA
Source organism: Platyrinchus mystaceus (assembly GCA_035041135.1). NCBI lineage: Eukaryota > Metazoa > Chordata > Aves > Passeriformes > Tyrannidae > Platyrinchus > Platyrinchus mystaceus. The sequence goes on along the minus strand of JAWWLV010000045.1, from coordinate 36,200,225 downwards.
GATGAGGCTGGATGTGGCACTGAGTGCCATGATCTAGTAATCACAGTGGGGTTGGATCAAGGGTTAGACTTGGTGATCTTGGAGGTCTCTTCCAACCCAGTTAATTCTATGATTCTATGATTCTAGGTGCCAGAGCAGAGCTTCCCCTGCAGCCTGTGGTGCAGGCCATGGTGAGACAGCTGTGCCCCCACAGCCTACGGAGGTCCACAGTGGAGCAGAGATCCACCTGCATCCTGTAGGGGACCCCATGCTGGAGCAGGTGGGTGCCCAAAGGAGATTGTGCCTCATGGGAAGCTCAGGCTGGAGTAGGCTCCTGGCAGGTCCTGTGACCCCCCTGGAGAAAGGACCCCACATGGAACCAGGTTTGCTGACAGGACTTGTGACTCCACAGGGAATCCATGCTGGAGTAGTGTGATCCTGAAGGACTGCATCCTCTGAGAGGGATGCATGCTGGAGCAGTTTGTGAAGAACTGCAGGTCATGGGAAAGCCTCATGTTGGAGAAGTTCATGGAGGACTGTCTCCCATGGGAGGGACCTCATGCTGAAGCAGGGGAAGAGTGTCACAAGCCCTCCACTTGAGGAGGAAGGAGCAGCAGAGACAATGAGTAATGAACTGACTGCAGGCCCCATTTCCCTGCACAGCTGGGGGTAAGGAGGTAGAAAAAATCAGGAGTGAAGTTAGGCCTGAAAAGAGGAAGGGCTGGGGGGAAGGTATTTTAAGACTTAATTTAATTTATACAGTACCCTTCTCTAATTTGATTGGCAATAATTTATTTTTTTTTCCCTCAAGTCAAGTCTGTTTTGCCTGTGACAGTAACTGGTAAGTGATCTCTCCCTGTGCTTATCTCGATCCATGAGTCTTTCTCAGCTCAGCTGAGAAGGGGAGTGATAGAGCAGCTTTGGTGGGCACTTGGTGTCCATCCAGGTCAACCCACCACATCACAACTGATATCATTTAGACACTCAGTAGTCTCTACACGTGAAATACAGCACCAATACTGAATACTAAGAAAATCTATTTAAGAAAGTCTCTACAATACTTAAAAGGCTTAACATATTTGGTTTAGTCAATCAAAAAACAAATAATCTCTGTTCTTCTGGGTAGTAAAATCCACTCACACTACATTACACATATATACATTTTCACGAAAGAAATTTTCAAGTGAATAAGGGAGAATCTCTCTCCTGCTGCACTGAACAGTGAGTCATGAACACTTCCAATGCTCCACCTTCAGCTGTTTTATCTGTTTTTCACAAAGGAAATAATTTCAGCCCAGAACTTAAACAGATGTTTAATACCCTCTTAGGTTGCTCCAATACAGCCAGAAAAACAACTATTTACTCTGCATCATTTTTGAATTCCATAATATTCATGTGCTAAGAAAGGACAATGAACTTCTAAACACTTTCCAATAAATTTTAGGCCTTCCTCAACAGGAATACTCTACAAGCTCCAGACATGTCAACCAAAATTTCATATTAAATTTTAATAATTAAAATCTACTGGACAAACAGTGGAGTATTTCAGCCTGACAGTGTGCCCTCTTTCCCACCAATGAAACAGGTCAACACAGAAACTTCAAAGGCTATCTTGCAATTCTCTAGCATCAGCTCTATATTCTCGGCCTTAAAATACGATGCCAAAACTGCTTTAAACAATGAGGATTCTCCGGGATCAGCCAGGAATGTCAGCTTGTGTCTGGAATGAAGGAAGTTTGTGGAGTCAGCTGGGAGCAGGAACAAAACAATATAAGTGGAAAAAGGGTAGAGGCAGAGATGCTGATTTCAGCCAATGTTACAGTTCCCATAAGACCAGTTCAGCTGGCTTCAAAAATGAAACAGCTGGAACCCCCTGCCTCGTACAGAGGTCCAGTTTAGCTCCTGACTGTTTCCCAAGTCAAGTAATGTACGTATCTGACACACATTTACATCTGCCTACTCAATGTATTAGCATGGAGAGGTCCACTCCAAACAATTTGTTAAAAAAAAGTATCAGACCTTACAAACACATTCCAAACTACTTCATGGAGTGTGACAAAATCAAAAGGAGAGGAAACAGAGGTGTGATGTAAGACTCTGTCACAGAGAAATGTCAGGATGCAAACGGAAAATTTTTTTCAATTGTTTTAACTAGCCTCAACTTTACAGTTCAAACAGAAGGGTCACCACATGCTATTGATACCAAGTAAAGCTCCCATTTCTAAAGAGCCATCTTCACATAAAACTCTTACTTAAACTATTACAGCTTCTTGAAAGATATTGAGCAATATGAATACCTGTTGTCTCCACGGGAAGGATCCTTGGATTTAGCATCACTATCATAAACAAAACGCTCCTGGAAGATGACTATGATGTTGTCTGTAGTTTCATTTCCCAAGATAGTGATAACAGGATAACCCATCTGTAGTGTCCATTGATCCATTACTTCTTGGATATTTACTGATTTTCCAACCCTTTTTAAAGCCTTGAAGGAAAAAGAAAAGTTTCAGTACATTGAAGCAGTATCATCATCCAACACATAAAACTTCTTTTTTTTTGGTCCTGGAGATCATAAGTAGTTTTGGAGGTTGAAATAACCATCATGTGTGTGTGCAGGCACACATGCACGTGTACACCCAATACACACACTACATAACTGAACCAAAAGCCTCTGTATTTCTTAAAAACAAATGTTGAGTAATCTCAACAGAGAGGAGAGTGACAGTCAGAAATCATGTTTCCCACATCACTCAGGCACTTTTGCTGTAACAGAAGAAAATACCTTCTTTACAGGATTTTAAAAACAGCCACAGAAATACTGGGTGGCTGTCTCCAAAATATATTCTTGACCAGCTAAGGTTAAAAAAGTGGTAGTTGATCCAGGGTACCTCCAATAAGGCACATTTGAAGGGCTCTAAATAACCAGAGCTCCTCTGTTCTGAAAATCAAATGAGTAGTTATTTGAAAATATTGTCCCTTATGTCCAAAGTGAGGCTATGTATTCCAAGATATCCCCTGCTGCTTTATAAACTGCACCTGTCATAACACATGGAGGATTAATGTATTCATATTTGATTCCATATGTCAATAAAAATGCTTTTTTACAAGTGGATTTTCATCTGAAACACAAAGAGATACTACCAAGTCTCATGGGAGATGAGACTTGGCATGAGGAGAATGACAGGCATCATTTGTTCTTCACTGACGGAAATGTTCCTAGCTGTCAAACACAATCCAAGATCACAGACTGAGCAACCTCTGATGAATACAAGCAGAAGATGTCTGCAGAACTGACGCTGGAATTGCAATGCATTAGGAATAAAGTGGCTGGCAACAAACGCATTTACAGCTGAGGCAAACGGAATCAGCTGTAACAACAGATATGAGCATACAGTATAACCATAGCGGTTATGGACCAAAATACTGTCTCATTTTTGTTCTACTTTATTAGCTGTGTGTCCTGCTGTTCTTTTAAGACTACATACATCCCTCTGACCATCCATCACCCAGAACTGTCCCAAAGGCTTTAACAGAGAAAAACACCAGGTGAGAAACAAGAAAGACTTTTGCAGTGGCATTCAGCTTCAGATTAAGACATAGATTTAAAAGCCTGACTGTATATTACATGTCTCAACTCATTAGGAGTCAGTATAGACATAGGACTTGGTTCGGTTGCCCACATGTAGGTGGCTAATGTCATTTGACCTTTACCTGCCACTTGAGAAGAGCACAGATTTCTCCATATATCTTATGTTAAATTGATTAGACACACCTGAATGTCTTGAACATCTTACTGCATCTAATCTGGTCCTAGTTGCATATATTTGAGCAACTATCTCAAGTCCCTAGTCAACAGTTAGAAGTTCAGGCTCCTTATAAAATAGTCATGTAATGGCTAGTCAACTGAATTGCTCTCTATGCTGTGGTGACTATATTGACTAGATTTCTGGGATTCCAATTGTTACTATTCACCAAGTGTCAAATGACATGTCCTAAAATACTCAACACATTCTTTCAGAACTGGTGTACCTACAGCAGACATGCTTATATCACGTGGCAGTTGGAAGTCAGGCAGGATAAACTACAGTAAACACTGTCAGAAGTCTGTGAATGGGCAGCTGAAGACTCACTGAGAAAAACTGGAACTCGGACACGTGTATATACCCGCTTGTCTAGATAAATGCAGATGTCTTGACCTCCAGCTGAAATCTAGTTTCGGTGTCAATAGTTACAAGTAGATTTCCATGTTCTGTATGGCTTGGGCTGGTACTTGCACCAAAACTCCCTGACTTTACTTCACACTGCCTTGTACTCTGCCTTTATTTCTGGAGAAGACCCAGACCAGCTCAGACTAGCCCCATAGGGAAGAAATTCAGGGATGCTTGGCTCACTTTATGAAACTTACACTCTTTCCTTATAAATCCCCGGACCAAGCTCTAGAAAAACAAGCCAAGCCTTTTGCAGCTTATGGGCCTTAGTGTGCTGCTACTGAAGTCAACGACAGCAGATTCCATGAAGAATCTTTCACTACACATCAGTGACATAGCACATACAAAAAATATATTCTAACATAACAAAGAAGAGAAATGCTGCAAAAAACATATTTTAATGTTGCTGCTAGGCTAACTCAAATGGAATTTCTTGGCATCAATTTTAGTATTTGTTCTGGGGTTTGAAGATCTCAATATGCACTATTCACTCCTCACCTCCCCAGGAAAAATAGCACAGTAAATTCCTGCTTATCCCTTAGTGCAATAGATTAAAGCATTTTACCTTTGACAATGTGTTCCAGAGATCATTTCTGGCTGCATTGCCATACTTGTGAATGGTTAAATAGTCCTACAGAAATAAAATAAAAATACAAATCAGTATTACGATACACAAGCCAAACAACTAGAGCTGTGAATCACTGCTATTAAAAGTTAAATCATATCAATGTTTGCATTTGTTAGAAATCTAGAAATATACAAGGTGTTCATTCTAAGGGAATAAATAAAGAGTTTCTTAAGGTAGTTTGCAATGCAAAAATTGTTGCTAAAAATTTCATTTACAATATTCAGTGCTCTTCCTTTTCTGTATAGGTCAATCTACAAACTAAATATTCTGAATATATATTTAAGATAGATGTCTAACCTTAGAAGGGTTTCCTAGGTAATTCTCAGCAATGAAAGGAAAAGCTGCTGAAACCCAGTTGCAATTGCTATTTTAGCAAGTTATTATGTGTCTAGTGTCAAAAATTTACTCACTCAGATGACAGTTGGATTCATTACAAAAGATTTAACTGAATAGCCTATCTATCTAAACGACAAACTCCTATCTAGGGAGATCCTGGCCCCTCAATGTCAAAATACACATACCTACATGTGTGTTTTCACTCCATATGTGACTCAGAGTCTGAGGAGAGTATAAACTGAATACTTTCACTTATTCCAACACAGTTTCAATAACTGAGGGTCCATTCTTCTCCCATAACAACCAGAAAGATAATTCCTGATAAGTTTCCCTCATATTAAAGTAACTTTCCAAATTAATAGTTTAAGCATATGACCAGCTTAGGTCTAGGTCTTTCAGGCATAAAACACTTCCTATTTTAAATGACTTTTCAAGAAACAACAATGTTGTTTCCCACTATCCTATGTCCCTAGACAACAGCTCATTTAGTTACAGAAGTGAAATTCAGTGGTGATTATTTGAATAACATACATTTCAAGCATTTTGATTGGAAGAATTAAGTGCAAAAATACATCAGAGATTGTAAATCAATTGGTTCTCCTGCATTTGAATTTCTACCATCTTCACTTTACAAACCCTAGAAGACAAACCCTAATTTACAGCACAATGATAAAACTGGGACAAATTTGCTGACTGTGTTATCTGTGCTTTGTGTGAAGTAAGATACTTTGGGAATAATTAGTATTTGGAAAACAAATTTTCTGACACACAAATTGTAGCACCTGTGACAGATTTAGCTTTTGTCAGCCAACTCATAGTAAGACAAGCAGCAACTCCCATTTAATCACAGACTAGGAAGGCTAAATGAGAACACTGACTCTGTAAATGCAGTGCCGAGTCTTAATGTCATGAGACTAACTCAGAAAAAAAGACAATATTATATAGCCTGCATCTATAGCACTCGGTGCTTCCATTTTGTCTAAAAATACAGAATCATTTAAGGTACAGTGAAATATTTAATAACTTCCAAAGCTAAAGAAGCTGAAATAGAAATAAACAAAAGTGGGACAAGGTAAATAAATAACAATAAATATGCAATCCGCATTCTAAGCAGTACAACAAAATGCTGCATATATTGTTCCTTCTGAGAGATGCTTTCAGAATCGTTACAGAGCAAAATAAAGTGGGTAGAATACTTGAGGACTCCATGCTTACCAATCTACCATTGAACATTTTATTTGATTTTTATGTTTTGCTTTCAGGAAGACTGCAAAGAGATTAAATACTTTCACCCTTTTCTTTTGGGTTTTGTTTCGTTTGGTTTTTTTCCTCCCAATACACAGATTTGGAGGTTTAAATGTGGCTTGTCAGTCAGTTAAAAAAATTATTATAGTCCAATCTAACATTTTTATCTCACAAAGGACAACAAAAGGAATCCTGACCTTTACAATGAAATAAGAAAATAAAATGAGAAACACATCATCCAAGTACAGTCCTGGTACTATACAGGTACTCATCAATTTTTTCATTATTTTATGAAAATTGCATGAAGACCTTAAATATAGCATCAAACTAGGAGTGCTATCAAAAGCATACTACACAAAAAGCAGTCCTAAGTGACACAGTGCATCAAAATAGGCTTTCAATAGTAAATCTACAATGCAATCCCAAATCTTAGTGCACTTTCTACAGGCACAAGAGCAAAAGGCTTCTGAAGCAGGTGAGATCAAATATCCTCATATATCCTGTTTTCAACAACAACCAGTAGCAGGCACCTGGAAAGGGTATTTATACCCTCTATATGCTGGAAACGCATACAGTGGTACCCCCCCCCCCAAAATGCTCGTCCATCATCCAGCACTTCATGGCACAAGAAGTCCTGATCAGACTAGTATCCTTGTATTTAATAGTTATCTTCCGTGAATTTGACTGGTTGCCTTCTGAACCTAAATAAATGTTTAGCATTTGCAATATCTTATGAAAAAGCATTTTTGCTTTTGGTCATCTGTTGTGCCAAGGTTCCTGTTTCAAACACCTGTCCGTCTGCTGCTTCCTAGTTCTGGCACTAAAAGACATAGTGCATTACTGTTCCCTACTTCACTCACCCCAAGCCATACATGCTTTTACAGATCTGTATTGAATGTGTCTCCCTCTGAGAGCTTGGTTTTATACTGAACACTGCCAGATCCAACCACCCTGAGCTCTGCTGCAAAGTTCCACTTTGTTATCACCTCCACAGCTGCTGACTCCAAAGATAGCTCCGGTTTCTATGATCAGCCTGAACTTTCATTACCAGATTATCAACCTCTCTTGAAGTATCTTCCATGGACAGCACTCAACTTAAAAAAGAAGATAAAAGGCTTACATGTATCAGCATCCAGTACCTATTGGGAAGCAGTAAAACAGGAGCCAAAGATGTACAAACACCCTGCTTGTCTGTTCTAAGGATGGAACAAGCAGGAATATAATTCCTTTTTCCTCCTGGAGACCCATATCTAAGTCTTAAGTAGCTTGCAAAGAGGCAGAATATACGCTCTCATTCATAGTAATTCTCCAGGGCAGGATTATTAACCATCCCTTTGCCCATACATTCAACAGAAAAACCAAAGCAAACAGAAGAGAGATGCAAGCCACAGAACAGAAAAGGAGGATGACACTGAAAACACAGCTGTCTGAATCTAAGGTGCGCTCAGCACAGCTTCAAAGGAGGCAAAGTGACTTAAAGCTACTTATTTATAAACACATATGCCCAAAACCATCTGGCTGCAAGGCTGCTTCCGATCATAAACTTGCAAGTCTATCACCTACAAAAGCTGTTCCATCAACTGGAGTATGCTGGAGCATGAAGATATACATTAGCCACCTTCCTTTCAGCTATAACCCTACAATATGTGTAAGCACAAAAGATGGCATGAAAATCTTAACAGTGGAAGATTCAAGAGTGCTCCTCTATAACTCTTCCTTTCTCCTTCACCGTAATGCTGTCTCTAAATTTTTTTTTTGTCATGGTGAAAGTAGAAAGACCCTAGTGCAGCGTCACTCAATATGAAAATTAGTCAAACACACACACAAAAATGATCATTTGGGTTTACATTTTCAGTAAGCATCCACCTGTAATATTTTTCCTAACTTCTTGGCATTAAAATATGAAGCCACTCTTTGCCAAAATGAATACCGGAATATGATCTATTCACCTCTATCAATAAAAAAATTTAATCTGACAGTGTGGTTTTCTGACATGTGTTTTAGCAATTCCTAACATCACACATATAAGCAAATAAATAAACATATATCCTGAATCTGTCACACCATGAAAACAAAGTCCATTTATTGCACAACCAAAATATAAGTTCTTTTAAGAAATCCCAGAAGATTTACACTGTAGTATAATATGTTGTCAAATAGTAATCTTAATACTCCCACCAAAAAAATTAAAAGGCTCAATGCTGTTGAAATTATTACTTGAAATCTGAAGCAGATAGCTTGAACAGACGTACAAATATAGTGAAAAGTGCTAAAGAATTTTGACAGATATTTTAAGTAATGCTGTATTGATTGAGCTTGCAGGCCTTTTATTGTATTCAATTTTTTTAAGAAAAGGAGGTTATTTAAAAGGAAAAAGTCTTTCATATATTTGCAATATTAATTTGCAATATTAGCTAGGAACTGAGCCTCTTTGTTTCAAAAAAATGAACCTCCCCACCATCCAAATATGATAAAAGGTAGTGACTGATAAATGCCAAGAGGTTAAACAGGTGTAAAGGGGGAACAAATCTCCAAACATGCATCTTACTTTCAGGGAAGAATTTAAATCTATAACCAGGAACTGAAATATCAATTCTAGGACCAAACTCCTTTCTCAGTTAATCTGCATAAAGTTGATTAGCTGGCTGAAGGAACAGCTCCTGTCCTGACTTTCATGAGTGGTGCTGAGATCTGAAACAGATGGGCATCGAGTAACTTTTCTCCTAAAATTAACTGGGAAATTCCACTATCTATATGAGTGAGGAAAAAGACTCAAATTCTTGTGGCTATGTTCCTCCTTTCTCAGGACTCAGGAAACAGCAGACTTGCCTCTGCCTCCCTTTTGTGTACTTCACTTCTACTCCTCGGTGCACATCTTCCTCCCTTTGGCCTACAATATGTTCTTGTTGAATGGTTTTATACATGGCTGCTGTATATCCCTGAAGATTTAAAGCTGCAAATAAAAACATTTAGTTCAGGTGGAAACCAGGCTCTAAGGCTCCTGGTATCAAATCCAGTATGTTTGTTTTCCTAGAAATTTGTATACTTAATCTTAAGCCACCACACACTCTCTGACAGATGCTGACTCACTGACTATAACATGCCACCTTTTTCCTCCCTTGCTTCACACTGCTAACAGCAAAGCTGCTATTGCATATTACCTTGACTTTGCCTAACATTCAAATTAAAAAGTTTGGGCAAGGGTCAGAGGGAGGAAGATACTGCATATGTTTGCAAAGGTGAGTGACAAACAAAAAGGAGTGAGAATCAATGGTAAAGTGCTACCAGCAGGCTACAAAGCAGTGAATATTCCCATAAGAGAGGAAGACTACTGAATAGAAAAGCTAAAATAGTCAACTAGGTTTAGCAGTATTTTTCAGCTGTACAACAGCCTAACCCTTGAGAAACTGCCTTAAGGAAGAGAAGTGGTCACCCTCCTGGCTGGGCAGTCAGGCAAGCAGCAGAGTAGGTAATATAAATAAAGAGTAGGTAAATTCACCTTATTGGTCATGGCAAACATTGTGTAAGGCAAATTAGATGGGGGTTAACTCTACTTGTGTCAAGAATTAATAGGTACCAGTGAGTCAAGCTGCAGAGCTACTTCCAAACTGAAAAAAACCACTTGTGATCAGATCAAAGCACAGTTGCAATGACAGCTAAAAAAACCCTTGGAAACAGATTTTTCCAGGTCAAGTAAGCCAAACAAATGCTTCACTTTCTACATAGTTTTACTAAAAGTGTCCAAAACTGCTTCCAGGCAATCTGGTAAAAACTGCCCAACTACAGAATACACTAGAGTCATAGAATATACTTCTGTCACTGTTCTACCAGAGGATCAAAAATGTTGGTATTTTTCTTATACTTCTACTATTGCATTACAATGTGTTCCTACTAAAAAAATTAAGTTATTCAGAAGCTAAGAATTTAACAAACTAGAAAAGCATTTCAACTTACAATAACAAAAAACAGCATCAAAATGATATTGAAACAGCAAGCACACAAGGAGTATAAAGTCATGCCTGCAGACAGTAAGCATGACTATGTAGATAGCCCTTACCTAGTACTAAAATTATCACATCTGTGTTCTATACAGACATAGCATCAAATACACTCCCGTATCTTCCTAGAGCTACAGTTTGATGATATTTTGGTGATACAGCCAGACTAAGTACTTTCCACAACCTCTGATGCTTCTTGGCCCCATCCTCCTGTTTGTGATGCTACTTTACAAATTAGACCTCTGAAATGACCTGTATAGGAAGTAAAGCTAACATTCTGCACTAAGGACACTTTTCCTTTACCAAGGAGGACTACAAACTCTTCCACTGGTATAAATGAAGTGGTGCTGGGATGGGAACAAGCAGCTGGAGGCAGCACTGAGGAAAACAGAATGGTGGTTTCCAAAGCCAGTGTCCTGTCCAAGTATGGGCCATGTATTATGAAGAGACTAGACAGAAAGATACAAAGTGGTGATTTCAGAAGACAGATAAGAGAAAGATATCAATGTATCACATTTAAGGGGAACAAAAACTTTATTTCAAATTGCCTTTTTCTAAAAGCGATGAACAAATGTTCTTTTCAAATGTTCAAGTAATGGTAGATGGCGTTGTTTCTCATCAATAAGCTAATTTTCACAATGAATCAGTTAACCTTCATTAAAACTTATGTGTGGACGCTGCATTCAGAACTGAAGTATATTAAACTCTGAAACTTCAAGTCACAATGGAACGCTATCATGAATCAAAGAAAGAGAAATAACATTTAAATTCTGTTTTGAAAGTGCCCACATTGGGCTACAATGATGTTTAACTAATCCCATTACAATTCCTACCTTCTTCTGCTTTGAATGAACGTTCATGTAACCCTGTTTAAAATGTTCACTATCAGGAACTTCTTAGCTAACTTCTAGATCAAACTCACAAATAGGAAAAAGAACTTTAAAAAAGCCTGAGAGGCAAACAACATACTTCAGAGTCATGCAAGAATTCACTTCATCCATGTTCTGCCTTCTCTTGAGGCTACTATCTCGGTCGACATTCAGAATCCTAGGGAAGGAATTCAGTGGAATCCTATCATTGCACACCAGCTGAAATTCCAGCCCTTCATTTTCAAGAAGTATTTTTAGACTTTCTTCACACACATAAGTGATATAATGCTTACAGTCACAGCAACTGGAAAATATCCACCGTCAACATGTCATATCTGCAATTAAATCATTATATCCAAACAGCAAGCTAAAACTATTAATCAGGAAGAGTGAACTGGAACCACACATGGAAATAAATCTCAATTTTCTCTGGAGCCAATGATGCTGAATGAGCCACATAATTATAGTATTTTACTTTGTCCTTTTTCCTTTGCAATTCATGATACTCCCATTTGCTCTAAAAATAATAAGATCAGCAGAACTGAAATTTCTGGCATTATATGGGTGAATGAGATTTTTAACACTGACTTCAGTGGGAGAAGAAATAGGGCGATATTGAGAGTATCTCATCCATGGTATTGGAAGTATAGTATTCGTTCAGAGGATCCACAGAGGATCTGTGCCCTGTTCCATCCACAGTGAGAAACTAGTAAGAGAAAGGAGACAAGAGCCATCATTAAACCAATGGGATTGTTTTCTTTGCTCTTCTACCCACTTCTTGTTGATAAGAGACCAGTATTGTAAATCAGAAGTAAGCCAACTGAAATTAACATGGCTATGTCATTTTAATTCCAGCACAAAAAAACTTCAAATGACTGCAAGGAACTCAGTTTTGCAATTAATAATCTTCTGCAGTGCAAATCAGTGAAACCAATCTGAACGGGATATTTAAAACAGATTCAAAATTTGTATTCAGGCAAATTTCCAGCTACTTTAAAATACATCCTGCTTTGCTGAAAATCCTTATTAAAATATCAGACATATTAAATTGAGAGGTTTATTTTCCTTGTGTAATTCAGCTTCACCTTTTAGCTACTAACATGAAGAGGGAGGAGGTTCCATTTTGATATATATCAACAGCAGTTGAAGTCTGGTGGCAAAGCAGTTTGCAAGCAAAGTCTAAAGGGAACAATTAGAAGGATTGAAGAGTTAATGCATAGCAGAGTCTGATGGTATCTGCTGTGCAGTGAGACACCTGCTAGTATGTTAAGCTTGGCTTTAAAGAAAAATGTATTTGATGTATTATTTGGTAGTAGTACTAAACTACTGAGCTAAGGACAAATTTTACAGAAATAAAGGAGTCTCTGAAATTGAACTGCATATATTTGACTGGATTTGTACATTCATTTTTAGTTCTGCCATGTTTGGTTGTACAATACACTTCAACCTAAAACCACTCATTGCTTAATAAACATATTCTTAGTGCACACAAAAAAATGATGGAATGTTTTCCAGAGACGTTTGGATGGCACCTGCTAATTGTGACAGTTTGGCAGCCCATTTCTCTGCATTAGCTTGAACTATGCCCAGGTATTGCTAACCAGGCAAAAAGTCTCGTTGTACTTTTCTGTGATACTTTTCTCTATAGAAGCCCCAGACTTCGAAAGAAATTAGTGCTACTTACTATGAAAAGGTCACCACAAATCCACCGAGAAAACTTTTTGTAGTATGATTTGCATGTCACTGTGTCTAGATCATAATGACCTGCAACATTTGCACAGTAACAGTGAATAACAGATAGGGAAGTGGAAAGAGTGAAGTTCTGACTTTGCTAAAGCAGGTTTATTTCATTTCTGATGTGTATTATGTGTTAACTAGGAGTTCAATCCTGCAATACTTGGGCTGCAAATATCCCCACTGACTTCTGAAGAGCTGATGGAAATTTTGATTGCATAAGAGTAGCAGAATTGCACACAAAATGTGTTACTTCCAGTGCCCTGTGAAGTCCACTGAGCTCATAGCAACAGAGGCAAGGTTGGCACTGAGCTCCTATCAGGAAAACAGTATAATTTTATTCCAAAAGAAAACATTTGCTTAAATAGCTGCTCAGCTTGCTGACATTATCTGAGGATTCATACCTATCATACTTACTCTTAATAATTACTATAATAAAAATGAAAGAGAAAATAGTTGAAACTGAATTTCATATAAAACAAAATAGAAGCTCACTGGAGGCACACCAAGTGAATACCTATGCAGTATCTCTAATATGACTGATTCTAACATTGTCATAAAGGGCAATCCTGTTCTGAGAAAACAAACTTTGTTTATATGTAGTGTGTATACTAATTGTTTTTGGTTTTGCAAGAAGCTTTAGCAACACAACAATTTTATCCTAGCTGAAGAACATCATGACTTCCTCCTAATGAAGGCAACACCATCTGTAACCTTGGTCTGAATGTGGTCACTGGGACACCACTGGCTTTGAGGTTCAGCAGCACCTACCATTACCACTCTTTATAACTCTTCCTGCTGGGACCTCCAATATGGCCAAAGTGTAGCTGTTTGAGCTGAAATCCTACTTTCAGAAAGTCTACCTCAGACTGAATTCTTCTCCAGAATTTCAGTCAACACCAGGTAGTACTGAAAAATACCACATTTTATCCTTTTTTGTCACAGTTTTCTTTGAAAAGCTCTGCTGTCCCCATTCACTGGAGTACAGCTCTAAAGGTCAGAAGGAAAGTGAGCTTGTTTCAGGAACATGATTTTTCATAGTACTGATCAATTTTATGTAGCTCAGCAGCTACAGAGTCCCTCTCTCTCTCTGCACCAACAGCTCAAACCTGCTTAAGTTCAGAGAGAGATCCTGGCCCTGAAGCAGAAAGCAAAGAGCCCATGTCTCCCTTCTCTTGGCAATCCCTGACAGCTGGGGAGGAAAACTGCCTGCTCCAAATGCTCCAGGAACACAAAGCAGAGCAGAAAGAATGGAAAGGAGTTAATATAACCAAACAGGAATATTCTGCTAATGCACCATTTTAGAAAAAAGCTGCCTTTGCACAGCACCTATGTTATATAGGGCAAAAACCACCAGCACTCATGATGGCTGCTCTACTTGTGGGTGCATTACATTCATTCCTGCCGACGATCAGCTTCCAATTAGATAATAGATAAACTGTAGAACTGTAGATAAATCAAATATCTCAACTCTGTTTGTGGACTTGCTTCTTGCACACCAGGTAAAAAAACACATTTCAAGAAAACACTGTGGTTTGATTTCTAGCCAAGCTGAACTTCGTGACTGAACCTGATGTGAGGTCTGTTCTGAATACCTGAAATGGTTTATAATGCTAAATATTTTAACAGAACATCTTCCTGTGTTTCAAAGTAGATATCCAAATTTCATAGATCTTTTTCATTTTACTCACATTGGTCCAATTTTCCCTCAAATGTACAGGCACTCCACTCTCACTGATTTATTTAAAGCAATGTTAATTGAATTATCAACATTTTCTGGAGGCCCACCTTGGTGCCTCTGCAGGTTGAGCTGTAGCCACGCTGTGTGCTCACAGTTGACAATGAAGCCAGTGGAAGCTGTGCTTTGAACACATAAATTCTACGATCCAAATGTACTAAGACACATGGGAGTATTGCATACTCCACACCTATGTAAATTTTAACTTTAATTTCTGTGTATGTAGATCTCCATTTACAAATGAGGCTAGGACCACGCCTTCCCTCCTTATGAGGTTTATGTCTTCTGTTCATTAACTATTGGTGATGCTCTCTGATACCACACTGGATGACATTTAAGAAAATTGTATGCAGCAGTTAGGAAACTATTGAACAGAAGGACATTTCAGTTAGGATGGTCTACCTTGTGAACTGAATTAGACACTGTCCTGTGTAGAAAACACTAGGCACTTGCATAATTAAAAATCCTGACTAAGATGCACAAAAAAAAGAGAAGAATGGAAAGATAAAATTAACTTTAACATTTCTCAATAACTGTACATTTAAATTATGCACCTTCAATCACATTTTTCCTTTAAGCAGTAGCATTTTGCTATATACTCTCAGAGATAGAGGAAGAACTTCCATTTTTGGAGCAATATCCAAGTCTGGCCCTTAGCACGCTACACATCTTTAATACTTTTAAAAGAAAAAAATATTGTGACACTGCAACTCATTGAAATTTCTTACACAAGAGACTGACCTACTGTCTTTTACTGACCTATCTAAGTCAAGGTGGGAAAAGCTACAGGAATTCAGTCCATAACACTGAATTCCTTTAACAAATGCTAACTAAAATCAAGAGTGATGTAAATTAGAAACATAAAAAATGCTGAGGGGCCAGAAAAGGTAAAAGATGTTAACAATCTTATATGACATGCAGTTTAGAAAACAGTGATGTCAGCTCCTATGAGATTTCCTATGACTTCTGAAGTCCTGCTTCTAACATGCTTAGGTTCTCCTCTTGACAACTGCTCGTAGAAGTGAGACAGTTTAAAATATAAAGGGATTAGTAGCAACTAACTTAAGGACAGTTAATAACCAGAACATCCATGGTGATACTCTGATGTTCACTGAGGTCATACACTCTGTGCTCTTCTAAACAAGAGGAGATGGATGCAGAATCAGCTGAAAAGTACTTTATTCAACATCTAGTAAATGCACCAGCTGCAACACCAGAGGTTCTCGAGCTATAAAGTTACTCCTGCCTGGTGGCAAAAGTTACATCCTCCCACTGAGCAAAGGAAGATTTCAGGTAGTTCCATGAGCACTGTTGATCTGAGGGTAGCATCACAGCTCATTGCTTCACTGACCCTGATCCCAAGGTGCCCAATTTTTTGTTTGTTTGTTTTTACAGAAAACTCTTGAAAGACATCTTTAATGATGTCTCTTAGAAACAGCATACAGCTAACTATTGTGAATTGCCAATAAAGATACAATAAACAGGTACGATAAAATGGGTACACTGTTTAATATACTATGTAAAAAATAGATTATTAAATAATACCATGGAAATAGGTGAATACATTTCATGTACCACTAGATTCTTGGACAGAAGCAGCAAACAATATTAAAAATAGCATACTAGAGCTTTCTTTTAGACCTCAAAAGTTTCATTCAGTGACTATTCAAATTCACAATTCAAACAGAGCACAGACATGCACATTGTAGGTGTCTAAAATGCAGGAAATACTAAGCAGTGTGGATGAAAGAAAGTCTAAATAGCCAACAATATGATAATAAAAAGTGAATGAAATCTGAACCTTGCTGTATTTAACAGTCTGCACGTCACACTTCCCCAGACAGCTCCTGCAAAAGGCTGACCAATTTGTTTCAATACAGTGGCCACTCTACAGCACCAAAAAAGACAGCATATATCCAAAGCACCATATGGAAATTCTTCTTCCAAATGTACAATGTGGAGCCTGAAGTACAAAAGCAGTTAATTTATCACAGAAGCAGAGATTCCTACAGTAACTAATTCAAACTGCTGATGATGCACTAAATCAGAGTGAGTGATGAACACATACATAGCAGCAAGTGAAGTTCAAAAGGATACAGATCTATGTGATCAATGAGCTGCCACATAGCAAATGAAATGCAGTGTTGACAAACATAGTAATAGAGATGAGTCTCCAAAATAATCAAACCAAATATAAGAACATTTGAATAAACCAGTGCAGAAATATCTCATTACAGAGCCGGAGGTGCCTCTTTAAACACATCTAACCACCAGACCTTCAAATCACTGGTTCTTCTCTCTATATTTAATATGAAAAAACCAAACCACTTGAAGTAATCTGATGTCATAAAGCAGTAAAACCTTCCCAAAAGTGTAATACAGTGACACCAGTCATGTAAGCAACCATCTATTTCAAGTACACAGAATTGTAATAACAGAATACAGAAGAAAATCTCACACAAATCTAGTATCATATTGCACATTACCACCCTGAGTGATGACTGAATGATAAGGCCAACCTAAGGCTTCTTCCTCTATCAATCTGTGCAGTTCAGAAACACAATCAGAGCAAGTGGTGCTGACCAAGCCTCTTCATACTCTAACCACTGTTTCACCTGATTAATGGCTTTTTGACTGAAAAGCAACGCTATTTTGTAAGAAGAGTACCAGCATTGTGATGTGCACTTCTTGAATTTTCCTGGAGAATAAGAAAGATTTATTAGATATTTTCTACAAAAATAATAGCTGTGACTTTCTTATGTGCAAGTGTTACCAGCTATGGCTACTACTGCCATTCAATTATTCGTTATAGCCTTCGGTTCTGTCTATTGAGTGCTATCAGGAAAACAGGGAGAATGTTTTGTCTGTTGCTTACTAAATCTTCTGTTTGAAAATGTCATATGATTCAAGACATCATGTCATTGAAGGGCTTCCTGAAAATCATACCTTCACTACAGTCTCTTGGCTGCAGCTTTATTGTGGAAATTCCACATTATAATCAAATAGCTTTCCACAGTATATTTACCATGATAGGAACAGGCCACTTATTCTTGACAGATATGAATCTCTCTAAAGACATCTATCTGTAAAACTGAGCATCTCTACCACAATTTCACTTTCTTACAGACTCCTCAACAGAACAGTTTGCTGAACTGCTATGGATCATGTGCACTTTCATACTTTTGCTTCAGATCATATGTTAAAGAATATTCACCAAAGAGCCCCATTCTCCTTCATCAACTTTTCTTTTTAACATGATTGTTTTCTGTCAGTATAAGGGATTTTTCACCCCCAAGCTATCTCGATCTGCTCTTCAAAAAGTCCACCTGCCAGGTGACAGCATGTAACTAGATTAAGAATAAAAGAGGAAGTGAACGAAAAAGGTAGCAATCCTATTTACTTTTTGCTCTAGGCCTTATCTTTTCCTCTCCTTAACCCAAAGATTACCACATCTGCTGAAGTTTCCCTTACATAAAAGCTCTAATTCTGTAGCTCTTAATAAGACGATGAATCATACCTTGATTTTGATGAAACCACAAACAATGCAAAGACAAAGGGCTACTCATTTTGGTTTATGCTAGTTGAATAAAACAACAAGATTATTCTTTTTTATCACCTGTTAAACACTTAAGGACATAGCTAATACACTAAAAAGAACTGAAACAATATTAATACTGGAAATATAATACAGTGGAGAGGTAACAGTATAGGAGGTTCCTAGAGTGTGTGGAAGATAACTTCCTGACAGAGCTGCTGAGTAAGACAACTAGAAAAGGTCCCCTGCTGGATCTCTTGTTCGTGAACAGAGAAAGACCAGCAGGTGATATGATAATTGGAGAACATCTTGGGCACAGTGATTATGAAATGATAGAGTTTTCAATTCTTGGAGAAGTAAGGAGAGGGGTCACTAGAACTGCCACCTTGGCCAATTAACGACACTGTTTAATAGACCCCCTTGGCAGGCAATCCTGAAAGGTGAAAGAGTCCAGGAAAGAAAGAAATCTTCAAGGTGCCAGAGTAGGCCACCCCCATGTGCTGAAAGATGAGCCATCAGGGAAGACCACTAGCCTGGCTGCAGAGAGAGCTTTGTCTGGAGCTTGGATGAAAAAAGAGAGTTTATGACTTTTGGAAAAAGGAGCAAGCAACTCAGGAGGGCTACAAGGATGTTATGAGGTTATGCAGGCAGAAAAATAGAAGGGCCAAAGCCCAAGTAGAACTTAAACTAGCCACTTCTGTAAAATACAATAAAAAATGTTTTTATAAATACAGAACAAAAGGAGAGCTAAAGACAATCTCCATACTTTGCTGGATAGGAGGAAAAACATAGAGACAAAGAATAAGGAAAAGACTGAGGTATTAATGCCTTCTTTTCCTCGGTCTTTCATAGTAAGACCCATTGTTCTTTGGGTACCCAGCCTCCCAAGCTGGAAGACAGGGACAGAGAGCAGAAGTGAAGCACCAGTCACCTCAGGGAAAATAGTTATCTGCTACACCACTTAGATACGTAAAAGTCGATGGGGACAGACAGGATCCACCCAAAGGTACTGAGGGAGCTGGCAGAAGTGCTTACCAAGCCACTTTCCATCACTTACCAGTAGCTCTGGCTAACCAGGGAGGTCCCAGACAACTGGAAGTTAGCAAATGTGACACCCATCTACAAGAAGGATTGTAAGAAGAATTCAGGGAATTACAGGCCTGTCAGTCTGACCTCAGTGACAGGAAGGTCATGGGGCAGCTCATCTTGAAGGCTATCACACAGCATGTGCAGGACAATCACAGGATCAGACCCCCCTAGCACATATGTATGAAAGTCAGGTCCTGTTTGACCAACCTGATCTCCTTCTATGACAAGGTGACAAACTTTGTGGAGGGAAAGGCTGTGCATTTTGTCTACCTGGACTTTAGTAAAGTCTTTGATATCATTTCCCACAGCATTCTCTCTGGGAAAACCGGCTGCAGAGGTCTTTCAGAACTCACTTACTCAGCAAGCCATTAAAATAATATAGGAAAAAAGAATGATCAAGTGCACTTTCAGAGTATTTGTTATTTGAAGAGATTTATAAATAGTAGTAATACTTCATTTTGCAGCTATCCTCAAGAAAAGCCATTTAGTTGAACACTAGAATTCCATGTTAAAACAGGATTCAAGGTAACATTAGTCTAGATCCCAAGTGATGGTACCAAGTTAAAGTGCTAAAATGCCTAAACCAGTGCATGAAAGAAAGGGTAAACTAGTCCTCCAGTTTTCCTTATCATTAGTAAAGCTATAGCCTCCCAAATGCACAATGCAGGAACATTATTTTGTAAGGTTCACAAAATTAAATAATTGTCAGATATTTCCAAATTGTACAATTTGTAGATAACGAAAAAGCTTATGAACTTTATGTTTTATTTTGTTCAACTTGCAGACATACACATGGAAAATCTCTATCTGGATTTCAAACCATTTTTAGTTAAAATCATCATCTTCCTATTGAACTGATGCCAAAACTTTCACTAGTCAGATTTTAAAAGTTTCACAGACTCATTAGCAAACAGAAGAGTTTCTCATTAGAGCAGAACCAGTGAACATAGAAATAATAGGAAACCATTCAAATCAAAAAACAGAGCTCCATTACAACCTTATGGTAATTATGATTAATCTCAGCATAGCTACTCTTTGATCTGAACTTTTTTTCTCAGTTTATTTCAGGAAAATTTGCACAATGTTATTTCTCAGGTAAACATAGAAGAAAACATAAAAACAGGGTCTGAGATGTATGCATTAAAACTTTTTCTTCCCTGAGTGACACAGTTCATTGGGAAAAAGTGTTATTGAATTTCTCTATGAATGGATCTGTGCAGGTAAAAGTTTCTAGCTGGAATATGGAGTCTGCTGGACTAAGGACAGAACCCTTACTGGCTTAAATGAGATGATGGTTTTACCCTTGACATACGTAAGATTTTAGGAAGGATACTCCTGATTTAAAGACTTCTCATCTGGATGAGAAATTTAACTAACTGATCTGACCTACTGTTTCAACTAAGAAAATGATCCAACTGGGTCCTGTGAGTAAGTTATGCCGCAAACCCTGGATGTCCTGTAAACTCTCCAAAAAGCTATATTTCCCTAGCAAATTTCCTTTCATTGCTTTTTCATGGAACACACCTCTCTGACATGACCAATGCATTCATTTAATTTTTGTTTTATATTTTATCTTCCAATTTATTTTGGTTAGAGGTAGAATTATTCTGTTAAAAAATGACCTGATCCTAGACGTAGTTTATTTAAATTTCAAAATGAAAAGCTTACTAAGAACAGATAAGATTGATTGCTCTTTCCAACTTAGCATAATTGTATTTCAGGTGAACATCAATTTACTTTAAAGGACACTTCTAAGTAGCAGGCTGCATCATACATAATTCATCAATCACAGCTGCCTGTAACATGATTTACTCAAGCAGATTTCAATGGAATAGAGGGAGTAGCATTGTTTTCTATGCTTTGGCTTGTTTGCTTTAAAATAGTTTACAAAATGCTCATTTGTGCTGAATTATTGCTGAAAAGAGTTCATCCTTGGTAATCAGTATGTTGAATTTCTTTCTCTTTGTATAGAAATGTTACCTCTTTAAATTTCTTTTAAAAGGCAGAGTGAGTTTTCCAAACATCATTAAGGCAGAGAGCACTCCATGCTCATCAAAGGTGAAAATAAAGCTCAAGGATTTTGCTATGGAGGAAGGGATGGCAAAAATATTTATCTGAAAAGCATTATTAGTTTTAGGGCCATGTATTTTCTAGTTAGCTTGATATTATTTGTTAGACCAGCAGTCAAATGTAGGTGAAAAGAAGTAGCTACTTCCTCAGCTAGTCCTTTACACAGTGGTCACATGGCTAAATGGCTTCTATGTGGCAATGTACACAAAACAGACACAAAGCCATGTGCCAATTAGAGTGCAATCACTTCATATACCAAGAAATATAGGTGAAACTGGGGGCACTGCAGTGTGTGTTACACTACTCAGCATCTTCCATCAAATTCGGTTCAGGGACACGGTGGTGCCTTAGATGGTCCTGAAGTAAAGAAACATTTCCAAAAACAGATGCAAATATAGCTTCAAAAGAAAAAAGAGAGAGCAAGAGAAAAAAGACAGAAATGCCTTTACTTACTTGTAAACCCATTTGAAACACAGAGTGACCCATAAAGTTAGCCAACATTCTAATTAGAGCTGCACCCTGTGGGAAATAATGGAGAAACAAAGAAGTTACCAGTTTTGAATGTCAATATAATACAATAATAACAATTTGAACTAGGCATTTCCATCCAACAGTATCATCCTGGAAACCTGTGACTGATACAATCTTTATTTGTGCTGGAATGAAAAAGAGAGAGAGAGAAGATAATGCAAATGCTTACAAACAAAAGTGAGGAAGCAAACTGATATTGTTAATATCCTGTCCCACATACCGAATAAACACAGGTCATAAAACACATTCTCTCCCCTGCTGGAGCATGGATGTGTCAGGTCCACAGCTTGTTGACCCCAGCCCTTCAATGCACCTGCAGAAATGCCCAGTTTTAAATGAGAGCAAAAAAATAACATCCATGCCAAATTCTACCTCAGTGATTATTCATAATATTTTCATCTCCATTACACTATTGTACACCAGAATTTAGTGATTCTACTTTCCTTTGTAAAAGCCTTCAAGATCTGATGACTGTAAGTGAATCATTTCCATAAGAATTTTATAAGATGTGGATATATATATTTGACTTATTAATAGTCAACTTATTTTCCAGACTGTCATGCAAAGAGGTAAGTACTTGTATAGCAGTCTTTCTCTACTTGTACCAGTTCTTATCCATTTGCCCCTTCAGGCAAAGCACAGAGATCTAAAAGACAGGTGATTCTAATTCTCAGTACTTGCTGCAAGAGACAGACAGATACTTGCCAGAGTAGCTTTTCTTAAGGTGTCCTTTTTGTGTTTTCTCACTCTCAGAAACACAACTGCTGTGCATTTTCTCCCTGCGTAAGTGCTGCTTTTCAAGCAGAAATACCTTTGCAGATCCGATTTGACAATTTAGCTATAATGTCCCACTCTGCAATCTAATTTCAAGACAACCAGTCTTCCAATCCCATTAATCAAATGTTATACTGAGTACTGGTCACGGCGTGAGAGGGAGGACGCTTGTGATTTCAAGTCAGTGACTCAAAGACTGTAAGAAAACATGATGACATGTTTTCTACAGCCTCAGCAAGAGATGAAGGTTCAGGAATTAGATTAACACACAATTAGAAAATAATAACAGAAAAAAAAAAGAGAAACATTTCATAGATTAAAAAATTCACAGATTCTAAAGCCAAAAGGACTACTACAACAATGTAATCTGACCTCTGCATTAATAGAGGTCAAACAGTAATTTAGGCAAAAACCCTATGGCTTCTCTTTACACAACAGCATCTACTTTAGGAAGATTCAAGAATAGGAAAATGTTTCATAGTACTACATAATGTGTCTCAACTAATATTTATTCTCACAGTGAAAATACAAACCTTTTTACTAATTTGAATTTATCCAGCTTCACTAACTTGAATATATCTAGTCTCAGCTTTCAAAACAAGACTTTATGTCTTTTCCTGCTAAAGTTCAGTGTATTTTGGGGATTTAACAGTTCTCCAATTTTCAGACCATTTTATACATGTTCCACTCATTTTTTAGATAGTGACTATCTTTTAAATACTGAAGGGATCATCTGTAATAAAAAAAACATTCAAAATAATGACATAAATCAAAAATATTTGTAAATTATTAGTAAATTTTAAGAAAATACGGGTTCTTCAAATAAGCAACAATAACAAATACTACATAGTTAGCAAAGTAATGGAAGCAAAAAAAAATTGAGGAGATGTTTGCAGTTGCTTATAGGAATTGAATAGTTCATAAACCAAAACACGGTGTTTGCATTATTAACATTAGGCTATGTTATGGTGGTATTTAATCTTACTGGAAGACCAATCATGTCTGGAACACACAGCAGAATAGAAAATAATTCCTGTCAAAATAGATTATTACCTGAACACACAAGACCATAGTTCAGGAAGCATTATTGCCCTTATTTTACTAGAGGAACAGAATGAGTAAAGTTCTCAGAGATATTTAAGCAGATAAACAGCAGATAAATGTTTAAGCAGATAAACAGAAGATTAAAAAAAATCTAATAAACAGATAAAACCTATTTATCCTGTAAGTAATGGGCAGGGAAACCCAAAACATCTGTAGCAGAATTCAAAAAAACCCCCATAAAACGAATCAGCCAAAAGCCTTAACAAGAAGATATTTTTTCCATTCATCACACAGCCCTTTTCCTACTCATTTGTTAGTATTCCAGGATGCCCTTGTTTCTTTCTCACAGTTTAAATTTCACACAGTAGCAAAGGATATATATTTATAAAGGCAACTTAACTTTACTGATTTCTGTGAAAAGTAAGCAAGTAAATACTCCCATATAATCTTGCCCACTGAGTCTTTTTTTTCTATCCAGAGAAAAAGAACTATCACATGTGAAGAAATCATAGAATTAGTCTTACAGGTAACATTTAGACACACATTGGAAGGACTATGGCTGGCCTTTACACAGAAAACAAAATGAAAAAGCAAGCAAAGACTGAATAGAAGAGTCAATGCACAGAGGCAGGACTACTCTCTAAAGATAGACCCCTTTTCACAGCTTCTTTAGAAGTACTTTCTACCAATTAAATACCTTCAGAAAGCCCAGAAACCCTACTTATAGCTTCCAGAACAATATGCTTGTCCCAGTTCTGCCATCTTCCCCACTCAGGGAAAGCAAATGCTTTCTTGACTTATTTAAGGAAGGGAAGGGATTCTAAATAAAAATGGGAAAACAAAAAACCAGAGACCCTCAAGAAGGGGAAAAGTGTCTGGGAGAGAAGGAAAGAGAAACAGGAGCAAATGCAGCCCTCAGCGTGGAGGGAAAAGAAATGGGGGGAAACCACTCATTTCACCTTTCTTGCACTTTTGAGAGCAGGCAGAACAATGATACATTCTTAAGCAAAGCAGAAGCAATCAATACATTCAGAGCTCTGGGAAGGGAAGGATACGACAGCAAACACTGGCACTCTCACTGGAGAGGAAGAGAAATAGGTTTGCAGGCAGAAGGATAAAAAGCAAGAGATATACAGAGTAACTGGCATAAAGGAGCTTACTAAAAGGAGGAGTTTGGAAGATGACCCTTACCAGAGGGTTATGGGAGGTAAAGAAGGTATGTTCAGTTATAAGCACAATGGAATATGTAGTCTTGGGGTCATCTGAATGGCCCAATGTGCTCACGTTTTCACAGCCTATCCACCTGCCAAGCAGTGAACTAGATGGAGTCCATAAACCTATGTTGCCATACCTTCAGAAAAATCACAACAAATCTCTCCTGCAGCAGAGGATGCCCTTTGGAACCTGTCAGCATCATTCCCCGAA
Organism: Platyrinchus mystaceus; assembly: GCA_035041135.1. Lineage (NCBI taxonomy): Eukaryota > Metazoa > Chordata > Aves > Passeriformes > Tyrannidae > Platyrinchus > Platyrinchus mystaceus. The sequence goes on along the minus strand of JAWWLV010000045.1, from coordinate 36,175,022 downwards.
CACCCTGGTATGCAAGCAGTCTGCCCTCCACTTCACTTCTGCTCTGCCAACATTTATCCAACTGAGGAACAACATATGGAGTCTTGAGAAACTAACTCGCCTCTCCTACTGGGTAGAATGGCTATTTATTGATAATTTAAGTGCTTTCCTCCAGGTAATGGATGAGTCAGTACCTTGTCAAGAGGTAAAGCACATTGGTTTAAGAGGTTTAGTGAAAAGCAATTCTTTCTTATTCCGAAAAACATACCTCTGTTCCTGCCAGTGTAAAATCTGACTCACCTTAAGCCACTGTACCCTATCTTAATATGTCTACTCCGAAAAATACACTGGTTATTCATTCAGTGATTAATGGCACTACCTGGCTCTGATGAAGCACTGCTTATTAGCAGATCTCAGAAGTGCTCTGTAAGACATTGATTCCAATATTCTGCTAATTAAAGGAAAACTGTGGCACACCATAGTGAAATCATTTGCCAAAGATCACCCAGCATGCTCCTTGCATAACCTATGACACAGCTGAAGCTTCCTCAGACTCAGCACTGTGCCTCCACTGCTACAGGAAAGGAAGGTAGAGCATACTGGCTACTCCAGGGAAATTAAGTGCACGTAGAGCCCTTTTTTGCATAGTGCTCCTGGGGAAAGGCATGCTCCTCGGCAGTGAGCCAACAGTGACTGAAGGGATGGAAGTTTATGCTCTTTCTTTCCCTGAAGAAACTTGACACTCACACCATGGTAACATAATAAAAATCAGGGGTAAAATTCCTTTATATGTAAGCTGAACATGTCTTTGAAATCTACAAAATTCAGACACAGTTAAGGTATTCAGTTTAATTTTCTCCATGCCATCATAAAATAGTGTGATTGAAACCTGACCTCAGATTAGTTGTAAATAATTTTTAAAGACCCACTCCTCCTCTGGCATCAGTACAGATCAAAATTACTGTACCTTTGACTACAGTTACTTTAGTCCTTTAGACTTCCCTTACAGTCAGTGGGCTGCACTTTATCTAATCTTAAAGTAGACCTCAGATCAGAAAAAGCACCCATCTCTTGTAATTCATACCAAAAGTAGTCTTGAGTGACTACCTCATATATACACATCTGCACTATAGACATCTAAAGTGCACTGTCCAAAAAGACCGTACAGAGACTGGTTCCCCACTCTGTGCAGGGAAGAGAATTTCTGAATTGTGAAGATACAGAACTGGTGTGACACCATCGTTTTGTATACACACAGATGAATAACATATATTTTGCTTTATTCTACATGCTATTCTTTTATATAAGAAGACCAGCAAAAGTAGGTATTCAACAGAAGGCCCTGAAGAGAGGGCAGAGTGCTTGCTATCTGAAAGTGGATGCTCTATACCAAGCAGACAGCAAAGAAAAGCACTTGAAATAAAGAATTGGTGAAGAAGTTGCAGTGAAGGGAACAAGACAAAAATAAGCAAACCAGCACATAAAGTTATGCAGAAGGTAGCAGGTACAGACAAAGGGCTGCGTATGAAGAGATACAAATAAGCTGGAAACTCATTCACCATTATTCTTTGAAGAACCAAAAATTATGACAGTATTCTAAGAAGCTCTCAAGAGAGAAAAATACCAGCAACAAAACAGAAAGCATGAACTACAGGTCACTCTTGTAAGGGCGAAATAACCGATTATTTTGTAATTGCATTTGAATGGGGGAAGGAAAAGAGATCATAAAAGGCTGACCCAGAAAAAGCATAGCTCTTTCATCCTCCTTCCCACCAAAAATTTTCATTTTTTTCTTGTAACATCAACTTCTTTTTGTTTGTGCTTTTGTTGTTTTTGTTTTAACCATAGGATTGAGATTCATCTGAGTGCAATTGCATACCTGGTAGCTAACTGATACTTACTCAGTTGCAGACAGCTGAGCCAGCTGCCTAGACCCCCTCTAAAGGCAATGGAGACAGGAGCAAGCACTTCAGTTCATCCTGATTCGTCTCATCTAAAGACATGCATCTAAAATAGGACTGATGAATTTCACCCTAAAGGTGCCTGTATGGCCATCACTGATGATAAAGGGAGGCAAGAGGACTACTCAGTTACAGGAGTTTACACAGTGAATATCTCAAGCGAGATGATATGAATCCCTCTGAACATATTTCATCCTGTAACTTACAAAACAACATTAGAAAACATGGAAGAGGAAATAATGGAAAAACACCTCCTTGAGTTTGCAAAGTCTGAGACACCATCTTGCAGGTTTACCTACCAATTCATCTCACATAACATCAAATATCAATCATACCAATTGCACAAATCTCAATTAATTTCTTCTTCACTGAATGTCCACCTTGTCATCCTTCTTTAAGAACTAAAGCTGTTTAATTTAGTTTGGAATGATCCTTTTTGTGACACAGAAACTAAAATCAGGAAATATCCTGGTATGAAAAACACCACCGTGGTATCCAAGATGTAAGCAGGAGAGGAGCACTGGACTACCAAACAAAACTACATAACTGAAATCCTAAAAAAGAAATTTAATATGCTAATTTTCCACAAAACCTTCACACATCCATTTTGCTTTTTCTTCTCTCATTAAAAAACTAAACCGAAACCAACATTGAATACAGATGATTTATTAACTTTCTTCTATTGTGCAGCACTCAGTTCAAAATCAGTCATGATTAACATGTAAGAGCACCACTTGTTTTTCAAATACAGTGGGACACAAATAGAAGACCTACTGTTATTTTTCTGTGTGCTGATATACCTGCAATTCAAGATAAGGTTACTTTCTCTCTTGCTAAAGGAAATGTGAATTACTCTATCCTCTGCCTCAATGCACTAAATGTTATTTGTATTGTTAGAAGTACTATTATCAACAGTAAGTTCTCATAATCATATTCATCTTCATTGATTAAAACAAGACTCAGACCACATACAGGCACTCACAAAGACATCATTCTTTCATAAAGACCTCCTGATTTAGGATGAGAATCACTATACAAAGTTTCATGGCTACTAGTATATACCTGATATATACTAATATCGGGGTTTTTTTAATGAATCTGTCACAGTACATACACATTAAACAGTTCTCTCCTTAAACTATTTACCCTGAGCTATAGGCAAGGTGCCTTGTCAAAGATTTCTTTTAAAATCCAGTGTCTACTGACTCCACCTCAAGAACTCTACCTGATTAGTAAGACAGAATCTCTCTTTGCAGCACATAGGTTGGATTTTTTCTTTAAAATGCTGAATACATTTTTACAGTTCTCTGTTAAATAGAAGCCTAAGGATATTCACAATCAAATAGGTTCTTAAGTAAATGAGTATCACTTCATTTCAGTTCAAAGTTCCTGAATTCATACATTATTCTTTATTTCTCAAAATCGTGGATAATTCTATGAGTCTAAGTTCATTTCAAATGCTAGAAGATCATGTAAACAAGCACTCATACAAAGAATGCACATTTGCACTTCAATTTTGTAATGTGAACACTAGCCAAAAAGTAATATCCAAGTCACGTTTTTCAAAATAATCATTCTTTGTTGGTACCAAGCAACCACAGCTGGATGCCCCATGAAATTTAGCTTATTGACAAAAACACAGCATGAATTAAAAGTGAAAGAATAATGTACATCAAACATGTAGCGAAAGTGCAACATTTAAAAAAGAATTTGTACATAAAATTTAAAAAAAACTAAAATGAAATCTGTTGAATCTTGGAGATATTTAACAGAAAAAATACATTTTGACTAAGTTGTATCTGCAGAATTTGCTCAAATGTAGACACAGAACAGTGTATATATATGTAAGTGAACTATTTAAAAACTTGGTCAATAATTCTCCTGTGTGAACAACTGAAAACTGGGTAACCAGTTTCAAATTCAAGTGTTACACTTCAGCTGCATTTCCTTAAGCAAACATACTCATCATATATTCTTGCTTTTTTCATTTTCCCTCAAAGGGAGAAGTCCAGTCATTCCTCATCTCCCACTCAGAAGGTTATACTGAAATGTATTTTATTTTCCTACCTTTGTCATCTAAACAGTATTTCACGGTACGTGGCCTTACTCTGATGGTTGTGGAACAAGAGTGTCCTCTTCATGACATCAGTTAAAACATGATACTGTGGCAGGCTCCAGAGAGACCTTTGCTAAAGCACTTGTATGGAGTTGTAAGAGCAGAGATAATTGCAAAGGCTTCTCTGGAATTCTTCAGCTGTCTCTATCAAAAATATCTCTGAGAACTGCAGAAGTACTCACTGACAAATTCTTTTCAGGGAATTAATTAGATTGTATCATGAGTCACTAGCACTAAATTCCTCTTTCATTTTCAGAAACCTAACACTGTAATACAACAGCACAGCTCTTTTCTGTATTCTCCAATGGCACCTCCAAATATTACAAGAAAAAAATGAAGCTTAATGAATGTGAATTTGATAAGTGTGAATGCTTCTTTATTTGATTAGGATAACAGAACATATTTGTTTGAATGAGTAAACACATGCCTATGGTTTCCTCCCTGTGGCAGAAAAGTAAAATGTTTAAATAAATTCCTAGAGGCTTTCCCTTTGGAAAACCCACATAAAAGCCATAAGAAGTAAGGAAAGAGATAGGTAGATGCAGGTGATGCAGCATACTAGTACAAAATGTCATAGTATGAGACTATCCTGAGGGTCTTAGTCCAGGGCATTGTTTAGTGACACACTGAAGTACCTTAAGCACGCAAGCAATCAACTTAAATTCCATAGCCTACACAGATAAAATTGAACAACTGTGTACTTAGCTAAATGTGGGTCTGACCAGTTTCCCTTCACTTGGTAATAAATTGTTAAAAAGGGAACATATTCATTAAAAGGAGCACAAACAAAACCATCCCTAACTGATTTTAACAATACAGACCAGAAAAAAAAAAACAACCTCAGTCATTTAATTCATCTTCTTTACTTTTTAAAGCAATAGAATTTCCAATTGATATTTGCTTATCAAGCAGTGCACACTTACAAATTAACGTGCTGCTGATACTCAGCAATGAAAACAAAATATACTTTAATAAAGAAAGTAAGCTTACACTATTTTTAAAACTTTACTAACAGCATGGGTAAGCCAGTATCTTTAAAATCAGCAAATACACCTACAAACCTGTAATACACTGTGCTAAATCCTCAAAGATGCATAAAGAGATTTTATGTTGGTTTTATAGAATAAAAGGCCATTTATCTGATGCCAAAACACCACTGAAAAAACAACATTATATTCAAGGAGAGCTTTTCACTTGAAAATCATAATCATTTTCTATTCTGACAAACACAGCTGTTCTAAGGCTGGATAATACCAAAATGGTCAGATGGTAGGATGGCTTTGGTGAAATGCTTGTCTTAGACATAAATTCCGTTGCAAATTTTAGGAACATGACACAAAGAACAAAATTCAGAGGTAAATGACCATAACTAATCATGCTTTTCAGGTGGATATTGTCACATCATTTTCCTCGAATAATATAATGTTAGCTGTCGTCCAGAAAAATGCTATCAAGACTCTATTTACAACAGGAGTTTTATTTACCACCACCACCAGAATCTCTCTTACATGTTCTGACACCAACGACAAGGACAAAGGCACATCATACTTTCTCAGTAACTGCTTTTATATGGAAATCTTGAAGAAAAAATAATATTTTTTTAGATCACTAAATACCACATAAGAATCTCAATTCATTTGCCTAAGACTGATTTGCAACTGACTATAACTAAACCTGTAATTCTACTTTCTCTCTTTTAATGACTCCTTTAAGCTTCATAAATTATTTGGTACTTAAACATATGTTTAAAAACCAACAGCAACAACAACAAAACAGTGCGCCAGAAGTTGTTCCAGAGAGTTTCCTCCAGAATACAGGATCATATTTTGGTCAAAATATTGACCATAGTCTTACCTCAAGTTTTTTGTTCCTTTTACTCTATCTCATTATCTCCACTTCATTTTCTATTTTTAATTTTTACAATTTGTTACAAGTTATTTTAACACTTGTGGTTGTTGCTCTTCTTTTACTGATCTAAACTAGGATGTGTGTCAGCAAAATCAGTCCTTGCCTTTACACAGGCACTGTTTTTTGGACTCCTTCAGGGGAAAAAAAACCCAGATACTACCTGTAACTTCCTGCTTTGCCCTTTGCTGAAAATAACAGAATCAGAGAATATGCCAAGTTGGAAGGGACCCACAAGGATCATTGAGTCCAACTCTTAGCCCTGCACAGCATCATCCCCACGAGTCACACCATGTACCTGAGAGTACCATCCAAATGCTTCTTGAACTCTGTCAGGGTTAGTGATGTGATCACTGCCCTTGGGAGCCTGTTATAGTATCCAACCAAAAGGTGAAGAACCTCTTTCTAATACCCAGCCTAAGCCTCCCCTGACACAACTTCAGGCCATTCCCTTGGGTCCTGTCACTGGTCATCACAGAGAAGAGATCAGTGCCTGCCCCTCCTCTTCCCCTCACAGGGAACTTGTAGGCTGCTGTGAGGTCTCCCCTAAGTCTCATGCAGGTTGAACAGACCAAGTGACCTCAGCCGCTCCTCACATGGCCTCCCCTCAAGGCCCTTCACCATCTTCACTGCCCTCCTTTGGACACTCTCTAAGAGTTTAATATCTTTCTTATATTGTGGTGCCCAAAACTGCACACAATATTCAAGGTGAGGCTGCCCCAGTGCAGAGCAGAGTGAGACAATCACCTCCCTCAACCACCTGGCAATGCTTTGCCTGATGCCCCCCAGAACATGGTTGGCCCTCCTGGCTGCCAGGGCACTGCTGACTCATTTTCAACTTACCATTGACCAGGACCCCCAGGTCCCTTTCCATGGCACTGCTTTCCAGCACCTCATTCCCCAGTATGGGGGATAAACAGGGTTGCCCCTTTCCAGGTGCAGAATCCAGCACTTCCCCTTGTTGAACTTCCTATGGTTGGTGATTGCCCAGCCCTCTAATTTGTCAAGGTGTCTCTGAGGGCGTCCCTGCCTTCGAGGGAGTCAACAGCTCCTCCCAGCTTTGTGTCATCTGTAAACTTGCTTAGTATCCCTTCCAGTCCTGTGTCCAAGTCATTTATGAAGATGGTGAAGAGCACAGGACCCAAGATGGAGCCCTGTGGAACCCCACTATGTTAAGCCATAGAAATATCTGTGACACAGATGCATGCACTAGTTTGTTCCTTCTAATCCCTGTTGGGAAAAGAAGGATGGCAGGGCAGTGTCTATATCTACTGTTGCCATTTCTGCTTTGATCACCTTCTCCAGCCCTTTTGCCACTGCCTTTCCATGGGGAACAGGCAGAAGACTTGTACCACAATAGGTCGTGTCTTCCCGATCACTCTACCCTGACTAAGTGATCTAGTCTAATGAGCTCTTCTTTAAATAAAATGCTTCTATTAACATTTGTGCTTCATCTTTATTATTTCCAATCAAATCCATATATAATTGTCCCTGTTGCAGGGAACATAACACTCCTGAAGCACTGTCCACGTGTGGCTGCTTATATGTCACACACAGTGGTTTATATATTTCTTCTTCAGAAAATAATCATATACTAAATAGTGTAAAGGGTTAATGACAGTTTTTCCTGCTTGTGTCAGGAAGGTGTGCAGACGCCTGAAGAGAGGTATTTTAAGTATCTTGAAGCACCTGCCTAGCTTTATGTACTGGCACCCACCAGCTGGACTGGGTCAGCCTGTATACTTTAAGTCAGGTACTCTTGGTGCTGCTCTGAACTTGAACCTATAGGTTTCACTGACTGAGTTTCGATGATTTTCATATTGGAAGCAGTTAACAACCTACAGCCTTTTATCTAAACAGAAAGACATTATTTTCATTACAAGATACCTACTCTGTTACAATGCATTAGGAACAAATGGCTCCTGAAAGCACCTTCTGCAATCTGGGCGCTGACCTGTTGCACTCACAAGTCATGGAAGAGAAATCAGCATCAGGCAAATGTGCACCCAGAAGTTAATGGCACTCACAGACAACATCACGGCTAAATTAAGGAGAACAAAAAGCTCTCTCTTTATACTGCAGTAAGAGAATGGGTTCTAAAGCCACCTGTGTTGTATTTTAAGAGTTTTAACTAACTGGGTACTATGTTATGTTATTAACTAAGTAAAAAATTTTAAAAAACCCTGTTTTACTATTTATATGCATTTATATAGTATTTTTTTCACTGTTAATTAGCTACTCTCATTTTTCGGTGGTCACTTCATAGATGCACATCATCACAATTTCATTGCACTCATGAATGGGTTTTCTTACAAACTAATATTGCTGGTTTTACTGGACAGAATGCATGTTTGGAATGGGGGTTCTTTTTGGTTTGTTTTTTTTTATTACAGTGCCAATATCCTTCCTAGTGCCTGAGCAATAGAAGTAAAAAAGAATAGTTTTTGGAGAGCCTTTCTAGTGACTGCATTAGCCCTTCTGTTGTTCCACATTCTTGCAGAACACGCTATGCTGTAAATTTTCAGAAAGAATTACACTCAAAAGGGTAAGCAAGCCACTCCTTTTAATATCTTAAATTCTCCTTTGCCAATACTGTTATTGCAATATACAAGAAGCCAAGCATTTTTCTTTGTGTAAACTTTTAGTTGAACAGATTTCCTAATGCAGAGTGTTGCTTTTGAAGGGAGGCAGGGAGCATGTTCTCTATCAGAAATATATCTTCCTTCCATCACTTGACATAGAAAGCAGAAAAAAGCATTTTTAAAGAAGTGGTATAGAGTTAAGTAGGAAAATGAAATTACATATATAGGGATTTAGGAAATAATTAATTATTTGCATTATAAAGTCAGAGCCAGCAACTGATCTCACTGCTGAGATCACTTTGCTTACAGGAAAGGAAAAAAATTAATATTCTTCCCTATTCCAGTCATCTTCTTCCTTGTTTTGATTATTGTTTGTCACTTGCCAAGACATATTCTACTGGGGGTACTTTCATAGTTGCACTCCATCGTACCGGTCTTGTCTGCTCTGATTGCTGCCAGAATCTTCTACCAACACACTTCAAAGCATCCAGCAGGCTGTTGGAAACAACTTCAGATATCTGGCTCTCTACAAGTCCTTTCATCCCTTCCCTTATCTAGCTGTGGCTGCTCATCTAGGGCTATGACTCCTTTAGTTCTGTCTGGGATCTCTCTCCCACATGCTGCTCTGGGTCTGGCTGCTCCCTTTGAGATGCAGCTGCCTTATTTCTCCATTTTATTACAGCTGGTTGTTCCTTGCTGATTGTTGCTCCTTATGTTTTTCTTGCTGCACTCTCTCCTCTGATGCTGCAGCTCTCCAGGGCTATGATTCCTGCTGTCAGTTATTTCTGGTGTGAAAAGGCTGTCACGCTTTTTGCTTTGATTTAACAATCCTCAGATCCACTCTTGTGCTCAACAGGCTATATTTTCTACTGCACTTGGGATATAAACACTTTTCCCGTCATTGTGGGAGGACACTATCTCACTTCCAGCTGTACTAGGAAGACATATCCCCTCTCTGATGTAACTTGAGAGTCTTGAATCATCTACCAGTATTGTTTATTAATGAACTATCACGACTTCACATTTTTCTCTACATATTTGTGTCATCCTAATGGAGGATGATGTGCTCCTGAAGAATGACTAGTATGATCCTTTTAAAAGAGGCAAGCATTACCCTCAACAGCTTAAGTGGCAAAACATCATGTGCTGCCAGGCTGCACTCCTCTTATGGGATTACCTGAATGCCATTCTTCAGGGGTTTGTGTCATGAGATTTCTTAACATATGCAATCACTGAGGACAAGAAAGCGGAAATTAAAAATACATTCAACTCTGAGGTATTTAATTAGCACATTTTCAATGGTCATTTCTTTAGTGTATAGAAAGGAGGCATATCTTTAAAATGATGGCTGAGTGTCTAACGGAGATGGGCACTTTAATGGTGTCTAACTGATTTATGCCATCTTGATGACAGTAAAGACAATAAAATGATAATGACATTCTATGACTGTCATTTCACTGAACAAAAATTAGGTGGGGAAAGTTTCATCACTTCAATATCATGTAGAAAACTGAAAAGAGAAAAGAGATCACATGGACAATCCAAGGTCTCAGCAAGCACAAGATGGACATTTAAAAAAAAAATTAAAAGAGAATGAAAAAAAAAATTCCAAAATGTAGGGGAAAGATACTGCACAACAGTGGTACACTGTTTAAAAACATTTGATTTAAGACAGTTGAGAAGTCCTCACTGACGGTCCTGATTCAAAGTTTACTAGAGTCACCTGAGAAGTCCTCACTGACGGTCCTGATTCAAAGTTTACTAGAGTCACCAGAAAAACATTTACAAGAACTTTATACTTTACAGCCATTTAAAAGATCAGTCAACAGACAACCAAAAAGTCATCCCAGAAACACCAGTAGCACTGTCCCTTCCAGCAGGGCTCATTATGTAAGGAGGGCTTTGAGGCACCTGAAAATATTTAAGCACATACCTGACCAGGTAAAAGTCTTCAGTATAATTTTACAGTTTGGATTTTATATTGGCAGATACTAGAGAGCTAGAAGAATAGGCAAATATTGTAGATATCCAGTAAATGAGCTTAATTTCCATAGTTGAAATGTAAGCAATGCATGCATACCAGGTTACATAGGAGTACAATGTAAGATGTAAAATACCTTAAATTTGCTGTAATTTATCCTCAGACAGAAACAGTGTCAGGTGTTTGGAGGAAGGTACAGAAACAGTGAAAAGAGCAGCTACAAAGTCAAGTCAGGAAAGTTTCTTCCTATTAGATTTTGCTTGTGTCTAAACCAAAAGGATGAATGGCTACAGAGACCAGTAGAAAGACAAACCATCAGACAGGAAAATGGGTGAAAGAGTGGGTATTTTAACCTCTTCACCCTATGCAAGTATGTAAATAAATTCTTCCATTGCCATTCCCCAAGGTGGTTTGCTAGATCTGGTAACTGGGTTCAAAATTTACAGGATCATGCCTTTCTATGAATGCATTCAGTGTCACCTAGGGTTCTGGAGGTGGCCATCCGAGAAGATGAGTGGAGATGCTGCTGTGTCCACTGGTTATGGCCACTGTTACACTGAAAAAGGAACAAGGACACAAGACAGAGATTGTACTGTAATTTGAACAGAAAACAGACGTATTAGCCTGCACGAAATAGCTAACAGTACAGAGATCTGTCCTACTGTCCTATTTTGTCATTTCAATGTAAATTAAAATTAATTAACATTTGTAAAGTGTTCATATGGTGAAGTGGTAAGTATTACAGTTAACTGTGTGATATTACTATTATCATATTAATGAGAAAAAATAATTAGCTTGAAATATTAAGATATTGATGTGAGATAAGCCTCTGAACCTACCCAGGTTCACCAGCAAACATATGATTGAAACATTTAAACAATGAGAACATTCAGTAAGCTAAGAGCTGCTGGCTATTACAGCTTAATTGACCAAGAACAATGTTTTCAAAGCTAGCTAAGGGATTTTTGAAAATGTTACTTGAGCTCTTGAGTGACTCCAGTATTTTAAAATCTTTCCCTAAGTATTTTTGGTTTGTATATTACATTGTAGACCTATTACATGGTCATGTACACACACACACTCTTGCCCATTCTAAAAGGCGTAAGATCCTTATCCAGAGGATCAAGCTGAAGTTATTGCTGTCTAGGAATAACTGATGACTATAAGAGAGGATATACCTCTTTTTTAGCCCAGAGTGAGCACTGGATAAACCGGAGGTTCAGTCACCATGTCAGTGCTATGCTGCTGCTGTCTTGCTACAGTCTGTTGTTAGGCAGCTAATGATGCAGAAGAAAAGATTATCAGACGCAAAGGTGATAGTCAAATGACTTTTGTCATTGGAGAGCTCCATACAGGCAGTAGCAGAGAATAAGCATATAGTATAATGGAAACCACCAGCTTTCAGGCCATAGGATAACAAGCCCAGTCATGTGATGGAGGACGGGAAAGTGTGCAGCCCTCTCACTCCTGCACAGAAACTGTTCAGTCCAAAAACTGGCCAAAAGACTTTCTATTCATTTAAACACAATTGGAAATTGCCTGACTATAATACATATTCCTTTGCCAACCCAGAAGGCAGTTTCTCCATTGTCACTGTTCAGCAATGAGTTTTCACTAGCTGACAGAAAAATTCTCATGCATAGAAAAAAAAGAAAAAAATTTAACTTTAGCCCTTGACAAGTTTTCTAGAGAGTTTCAATAGGATAAAGACATCCTTATACATATCCTTATGCTTTTTAAAGAATCTAGCACAATTCAGACAGTGTCACAAAATAAATAGTAATAAGAAGCCTTAAATCTTCTTACTGGATTCTGACAGCCTCTCAAGTTTATTTATACCATTTAATAACACTTGATATGTTGAATGGCTCAAATCACTACAACAATATATTCCAAATATATTCTACATAAATTGGTTTTCCAAGTAGTAGCCACTGTAGTGTATATAGTTTTACAAAAGTATTTGTTTTACAGATGGAACATGATCTTCTGATAGCTACTGACATATCTATATTATAAAGAGTAGATAAGTTTAATTAGTCTCACCTTTTTATAGGCAATCCAGTCAAACACCCTGTCAATGTCTGTGGCTTGCTGCACCTCCTGGGATACTGGATGTGAACTGGCCAACCCGTCCAGCAACATCACTTCATGTAGGACGTCTGTCAGAAATCTCTGCTTTTCCTGAAATACAGCATATGCAGTAGTATCACAGACAAATACACACTTCCAGCAATACCGAAATGATGCACAGTTATCAGAGACAGCTGACTAAAATCAGAGTTTCTGGTTTGAACGTAAAATCGCCATGACCTCCTACAATTAGAATAAGTATATGGAATAGGTTCAGACCAGATATTTTGCTGCAATGAAACTTGAAATTAAATGAATCAAAATGTATCTGGAGGTGCAGACTGCAATGCCGATTATGACTTTTCATTCACAGTCAAAAAGGGTGAGGAGAGAGGCAAAATGGCAGAGACTTTAATCACAAAAAGAGATGGATGCTACAAGCATAGAGCTCATTGCATATGTAGGTATGAAAATTTTTTACAGAGGAAGGTAAATACAATTACTACTGCTTTATTTAGCCAAGTGTAAGTTACTTTACTCTTAGTGCCAAGTTCACATGGCAGGTCAACATGGGACAGGACAATGAACAGAGCTCACAGCACTGTCACAGCAGATGCCTGCATTGTCTTTCATAATTCTGGTATAGAAATCCTTTCTCCCCAAGAGCTTGAGTCATGTACAAACTTTGTAACTTCCACCTGAAGGAAACCATTATTATCTCTCTTTACAAGTGGAAAAACAGCTGCATGTACAAGTTAAATGACATAGTCAAAGTCACATCAGAGGCAGGTGCAAACCCAAAAAACATCCAACATACAAATTTGGTTTTATACCTTCTATAAATACGGATTGCAGATTGTATGTCAAAACTGCGCCTATTTACTCTGGCAGCAACACTAATGAAACATTCCTGTATACTCGATGAACTGTGCTGCACTCATTTTTACAGCACAAGTAGATGGGGCTTTCTCAGCTGAGAAATGACATGGCTTAAAAACTCCTCGTATTGCATTCATGTAGATGTCTGTAATCCAAAACACTGTGTCAAGAAGAGCTTCATTTACTTTCTTTTTCAAGTCACAAATAAATGAAAATAGTTAGTTAAAAACTACAGAAGGTTTAAATAAGATTTTTTTTCACCTTGAAATGATGTATCTCAAACTTTATCTAAATTTTAACAGTTCCTGAATTAACATCAACCTATTGCCATCATAAAAAGAAACTCTAAGGAAAGCTGCATTTTTTCAAAAGCCACCTTGATGTCCTCTGATAAAATAACCACACAATTACATAATAAATTCTATGTTTAATTTCTTGTGTGGTAAGGTTTTGGTATCAATGTGGTAATTTAAATTATTTTTGTAAGACAGCCAAAAAGCTCTTCCAGTGCTGATCCATCTGGAAATAAACCTTTATGTTAAAATTCATTAGAGCACAAGAAATGTACCTTAAGCTGACTATATATTCAGGTAATTAAAAACACAGGATGCAGGAAAGCCAATTACCTAACACACTCTTAGTGTTCTCAGCTAGCTGCATGAGGTAAACTTCGTGAAGGGAAAAGCAATGTCTTGTTCGTATTATTGTTAATTTCCAAATTTTTTCAGGCATATGCAGATAGTAACTGCCCTTTTTTAATGGCAAAAAAAACCTGTAGGGAAACAATTATTACGACAGTCCTACTCAGGGGAAAACTGCTGACTTGTAAAGGATTTTCCATTAGTCAGTAACAAAGCCCCAGTTTCATCAGATGTATGATATCACAGAATGCAGTGAGTTGGAAGGGACCCACAAGGATCATTGAGTCCAACTCTTAGCCCTGCACAGCATCATCCCCACGAGTCACACTGAGAGTACCATCCAAATGCTTCTTGAACTCTGTCAGGGTTGGTGATGTGATCACTGCCCTTGGGAGCCTGTTACAGTATCCAACCAAAAGGTGAAGAACCTCTTTCTAATACCCAGCCTAAGCCTCCCCTGACACAACTTCAGGCCATTCCCTTGGGTCCTGTCACTGGTCACCACAGAGAAGAGATCAGTGCCTGCCCCTCCTCTTCCCCTCACAAGGAACTTGTAGGCTGCTGTGAGGTCTCCCCTAAGTCTCATGCAGGTTGAACAGACCAAGTGACCTCAGCCGCTCCTCACATGGCCTCCCCTCAAGGCCCTTCACCATCTTCACTGCCCTCCTTTGGACACTCTCTAAGAGTTTAATATCTTTCTTATATTGTGGTGCCCAAAACTGCACACAATATTCAAGTTGAGGCCGGCCCAGTGCAGAGCATAGTGGGACAATCCCTACCCTCAACCAGCTGGCAATGTTTTGTCCCTCCTGGCTGCCAGGGCACATCAGACATCTGCATACCTGTATGTTACCCACATAGGAGTAAGCACGCAGAGGTACGGACCTGTCTCCAAATTCAAGTTTGGATATCACAACTGACAAACAGTTGTGTGAATGGATTGTTACTGTTTGGAATTAACTCATTAAAAGGACCCTGGACCATCACAAATTAATACCTTAAATACAGAGCCTGGAATCAAGAAAATCAGCACACGAGAAACATAAAGATGTAAGAAGAAAAATACAAAACATACAACAAAGACAGGCTACATTTTCATTTTCTGTTTGTTTCTTTGGTTATGTCCTGGAGGACTGAAAACAAGCATTTTAGACTCGTGATTGTTCATTCAAGTTACAACAGCTGAAAAGTCTTTCCTGAAATTTATAGCAGACCAACACACTGGGATGTAAATGGAATAGTTAGCATGCCTCCAAAAATGCAACCCTACAGTTTAGTGAGAATTAAGAAGGCTTTTGACCTTTAAAGTTAAATTTATTGAACTAAAAGGATTTCTAAAACATTCTCACCTTTTCCCTTTAGTACAAAGCCTCTCAGAGCAGATTTGAAAACGAGACTCAAATATACTTCGGGGGGGAGGGTGGGGGGAGGAGGGGCAGAGATAGTTTGCTGGTTAACAAGGGGCCTGCAGTTTGAAGAGGCAACAGGAAGCAGAAATGTAGAAAGAAACTAAAACTGCCTTAATTATGTTGAAGAACCACTACCTCAGCTGTTGAAGTCCTGGCATCACATTAAGGGGAAAAGGCCAACACATGTGACCAAACTGCTTATACTGATGGAAGAGGGTCTTTCAATTCCCTAGTTATCTTACACTATGCAGTACAGTGGAATTGATCTCTTTTAACCAATAACTACAGGAGTGAAGAAACCCCTAACATAGAAACTGTAAAGGAAATCAATCTTGGAATGTGTTTAATGAGACCAGCAAGATGTCAAGATGATAGGTGACAGGTCTGCAGCTACACATGAAATAACGATAAAATGTTGTTCAAGATAACCGTCCTCTGAGAGAGTTCAACTGCAAGAGAAAAGCCAAAGACTGTGATCCATAAGGAAAAGAGGCTTCAGGTGAGTCTTGCAGCCAGGCTTGGAAAGTGTTGGTAGCTGCACCTAAGTGCAATGTTGTGCAATGCTAACAGAGGGCCAAGGACTCTGAGCAGGAGTTGGTATTGCAGCACAGAAGCCAAGTTTGAAATAAGGACAGAGCTGCTTCGACACAAATTTGAGCCTTTCTTTAAAGGCAAAGAGGAAACATCTCTGCTCCCTATCTTCCTACTGCACACTCTGAGTCTCAACTCTTCATCTCCTCTCCTCAGAGGTTTCCTTGAACTGTGCATAGGCAATGCCTGGGACACCAGACCTGTGTTGAGAAAAGACAGGACAATTATTTCTGGTTGCTTTCCTTCTTCCTCTTTAGAATGTTTCCAGGTGCAGACATTGAAGTGTTGTTATCAGATGAACATGTCTTTCAAATATTTACATTTTCTGACTATTTTTCAAACATCTGTGGTCACTAGATTCAAGTATTTGCCACTTCATAGGAATTACTTCTTTCAGTGCTTGCCAATAAGACCTCCTCTGCTTTGTACAGGGTTTTCCTGAAAGGCTTGTCCTGTCTCTGTGCTCTCTCCTCCTTAGCCAACATTTCAATTCACTTTGTTCTAGGGAGAAAGGTTTATGGAAAGGTAGTGGTCACTCTTTGTGTATTCATCTCTAATAAGGTGCCCACCATTCAACTAGTCTACCTCTAAACAGAGAGAAAGCAATTGTGAAATAATGTTTTTGGCAGAAAAGACTGTACCTTCAAGAGACATTAAAAATTTATTGTGCATAATAAGATAACAATGATGTAATGAGGAGGAGTTATTGCTGGTGATTTTACAATATCATATTGAGGCATAATGTAAGAGTACAAGTTAGCATGACAATAATGTAATACTTAAGTCACATAAAAGTAATTTCTAAAAGTTAGTATGAAATACCAGGGAAAAGAACTAAAATAAAAAAAAAAAGGAAAAAAGGAAAACATCCAGCAGTGAAATAAAAGGAACAGCATAATGAAAGCCAAAACTGATAATTAGCATGCAGAAGAGATCAAAGGCCTCAATATTAAAAGCATCGCCTTTGTTCTGGGACAGCCATTTGAACACATTATGGACTGAGAAATCTATATGAATAAAGCTTAACATTGGTGTGCAAATCTGCAAATGATTTTCCTGACAAATTTTCTGAAAATATCTTCTTCAAAATTTAGAGCTTTACTAGGCATCGAGAATACAAAGGAGATAAGTGATCTGTCACGCCTGAGAAAACAAGCAAGACACGAAACTTGGGTTTATAGTGAAAGTGCTCCCTAGGGAAAAAGAAATAGAGGCAAATTTTGAAAGCTATCAAAGAACACCAACATATACACTACCAGCAGTTGAGTTCTAACAAAATATATTTCAGGGTGAAGCTGAACAAACCAGAGGAATATCATCTATGAGGAAACCTAGGGTTCAGTAAAATACATTAAGGCCAGATAAGATTCACCCAGGGCCAAAAGCAAGTTCTTTCTGTCTACATGCTTATAAATCTTAAGTTGTCATAACACAGTCTCTTGGGTACTTGCAAAGGAAAGCAATGTTTCTTTCTCTCTTCCCAACAGTAATTTTTTGTAAATATTTTGAGCAGCTTACAGACTGCTTTTTTTTTTTTAAATTTACATCTCTGCATGTGTGCTTCAATTATGTGTATAGTTTGTTGAAGGAGGCCTGAAACAGATTTTATATTTATCAGCTGTGAACATGTCACAGTTCCATGTCTACCTTCATAACCCTCTTTTCTTCATTTTCAGTCAAAGATCTTGCAAAATTTCTGTCCCTGTACTTGAAAAATTTTCACGCTGACTGACAATTTTTGTTGTTATAAAACAAGGTAGATATCCTAGGAGGTCATAGTTAAGGACGACCAATAGTTTTGAGTATCAGCAAGGAGAACTGGATGTGTATTTTCTTTTCAATAAAGTGCTGAACCAGATACTCATGACCACCTGCTTACCTTGCCAAGCAGAAGGGTAGTTGATTTGGAGTTTTTAAGCAATTTCACTAGCTACTTCAACTTCTGTTTCCTCTCTCTACTTTATTTATCAGATATAGCTTTGATTTGGTTGTACACCAGATGCATTACAAAGTATGAAGCTTATCCTCTAATTCGAACTCCACAGAAAAAATCTGTAGAGGAAAATCACCTCAATTATCTCAATAGTAAATAATACTTAAATGAAAAGCGGCTTCATAATATGGTTGGTATACTGAGTCCGCTTCCAGCAACAACTGCCAGAGGTCTCCAGCAACCTAGACTCTGTTGCAAACTGAAAGAGATGAGGTTCACTGAGCTAAGTCCTGAAGAAATCACAGGCACTCCAAAAATTACTTAGCAATTATCAGTTTGTGCTCCAAGTTACTGTATACTGCCACAGTTTTAAAATAAACAGTGGTAGCACTTTCAGAACTCCTGAAAATTTGAGAAAGAGACTTTCAGTTAAGAATGCCCTCAAATATACAACTAAACTGTGCCATTGAACTTCCCATATCAACAACTATGCTTCCTGATGAAGTGCACATTCTTGTTTCAGAAGGGCAACCTCAGAGTGCCTCCTTGCCTTGAGGCAAAAGTTGCTGTCAAGTTTTTATCTCATTTTACTGAAGACAAGGGGTTACTAATTCAAAATTATGTGAAATTCAGCCAGGTGACTGAAGTTTTTTTCTGAAACTAAACCATCTAAATCCTGAACTCTGAAGATTTGGACTCACATGACCCTAAAGCTCTCCTCATAATGTCATTTAAACTGCTATCTCAAGATGAGCAGAAAATAACATGAAGAAAGAAGAGACAGTGCCATTCTCCAAACCTGTACTTAATCTCTTGAATAAATGTTTCTTCTAAATGTTGATATGATTTCACCTCTAACTATTAGGAGTTAACTGCTCAAATTTAAGAATTCCATATATTAATCTACCCTGTTAGAGCATTAAAAACCAACCTGTGTTCAGGAAGACCATATGGAGATGGAAATTTATTTTCTTAGTTATAAGCAAAATTCAGTATAAGGACTTCTTAACTGATGTACATAAAAAGGGCTAGTAATTAGCAAACAGAAGATCTTGCACCTTACCTTTACAATCTCTTTTTTCCTGCCAAAGTCAATTATACATGAGATTCTAGTTAATTTTACATTGAAAGCTTCCCCCATAGTTGAGTTAAAACAGAAAATCATACAAGGACTAACTTCACTGCATAGTTACTGGAGGAAAAACATGCCATGTGGTATTAATTAAAGGCTTACTTTACACCAGCATGGGGAGCCTTTAACCAAAAAGGAAGACGTGAAAGTAGTTTTAAAAAATGGGAGGCTGAATCTCCCTCAGTGCTGAGCCAGCATGATATTTCTGTTGGGTTTAGAAAGATCAAGCAGGCTGCAGCTCAGGTGTGAAATGCCAAAATAATAATGAAATAAATCAAGAAGGGCCATGTCTTAATTCTACTTCAAAACTTATATTATTCTCTGGGTTTTCTATGAGTCAAATAATGCCTTAGAAATCTTTACAGATGAAGGCAAACACTTCAGGAGGCAATGTGAGTCAAAGTACATTAAAGATATACATGTGTCTAATGGCCGAATTCACTTTTATTATTTCAAACAAGTCAATGAGAAAGATAAGCAATTAAGATCATTTATCAATTTTTTACTTATTTTGAAACAGAAATTTTGATAAGCAATCTCATTATTATGTTCAACTGCCTGTAGTAATGACAGGATTGTCCATACTGTGGAACCTAATAATGTAAAGGAAACACGATTCAGAAACAGAACTTTTTCCCCTTGGAAAAACAGGAAAGATGCCCTTCTACATAGACACAAAGTTTTTAATTTAATACTAAGAAAAATTCTGACATATGACCATCCTTACTTATAAAAGTAGTAAGCAGATAAGAAAGTGGGAGATCTTATGCCAGAGCATCAATGGATCAAGAAGACATAGGATTCAAAGTTATTGCTGATGTACTACACCTTGACTCTGCCAATAAGGCTGTCAGCAAAGCAAACTTCTATATAATAAAGAAAAGGGAGAAGGCAGCGGGGGTCTGTGAAATGCTTTCTCAGCATCAAGTCAGGTACTGACTGCTAAAGTATTTGATGCTCGTTTGATGGATGTAAGGCCAAATTACATGCCAGTAATTCCTGCTGTCACAGTCCTCAAAACCTACCCCAATATCACAGACATTCAAGGACAAACATGATGGTTCCTTCTACCAGAAAATAAGAAGGCAAAAGATCAGTCAATAAATTCCTGTATCTGCAAGCCTCAGCTGAATTCCTTCCTTTACAAAGCCACATGCAAAAGATTTCAAGATAACGAGAGAAGCAAGCCAAGAGGAAGATGGAATATATAGCTGCAAACAGGCCTCTGAAAGGAAGATGAGCAGAGCAGATAAGACAGAGCTATGAAGTAGAAATTATCAGAATGTAGTTTTCTGCTGCAATTTTTTCTTTTCTCTGATCCTAAAACTAGCAGAGGCCCCTTCCACAGAGGTGAGATTACCTTGAATCAGTCATAAGTTCTTACAGCTCCAGAACTCACATCCAGCTGTGGTTGCTTTTTGATGGCATGGAGAGACAATTAAACAGTTACATGCTAAGACTCTAATACAGAAATCTCATCTCTTTCTAAGTTACGAAGAAGCAACAGCCAGGGAATTCACATGGAGATGACTACTCTGAGCACATATGATGAAGTGGAATTCTCTGATCTCTGGGAGGTACACTTAGCAGAGACAGCTTTCTTTCTAAAATTATCCTGACAACACAGAAACAATTGATTACGCTTCCAAGACTTTAAGAATAAGATCTAAGACTAAGAATTTGAGGCATTTCAGAATAAGAATTTAAAAAAAAAACCTCTTAATTTGAGGGGCAGACAAGGCAAGAGGCTGAAATTGGAAGAATGGTGAAATCCTTTCCATGGTAAATGTCTAACAACTGTGTAACAGAGACAGAATTCCTGCAAAATCAAATGTAGCTTCATCTGGTAAATAGTAACATGCAGAGAGTTAATTTTCAGCTGAAGGAAGGAAATGAGAATTTTTAGCTTTCATTTGAAGTAACTTAAATTTGAAAAAGGATATTAAGACCAGTGGTCTCAAAGGTTCTCAGCACAGAAAACTCATGTTTCTCTTTTAAAACCTGCAAAATTTCATTAACTTCCTTGGAAGAGTTCTGATGTATCTTACATTAATTGCAATGGATAATAGACACCTTCATCAGAATGCCTCTTCATTCTGTTCTTCACCCAAAATTTTAATAGGAGGATCCAGTACATAAAAATAGCATGTGTTTAATAAGGACTGAATTTCCTTTCTCGATAAGGTAAGGCAAGCCTGATGAAGTAAGTAAATGCCTTCTGGACAAAACAAGAAATTTTAGACCTGCTGGAATGCTCAGTAAAGTGTTACAGCTCCATGGCAGGTTCAGTCACTGTTACTCATTAGTCTTTCCTGCTGTAAGAGTCTATAAAACAACTGAAGAAAAGCAGATAAAAAGAAAGAACCTCAGAAGTGAAAGAAATATTTAAGCAAGCTAAAGAATCTAGAGAAGAAGGAGAAGCCATGAAATGTGTTTCAGGAAAAAAACCCATGAATCTCTGTTTTGTGCAGAGCTTGATGCTGTTGGTTTAAGTTCTAATGGTGTGAACATGCCTAACATAACTCTCCTCCAGACTCTCCGCTTCAGCCATACCAAGGCTATGAATGTCAGATAAGTTGGAGACTGAAAAACACTCATCTCTGGTAAAAGAGAAGCATCTTCAGACAAGTAGTAGCAAAACTTTAGGGGCTTATAAGCCTTAATGATGAAAGCTTATGTGCCTGTAGCCTATAAACAATGAACAACTTAGGTAGGAAGCTGTGGATAGATCAATTTTTTTCAGATGTATCCATACTGGCC
>JAWWLV010000045.1:36128528-36147701 GCA_035041135.1 Platyrinchus mystaceus | reverse complement strand
TATCAGACAGTTATGGATGTCAGAGACAGAGCAGTACCAGAGACGGCAAGTAAGAAAGCCAAATTTTCCAGCAGAAAGGTGCTATTATCTTCCCAGGTGTTACATGTCTGAAAGGAAAACTGTAAGTAAAGCATTTGATTTCTTTAAGTATTTATATGTGTAGTTCATTATAAGCACTATCTGCCTGGAGTGAGGATCGTTACTTCATTTTTATTTTAAAATTTATTAATTACATAAATTTCTCATCCACCTCAAGCATTGTGTTCAACCTGATATGCAGAAGGCACTTATTTTAGAGATACAGTGAGAGGACACTCCTTCCTACATGCTTCCTTTACAGATTATTTAAAAAAATGTTGCTTTAGAAGTTTTAAATTTCCGTTCAGCTTTCATGCCTCCTTAACTCAATCTGTCACACCAAGTTTTGTTCTCAGGTGGGAAAACTATCAAAAAATCATGGTGCATAAATTCAAATGACTCCTCCTTCAAAGACTGTATGTGGAACTGATCTGTGATATGCCCATAAAACTGATTATTACCTTAATTAGAATTATTTTAATAAATTATGGTAATTATTTTGAGCTATCAAATTAAGCTCCAAGAAATATGTGTGTTCTGACCAATATCTCTCTTACGGTTTGGGCTTGGAAGAGAAGGTTTTATGTCAATACACTCATTCTTTCATTTATTAATTTTTTTAATTAATAAAATGTTCTAAAAGAACACTCAAGCGGAAATATCAAAAAATAGCAACTTACAAAATGACGAAACCAAAGCTACCTCCGTAACTGCAATGCATCTCTCCTAAAACATGTACCTAAAATAAATACCTGGTCAAGCATGACAAAGTCAACTGTGAAGAAATTGGACGTGAGATTCTTTCTTACACAGTTTTCACCTGAATTTGTCTTTTTGCAATGCTGTCTCATTTTCTATCTGTCCTGAAGACTGTACTCAAGCATTAATAGCAGGTTTGGGAATTACAATTTTAAACAGGCAAATATAAAGGCAATAATCTCATTTTTTAATATTCATCTGTTTTTTTCAATCTAGGAAAGAACATTAGCAAAGCAATTGCTGTGTTATTTGAAGTAACAGGGGTCTCATACAGATCAGTTTACTACATGCTCAAATACGTTCCATAAGTCTTAAGGTCATGGGTTTAAAGTCAGGGAAAAGGGACAATGACACAATTCTTTAAAAAAAAAAAAAAAGTTTTCTTATGAGAGTTACATTTCCTCTTACCTGAAATTAAAAATAAAAATCAATAAATAAAAAAACAAAACTGGAGATGTGGAGATGTGGATTGTACTTCTGGCTGCACCAGAAGTGATTTTGGTTAAACCCTATGTGTAAAAATGAGTGTAGGGAAGGAATACTCATATGTCACCAAAGGTCAGCAAGTGAGATGCTTCACAGCAAAAGATGATGAAAAATGCAGTGAATAATTAACAACTAAACAGCAGAGGCAAGAAATCCTGGACCCAACCAGGTCTCAGCTCAGGACATTTTCAGTTAAGATAGCGTTGTTTAGAGTTCGTGCTCTAAAGTTTCCTTGAGGGAGTATGAGTAAGATAAAAGCAGACAAAATTACTAAATAAAGACAATACTGTGATGGAGGTGCTAGACAGTATTTTGGGGCTTATATTTTTTGAGGGTTTCTCAAAAATTTATTTGCAGATGAACAATTATACTCTGTGTGACCGTATTCTGCATCTAAAAAGTAATGTTTTACTTTTTATGTTTCTTTCACCCAAATATTTTCTATATTGTCTAGTTATCCAGTGAAGCAGCTAAGCAAAGAGCTGATCTGCAAGATACTGAAACAGAAACAGCAGCAACAGGAATAGAGGAAGCTACATTTAATTAAGCAAACAGCACTGGAAGTAATATCCACATGGACATCAAGTACACCTCCTCATTTGCTATTTTAAGGTCACTTAGAAGCACTTTATGACCACATTTCTACCCTAAAATAAATTCAGTTACAGTTTTCACCCACTTCATGGTCTTCTGACATTCCCAGAAGAATGTAAAAAGGCTTCAGTTTCAATGAGAATCAAATAAACTAACTTGGCATGTTACTGATGCGATAATTGCCCACATCTGAAGCACAAATTGCTCTGGCAGCAGATGAAATTATCAAAGGAGTGCAAAGAATAACTGGAAGTAATGAAATTACTTCACAAAAACCAAGACTTAAAGCTGAACTCAGAAAAAGTTATTGACCACCAGATTTAATCAAAAGGTTTTAAGGGAAGTCGCGTAACCCTGTAATCAGGGGCACTGAACCTGGCTTTACAAACACACCACACGGAAGAATCTAATACTAGAAGGAGTTGGGATTTCATGATCTAATGTGTGTTTTCCTCACCTGATTCCTAAGGCATTGTAGTTTTTCTAGCTGAACAGTGTGCTACCCTATTGTAATGCACAATAAAGAGCTTATAACAAAATCAGATGATCATATCAAGATCAAACTAGAAATAACATTAAAAAAAAAATTCATGTTGTACTTAAGGACTTCACTGATAGATTTAATGTGAAACATTAATATGAACCAAACATTATTATTTCCAGGTTCATCTGCCAGAACTCCATTACAATGGCTCCCTTTTACATGGTACTTCTTATTTGCAGAAAGTGTTAAGAATTTGCATTGCCTTTAAAGAATACTGTGTAAAGTCACAGATGTAAGCCATGGTGATTACACAGTAGGATTGCATTCATTTTAACCTGAAGGCTATGATTATGCCTCTTATGAGTGTAAGAAAGCGTTGCCTGCCCCGTAGCAAATTTCTTCAATAACATTTGCATTCAACTCAGTATTACTAAACACTTGTAATGTGTTCAGTTTGAGATAAAAAGATGGGGAAAACGTAAAATAAATTGTAATATGGGTTTATTATTTTAAGTTTTCTTATTGACACAATAGTTTCTGTACACATAAAGACTCGATTATCCACCAAAAGTGAACAAAGAGTGGGTGAAAGAAAAAGAAAATGGAAGTATGCGTACCTATGATAAAAGAAGAAGTTGATTACCACATTGACTTCAGCCAAAAGATTTTTTTGACACAAACATGAAATTCAGGATGAATCTGCTATAGTTCTACAATAAATACCTTTCTACAGCCATCAACGTTTTTGTTCTACACACCAGCAACAAACACAGTGACACAAACATACAGAATATAATCTGTATGTCTGTATATTTATCTATAATATAAAACAGAAAACAGGGAAGTTGTTCATTGCTACTAATTTTCTCCTCTGTGTCCATTTTGAGTCTTCACAGTTTCTGTATTGTATGGATGTGCCTTACAGACCTCTGTGTTATTTGGATTTCAGTACAATGGAAATTGCAACTGACCATACGTACAATACAAATTCATTTTCAGTTTTAAAAAGGAATGCATGGTTTCTGACATTAAGATCAAATATGTGAACACCTTTAATACCTGATGGCATAGCTCATGTACAATGACCATGGTGACATCCAGTAGGTATAATATAGAAGAAATGCTTGGATCTAGCAGTATCCTTTGCTCCACAAAAACACTCAGTCCCCAGTTCTCCATAGCAGCATATGGATGCTTAGGCACAGCTAACAGATCTAGAAATAGAAAAAATATATGTTAACTCCTTGTGGGAGCTACTATGCTGAAGAATTGTAAGTAAGACCATGAGTCATTACTAAAAGCATTATAAATAATACACATAAAGAAAACCCTTAATTTCATCTTTCTAGCTATGTTATTTAAGAAACATTAATAAAATATTCTTTTTTTTTATTTTATGCCAATATCTGCTCACACAGCAGATAATATGAGCACTATGCTATTGATGTACTACATTACTTAGTAATTCTAATTGAAGCTTCATATACAGAATTCAGCTTATTTACAACACCTTATTGATTTATTACTGGGTTTGATACTGCTTCTCATGTTTACTATACCATATCAGTGTGGTAACACAGCCTTTTACCACAAGTATTTTTTTATCTTTTCATTAAAGCAACTCTTTTGTGAAAATTTTATACATCGAACTGTACGTAACCTGACATTAAGGAGTGCACCGAAGAAGTACTGTTTCATTACCAGAAAAATGGCAAATTGTTCAGGACCATCAGTTCTTACAAAACAAGGCATCTTTCAGTGTGCACTATTGCTAACACACATCCTCTGGGAACAAGACTGCTGGCAGCCACTTCTCAGCCCCACAGGCTGGAAGTGGGACCATACACAACTTCAGGAGCATTACTTCAGTTTTGTATTCAGTAAGTGACAAAATATTGGGAAGAAAATGGGATGGTCCTTCATCAGGTGAAAAAAAAGCAATGAGGAATCTCAGTGGCATGAGGTTGAACAAGACAATATTAAAATACACGTGTTAAAAAAATCTTACTGCAGAAGATTGAGAAGGAAATAAATTGACTATCAGTCTGGAAAGAAATCTAAAATCACAGTAAATTTTCCTAGGGAATAAACCAATACACATTGCTGCTTCATGACAAAAAATATCTGAAAGAGCCCAGAAATAACTTGTATGTCTATAAGAAGCCCAGTGTAGTCCATGTACAAATCAGACAGAATTTTGGAAGCTACAATGTCACATCAGCATGGTGCTCCCTCCAGTCAAACTAATTAGCCTGACTTCTTAATTAATTAGCCTGGCTGCCACACTCCTCTCTCATTTGGCTCTGTTACTTCTGGTTCCAAAGCCAGTTCATTGGCAGTTATCACATGTAGTATATATGTAGGTGGTAGTTCACTGGGTGGGATGAAAGATCTCTGGGCTGACTTCCTAACCTGAACAAGAAAAATTCTGACCTACTTATTCTAAATAATACTCTAAATTATATCACAGCACTGACATATCTCCTAAGTTTGTCTGTCTTGGCTTGCTGACGTGTGGTAGAATTGGCTTGGAGCACAAACAGACTGCAGGAGCTCTACTCCAGGATTCACAAGAAGTTGTCACTAAAATATCGGGAATGGAGAACTTGGGTGTATTCTGGCATTCCCAAAAAGGGCCTGCTGCAAGAAGCACAAAAAAACCAGCCTCTTAGTAGAAACAAAGAGGGAGTCTAGCAGATACTTTCAAATACAAGCAAAGTAAAAATATCCAAATCACAGAGACATACTACAAGTGCTAAAGAATAAGTATTTTATAGAATAGCAGACACTAGAACAAAAGCCTAATTAAAGAAATTAAAGCAAAAATCAAAAACATGCTGTTCAAGATTAGACATGGGAGTAAATTCAAAATTACATGCTTTCCTTTTCCAGTTGAAGCTCAAACTGTACTAATTTTTTAGAGTAATCGCAATTTGTTAGAAATGACATGCAAAATGCAAAACTCATGTCTGCTATACGAAGAGGGATAAGGATGGGGGGAAAAAGGGACACAAAGGCTACTGGGTGAAATCACTGAAGTTAACAGCTAATCTTCATTGACATTAAATAGGGATCTCTCCCATTCTCAACTCTGTAAAGAAAGCCATATCTCCATAACTTCTACAACAATTAAACCTTTCTCCAAAAAGTGTCTTCAGAAGATGAATACAGACTCTGTTCTTATTTACCTCAATTAAGTTTTCAGCAACTCCCCTCAAATTAGCAAAGAGACACAGAACAAGAACTGGCACAAAAGTAAAACCAGTTTCCTACTTTTCACTGATCCTTTTGTTTCTTTTCTCTCCTTTGGGTTCATTTGTAGTTTTTAGTCTTTCTTGCCAGTCATAATGTATAGATTTTGTCAGCGTCAGACAGTTATAAACTGGTATAACTCTCTGGAGCTGTGAAACAAGGGTGAGGTCTCACACTAAACACCTTTACTTCTAATTATAGGCTGTCTTTCACCATTTGTGTCATTGGTATTGGTATGCTGGTTTAGACTGATACTTTATAGCACTGACATACCAGTAAAACCTTCCAATTTGACGGACAGATAACTGCCTCGCAGGTAGGCAACCACAGAGGGACATTCTAAATCACTTTCATCCAACACTGCCTCGTTGCTCTGCAAGCCTGAAAACTCCTCTCATGCACCAGCTAATGCTTAAAGAGCTTTTCTGAACAAAGAAAACAAAACATATTAGATAGCCCCGTCAGTTTCCAGAATGTTAAGCCCTGCAGGTGACATGACCATACCAATAATGTTGAATGAATATGAGCACACTACCTTTTCCTAGAGCAGGGACTGATACACTGCACTTTAATGCCAAAGAAGAGACTTAATATCCAGTGACTGACAGAATGGACCCTGAACATAGTCACTGTCATAAAATCTTTTCCTTCTGATTGTCCACGTCTAAACTCTGAATATCCAAGTCTTGATGTTAATTTTTCAGTGGTTGGTCTTGGCTCCAAAAACTTCTACTACCTGTAAATAAAATTCCAAACACGTTTGGTTTTGTGGTAAAAGACACAATAATCTATATCTTTCTCTGGGGAGGAATAAATGTTTGATTTCAGAGGAACAATGTTTGATGTTCAAGTCTCAACATGAGAATTTGTATTTCCCTATCTTTATCACACCATTAGAGCCCTGAGGAAGGTATCCTGTGCTCCTGGAGGTGACATCTGTTAAGGTTTCTGTGTCATTTTTAAGAAGTAAGGTAGAAAAGGAGGGGTGATGATACACATTTTGATGGAAATATCACTCACACATTTCACTGTGCAAAAGTGTTCTGCACTGACTGCAAAATGGGAACTACTAAATATATAACAGTTTGTGTATATGCTGCATCCAGTCACTCTGCACACTATTTAATTAAATTCTTTGTAAAGCACTCGTGAATGTTTGATTATGTAGATATTGCTGGAGAAATAGAAATGTGTGTTATTGCTTGCAGAGAATAATATCCTCATGCATCATAAAACTGTTACTTGAGATTTCCTGATACAGCAGTGCAGAGTACTGTGTAGTGCTGGAATAATAAAGGGTTTCCACCTCCTGGCCTTCACAGAGACTGAATTCATGACTAAGAAGTGAAAACTATATAGCTAAAATAAAATCACCTGACAAAAATGTGTTGGAACTTCACACTAACATGCTATACTGGTAAAACTATTTGAATACAAGGATAGCCTTTGGACTTTTAGAAATCTATTTCTGTGTGAATCTCATGGGAAAAAAAAAATCAAGTTACAAAAGCTGTACATAGCTCAACAGCTGCTTTTGTTTCCAAACATTAATTAAGGCATCATAATTATGTGAGCTTACATCAAAATACAATCCTCTGACATTATTAGCAAGTTATCATCATAGTGCAAAATGGAATCAGCGATTTAACACCTAAGTTGGTCACAAAGTGAATACACATTTGATGGGTTTTTATCTCTGAATTTAGCATCTGTGCAATTTGCACAAATGATACTGCTTTTACTTTTAGTCCACTCAGTTATGACATCTTCTAGGCCGTTAAAAATGCTTAAATTCCCCAACCACACAACAGGGAACATCACTCTTGCTTTAAATGAGAGCAGAGGTAGAATTGAATAGGATTAAATGCAAAACAAGATCCAACTCTCTCATGGAGAGTACCCTGAATTTGGGGGTCCTTTCCCCTCCTTTATTATCCTACTCTTTTTCAAACATCAAAGGACCTTTTCCACTACTGTGATTCCACTATATTTAACCACCTCCATTTGAAGTTGGACAAGGATACTTGTTTAACAGACACATATCCTTAATATACATACAAATATGAGTGTGTGTATAAACGCTGACAGACAGACATTCACGTCTACATTTACTAACATTATGTACTGCAGTCTTATTTCGTTTAGTTGCTGGTTGTAATGCAACCAAGGACTAGATATTGCAGAACATATGACAGTGTTGAACTTCTAATACTCATGGTAGCTGTTATAAAGCATCTACTAAAGGAAAAAAATAACTAGATGTGTGAACGATTTCTGCAAATATTCTGTTAGCAAACATGAGAAGTCTCCCAAATAACATGAGACCCCTGAAACACTGCAACTTGTAAATGAGAACATGTAGTGACAAATGAGAATTTTCTGTCAAGCATCTTTATACATATATTTTTCTTAATAAACTCGGGAGGTACAGAGACATAAACTGTTCATTACATGAACTCCATGTTTTTCCCTTATAATCCCTATTTTCATTACAAAAGTGACACTACAAAATAACTTGAATTTACCTATGTGACCTTCATGACATTATTTTCAATCATTTCTTCCAGAGAGGCTTTTTTCAAGATACCAGGTGCAGATATCATGCTCCCAGAATTTCCTTTTTTTTTTTTTTGACAAAAAATTCAAAAAAAATTAAGAGGAAGCATGGACTAATATCACCTTCTTTTATTCATACCATAAGTATGCGTTTTGCCCTTTTCTAATGCTACATAGTGTAATGATTAGCTTTATTCAATCTCTCTAAAGTTCTGGTGCAATTTCCTAAATGAATGCTGTTTACAAAAAAAAAAAAAACAAAACCACAACTATTTACTAGAAGGGTTTATATTTCTGCCACTCAAATTCCTTAGTCAAAGTCATTTCTTTTACTAAGTAGAAGATGGTTTTCTATAGCACAATATCACTTAATGATTTATGCAAATTTTAAGGAACAAGCACACTACAAAAAGTGACAGCTGTGGTTAAAAAGCATGAAGTCAAACTGTAGTTATTATAAGGAATATCCAAATTTTCCACTGATAAAGAATGACTGATACAAGTACTTATAAGATACATCTAAATTGGCTCCTGTAAAACTTTATTTCTGCATTGTTTTATTAGTATATGGCAGAGATATTTGTTCTGGAAAACCAAGTTACTCTTCTATATTTTTTCACCCCCTTAAAAAAATATTGCAGGGGGTGTGGAGCAGGAAGCAACACAGCAGGATGACACACCAAAAAGCCCAAACATCCCAATGTTGGTGAGAGCTCTCTGAAGCCAGCATTCACCTTGAGACACTTGGAGACACGTCATTTTTAGAAAATACTAAGGACACGTTTCCTGAAAACTAAACCAATTTAGTATTTCACTTTTGGCAGTTAGAACATAGTTATCCTAAATTAGCTGTCTTTAAACTTAACAGTATTCTTCTGTCTCATCTCACTACATGCAAAGTATTGAAACACACAGAAGTTGCACACAATCTGGATAGCACCCCCATGGGAAGTCTTCAACTGTTTCTGTTTACCCAATGCTTACTCTGGCACCCATCAGTTTTTATCTCTGGAACTACACCACCAATATCCTTCTGTAAGCATGACACTTACCAACCCCCATGGACATTAGCCTGCAGAGTTAATGCAAAGGTCTAAAACTGTTTGCCATTATTTCAGTCAAATCAGATGGCTTGTGGCAGACCCTGAGGAGAAATCACTGACACACAGCAGTTTATTGCTGGGTTTTTTATTGCTTCTTATTGCTGTACAAAGTATTACTTAACATTAACTGACACAAACAATGGATAGATTCACAGAGTGTTTGATACAAATAGCAGATGTTTAATGCAATCCAAGAAGGAAAAAGAAATTGTGAGAGAAAGCTGGGGAGGGCAAGGAGAGAGAATAAGCAGAAACTCAGAAAGTAAAAATTTTGTTATTTTTTCAAGTAACTGAGCCTTGACACTGGGGGATGCTGAGTTTACAGGTTAAGAAAATAAAATATAAATTTGTTGATTTTATTTGATATGCATATTATTAAATTGCTTTCAATTTTGATACCCCCAATCTATAGATCATTGCTTTGTTATTTCAAAGTATATCAAATGATTCATTAAAATGAAAAATGAATGCAATTGCCCATTGAGGATGAATTGCACATCATCTTGGTTGTATCGATCTCCACATGAACAAAGCCTTTCTTTCAAAATAATACCTGGACAATTCATTATGAATTGCTGTATTACATTAAACAAGGAAAAAAATCTTTCTCTAAGTTTCTTTATAAATATAAACTTTATTTGCCAGGCTTCAGTTTAATGTGGGATTTCAAAACTCTTCTTAGACATGCAAGGAGTTGTACAGATCAAACTGAGACAGAGACTGAAATCAGCTCAAGTTACTCCAAGATGCAGTGGTAGTACTCCAAGTGCATCCCCTACAGTATGTACAGAACAGACCAGCAGAGAAAACACATTCCAACTCTCAACACTGAAATATCTGGAGAGAGGAAAAAGCAAGAAATACTTTTGTTGCCTTTATAAATACTGTATCTAACGTAAATACTAAGAGGACTGACA
Organism: Platyrinchus mystaceus; assembly: GCA_035041135.1. Lineage (NCBI taxonomy): Eukaryota > Metazoa > Chordata > Aves > Passeriformes > Tyrannidae > Platyrinchus > Platyrinchus mystaceus. The sequence goes on along the minus strand of JAWWLV010000045.1, from coordinate 36,137,472 downwards.
TGATGGAAAATTGCCAACAGCCATTTTCCTACCACCAGAGTTAATAGAGCATGAGGATTCTATGGTTGAAAACAACACGCCACTGATTACTGAGCACTTTCAGTATGAAAGCTGCTGCAAAGAAAATGATCAAGTGCCACTGCCATATTTCTTCTCTTTGCTGCAAAACCAAGGTGCAGGTGCACAGAAAACTCCAGAAATTCTACTTAAGAGTAGTAATGAGGTAAAATAAATTTTCTCATCTGGCATACATAAAAATTATTTTCATCACAATAACAAAGACATGAATGTTGTCATAAGTAAAACACTCTACATACCAAGATTTACCTTTTTTATGTTTGTTTTAAAGTGAGATCGCATTCACAGGTGATGGGCTCAGTTTAACAGTGAAAGTAGAAATAGGAATTTTGGGAAGACAGGCAGGTATTTCTCATTACCAGCATCTTACAAATATGTATAATGATATTCCACCTGGAGATAAAATTACAAAATACAGATAATCATATTTCCTGCATCTGAAGGCCATGTTATTATGGGGACTGTATCTATTTATCTTCTCCTCCAGAGTAATATGAAGAAATACAAATGGTCTGCCCTGGAGAGCTCCAGAGATACTATTTTTAGGTCTTGCTATTTATCCTAAGCCCTAGAATAAAGTATATCTTACATTCTTATGCTAATTCTTTAGATAATATTAGATCAGGATAAAATTTTACTATGTTATAGTAAAAACAGAAAGCTATTAGTCAGTTTCTTTAATACACAATTTTAATAAAAGAAACAATAACTTTCTGAGGCATAGCACAAAAACCCCCCATCATCGTGAATTCTAGAGAAACACAAATAACAGAAGACTCTTTTTGTCCTCACGCAAGTTCAAACTCTCTCCTCCCCACTCGTGCCCAAGGATGTAACCACTTTAACTCTTACAACAGACTCTATATTCACAAGCAGCTCAAAGTATACCCTGATGGGTCAAACTACAAAAGTCAAAGGTGAACTTCTTGGTGCGTTTAGATATCCTACAGAGATTTAAGTAAGTGAATTTACTACTTCATTCTATTATGAATCAGCAGGGTCACAGGCCACCAGACATGTGCTGTGCAGATACTCATAAGAGATGAAAAATCACAGTTAAAAAGCAGGCATGCAACATCATGACACAAAAAAAATCATCCCTCTCTACACAGTTAACCCATATTTTCCACAGTAAATTACAGCGCCAAGACCTTAATCTTGAAGAAGCGTCACTTCCCTGATGCAGGAGGGCTGAGCGATGAGCTCCATTCAGCCCACATACTGTTATGCAGAGGTGGGCAGTAATAATGTGTCTGAATAAGGAGGGTCCATTTTCAGTTATTCCTCAGTGCCACGTGGTTATCAGTGGGGGGAGAGGAAAGAAAAGTCATTAAAAGAAATTACCAGGGTGGAAAAGCAGAATAGCTGAGACCTCCACCAGAGCTGAAAATCCCTCTTAGCATGGAAAACAATGAGAAGAGATGAAAATGGTGCTTCATTCTGCACATGGAAGCAACTTATACTAGTGAAGAGAAAGACAATAATTAGAAAATAGCCTTATTTCTGACAATTGTGGTTTCAGACATACTTGAAGTATTTAATAGTTTCAATTAACTCAAAGAGTAGAACCCAAACACGAAAATCTGTTACAAAAATGGAATACTGCAAACTATGTAAAAATAAAACTCCAGAAAAAAATATTTGTAATCTGAAGTTAGAAAAGTGACACATTCAAGAGAGGCTGGTCACCAATACAAAGTGAACCGTACTACTTAAGTTTGGCAAAGAGCTGTCCATATCTGAGAACAGAAGAGGTTGGGACAGACCTGAGACAAGTATTTCAAGAATAGAATAGACTACCAGGAGACTCAGGACAAAAAGCAGAGCCTGACAAATGACAGCAGTCATCTAGTCCAGAACAAAGTTTATAGAAATCAGTCAGATCTCTGACATAGTGAGCAAGATTGATAATCCAATATCCCACCAGAAAATAAGCCCAAGGTAGACATTCATCCAGAGCTCAGAGAACATGTGGAGCTGCAAAAGCAGTGACAGCCTGGACAAGCGACAGTCCTTGTCAGTGTGGGGGAAGAAATACTGAAAAGGTGATGGATTAAATCTCTTCACCAATGGAGGGACCATACTGACAAAGGAGATGATGACAGCAACACTAACTCCTACCAGTATTTCCTGGGTACTTTTATGATACAGAAATGGGTATTGTATTGCTGTACTTTTGTATAAAATACGCCTTGTTAGTTTCCCCAAATCACATTTTAAGCCAAATTCAAGGATTTCCATTCAGTCATATATTTTATCAGTAACTTTCAAAACTGACAATGCTGCTGGATGCTTACAAAACTTACCACCAAACAGAAAAATGTATATTTAATGTAGTTACACTGACCCATAATTACATCCATATTGAGCTGGTACTAACAAGTAGGTAATCACAGCTCAGGTCCTTGTACACACCTTATGTTTCATGTTTTCCCAATTATCAAAAAATCATTCAGAAGTTCTGGTCTAAGAATTCATCTGCAGTAGATAAACTTCTCAGGAAGTGCTTTCAGGTGCACTCCTCCATTCCCTCTTAGATCTTCATATTCCTCCCTTGGTTAAACCACTACAGGCTCTTACCATTCTCACCTTTGAAATTTCCTGGGCTCTAAACAGACTTAATCCTTCATCCTGACTCATTCTGTTTCCCTCATTTTTGAAACACAGTCTGTCCATTTTTCTTAATAGTGCTTGTTCACTTCCTTAGATATGCAAATATCTGTTTATTAGACTAGAAATTATCTTCCCTACTAAACTGTCTGGTAAGCAGCTTCTTAATTCAATTACTTCAGTGAGAGATAAAAACATTTCTCCCTCCCTTTGGTAATTCATTTGCATTTTTTCAGTGTGTAATGTGACCTCCATCAGAGCTTGCATTCCGTATCAATCTTTACCTGCATTATCCAAAGATCTAAATAAAATAAAATGTATGCAGCTCATTACTGACTGCTAACTGAGACCAGTAATTCTAAGACACGAGTAACAAACCATGTTAGGATTACAGTGGGCTTGCAGCAACAGATCCCCATTGCAGCCTCACTGGTCTCAAAATTAGAGCAGAATAAGACAACTGCAGGATACAACAACTAAGACAACATAAAAAAGTATGTCTTCCCTTGCTTTTGCACACGTAAGAACTCATGTAAAACTGAAACTTTTTTTTCATTGCCTACAAGAGAAGATATTTTGAGAGGTCATTGATAGCAAGTATTTCTGCATTAGATGAATATGCAAAATTCAGCCAGATGCCATTTGAAAAGGTTATACATTCATCTTGTGATGGCATAGACAGGATATCAAGTTTCACTGAGTAACAATCTATATGAGAAAAAACAGGAAGAGAGAGTGGCAAGAGGCTTTGGACAACTTTGGAAAGACTAAAAAATGCCATGCTAAAATGCCAACCCACACACACACACACAAAAAAAAAAAGCATAAAGGACATACATTGGAAATACTGTAATGGAATTAGAGAGACGAAGTAAAGTATGAGGGTGGCGTTATCATCATGTCTAGTCAATAGAAATGATACTGAGATTCCTTGGAATAACAGATATATCACCGAAGTTGTGCCAAATGTAGGGTGTTTTTTTTAAATCAGCAACTACTGTAACCACTACTGAGAAATCCTGTTTACAGACATCAGAGCAGTCCATGAAAAGGCAAAAAGGACTGAAAAAGATAAAGAGATCTCTCTGTAATCCCACAGCCAGAAACAATATAACAGAAAACATAAAACTAAATTCTTGAAGTACTTTTAACATGGCATCAGGGCAGTCCTCTAACAGAATCACACAATGGTTGGGACTGGAAGGGACTCCTAGAAATCATCTTGTCCAACTCCCCTGCTCAAGCAGGGCCATCAAAAGCCGGTTGTGCAAGACTATATCCAGACTGCTTTTGAATATCTCTAAGTATTGAGACACTACAATCTCTGAGCAACTCTGTGACAGTGCTTGGTCATGCCCACAGAAAAAAAAAAAAGTTACCTGATGTTCAGAGGGAGCCTCCCATGTTTCAGTTTGTGCCCATTGCCTCTTGTCCTGTCCCTGCATATTACTGAAAAGAGCCTGGCACCTTCTTTGCACCCTTCCTTCATGTATTCATGCACATTGACAAAATTCCCCCTGAGCCTTCTGTTCTCCAGGATGAACAGTCACTGGCAAACAATTTTAGAGTTAGACACTGTCTATATCAACAACAAAAAAATCTATCTATAGGGTATGGATTAAACCATTTTATAATGTGCGTCCTTTCTGACTTCTGAACTAATAAATCTCAAACTCTCAAATTTAGTTCTTTAACATAAATTGAAAAAAAGAGAGTCAGGTTTTCTGGTTTTTCAACTTCATGGTGAACAAGTCATGGAACTAAACCAAACAGAATAAATCAACATAAATAAAACATTATTCTTCCAATAGCACAAGGAGCTATAACAACCCAAACCTGATAAAACTCTTGAACATTCTTTTTTTTTTTATGGGCTTTAGTAGATTATCCTTACAAATCTAGTAGTTTGGCATGCTTTCAGGTTTCATCAAACAATTTGAATATTACCTCAAACTTAAATTAGCAAAATAGAATACAAATCAGTCAGGCCCCCACAAATCCACAACAACTTACAATCTGAGTTCAAAAGAGAATATGTTATGCATGTTGCACAATTTTACTAATATATTTCCTGTAAAATATCTTTCTGTTAGTGTGCATGTTTTACTTAGAATGCTATCCTGGAGTAAACACAGAATTTGTCATGGCCAAATGAAATAATTGTTTTCTGTACTCAACAGCCATAAGAATTGCAGACAAAGAAGTATTCCTACTTATTCTCCATATGTTTTGCATTTCAGAAATTGCAGGGGATGACCAAAGAAGTAAGAAGGTAGCTTGGAACCAGAAAAACACTATCTTGAGCTAAAGAAAGACTGGATTACTTCTGAAGAAATAAAGATACAGTGCTGGTGAAACTGAAAGACCCTGCCTCAGAGTACCAAGAAATGTGGTGGGGAAAAGGAGTTGAAATAGATGAGAAACACAGACAAACTGAGAAACAAGTCAAAGAAATGAAAAGTTTGCCTGCAAGAGACAGTAAGTAAGAGCTGAGAAGCTGAGGAAATGTTGTCTAAGGGACTATCAATAAAAACAGGAGAAATGTTTTAAGAGAATAAAGAGGGAGCAAGTGAACCCACCTCACTATGACACATCTGCAATACCTCAGACTCCTTTCAGGAAGGTTTTGCAGATCTTCAATGCACAGAACACAAAAAACCAAAAATCTCTGGAAAAGCCCATCCACTGCTCAAGTATAATGAACTGAAGGAGCTGAAGGTTCATGAGGTATTGAAATAACTCACTTCAACAACTATTTGATTATTAAAGAAAGATGTCAACACCCTAGATGTTCGTGCATTCTGCTTTTGAGAACTCTACATAGCCAGAAGGGCTGCAGGTAAGTTCTCAGGAACGCTGGAAATGAAAAAAGCCCTGGGAAAACTGTAGCTTGACAAGCATCGAAGGACAGGCCTAACCTGTTCTTCTTTGACAAGGTGATCCATTTAGAGGATGAGGGAAAAGCTGTGGATGTTGTCTATCTGGACGTCAGCAAGGCCTTTGACACCATCTGCCACAGCATTCGCCTTGACAAGCCAGCTGCTCATGGTGTGGACAGATGCACTGGGCAAAAAACTCGCTAGATGGCCAAGCTGGGGGAGTGACGGCAAATGGAGTTACATCCAGCCAATGACCGGTGGGGTTCCCTAGCACTCAGAATTTGGGCCAGTTCTGTTTAATATCTTTATTGATTACCTGAACAAGGGGATCAAGTGCATCCTCAGTCAGTTTGCAGATGACACCAAGTTGGGCAGTTGTGTGGATCTACTAGAGGGTAGGAAGGCTCTGCAGAGGGATCCACGGACCAAGGCCAATTGTATGAGGTTCAACAAGGCCAAGTGCCGCAGCCTGCATCTGGGTCACAACAACCCCATGCAATGCTACAGTCTGGGGCAAAGCAGCTGGAAAGCTGCCCAGCAGAAAAGGACCTGGAGGTGCTGGTCAACAGCAGCTGAACATGAGCCAGCAGTGTGCTTGAGTGGCCAATAAGGCCAATGGCATCCTGGCGTGTATCAGAAATAGTGTGCCCAGCAGGACCAGGGCAGTGATCATCCCTCTGGACTCAGCACTGGTGAGGCCACATCCCAAGTCCCGTGTCAAGCTTTGAGCCTCTCAGAACAAGAAGCACATTGGGGCACTGAAGCATGTCCAGAGAAGGGCAATGGAGCTGGTAAAAGGGCTGGAGCACAAGTCTGATGGGGAGCAGCTGAGGGAGCTGGGGTTGTTTAGTCTGGAGAAAAGGAAGCTCAGAGGAGACCTCATTCCTCTCTACAACTACCTAAAAGGAGTTTGTACTTAGCTGGGGATCAGTCTCCTCTCCCAAGGAACATACAACAGGACATGATGAAATGGCTTAAAGCTGTGGCAGAGGAGTTTTAGTTTGGGTATTCGGAAAAAATTCTTCACTGAAAGTGTGGTCAGGCATTGGAACAGGCTGCCCAGAGAGAAGTGGTGGGATCACCACTCCTGGAAGTGTTGAAAAAAGGTGTGAATGTGGTACTTTGGAATTAGGTTTAGTGGTGAACATGGCAGTGCTGGGTTACCAGTTGGACTCGATGGTATTAGAGGTCTTTTCCAACCTTAACAATTCTATGATTCTATGAAACAGCTTTACACGGTGAAATTGTATTTGAGACCAAATTATATACACAAAATGCAGTGACACAGAGAATTGTGTAACCATGTGAATATCAAAGATATTGAAGGAAAAACAGCAGGTAAGCTGAACAAGGTAAAGAAGCCATAAGAGGAAATTTGAGTAAAGTGAACATAAAGCAGACAGAAATTCAGTATGACCAATTGCATCTGCCATGTTCAGAAGCTGAGAACTTTCCTGACCAGTCCCTGCCAACAAGAAAGATACCAAAACAGACGTAGCACAATCTTCTAAAATAACACTATTTGTCCAAGTACGATCTTGTTTATGCCCCATGTTACACCGTGGCATTACAAAGTCATGGAGATAACAGATGTCTGTTCTCAGTACTACTCGCTCACTGAATACATAAACTTTTCCAATTATACAGAAATCAGAATGGTTTTCCTGAGTAGAATTCCATTCTCTGCATCATAGGTGTAAACATTAAAGTTATATTAAAGAACCATAACAAAGTTAAGTTCACAAACCTCATTGAAACTTCATAACTGATAACTAATTTACATTAAAATAACATAGGGTTTATTTTAAAATGTTTCTGTTATTTTGAATTTTCTGTTAGGGTCATAATTTTTCCATACCATCTTGTTTCAATAATATTTACAGAAAAAACAATTTCTGATCATTCCACTTAAAAGTAAAATATCCAATTAAAGTTTCTGCTGGATTGGTAATGTTTGATGAAGACCATGACTGAGTATACAGGCTTTTCTTTTCAGAAAGTATAAGAATAACTTGCACAAAACAAGTATTGCAATGCCTATTAGAAGAAAGAATAACCTTCTAGATCTTCAGCATAATGAAAGACACAAAAGAACAACTGGTATGGGATCAGGATCTAGTAGTCCTTGAATCTAGGAAGTCTTTTTGTTTTGACACCTACCAATGTAGTTCAGACTATACAGCTAATTCGAGGTGCATCATGGAAACATTCTTAAAAATCTTAATGCAGAGGACCACTGCAGTCCTATAGTGAACTTAGTAAGCCAGGATGCCAAGCTATCAAATCATCTGCAAGATTCACACTGAAGTCTTTGAACCAAGTTCTCATTTGCACTGAAGACATAATCTCCCCCTAAAAGACAGACAATAAAACAGTCTAAATGAAACAGTGTTTTCATGTGGTTCCTGGTCCCTTTTCAGTGCTGGAACAACATAAATCAGATTGCTGGTTCAAATGCAAATCAGAGTCAAAAGGACTAGGACTTGCTTACAGCAAATGATTAAGTATGTGGAATATCAAAGTCAAGCACTTCATTGACATCTGAGAATGCAAATGAGAGATGTAGAAGAGGATGAAGAAAAACAGAGGAGAACTGGGGGATTCTTTCTTGGTGCAAGCATTAAAAATCTACTGTTTTAAATTAAACAATGACAATTATATCAGTGGAGGAATCCTCTCCTTATCTCATGGCTTTACTTGATGAAAGGCACGTTATGGTATTTCTGTAAGAGGTCAATTTGTTTCGTTTTTTTTCATGCTACAATACTCATACTCCTCAAGATCTTTTACTCTTTAAGCCAGTTTTGTTCTCTCTCATTTAGTAAACATCGATTTTTTTCTACCCGTATGCATTTCAAATAGAGCTAAAACAAGCAAGGGTGGTTTTGTTTAATACCTTCAAAGGTGCTGAACCTCCTCTGGCTCTCTGAAATAAAAATCCACAGCTGTGACTTCATTATGGATATTAAAATCCCAATTTCTTCTTCTTTAAAGCTTCAATAGTTGTTTAAAAGAAGTGAAATACATCCTTCTTTAAAGATGACAGTAATGTTCCCACACTTTTCATTACCATACATGATCTCAGTACATTCCTACAGCAGTCTGTGCTGCCTGGGGGTTCAGCTTGTTGTCAGTTTGAAGGTATGACAGTGAGGACCAGAGTCATCTGCAGAGACAAGTTACTAGGGGCTTCAAGAATACCAGCTATCCTGACAGCAAGAAAAAATGAAACACATACTTATTAAAAGATATTTTTGTCTTTTGCACAGCTATATGCTGCACAAGGAACTGCTATTTCATTTACAAGTGAAGATTCAGTGTTGCAGTGACAACACAAATTTTAGTGAATGGAGTAATATGCTTGACAAAGTGATGAA
>JAWWLV010000045.1:36114106-36128428 GCA_035041135.1 Platyrinchus mystaceus | reverse complement strand
TTACAAGTGAAGATTCAGTGTTGCAGTGACAACACAAATTTTAGTGAATGGAGTAATATGCTTGACAAAGTGATGAAGTACTAGATTATTACCTGCCCTATAAAACTTCAGTACTTGAAGTAACCAATGCAAAACTTTAGAAGCACCAGATAAAATACGAAAAAACCCAACTAACACTTTAAGATCCAGAAGAGTACATTCTTCCATTTGGCATTTAACATCCTAGATACTCACCTTTTTTCACAGGCATTCTGTCATAATTTAACTACTTTTTGTAATAAATTTATGAGTTAACTTCAATTGAAAACAAAATGTCCAAACACAGTGAATTAATTGTATTCAGTCTATAATATACAGAAATGCATAGATTATATTGCTAGAAATATATTCCAGCAACTAGTGAAAAAAGGCAAGGAACACTCATAACAAAAGTTATCACAGAATTTTTCTACTTAGTCTGTAGAGTATCAGTCCTTCTTGATAGTAGCAAAGTGTCATTCCTAGAGATTTCATCTCTTGAAATGTTTTTACACACACAAAGGAATATCTTGACTTGTATCAGGATGCAATCTGATCACAATAGTACTGCTGAAATCACAGTTAAGAGAGCAAGTTTCCAGGTACACTAATCCTTGTAATGATTTGGCCTGCTGAAAATCCAAGCTTCTCCAAACATTCTGGCTTCCCCATAACTCTCATTGTCAATCCAGTATAACTCTTCAAGCTCAATGTTATTTGTTAACTCTTCTCCTCTTCTAGTACTTTAGCCTCTCTCCCTCTGTATCAAAACTCTTTATTCCATTTTTGCCTATATCAGATTACTGCCTTTCACATCCTTAGGTATATTTGCAATTTTCTGTGTTTGGATACTGGAAGCGAGTAAACAGAAAACTGAAGAGAGAACTTAATCTCATATGACTCCCAAGAAAAGTAGTTGTGTCATCAATCCTCAAAACTCCTCAAAGATCAAAAGGAAACACTTTATCAGCCTTTCTTATGCAGTATCAGCAATTGCAACTTTTTGCCACCCTGTTAATGCACCACATTGACATGTCAGGAACTTTCCCCTAGGTCACAGTGGCACAGGTCCAGAGAATTTTTTCTGGTCTTGTCAATGACACATGATCAGCTTACCAGGCTCATATGGGAAATTCTGTTTAACATATATCCAAGTACAATAAAAATTTAGACCTCTTGGTCTCCTCTAATTTCTTTGCAACTTTTAAGGCTTTTACCTTTTGTTCTGACGGTTTTAAGTATCCTGCAAGCAGTTGGCAAGTGGCTTCTAAAGGACTATTAAGCAGTCATCTGCAGTTGAAGGTGACCAGATTAATTTCTTCAGCTAGTTTCTTGCAGATCTGATAATTTTCTATCCCTCCCTCTTCCTCCAGCACAGGATAACAGAAATCCATACATATATATCTCTGCGATCAGATCTGACATTGACATAAAACTGTAACAACCTGCTACTTCACAGTCTGTTGAGTATTTTTTTCAGCAGCCTACTGAATTTGTAGGAGTCTGACTGTTACTTTGGCTAAAGCAGTACCACTGATCTTTCTTCTTGCTTCCATCAGAATGTATCTAGAAGAGCAGACCTGCTGCAATGTGCTTTTTCTTGACTATGTCAAGGTTCTGTATAGGTATATGAACTAAGCTAGTGCTGATGAAGCTGCAGAGTGCTCAGGAAAAACACCAACTTAAAACATACCTGAAGCAGCATTCTTCTGCACAGTTCCAGGCTACATCTGTCTTTCCTTGGCATAGAAGCCACTTGATACAGAGCTGTGTCTGCCAGCCCACATAGGAAATATGTTGGAGGTGATTGAATGGCTCACCCAATTATGCTGAACTAGCATGCGTTGCCAGCTCATTGTAATTTTGCATCAATAAATCAACAGTTAAAAGGCATATAATACAAGGTGACTTGAAGTGGCTGTCATTAATTATGTTCTATCTTTTGCTTAGTAACCACCACAACACAGTCTTCAATAAAACTAATCCTAATTACAGTCTGACAAGTTTCCCAAATTATGCTTATGATTTATTTTAGCATGACAAGTTTTGGAAACTACAAGAGCTGTCCATTTCCTTTTTATTTCACAAGTATATCCAGCAGAGTTACAGTCAGAGATAAACAAACACGTACAAAATGCCATTTGAACATCCAGGAAGCAGCAAAGCCAGTGTTAGAAGATACTAGTGTACCCTGAAAATATTAAAAATTAAATTTTTAGTAACAACAGTATCAGTTTCAGAAACTGATAAAAAGGTGGCAACTTCCATCTGATCTTTCATTGGAGCAAATTAATCAAAAATCTCTTCTGTACTTCACTAGAGACTCTGCAAAAAAGTATTTTCTTCTATCTATTTCAAAACAATATCCTACCACTTTCAACGTGCATCAGAGGTAGTAGTGTCCCTTGCAGGATTTGATGAACCGTAGTTCTGCATGAATTACAGTTTTATCTTTCCCTTTACTAAACTCTCTCTGAAGAACACCCTTAATAATATACTTTGTACTCTCAGAGTCAAAGACTTTTAAATAAAAATAGGGACGACTAGAAAGAAGGGAGAGAGTAATTTTTAATTTTAAATTTCATCTCTCAGAATAATTCTCATCTGACTCATTTCAATGTTGTGAAATACACTTTTCTTTGTTGTTAGCCTCCTTTTCTCTTGAAAAGAAGGAAATATAAAAAAGGATGTTACTGTTTTTTCCCACTTTACAAAGAATATTCAGGATGAAATTTTACAACGGGGGGGGGAGGGGACTCAGTCTTCACTACTGAAAGGTATAGCCAAACTTGGAAAGCTCTGTTTATGTAACGTAGCTTTATAAGTTTTTAATAGTTAGCATATCAGCTAGCTTTCTCAACTCCTATAACAAGGACAGGATCCTTCATTTCTGCAAAAATGACAGTCAAAATGAAATAAAACCTTTAAATTAAAGTGTTACATGAAGAATTTCATAATCACACTTCAAAATCATGAGTATGAAGCGAACGAGGAAGTGTCACATCTCTCGTACTCTCAAGTCACTCATATCTGGCACTGTTCCTAGGAAAGGAAGAATCCTTGAATTGGTCCACACCTGCTCTGCCTCAGCTTTGCTAGAAAATAGGTTAGTTAATAAGAAGTGAAAGATAAAATATTTTCTCTGCCTTCAGTTTAAAGTGGACATGTACCAGCCTTTTCTATAAATTTTTGTCTTCAGAAGTGCTAGAGTGGTATACGCTGGAAAAAATTATATAGCATCGGCTGCATAACTTTAACCCTAAAACTGATTTCTGAGAGGTACCACCCTCAAAGAACACTAATGTTCTTACTGCATAACAAGGAGATTGCAAGAAGCTCCCAAGACCAGGATTCTTTTCTCAGAAACCCACTCCCACCAGTGCAAAGGCTTTGGGTGTCACTGTTTGCATTGATACTTGGCTGCTATCCAGGACACCGCAGGTAATCCCAATTATAGGGGTCACAGACGCTGTCAGCATTTACAGAGGAGCCTCTGCTTGATCTCACTACCAACACAAGAAGGCTGGCACACCTCATGATTCAGAGTGAAGCAGCAGATGGGAAGGAGGGAAGAAGAAAGAGAATCAAAGCTGTTCCACACTGGTTGCTCAGAGGTTGCCAAAACAGGCACTGACAGCAAGTAGCCATAGGGAACTGAGGCAACTTAAATCCTCATTTCTCAGCAGGTGCCGAGCAAGGAGACAGCATTTTAAAACAACCCCCTAGGAAGCCCTACATTTTTTCCCCTCTTTCTTTCTTTTCTCTTAAAGAGTTTCATCCTCTAACAAACAAAATTGCCAGTGGCTTTCAACTTACAGCAACAACCTGAAGGCAACTCATGAGTACTTTGTCAACAATGCTAATCCACAAGCCAAAGAAAAAAAGACTTCCATTTACAGTTAAAAAAATAGAAAACAGTTGTTTTCTCTGCAAAACAGGCCTAGGAAATGTAAACTGATGCAATCACATCCCTAGGGAGTTCTACAATGTAAGAGTTCTGCTTCTGTTCCAGCACTGCAGATCTGTCTTTCTCTGTCCCACTCTCCTACACATACACAATTCTACTCTATTTCACTTATGCTTGTATGTACTTCACAGAAATCACAAAGAATGACGCTGTATGCTCTAGTGTGCAGATATTCACTTAAAATACATGTTACCAACCACATGGCAAAGATTTCTCTCTTGTTATCACTGGAGGACACTTCTCCAGATCTATTAGTCAAAAACTATTCAATGCCACTTAAGGGAAGAAGCAGCTTTTTTTATGCCCTTGAATTTGGGAGCTGAGTATTGAATTGATGCGGTACTCCAGTACTCCATTTTTCAGGAGCATTACCAGCAACAGGGAGCACATTGAAGTTAACTAGTTATTTTTAATAAGCTCTAAATCCAGTTAAAGTGAAACAAACACATTCATTTTCTAAACCCAAACAGCAGTTTGCAGTTAAAAAAAAAAAAACTATAATGATGATTTGAAGAGAAGAAAGAAGCACTTCAACCAGCTTTAGAACTTTCTCCCACACTGTATGGTTTAATTAGTAAGCCAGTAGTTTTTCTGACTGAGAACTGTTATTTTCATATGCACCTTCTATCCTCAGGTAGCTTTTTCCCACCCTTCACCAGAAATGAGTCCAAACAACAAGACAGATTCTTTCTCCTATAACACAGATCTATCATTAGAATTCTTCACTTTTCAGTCTCTCTCACTTACCCATCTCCTGCCAGAAAACCTCTTATTTGTATACGTCAATCCGGGCAGGAAGAAATTTAGTACATCCACCCATCTTCTTGCCATATCCTCCTTTTGGTAGTGCTAAAGTGAGAGGCGATACCCGAACAGTTCTAGCTGTCTGGACTGGCAACGAGTGAACCCTTAACAAGTTATTTTCTACAAGGCATAAGACTCCCTCCACTGTAGCCTGAAACATTCCATAGTCATAGCCTGACACTGACTGAAACACGTTAGCCTCTTGTTTTATAGACAGGTACATAGAGGACATGTGTGACCCACACAAAAGGCAGCACAGTCTTTTTACAGAGAGCAGCTATGGCAGTAACAAGTCTCTTTGGGAGGATAATAAGTTTGAGATGAACTGATCTTAATCCTGTCTGGAAGGTTACATTGATACCCTAACAAATATCTTAAGCTGACTTTGCACCCATAATCAGAAAATGCAATCCTCATCCCCTCCAGTGACCATACAATTCTTGCTTCTTCCTTTACCCAAATGCTTCAGTGAGCAGCACCACTGGGAATGAACAGCTGTAAAAAACCTACAGCACAAGCTTATCCCTTTTTTCATTTGTTAGCCTCTCTCTCCCTTCTGCCCTTCCATCCCTGTCAATCAGTAGGTATATTATGTGCTGGAGCAAGAGGGTTTACATATCTTACAAAGTCTCAGATAATCTACTGTAAACGGATGCTTTTATTCATCTGACTCTTACCTTTTACAAGACCTGCAAGGTTCTGGCCTTGATGAGAACTGGAAGCACCCAGTTTTACAAATTAATCTGCCTCCCTAGCAACAGCGTGGATTTTCTAAGACCCAGCTCTTGGAAAGAACTGCCTGTAGTAAAGCTGGACATGGCCCCTATCAGTACATGAAGCAGAAAGAACCAAGTGGATTTAGGAAAGATGTGGAACCGACACAGCCTGAAAAAGAGAAATAATACAGTACCTAAATATACACTTCAATCGGTATGCTAGTATTCCATAAAATAGAAACAACATAACTGATACAATTACAGTTACTTCTGCATGTCAGTAGTGACATCTAATGTAAATGCTGAAACCAGGGCATTTCGGTCTTTCATATTTTTTAAGTAGCTAGTAGTCCTAAGAGGAAATAAATTACCATGTTATGCCTAAAATGTCAGACTTTCCCTTGATTACAAAGAGCCCTTTTTCTCTGATTTGTTTCTCCTTTTTGCTCCAGGCCTCAGGTATGGCACTCAGTCAAAAGTTACAATGAAAGTAGAACTGGGCACAATGAAAGGAGGTACCTTTCCAGGCTGTGTCCCCAATTACATGATGCATTCTCTCAACTTGGCTCTAACAAACCCTGCATTTTCTCCTAAGTTATCATTCTGGGGCTGTTGTCTAACAGCATTTTAGAAAAAAATCTCAGACCGGGGAAAGAAAAAAACAACCAGTGGTATTCAGAGATATACTATTTCTGTTTGCCTGTGTTGCTTCTTGGTCATATATTTGAAGGATGCCAATACCACATGTGTGCCAACTAAACTGAAGACATTCTTACCCCTTTCAGAAGCCTGACACCAAAAGAACTGTTCTGACCTTTTCCTTTAACATATAGTACAAAAAGTAACAGCTTTGATTCTGAAGAGTCTGACTCAAAAATCAACCAGCACAAATAAGCCACATGCATGCTGTAGAAAAAAGCAGACAGTGAATACAGACATGTGAAAAGCAGACAGAAATACAACTAAAGCATCTTTCCATCACTTGACATTTCCCACAATGAACAACTGAAAATCTAGGACTGAAAATCCATATCAAAAATTCCATCAAACATGAGTAAAAGTAACCTCCGTCTGAAGCACATCACATTAAATGAATTATTCTATAAAATTCCTCTTTCCTATTGAAGGAAATCTAAAAAAATTATTTCTTCTGCAACCAAGTATCAGGAAAGAGGTGATTGAAATTTGTCATATGTACTGGTCATATTTTTGCAATGAAAGCTTACTGTAGTCAATTGCAAACCATTATCCTCCCAGTTTTTTCCATTCTTTTGAATTATAAACCTCAGCACAATCAATACAAAAAAAGGTCAGCTGACACGTTTGTTCCAAAGGGCAGTCTCTTGCAAGTAAAAAAAAAGTGCATTCCATCTATTTCAACTTTTTCTTCATTTATATTTTATTACATGAATTTTAAACATTTCTTCTGTAAGCACATTGGTATTGACATCTGTTAGCTACCAAACATTCTGTACATTTAATACCACTGCAGATAGAAATCACATGTTGGCATCTCCCAGCGATGTATTGAAAACTTCAAGGCAATGAGGTACTTAAACATGTAAGTTTTAAATCAGTAAAAAATAACCACATACTTAAATTCAAACATGTGACTTGTTTAAATAGTTCCTGACTTGAAATCTCCACTGGCAAATAACTCATTTGAATGTATAGGGTTGCACAACTCTTCCTCCTCTGTTATGTTCTTACTGAAAAAATAGCTATTTTCTATGTCCATTGAAGGTATGCCAGTTAACAGGCTAAAAACCCCCCACTGGATACATTTTAAAACTGCCTTTCTTCCAAAAATGTCTACTGCTCTTTGAAAAACTAAAATTCAATAGTATTATTTTTAACCACTAAATAC
Organism: Platyrinchus mystaceus; assembly: GCA_035041135.1. Classification (NCBI taxonomy): domain Eukaryota; kingdom Metazoa; phylum Chordata; class Aves; order Passeriformes; family Tyrannidae; genus Platyrinchus; species Platyrinchus mystaceus. The sequence goes on along the minus strand of JAWWLV010000045.1, from coordinate 36,121,056 downwards.
AAGAATTTTTTTCCAATTGTTATTCAGTGGGAATGTTTTTAACATATTTGGATATCACTCTACACTCTAATGATGCCTATTCCAGAAAATCTCTTTAGCAACACTGGTAATCTTTTTATAAATCAAATTTGCAAGCTCTTATAAAACCTACAACCTCATATCCATTGTCCTCCATAATGTCAAATATTTCTGGTCACAAAGATATTCTTCCAGCCTTACCCATCACCGTATGAAAATATATATAGGATGTAATTTATTCTGCCATTTATGGTACAACATAAGACTTTCATTTCATGTTCTATACTATATATATTGAATAGACAATATACAGAAATTCTGGGCATCTAACAGTATCATTTAAGAAAAAATGAGACCACAAATAGTAATTTATCTGAACTATAGAATATAGGTTGGATAAGAGTGAGTAATGACAGATTTTATAGCACTTCAGTGTTGACTTAATCACTTATTATTCTGAAGCAATTTTGGCTTAGTGGAGTTTTAGATGTTGGAGATTCATCAATTTACAATATTGGTGAAATTTCACAAAATATAAGTATTCACATTTATGCCTCCCCAGACAAGGAACTATTTAAAGGCATGACATGGTGAAGGATTTCTTTGGGTTTATTTCATCATATTGCAAAAGAAGAATTGAGTTGGTCACAAGCAGAACATCAAGAACTGAATTAAAAGATGGTTTTACCAACAAGACAGCCTCCATACAAATTCTGGTTGTGCCTAGACATGTTTGATTAATGATAGCTGATGGGATAACAGCCTAGTTGAGGCAGCCCACAATACACAAATGTGCTATTAGTAGCATGGTACACTAATCAATAGTGATGAGTGTAAAAAAAACCTAGAATCTGATCTCAATATGTTTTACTTAGTTTTTGACCACAAGTAATGGAAAATTTAAGCAAAAACCCATATGCACTAGTCATACACTATACCTTAATTTGTCTACAGAAATACAGAACAGGAAAGTTCCCCAATCTTGTCTTCTAAAATTGTGTAATATTTTTGTTTTGGATAGCAAACAAGAAAAGAAAAGAAATTAACTTTTGTTAATTACATCAAGACCTAAAAGAAACATAAAGGAAGACAATGGAGTCTGATCCAACTGAATAAAATCTCTTAACTAAAAATATTCTAAATCAGATTTATGCTAATTTCAAGTCTTAAATGAGACATCTTTTTAAGATCAAGCAGACAGAACATAATCTTCATGTCTGAAATCATCTTTTTAAAGTATATGTGCAAACCCATCTAAAACATAAATCAAGTATGCATATTGAGTACCAAGGACAACCATTTGGTAGCTCACATGTAAAGTCAGGCAGTTCATATTGATTCTCAAATCTGCAACTCATTCCAGCTCCTGGCAGCTCTCCAACCACGAACTGAATTTCTATTCTAACAGCCCTTGGGATTCCCCATCTCAATGCTCATCACAATGTATAAAAACATGAAAGGAAGATGTCAAGCAAAGATTGCTGTAATAGAGAAAAGCTGCACATTCAGGTTTAAAGATGGAGAGATAGGTTCAATATTAGAACAGCTCCAGTGGACATAAAAATAATGTTGAGAGCAGAGAAGGTAAACAAAAGGTTATTTATTTGCTGTTGAGTGCTACAACTATACCTTCTTCCCAGTCATGCTGGCAGGGATGCAGAACTTAACACAGTAGTGTAGAGAAGCTAGTATCCCCAGATTCAACAGTTCAAGTCTATCTGGCAAACCAAACACCTGAGATAAAGTCCAAATAAATCCATAATCCCAAATGTCATAAAATGGGACTTCAGGTGAAATAAATAAAGGAAGGGGGGAAAATCCTTTTTCATCTCTATTTTAACTGCTAGAGAAAAATTCTTTTTAAAGAATACATATCTTAGAATGCTGCTAAAACCCATTAAAACTTTATTGCATTTTGAGTACATAGAACTTTTAAATCTGAAGTAAACCTCAGATGATAGTTTTAAATACTCAGGTACAGGATTCAGCTTCAGCTTCCTGTTAACTGTGTCTGAAAACCATAGTATACCATAGAAAAGTATCATGTACAAATGAGAAAACAGCCTGACTCAGAGGTGACTGCCATCCTAATATGGCACACCCAGAAAGACCAGAATAAGATGACAGAGGCAATCAGCCCTATAATTATGACACTCAGCAACCAGTCTACAGAGTCAATCCTCCCCAGAACAGCAAAAAGAAGAAAATATTATGATTAGATTTAGAAGTAAAACTCAGTGATCTGCATAAAGAAAAGTGCAAGCCAAAGCTCTAATATTTTCTTATTATAAAATCCAGTGTGTGCATCTGCTGTTTCATTTTTCACTAACTCTGCTAAAACAAGAAAGAAAGAATCTTTACAGGGGCACCTTTTTGATATAGATTATACCACAAATGCAACCCATCCATGCTGAAAGAAGGCAGCATACTCTATGCATTTGAGAATGCATCCCCTGTAACAGATTTGTGACAGGATGAGGAAGACACCTTTTCTTTATTAGGGTACTCCACACACTCCTTAAAAATATGTGTCAGTCATGAGATAAGGTTTTAGCAACTTGAAGAAAGGCATTATCCCATATAGGTGATGACAGATGGATAAAGACATTCAAAAAAGCTTTTAAATATACATGAGCAGTTCCGTATTTTAATACCATGAACCAATACCAACATTACCAGGAATTTTCCACCTTCACACAAAGAAAGAGTAACATTATGCTGGACTTGTTCATAATTCTTAGGTCAAAATGCCCTGACCCCGGATGTGAAGGCAAATTTCTAGCTAGAAGTGTTAAAAGGAGTTTCAGTGAAGCTCACCAGTCTTACAGATCAAAGAACATGCTGTCAAAAGACTAGTTCTGCATGGAATTAACTTCCAAAATATAAAATAGCTTGCTTGTCAAGTCAAAAGTTTTGATATGGAGACATTTATATTATCTCTAGTCCTATTACCTCTCTCTAGGAGCCCTCTTCCTAAAAATGAATATTGAAAGGGAATTAATTTTACAGCTTCTGTATCTGTCAACTTTTACTTATAAACTACTTGAATAACGGAAACAAGCCATTGGTGGTAGAGTACAAGACAGTTCTTTCTGTCCAGGTGAACTGACTCTGCCACCTTTATTTTGCTAAGAGATGGCAACCAGATCCTTTCTGATGCTGAGGTCCCTAATTTAGATAAGACAGATACAACATACATTAAAACCTTATGAGTTACTTTGGAATTACACTTAATTTTATATTGCTGTACCATCAGTGACTATAATCTTCCCGGGGTTATAGTTTCATGTATATTGGCATGCACCCATAGGCCAGCCACCAGCAGCTTCTCAACCTTGCAGGTAAACTGTGGGACCAGCCTGAAAAAAGCTCTTTGGAAAGAGCTGGTTAAAAATAACCTCAAAAAAAAAATCAAAGGGAAGAAAATGACTTTACACCATTGAAGCTAATGTCTTATGAAATTGCATGTAGGACAGAGTCTGCTTGCCTGATGAGAAAGTACTGCAGTGATGATCTCTAAGTGGAGGAGTCAGCTAGAAAAAGGTCAGGAGACTTCTGAAATGCAGGACAGCTAGCCCACAACCAGTGAACAGGACCCATCTTCACCATGGGATCCTCAGATAAGAGCCTGAAAACAAGCACACCCAATGTCACTGCCCCAGTGCCACGGTTTAACCCCAGCCAGTAGTCAAAGGCGACACAAGCCGTCACGCACACCCATCAGAGCGACTGGGGAGAGAGTCAGAAGAGTAAAAGCTGGAAAATCCATGAGCTGAGAGAAAGTTTAGTAGGGAAACCAAAAGCCATGCGCACAAGCTAAGCAAAACAAGGAATTAATTCACTGCTTCCCTAGGGCAGGCAGGTGTTCAGCCAGTTCATCTCCAGGACAGCAGGGCCCCATCACACGTAACAGTGACTTGGGAAGACAAATGCCATCACTTCGAACACTCCCCCCCGCACTCCTTTCCCCTACTTTATATGCTGAGCATGATGTCATATGGTCTGGAATATCTCTTTGATCAATTGGGGTCACCCGTCCTGGCTGTGTCTCCTCCCCATGTCCTACGCACCCCCAGTCTCTTTGCCATTGTGGCAGTATAAAAAGCAGAAAAGGCCCTGGCTCTGTGTAAGAACTGCTCAGCAATAACAAAAATATGTCTGTATTATGAACACAACGCCATACTAGTCACCATGAAGAAAATTAACTCTACACCAGCAAAACCAAGCACACCCCATCTTCTAGTTATCCACATGTCCAAACACATCTCATGGCTGTAAGTAAGACTCTTTGTTCCCAGACTCCCTATCCCATGGTGTACACTTCTTGGTTTCATGTTCAGATTTAGACCCTTTATATATGACAGCAGAAAGGTGGGAACTATAGCTTGGGAGAGCCTACATAACAGTCTGGCACCTGCTAACTGGAATTTTATCTATAGATACGTGTTCTTACAACCTTAACTATAGGATTACTATCATAAAATACAGCCAGAATAATACATACATAAGCTTGCATGTGTCGATGTGTACATAAGTATGGTTGGAAAGATAGATTAATATTAAAAGAAACATTCACAGATAAGTATATGTATAACTTTGAGAGGCTAAAACTACTTGTAGGAAGATTTGCTTTTATTATTTAAAATTACATTATATTCAATTGTAGTGTTATTTTTCTCCATTTCACTATTGCCACATTAAATTATTCTTCAGCTGTGTACTTGGATTTGACCATTTTATACTCCATATCAGAGTTATCACAGCAATTGTATTTTGATTGCAAAGAGCAAGCAATTTTTTCCTCTTTTGTTTTTTTGTTTGTTTGTTTGTTTGTGGGGTTTTTTGTTTGTTTTTTGGTGGTTTTTTGGGTTTTTTTTAAGAAATAGACTGAAAAAGATAAAACACAGTGAATTCTTCTGGGGCTGGACTTGCATTCAGCTGTCCCCAAATACAATATTAGCATTACAGAAAGCTGTCTGTTCATTGTTGCTCTGACGGACTTAGAGCAATTTTGAATATCCTTTGGTATCACTTGACAACATTCTTGTCTTTGGAAGGTTTTTTAAGAGCTACATTAGATCATTTTGTTATCAATCACAATTTGCACAATTTGTACACATTTATACAAATTGTACAATTTTAATCACTTGGAAACTGTTGTATGGTTTCTACAGAAAAACCTGGAGACATGGCATGAAGTGTAAAACTGTATTTCTAATGCATGTTTGTTACTGAGTAACAGCCTGCTTTTTCATAAAATTCCATTGTCTGTGATTACCTTAAGACAGAAGCAAAGCTTAAAACATTTTAAGAATATGGAGAAGAGATGCTTAGGAAATCATTTTTACCTTAGCAGTGAAAAGACATATAATGCATTTTTCTATGTATCTAAGTTATGGCTGACAGTTTTCTGAAGCTTTATACATTTCCACACATGAGAATTAGCACCTTAGGAAGAACAACTCAGACCAATTTTAAAGCAAGAAATCTTGCATCCCCTTGTATGTCCCTCACATGAAACTTAATCACCAATACTTTAATTATGAAAGGATGCAAGTTCCAGCTGCCTTCTGTTTCAATGTATACTCAAATTCTATCTGACAAGTGAACATTTTATACAGGTCTGATCAGCAAAACACGTGCCTGCCTTCACCTCTCAACGCTCTTTGGCTTTTGGTTGTGCCTCTAAATAGGACAACAGAACTATGTTGCTTCTCCATTTCCAAAATGCATTATGTGTGAAGAGACAGTAGTGTTTACAATACGCTTAGGTACTACAACCACAATGGAAATATCTCACATGTTTTCCTATGAGGAATTCAACCACTGACTTCTGTTACTGCTTAGGAGCCACATCATAAACATAGCCATGTGTAATTAAAGTTCTGTCAAATTACCTGTGCTTTTACATCATGACTTTCAAAGGAAATCTAGTGTCATAGCATTCGTGATACAGCAAACCCCCTACTGAATAAAATACATATAGGAACTCTTTTGGCATGATCCGCTTCACTTGTAAGTCCCCTATTGTCGCAGAGCTCAGGGATTAGTTACAAAGACACAAACTCCGGGACTATTTGGAAACAGTTTCTAAGGACTTATCTAAGGCCCCCAGAGAGACAGCAACAGCTACAGAAACTGATGACAAGGGTCTCCAGAATATATTTCTAAATTCTTTTGTGCATCTGGCCCCTTGCCTCCCACTCCCACCCACTCCAAGGTTCAAATGCCCAGTAACATACAACAGCAGAACTATGCTCAGTTTTGCCAAAGCTGAACACACCAGGAGAAAAACTGACTTGATTTTTCCAGACTAAAACACTGCCCAAGTTTAATTTCAGTGAGGAGTAGCATATGACAAGGAACATATTTTTTAGTTGAACAGTGGGAGTTGTTTGAGCTTAATACACTTTCTGAAGTGTGCTATCACTATGACAAATACAGATCTTCACGAGAACAGCTTTGTTAGAAGTGTTACTGAAGAGAATCAGAGAGAGTGAAGGAAATAGCAGTCTTCACAGACCTGGTCCTGAATTAGGAAATGTTACTGTTTAAATACACAAGCAGATGTCATTTAAATAAATTAGAAGAAAAGGAGAATTCATACACAGCAAGAGAGAACACAGAAAGCAAGTTTAGCGGTACCTGCCACAGATCTCCACAGCAATTTTATTAAGTGATTCTTTCAATATTCATTTACCATTTTAAGAAGCTTGCCAGCCAGCAGGAAGAAGCAATGGGGGGAGGAGGAAAGGAGTTGGGGAGGAGGGAAGATGTACAGTGACAATTCACTTGTTCAAATGAAAGTTGTTCAGCCATCTTAAAATTTTCATCTTTACAATGAAAATCATTGGTTTCTGTGGTGGGGGAAAACAGTTTTTCCCCCCCTGAAGGTGAGAAAATGGTAAACCCCCAGGGGGTGGTGATCTTTA
>JAWWLV010000045.1:36094488-36114006 GCA_035041135.1 Platyrinchus mystaceus | reverse complement strand
CATCTCACACCGGGTTAAAATTGGGGAGGGAGGCCTGAACTCGGAATTGGATTTTTAGGGCTCTCAAACCACGACAGTTTCCTTAATGCAAAAATGAAGTTGCTTCAGGCATGGAGCTGCAAACGTAGCATAATTCATTGTGTTAGGATATCTTTTCAGTTACAAAAAGCAAAAGCAATAAAAGGTGAGCACATACATCCTTTTGAATTTCAGTAGCTTACAGAAACTAGCTAGTACAGGTGGAAGGTTTATAACTAAGCCAGCAGAATCTAGGCAGAAGCAATAGGTTTATTCAGCTTTATAGTCATACATTTTTTTTTTCACATCTTTTGTATGAACAGAAATCACTGGCCTACTTAAGTCCCACTTTAATGTGTTATGATCTTTTTCAAGACACTGTCATAATCTCTTGAAAGAAACTCCTCATGCTCTTCACTGATATGTGAGAATGTATCTTCTTTACGTCTGTTTCTATAGGGGTTTTTTACAGCACAGAAGAAAAGTGTGAGAGCTCATTTTTAGACATCTACATAGAGACTTTTAACTATTTCTAATATTTAGGACATTTTCAGTAGGCAGTAACTTTTTTGTAACTCTCACTGCAGCAGTAATGTATACCTCTTACATTTACTAGGAAGAATATGAGTTGTACAGATTAGTGTGCCTATCTATTTTCTGTATGGCACAAAGTCCATAGTGAAGGAGAAAGTTCTTAGTAGGGACAACTATGGAGTTGTCATGATCTTGGTGTTACACTGAGTGTGAATAAGGTAACATTTTAAATAAATATATATATCTCAAGATAAACATACAAAAACAAACAAAATACAAATCAGTTTAAGTGAGGTGGTAGGCAAAGTGCTTTCTCATGAGTTGTGCCAAGTGAAACTTCTGTTTCTCAAAGTAATATATTTGCTGCCCTCAAATCAGTATCTAATGGAAAACAAACTTTGTCACAATACCATCTGGAGAGCATAACAAACTACCCCAAAGGAGCACAATCTTTCTAAAACTGAAACATGGCGAGTTAATAGGAATGTTTCTCCAGTGCTGTAGGAGAAAAAAACCAAACCAAACAAACAAAAAACAGAAACCCACTTGTTTTCCTTCTCATTTAAGTTTATCAATGATACTGTTATGAAAAAATTAATAAAATCACATATTCTTAGAAGACCAAATAATCAGCATTAAACTGATGGCAGTGCTTTTGAAATTGCTATGAAAACAATAGCTATCTCTGCAAAAGGAGAAACACAATGCAAGTATTGCTGAAATCTCCTTTTGGTCTTTTTTCATGGAAGTTGTCATTCCAGCCCTTCAGAGACTTTGAATAAGGAGAGCAAGGAGGTAGGCAAACCCTAACAGCTCTAAGTGCCTCAAGTGAGGGAAAGGTGCAGAAGAAATGTCTTTTAAGGCTTTCTTGCCTGCCTTGACCAAGGAAATAGGCTATACTAGTGTTGTTCTGTGACTTTCAGGCTAACTAAAATTGTGCTTCTGAAAGATGAGTCTGAACAGACTTTGTCATGACATTAGCTCTTCCATTGCTGGCAAGCCAACACAGCAACTATGGAGTCCAACATAACACTAAGCAGAGCTAAAACTGGTACAGAAGACATGTTTCTAGAAAGGACTGGAAAAAGGATTCCATTGTATTGATTTATAGTTCCTGTCAGGCTCATTTGAATTTGTTTCTGAGTCCAGCCTGACACTGAGCCTTCTTCATTTTTAAAATCAAACGGGGGAGGCCAAAAACCACAACGCTGAATGAGAAAATACTACTGAAAGATATTGCTGCTGCTGAAGGATGGAAAACTACCTGTGTCAATTCACATCAAATATTCTTAAAAAATAACAGAATTGTCCTGTACTCAAACCACACGTTAAAAAAAAAGTTGGAGTGAACTACGTTTGTGTTTGATGTGGACAGTACTCTAATCTGCCACTTTTTTTTTTTTCCTCACCTGCACAATACCTTGATATTACTGAGCTTCACTCTTCAGGAAAGCCTCTACTTCACATGTAAGACAGAAAAAACAGAAGTCACCACCTTGTTCCTCCCCGCCCTCCACTTGAAACTGCAGAGTTAAATGAAAACTGGAATCTTCATGAACTGAACTTGAAATTATCTTTATTTACAGTTTGTCATATGACTATGAACCAAAATTACAGAAAGTTCAGTAAGCCCTCAGTAAACTTTCATATTTACTCAAATGGTGTAATGAACAAGTTACTGTTATTCCATCAGCTTTGTTTGGGAATATACAGTTCTCTTGAAGGTGCTGTTTAAACTCTCACTGTATATGACTGCATAGGGGGACTATATGTTTCATTAGGTCAACAACAGTCTTTTCCACCAAAAGACAATAAACTTGAGCAGATTGTGTAACCTTTCTGTACTCTTTCAAATGTACAGAGTACTGGGTTTCTACCACAGTTCTGAGAGAAGAGGCCACTACTTTCTCCTCACTAATTGATATAGACCAACCGCATAACCTACTTCATTCAAACTAAATGCTACAGTACAGTTTTCAAAAGAAAAAAAAAAAAATCCTGGTTTAGCCCATCCTTCTACAATCCAATCTTCCTACACACTGTGCAAGGATTCACACACCCCTCTTCTTAAGCACCATCTAAATCTATCACAGTATCTTCAGTGATATAATTTATCTTTTTTCCAAACCCTTCTATGCTTGTTTTTCCACCATGCAGCTCTGAGCTCTGTCTGCGTGTTAACTTTCATAGTGCCATACCATGCACTGAAAGTAACTCTCCCAGTATCCTGACATATAGACCCCATCCTATAATAAAAACCACTGTTCCCAATGCCTATACAAACATGAAGTTCATTGTGGACACAAGGCCCAAGCTTTTTTCTACATACGCTCCTTTAAGACAAAGCTATAGTTGCTGGTGTAAAAGGTTTCAGCTGCTGGTCAAAGTCTCTGATGAACCCTGTCGACTGCCATATCTAACAGGTGATTAAAAATGTTCTGCAAACTCTCTTAAAAATAATGTGAGTTCAAAAGCTGTACATGGTCAAGAGGATCCTGGTCCCCACAATACTATTTTGCAGGAGAAATCAGTACTGCCCTTATTCATAAGTGAATGTTTCTGGTCAAGAACACCATGATTAAACTAACAAAATGACAATCACTAGCAGCCCTGGAGAAGGGATGAGAGCTCTGCTCAAGCAGAATGAAAGGAGCTATAATGAAAACTACTTCACCCATAGCTATCTAGAAAGTATTTTGGATTCATTTGCTTTTAGGCATTTAACTGTTGCATACCAGTGGAAGTTCACACAGTTTTCTGGTGATTCCCATAATTTCTGTGGAGTTTCTGTCTGTCAAAGAGCTTAACCCCATTTTATAAATCCTACAGAAGGATTCACCTCATTTTTTAACCATCTAAGAATCAGAGATCAAATTTAAACTAGCCAGATTATTTTCCTCTCTCTGTAGTCAACAGAGATACCTTTACTTCTGCATTGTAGATCTTTTCCTTCCAACTCATGATAAAATGCATAATTTTCTGAAGGCATCTAGTTTCTCACAAGGTAGAGAACTAAGAATAGATACTGCAGAAATTCAGTGCACCCACTTCTACATTGGTACTAACTGCTCAAATGACATACTGAAGAGCAGCTTAGGAAAAATCTATTTACATTCAGATGAAGGATTCTCTTGGCTCAAAAAAAGCCCTGACATTTTCATGGAATCTCCTACATCCTATTACCCTCTCATAACAGCATCACCCTCTTTTTTTTTCATTTTTTTTAAATTACTCAATTTTTTTTTAATTACTTATTTAAAAGCCAAGCTGATTTAATTGAGTAGCCATTGTCAGATTTGGTCATCCTCTTCTTATTATGGCCTGACTGAACTGCTACTGGCAATAGTGCTCCTGTCTGAACACTTTCCTTGTTTGAGAGGTACAGGTTCTATACATGTCACAATTAAGAGGGGAGGGAAATAACTAAATAATGAAAACATTTCATTCAGAAGAGGATTATTTCCACCATGGGCATTTATCTGTATTCTATACAAAGCTGCTTTACTCCTATACATATCCCATCTCCTGCGAACAATATCAGACATGCCATGCCAAGGCAACAGAGAGAAATCAGGTCCCCCTTAACAACCTTCCAAAACCTGATACAATGCCTACTGTGAGCGATATTAAACTCATTAATGGAAATAATTGGTTTATCACTAAAAATAGTTTAGAGCATACAGTAAGAGCAAGTCCTAAGTGATGGCTATTTTTTCCCTTCTTTCTTAACATCTTACTGTAGATTGATTTCCTATGCGGTTTGTTTCAGTTTAGTAACTCACAGTTCTTTTTCATATTTCAAAGTGTTGTTATGAGAAAATACATTGCTTTTCCCTATGGCTGGAGCTGGAATTTCTCCCCCCTCCTGCCCCCCCTCGCCCCCCCCCCCCCGTGTCCTGACCAGTTGCTGTTTTGGAGTACTCATACCTTAGAAATTAAAAATAATAAAAAACACACCACAACCACCACACCCCAAATCTCAAAACAGAATCTTTAAAGGCCAGGGTAGAAGTGACATAGTTCATTCTGTGTAGGAATGACCTGTATCAACAAATAGTCCTCTGTATGCAGAAGCATCATGCATCTTTCAAGTAGTTCAACGAAAATAGCAGGCTTCAGTTCTCCTTCCCAAACATGGGTGACAACCCAAATTGAGATGCTCAAAGTATTTAAAGAAATAAAAAAGCCATGTGAAACTGTCAAGTATGGACCAGCCAAGGCCCAACAGGATCTCATCTGGAGGCCAGCAGAAGCAGCACCTAAGAGTTCTCAGGATACCCCATGGCATTTAACAGCACTTAAATCAAAATGAACAGTTAATCACTAGTGCTCACAATAAGTCACCTGGCCAACACACAACAGCATCCTAACACTTTTATTCTGGGCCTGCAATGACTCACATGGCACCAGGCAGCAGCAGTCTCTCTCAACAAAATATTAACTGTCAGCAATCAGGGAATGGAGCACAAGTCCATAAGTTTCCTTTAAAAATCAGAACAGTCCCTTGTTAAACTTCCTTCTAACAGCCGAGCTATTTTTTACATCATAAGCAAGAGTATAAATTCTTCAGTGACACACTTTAAAAACCAAATTCTGTTCTCCAAAAGTACTCCAAGCACAAATGTTAATGGTCCAATCTTGTCTTCCATTGTGCAGCATGTTCACTAAACCCCTTGGAAAATTGTTTTCTGAGACGTTGCATTCACAACTTCAAAGCATTTTAAGCAGCATAATGAAAACAAGACCATACAATTTTTGCACGAACCAGGTAATTAGTACCTGAAACATACCTGTAAGGAAAAAAAAACAAACCAACCAACCAACGAACCAGACAGAAAACCACATAAAATATATTAGATGAAATTCCAAAGTTTACTGTACAGCAAATCTACAGAAAAAGAGTTTAAGAAATCTTGGAACATATTTCTTTTCGGGGTGCTGGTGAATGAGAGGCTGGACATGAGCCAGCAATGTTCATTCACAGCCCAGAAAGCCAATTGCATCCTGGGCTGCATCAAAAGCAGCGTGGCCAGCAGGCCAAGGGAGGTGATTCTGCTCCTCTACTCTGTTCTTATGTGACCCCACCTGGAGTGCTGCATCCAGCTCTGGGGCCCCCAACACAAGGACATTAACCTGTTGGAGCAAGTCCACAGGAGGCCCACCAAGGTGATTAGCGGGATGGAGCACCTCTCCTATGAAAGAAGGCTCAACTGGGATTGTTCAGCCTGGAAAACAGAAGGCTTAGGGGTGACCTTATTGTGACCTTCCAATACCTGAAGGGAGCCTACAAGGAAGATGGAGAGGACTTTTTACAAGGGCATGTAGTGACAGGACAACAGGGAACGGGTTAAACTGAAGGAGAGTAGGTTTTGATCAGATATGAGGAAAAAGTATTTACTGTGAGAGTGGTGAGGCACTGGAACAGGTTGCCCAGAAAAGTTGTGGGTGCCCCATCCCTGGAAGTGTTTAAGGACAGGTTGGATGGGGCTTTGAGCAACCTGGTGTAGTGGAAGGGGTCCCTGCCTATGGCAGGAGGCTTCAAACTATATGATCTTAAGGGTCCCTTCCAACCCAGGCCATTCTATGGTATTTTAACAGTGCTTTTAATAGTGCTCTCATAAATTAGAGTAATTATAAATTACATATTGATTCATATTCACTGACCTCAAGACAAAACAGCTGAGGTATTTTCATCCAGTTTTCTGTAACATATGCAGTCATGTCCTAAAGTAGATTCTGCACCTGTTCATATTTCCACCTTTTGGGACACTTTCTACAGGGAATGAAAAGCTTTCTGAGAAGTCCAAGTTTTTCCCAACCCTATTCACAGCTCTCCACCACTAAATGTCTCCTTCTCAAGTCTGCACATCGTGAAGGTTTAAGGGCGTAGATGATAAACTAAGCTCAGGGGCTAATAAAACATTTTTCCTCTTACTTAGGCAGCTCAAACAGGAGACTTTGCCCATATAAGATTCAAGTCATCCACAGGAATATTTCCTCTTCTGATGAATAAGGAAGCTAGGGCAATCAGCTTGCTAAGTTAGACATGCCAGTTGAGTACCTAGAGTTGAATGAATTCAAGCAAAGTGTCTTTATGTCCAACCCTTGAGACACCTGAGTTCCTTTACACTGTCCATAGTGGTTATGCTAATTACATGGATATTTAAATACAGTACTCAGAATAAAAGGAGTTGTAAAACAAGTTTTCAGAGAAATAGCAAACACATCCCACTAACACAATGATACTGCAATGCTGTTAAGAGGAGGCAAACCAAGGCCCAGAAACCCAAAAATCTTCATACAAATGGCTCATTTATGCACCACACATGAAGTTTTCGTAGCCTTTCATAATTGGAGCCTTATAAAGTTCCCCAGTTCCAGTACACAAAGCATTCTGGAAAAGAGATTCTGTGGCCCTTTAATAAAAACTCTTGGGAAACTAGAAGACTATGAACATATGGATAACCTTGCCAGCTCAGACAAAAAGTCTGCTTTGCTCAGTATTCTTTCCAACAGCAGCCACAAGCAGATGTACAGGAAAGAATAAGACCAGGGAAGTATAAATAGATCTCTTGAGTATTTCCTAGCTTCTATTTTCAAACCATAGGATTTTCTCCTGTGGAGCACCTTTCCAAGCACTTGTCCATGTCTCTCTGGACTTCTATAATCTTTTTGCATCTACCATCTCTTTTGATAAGGAGTTGCACAAATCTACCACCTGCTCCACTAACAGTGATCTTTTTGTGTTCTTTGGACCTGCCACCTGCAAACTACACTGGGTGACCCTACAGTCTTGAGTGGAAAAGGCAGTCAGCCCCTACACTTCAAATCATTCACAATTTAAGAGTCACAACTGTCCACATGTAAAGAGTGCTTCATTACCTTATCATTCCCCCTCGTGTGACTTTTACTCTGACCTTTGAAGACTCCGTTTTGATGTGGGTTTTTGGCTTGGTTTTCTTTTTTCCTTTTAAATTTCTAAGCTGTGTGCACTTCAAAAGAGCAACTGGTCAGGGCTTCAGAGAGAAAAATTCAAGACCATTCCAGCCTCAAAGATCCTCATAACAAAAAGCTCTATGCATACAAAGCATTGTTTGTGTATTGCAAGCTGGATTAAAAATAATTATGGGATATAAATACAGAAATATTTTATATTCACTGCCACAGGAACACAATTAAAAACCCTTCTGCATATCTTTTTAGATTAAATAAAACCCAATACTTTATCTACCTATCATTTTAACTAGTGTTTATAATGATATTATAGTCTTGGGAAAATTCAGTTTTTTTAAAAGATCTTATGTATTTTTCAGAAATGAAATTCATATAAAAATTATTGGTTTGAAACCCTACACAAGCACCTTCCAGTTCAGAATATGATGTGGGGAGAAAAAAGCACAGACCTACAAGCTAAGTAGAACTTTTAACTGTGGAAATTTGTGACTTAATTCCCAATTCACATTCATTAGCAGACTTCACAGCAATTGGTAAACAAATCTATTGTTCCACAGCATTCAGAAGCCAGAACAGGCCATATAAGATCTAAAAAATCTTGGCCACATCCGACTGCATGTAAGCACAGTATGAAAGTCTACTTAAAAACAGTCAGGAGTCAAGACTGTCAGGAGGAAGTGGTTTCTGTAGAGAACACTAGCCAGTTTATTACAAAATCAGATGAGGAGCACTAGTTTCAAGTGCCAAGGATCCCTGGAAATGGACCTCAATGAATAAGAAGGGAACAAATTAACATAGACCTCTCTGATGTAGAAATACATCTCAAGAGCCTAAATGTCCTCAGGTACTCCAACCTTACAGAGTTCCAATGGACCACATAGATGACCAAGTGCTTGTAGGGTTGCCAAGGGTTGTAGGTCCCTTTTCCAGGGAGGATCACCTATGGTTCCAACTCTAACACACACACCCCCCAGCATACACCACTGACACTAAACACGTGTCACTCAGTAGCTAGTACAGCACCTGCATAGTAAACTGGCCAGTATTTCAACAACAGAATTATTCTGTAAACATAAATTGTGCTTTCAACCAAAATTATTACATTTGCTTAAGTTCACTTTTGCTAGAGCTGGATAATACATGAAATATTTTTTTTTAAAACATCTATGTTTGAAACAGAACATTTTCTACAAAACTGATGCTGACATTAAAAAATCTTCTGAAGTACATTCTTCATTTTTCACTCCCACTTTCACGTTTGGAAGTGAAATGAAAAACTCCTAAAATGTCCCACAAAAACATTATCATTTTTCTTTAAACCTTAATAAAGTATTCAATCCTTCGCAGAGGTGACAGCAGTGAATCAGGTGAGTGTCCTAAGCCTGATGAGCCCAGGTGCATTTTCAGTATCAACACATCTTCCTATGCACATGGTTTTTCCACTGCTGTTGTTAATGTTGTTTTGACTTTCCATTTAGAAAATTCTTTAATACTACTGCAAAATGCCTATTGTAAATAAACTACAGTGTCACCATTTTTAGTCCTCCTATTCACCCAATCAGACTATTGTCCCTACCCTTCCATATTCCAGTTTAAAAAATATAAAAATTCAGGGCTCTTTCAGGTTAAAGACAACAGCACATGCTGAAACATAACAATCAGTGTTTGGATGAACTGGGAACAAATATACCTGTATTCATATGCAAAAATATTTACATCACTGAGAGAGTTTTGAAACTTTTCTTCCTATATTTACAATAAATAAATTTAACCTTATTGTAATACACAAAACTTTTGAAATTATTCTCTATACTATCACTACTGAATAGCTAAAGTTTTCAAGCAGTATTTCCTATTAACAATTTCACTACAAATACTTGATGAAAAAATACAATTTTACTTGTGACTGTGCGTCCTGTTTTTTTCCAAAAAGATCTAAACTGGAACATACTCATTTCCAATCAAATATTTTTAAAAGATAATGTCATAGCATAATGACAGTGAATACAGCATGCTGAGTTTAAAGACCATATGTTGCAATTTTGAAAGATACTCTGAAGCAGATACAGTCACTACTGCCTGCTGCTAGCTGGCTTCCTCAATAAACTACCTGAAGTAACGATGTCTGGATGTTCTGATGTTTTGATGGAACTAGACGATCTTTAAGGTCCCTTCCAACCCAAGCCATTCTGTTTCATCTTTTATACTGATTTTTTGTATTATAATCAAGTTCTTGATTATTTTTCCCCACTAAATTTTTGGCCCCTGTAAGTCTATAACTTCCTTTACAAAATATCATTACATACCTGAAGTCATGTATGAAAGCATACACAGAAAGTTTGTGCATATCATCATGCAATACCCTCAGCTAGCAAAATCAATTACTTTGTCTATCTTCTACACCATTAGCTGCAAGTCTATTAAAGCTACTCAGCAGGCAAGGGATTTAATGAAATAAACCCTGAGTTCCAGGGAGGAGCCTGTGGTTCCAACTCTAACACTTCTGATCAAATAGAAGCTCTTTCTGCTGCTGAGCAATAGATTTTTCCGGATCTTGATCAAATACGCTCCAAAGGAGGGAGGGCGTAATAATATGGTGTAAGGTATTTAAGTGTGTAGGAGAAAAACTGATTGTGGAAAAAGGGAAGATGAGAAGAAACTATTTTTAAAAAGTAATAGAAATAGATGGGGTCAGAGCAAAACAAGTTCACAGCAATTCTTTCAATAAGCAACAAGACAATTAAGCTTGTCTACTAATCATCATTAATAAACCACGTAAGCCACAAAAAACCAACAAAAATCCCCAGTCTTGCACTGTTACAGGTTCCCAGTCTCCACAAATATTTTCACTTCAGTTCACCATCTAAGGCTGAGGCACCAAGATACAAATATTGCAGAACAAACATCTCCCAGTGGCTATCTAATGGAAGTAAGGACCAAAATAGATACCATCAAAAAAAACCAAACAAAAAAACCCACCAAACCACGTAACAGTGAAAGGTCTCAAGTTCTCTACCCCTTGGCTAACAAATATAAGTACTGTCTGCTTCCGGCTCCTTTCAGTTCCAGGATGGAGAAGGAACAATTTGGCTTCCCTTCCTCTGCAAGGAAAAATTCCTTATTGATTCTTCTAAATTAACCCAAACATTTCTTACCTTGAAATGTAATACATTACAGTTTTAAAATTCCTTTAAAATAGCTGACTTAATCTCTCATTTCTGGATGAACTTCACATTCTGCAGAAAATCTTACCTAATTTTGGCAGGGAATAGGGCACTTTAAAATAATCTTCATAAAACTCAATGAGACTCCTTGTAATATTTAGAGCATAGTCCCCCGATCCTCTTCTGATTGCATCAGGCCTTGCATATAACCGTACCTGTTAAAAAACAAAGCAAAATACCAATCATTTCAGTATCTGCCTTTTAAATCTATCCTACCTGCAGAGATGAATTATCCTAAGGTTGCCGTGACATGGCAGGATTATTACCTTAAAGCCAAATATGACTGTCATACATTTCTCAAAACACATCATAGTTGAAAACTAGGACTACCACAATTAAAGTTACAAAGTTTAGAAGTCACAACCTCCTAATTGCTTGTGTTGCCAAATAAAAAACTTAACATTCCTTGCATCAAAATAAATATTTGAAGAAAACACATGTGTTTGCTAGAGATATGATGGGAGAGTGGATTAGTATAATGGTTCTCTGCCTACACTGAATGTAGGCAGGATGCAGTGACTCAGTAGAAGAGAAGTTCATGGTTTGTTAAAGGCACATTATATCAAACCCTGAAAATATTAGTAGACTGTGAAGAAAAGAAAATAATCGTTCTCTTTTCTCTGGCAATGACACAGTTACCCTCGATGAGCTTTGGGAAGACTGCAAAAACAACCATTTATAAGCTCATTCATGTACACAAACAATTAACATTCCTGAAACCTCCCTGACTGCTTCAGGCTTCTGTTTTCAGAAAGCAGTAAATCAAAGCTGTTTATACAAGCTACAGACTGCTCTGTTCAGTACAAAACAGCTCATATTTGAGTACCTGGAATGAATCAACTGAAGAGAACTCACCCTCATAATTCTGCATTCAAGTCTGACCCTGATTAAGGAGGTAGCAGAAAGCACTTCTTGGCTATTCCCTCTTCCCTGTCCTTACAGTCCTTAACGCTTCCTTAGTACAAACACAACATACAGCCAAGAATTGTTAACCAAGAAAGGGACAGAAAGGAGAGCCATTTTTCACTCTCCCTCTTCATTCGCCTCATGAAAGTAGTGTGTGCTTTGTCTCTAATAACTGTGGCAGAAGGTCTCTCCCTGCAGTCCATAACGACTTGACACAAATGAGACTCTACTAAATGTCAGTCCTAATACTTTCTGTGGTAGGATTAAATCCCAGCCAGGGATCTGAGGAAAGCAGTAGGGCAGAAATCAGAAAATATCAATGCAAACATGAGGGAGAAATGTCAGCTTTGGAATGTTTCTAAACAGTCTGTTATGGATAAGAAAAGCCAATGCAGTTTTTTGCTTCCGAGAAAGCATTACCAAGTATTGCTTTACTACTGAAAGTAACCAGTCCTGTTATCCAAGTGGAAACCAGATATCAAACACTGTACCTGTCAATTCTGTTGTAACCCGCTATCTCTTTGTTTTCGGTATGCAGACACATTATTTGCTTCATTACAGTGCCAATCTTTAAATTTAATCTTTGTGTTGTATTAGACTCAGTGCACCATCAACCATACATAGTTATCACTTGTAATGTAAAACAGGTGACGATGTAACCTAATGAGATATGTAATAAAGCAGACTTCCTGTAATCACCACCTGAAAGCATATAAACCATTATCTGAATCCCTCCAAGTCACTATTTTTGTTTATTGCTTCCTTTCAAAGTTAACAGTAGCATGTACATTAAATGTTTCCTTATCTGCTAAACTAAATGTATTTTTTAACAAAATAGATATTAACCACAGAGATGCTAATCCAAATGTCTCAAAACCTTTAGTTTATTGAAGGATGTTAAGAATCACAATCAGATTTGTGATGAACAATGTTTTGTATCATTAAACCTTTATACACAATTTTACATAATTGCTTTACTGGCACAGCTGACTGTACCAGCGAATTAGCAAAAAAAAAAAAAAAGAGTCAGCCAACCAAGTATGCAAAAAATCATTCAATTAGACAGTGGCCAAATGTGTCCATAATAACAAATATGACAATGGAAGAGAAGAAAATAATAGGTAGATACAAGAAAAAACAAGGTTCATCTTATTGCATTACAATGTGTGTCTTTTGGCAAATGCAGAAAAGGCATTTAATAGTGTCTGAGATGGAGCCAAGGTACCCAAACTCAAAAACCACAATGCTGCAAACTTTCATTTGTCTCCTGCCTAACACTAAATATAGTTTTATTTTGTCTGTAAAGTTTCCCTGTGCCTCTCTGCCTGCCCAGAACAGCTCTGGACTGCCAGGGCCCCATGGCTCACACCAAGGTCACCTTTGCCTTTGCCCAGGTATCTCAGGGATTTTGAGGCAACAGGTATTTCCAAAGCAGCCAGATATCTTCAAATGTTGGATCTGCTTCTGCCTTTCACCCAACAACCACTGAACATGAAATATATGGAGGAATCTTAGACACACCATCACAGGCCTATCCTTAAACTCAGAAAATTCCCTGTTGGTTAGCAGAGGAAGGGGAAGAGCACTACCACAGGGGACAATCTGCACACTCTGCCTACCTGGTTAGCTGTTCTGGATGACATTTTCTGAGGTGTCATTCACAACATAAGAAGCTTGGTCCAGAGTTCAGTCTAAAGACTGTCACCTATAAGCTTGAAATTGAAACCCCCTAACTTTCACACACTGATGTTTTTTAATGTGTACGGGCTTACTTTGACCCTAAGATATATTACTGCCAAATCCATCAAATATGGATTATATTATTTCCTTAGCTTATAAGATTCTGAGTGTAAAGTAATAAAGACTGTAAAGTCTTCATATACTGCTCCAAAGAGGAGTTTAAGTAAATAAAACAGAATGAAGATTAAGACATGAGATTTGTTTAGAATAAATTGCTTGCTGGTTTAGTACTTTCACTTCAAAAGGCAGGTAGGTTGTGTTGCTTTAAAACTGTGTTGGACTGAACAATAATGCCTAACTATTATATACTTTCCCACAGGCTGTTTGATCACTATACTAAGAATTCTGTTTTACAATAATTTAAAAAAGAGAAAAAAAAGAAAAATTTTCTGCAGGGTCAGGCGTAAATATATAAATAAAAGCACTGCATGTTCTCCTATGGAAGATAAATAGGTTTCTTGCTTAGGTGCACAATTCATCACTCACTGCAATGGCACCTACTACCCTGCAAATATTAGTGATGCTCTTTTTCACAATCTTTGCAAGATTAGGTCAGACTATAACTTTCATGTAAGAAAGTAAACAAAGACAGACTAATACTAATTCCAGGTGCCTACCTGGACACCTCTCAATGTCAAGTATACTTAGCAGTTTTGTTACACATACTTAAAGTACTGTTCCAATTATAACTTACTGCAGTGGTGAACAGTTTATATAGCTCTGAGTCTGGCCACAGGTGCCATAGTTTGGGCATTAAGAAAATCAATAACACATGTCCAATGACTAAATGAGACTGTGTCAGTTTATGTGATTTACATGGCATCCCATAGCAACTCTGGTGGCAGTGGCAGAGAGGGAATTCAAAGCAGGCATTCAGCCTCACTGCCACCTAACAATCTGCACCATGCACCCTCTGTATTTATGAATTAATAAGGTAGGGACTCTTCAGACAATACATATATTCACAGCACACTGGTGGTATTCTGATGCAGCATAGTTCCCCGTGTGCCTTAATGACAAAAGTATCAGAAAAATATTATGAGGAATTGTATTCATAATGACACTGTCACAATACCTAAGAATATAACAAAGTTCACACAATTAACCTAAATTGTGGAGGGTTTTCTTATCTCCTTTATACCCACATTTTCAACCACTCTGATTTTTCAACAGAAGTTCTGACTACTAAGAAAAGAAAAATCCAGGTCTTTTGTTTCTCTCTCAAATGGAATCAGGCTGACCATCTCCTTCCGACCACAACTTTGAGCAAGTAGGTTTGCACCTTCAGCCCCATTAAACAGGCCTCCCTGTTATAAGACACAGCTGTTAATAACTCTAGAAGTTACTAGAAATCCCAAATGAAATTGCTGCAATGTATATTTTCTCATTCTTTCCTAAAGTGGGCAAAAACATGAGTTGTTTCCTCTTGTTTGCCTTCCAGAAGCCCTCAGGTAGCTTCATAAGAACTTTAAATAAAGACAATACTCAATGACACTCAGATAATATCTTGAAAAAATCATCCTGAAAGGTTACTTTAAAAGTATTAGTAACATAATTCAAGTTGTTGGAATTATTTTGGCAGCATCACCAGAAAAAATAATTCCTAAAATTTGTATGCTAAATTTCACATATTTGTTATAAGTGATCAATAGCCTACTTCTCCATAGTTATTAAAAAGTATTTGCTGTATAAAACAGTGTACTTTTACAAACAATTTGTACATTTTGTAACATTTTCTGTAGTCTTTCTTGATATTTCAGCATGTTACATAAGTCAAAGTAATTTCAAAAATATTTTTAATTCCAGGTTTCCAGAACAGATGAATGTGATTGTAAAATGAAAACTGTTTCCCATAGTGAGGGACAGTAGTGATATGTACTAAGAAATGTGCAACGTATTTAAACCTAACTGAAGTCAGGTTATTAACTACAGTGCATGAGAAAAACCTTCCTGTCTACAGCAGGTAAAAATTATCCATCAAAAAGAAAGTTAGCACTTAAAAAGAAAAGTGCTTGTCTTATTACTTCAGAGTGCTTCAAAAAAATGTGAATTAGTAACTATATACAAGGTACAATGGGTAAAATTCTGACAAGTACAATTGTAGATAGCAACAAACAGCTTAATTTCGGGAGAATAGTATATTCCCTAAAAATGTTTCCACTGTACCAAAGACTAGTGATAGCTTCAGCACATAATAAACAGAGGAATGGGTTCAAAAAAGTAGAACTGTTCTGTTTTGACATGTTAAAATAACTACTTTTTTTCTTTACCTTTTTTTTTTGGCATTAAAATTTAAGTATGTGAAAAGGATAAAAGAATGAAAGGGATGAAGAATGGTGTAGTGGGTTGACCTTGCCTGGATGCCAGGTGCTCACCAATCCACTCTATCACTCTTCTTCCCAGTAGGACAGGGGAGGGAGAATAAGATGGAAAATGACTCATAGGTTGAGATAAGGCAGTTTACTAAAGCAAAAGTGAAAGTTTTGTGCACGCACAGACAAAGAGGTTTATTCTCTACTTCCCATTAGCAAATGATGTCCAGCCACTTCCCATGGAGCAGGGCTTCAGCACATACAGTGGTTTCTAGGCAGGCAAGCATTGTAAACAATGAATGCCCACCCCTACCTTCTTCCTCCTTCCTGTAGGAATTCACTACAGGAAGACCAGAGAGAACCATAGTATGCCCTCTCTCTGGCAATAGAAGAAGGCACGAAAAATCTTTGCAAGAGGTGCCATAAGCTTGCCAACCTGCTTTCCCAGGGAACTAAGGAAGTCGACAACCTGGCAGAAATCAGGATGTTACAGTAAGAAGTTTGCATGCCTGAAGAACCAGAGGCCATCACCTACTTTAGAATTATATATGCACTTATACATTTGAAGCCTATTCTTGAAGACATTATTCTCTATGTCACCTTCTAGTTCATTTGTGCATTCCCTTTCAAATGTGCTTAAAATGGTGTTATCTTTGTAGTGTCACCTAAAGACATTTTTATTCTTTTATTTATTGTTACAGTAAAGTTTGCTGATCACAACAATCCTATATAATAGTCTGCATTCATTCTGCAAAGCAACTTTCCTTTAAATGTTTAGCCATCTTTTCCATGTTTTAAGACCACTCCAACTGCCATCCCCTATGCCCTGGGGGTAATCACAGCTCACTGGATGTGAAATACTGCTCCAAGGGAATGAAGTGCACCTCTGTTTTAGCAAGGAAAGACTTTTGAAAGCAGATGGTTCATTGGGCTCTAACGGCCTAAAACAACACCTGCTGACTTCAGCTGAATGACTCTTGTTAAATCAGTTGTCAGGGCCGAGAACCATGACTGGTCCAGCCGCTGGGCTAGGGACATTTCTGCCAAGGCAACCTTCACCAACAGCATCCACCATGTCTACAGTCCACGTTTTTAGATCACTGCTTGAGCAGTCCTTGTTATGCAATTGCATAGGGGAAAAAAAAAAAGCAAAAAAACTCGATCCTTTAAATGTCTGTGCTTTTGTCATGGCCACTAATAGTTCAGATCATGAGAGGCAAGACTGGATCATATGTTTCTATCTCATGTACTATAAGGAAAATAGCTCTCTGAACCTTGAAAACAGCCTGATGCAGAATATACACAGCAGCAACCATTTGCTGCATCACGTACAAGGCCAGCTTTGTACAGCAGAGAGAATAATGTCTTCAAGAGTAGGCTTCAAATGTACAAGTGCATATATAATTCTAAAGTACAAGGTACATCAGGTGCAAGGCCAGACAAGGGGAGATGATGCATATATAATCCTAACCCTTGCTTCACATCACCTGATACCACAGACATTGCCACCCACATCACTACACAAAACCACTCCTGAAGGCACACATATCCATGGAGAGCCTTTCCCCAGCCCTGAATGCTGTCACATCTGTGGAACCAAAAGAGATCTGAACCACTCCCTCCCTTACCTCAGCACTACTGCAATATCTCTCCAAGCAAACATGGCTAATGTTCCAAGCATGGCATATACCTATTTTGCTAATGTCTCGATATCCTCTCCACCTTTCTTCTGTCTTTGCTTCATTTTGCTACATGTACTCAAGTCTGAACAGTCTGGGAGCAAATGGGGGTATGGAAATGGAGCAAAAGTCTGCTGGCAACCTTAAATCTTGTTTTCTCAGGCAAGCATGGGAATCAACACAGGAATTCACTTCACAATTAAAGATAGCTACCCATCCCACCTACTTCACAGAGAATTACTGTCAGGTGTTATAAAGCAGCTTAGAGTGCTTTCCCATTATGAAACAGATGTTTCTGCACATCAACAGGTGTCAGCAAAGTCATTCTGGGAATAATGTCTGTCCTTTAATCCCTTTCTCAAAGCCAGCAGACTCCACACTAAGCACTGTTCTTGGGATGCCCCTGCAAACTAGCTCCAGTCCTCTGTGTGACTATACCCATGGGCTCATTACATCTGGGATCTCACAATGATTTAAAAATCTCAGTTCAGAAAGGACTTATGCGTAAGTTTAATTTTAAATACGTGTTTAACCTCAAACATGCCTTTACATGTTATAGTTACAGAAGGCCCTAACATTTCAAAAGAGCAGCCACTTACAAATTTTATAAAGGGCGACAAAATAGTCTTCAGCTCTTTATTTCAAGATTGGTAATACTTCAGCAGCAAGTGACAGCCTCAGCTAAAAAACACATGCATTGCCTCTATTCCTAAAAGCTTCAGTTTACTTGATAATCTGAGATACCTTTTATCGTTATTTTGCTCACTATTTTAGGCACAGGTATTGCTTTTATTATTGTTACAGAGATAAAGATAGGGTCACATCACGCATTCAATATAGCAGACAGTTGCCTGGATCCAACAGTCTTGGCTGCAAACTCCCCAGATCACTTCTGCAAGCAAGGCATTGCATCTCAAATAGGTTTTTAAATATGATAAATTCAAAATAAATAACGCTTCACTACATACACAAACAAGGTACAGGCCAGGTTCCACTAAGAATGTGCACGGATTGTTTCACGTGGGTGCATAACTCCACAAATTTTGTGCATGCTCAAATGCAATAAATTTTACAACACTGACGAGTAAAGGAGAGAAAGAGAGGTAGCTGTAGTGAAATATCAATTCCACTGTAGTGAACAAAGTTAAATAGGTGATAATAGGAAGAAATGACAGAAGAATGCCTTGTTTCAATCTCCTATTCATTATTCATCATGGACAATACCCAAAAAAGACTGCATGGTACTGAAATGTGCTTACTGAATACCGAAGGGACAGCTCATTTTTATAAGGAGATTACTCCAAACTGAGCAGTCACATACAGCACTGCACTGAGCCTTAAATATTTTAATAAATTTGGGAATTTTTTTTAAAGCTAGCTGAAACCAATGAGCATTCAATGACCTGATACTTTCTAAGGAAACAGCTTTGCTAGAGACTGGATGACATTTTTTTAAAGTAAACAAACACTGTCTTTGAATCCTCATTCAAGACTCTTTTAACAAACCAGTTAAAATAAGAGAAGCCATCAAAAAAATAAAGTTTTTATGAAAGAAATGGTCACTGAGGCAGTAGAGAGATGTCTCAGGAAACTAAATGCAAGCATTGCAGTACCTGAACACTGTTGCAGGGCAAGGGGAAAGAGGCTTTGAACAGACATAGCAGATCACAGAATCACAGAATCAACTGGGTCGGAAAAGATCTCTGAGATCATCAAGTCCAACCCTTGATCCAACACCACCGTGGTGACTAGACCATGGCTCCAAGTGCCACATCCAGTCTCATCCTAAAAACCTCCAGGGATGGTGAATCCACCACCTCCCTGGGCAGCCCATTCAAATGTCTGATTACTCTCTCTGTAAAAAATTTCTTCCTAATATCCAATCTAAACCTCCCCTAGTACAGCTTAGGACCATGTCCTCTTGTCCTACTGCTGGTTGCCTGGAAGAACGGATTGACATCCATCTGGCTACCACCTTCTTTCAGATAGTTGTAGAGAGTGATGAGGTCTTCCCTGAGCCTTCTCTTCTCCAGGCTAAACAACTCCAGCTCCCTCAGCCTCTCCTCACAGGACTTGTGCTCGAGTCCCTTCACCAGCCTCATTGCTCTTCTCTGGACCTGCTCCAGCACCTCAATATCCTTCCTGAACTGA
>JAWWLV010000045.1:36079246-36094388 GCA_035041135.1 Platyrinchus mystaceus | reverse complement strand
CTCAATCCCCTCATCCAGATCATCAATAAAGATATTAAACAGAACTGGACCCAACACTGATCCCTGGGGGACACCACTAGTGACCGGCCACCAACTGGATGCAGCACATTCACCACCACTCTCTGGGCCCGGCCCTCCAGACAGTTCTTAACCCAGCACAGAGTGCTCCTGTCCAAGCCATGGGCTGCCAGCTTTTTCAGGAATATGCTATGGGAGAAGGCTTTGCTGAAGTCCAGATAGACCACATCCACAGCCTTCCCCTCATCCACCAGGCAGATCATCTGATCATAAAAGGAGATCAGGTTGGTCAGACAGAACCTGCTCTTTCTAAACCCATGCTGGCTGGGTCTGATCCCCTGTCCATCCTGTAGGTGCTGTGTGATTGCACTTAGGATGATCTGCTCCATAACCCTTGCCAGGCATTGAGGTCAGGCTGACAGGCCTGTAGTTTCCCAGGTCCTCCTTGCAGCCCTTTTTGTGGATCAGTGTGACATTTACCAACTTCCAATCATTTGGGACCTTCCCCGTGAGCCAGGACTGTTGGCAAGTGATGGAAAGTGGCTTGGCAAGCTCTTCTGCCAGCTCCCTCATCACCCTAGGGTGGATCTCAGGTGGCTCAGCAGGTCACTAACTGTTTCCTCCCGGATGTCCAGATGCTCCTGGCAAAACCTTGTAGCATAACCCTCAAGAAGAAAGAAATGAGAGAAACTTAGGGGGTTCCAGGTGACGGTGGACAAATGAGGGATATAAAGCAAAAAGATTTGTCAGGTATTTTCAGAGTTGTGAGAATAGAGGAAGAGTTTTGTGCACCCCCTTTCTAAATAAACACAACCACACGGGACAAGCATCTAGTTGCCTCATCAATTTCTCATCTGAACCAAAACAAATGTGACTGCTCCAGCCAAAGTTGCAACAATATATTCTACGAGGAGGAAAAACTGTCATGCAGACATGCTACAATTTCTAACTTAAGATCATAAAATACTTTGGAAAGTTAATGAGCTGCACTCACATATAAATCCAACCAGTGCTCAGCTGGCATACAATAAAATACTGACTATGTCACTGACCACAGTGCCATTAAGATTAATTTAGAGCACTTAGAATCTGTATCATCTTGTTGAAATGGCTCAGGGACAGAAAGTGAACATGTTAACAACTAACGTAGAGCAAATATAATTACAGACAGCATTTCATAGCCATTTCAGCCAGCTCAGACAGCCATGATCTCACCACCACATACTCAGTCATTCAGCCTCGACTCTCCTATTACACCAGCACTAGAGTTCATCTCCTCTCACAGCAACTTGACAGCCAGATGAGTCAGCTAACTATGCCAACCAGATGCGTAGTGTTCAGGCAACCCAGCTTCCTCACCTGGACACCCATCAGTTCATTGCTAGAGACAGTATGCAAAGGCATTGTGAAGAGAAGAGAGGACCACAACAGTCTGGTTACAGATAAATCTCAGTTATTAGAGAACTTCAGCCTAGGAGGAAGGTTTGAGTTCTTCTGAAGTGCTATTGTGGGTAATTCAGTGCCTAAACTGTTGAGATTCCAGTTCTTTGCAGAAGGTGAAAAATCAGCAGAGCTTTAAGAAACAAAGCACAAAGATTTACATCATTTACCTATTACACATATATAAACTCTGTATCACAACTCCAGTGATAAGATGATGTGGGAATGGCTTTTTCCTCCAGATAAAAAAATCTGCAGCAGATATATTCCCAGGGTTAACATCAATTTTGATTTCCTTTGATTGGATTGGGATTGGATTGAGTTCTCTTATTCCAAGCACTATTTATTGGCTACTTTATAGGCAAAGCATTCACATCACACATCATTCATAAATGATATTTCACCTATTTTTGGACTTTAAAAAAGTTACAGAAGTACACAAGTTTAAAGGAAGTGCTAACAAGTGACCTACAATGTTCAGCAGCCCTACAGCAGCCCTGATTTTACCTAGCTAGAGACTGCTCTGTCATAAGCACACAGATGTTGCCTTCAAGTGATTCCATTTGAAATGATAATATGAAAACGTTGTAACTGCTGATTTATATTTTGGCAGCATCTAGAGACTGTCAATATGACAACAAAGTTCCCCTGTGCTTAGTTGACTACACAAATAGGAGCAAGAGATGTTTGTTATTCTCAATCTTTCTGTCTAAAGAGTAAAAGGTAAAATACGAGGAAAATGAACTGTTATCTTTGTTTTATAAATGAAAGATGCAGAAAGATGGGCTTAATATCAAGAAGGAAATCTGAAAAAGAGCCAGAAACAGAACTTGAATATCCTCACTGTGCCAAACTGATAAATCATCTTTTCATAATAAATCATCAGATTACTATTACTATACTAAAACACATTTCCTGGAAAACAGCACCTTTTCTGTCACAAATTAAAAAAAAAAAAGAAAAATCCTGTTTTCAGGTTCCTCAATCACAACATGTTTTTCAAAAAACAGACCTAAACTTTATTCCACACTGTAGACCTGTACCCCTGAAATTGCTTAACAGCGATCAGCAAAAGAAACACAGGAAAGTATCTTGTGAGCTACATGTAAACTTAAGAGCAAAATGTTAGCAAGGTAAACAGATTAGTGCTGTAAGGTTCTGAGTTTTAAAGTACCCTTTAAAACTTCTTGGCATTGAGGAAACTGAACACTTTGTAGACAAGTTGCACTGTGCTGGATTGGGCCCACAGTACTTTGTGAAAAACTGTACTTAGTCCTTAGGAGGAAGAAAAACATGCCCATGGGAAATTTTGTGCTCTGACTGGCATAAAATTCATATTGCAACCAAAAACAGGTTACACCAATAAGAGCAGCAACCATATTAACAGTGAGAGCTCCTTCAGGCTAAAAACTTGTCAGAGCAAAGAGACAAACAATTAGGCCAGTGAAAACAAAAAACATAAACCATGAAATAGGGAAACAAGAAATCAAATTTTTTGTATGGACACACTAAAATCCACTAAAAAACTTCATTAAAAGCTCTGGTTCTGACTCTCAACTAATATTTCAAATGTTTTTAAAAAAACTCCAAACTGACAGAACAATAGAAAAATTTAAAAAAAAAAAAAAAAGCTAAATGTGCTAGTAATATTCAAACACTTTTGCTCAGCTAGCCTCTGACAAAACCATGGACAGAATGAGCACTTCAGCCAAAGAAGATATATTAGAAAAGAGGCTGCCATCTATCATTAATGTCTTCAACTGGAAGGATTCCAGCCCCCTTCTGAGAACACCAATCTCAGTGTAAAACATGAGAACTAAAAGAGAAAAAAAATTCAAAGGCAAATTACAATTATAAATAGAGAAAGTAAAATAGAAGGGTTGAATCAATTAGAATATTAATCCTATTTCAAGACTCCCATCTGAGAAAGATCAAGGCCACAACAAGGAATCAAAGTGATTAACCACCTAGACACCAGCCAGCAGAGACATAGATAAGAAGTGGCAGATTATACATACACAAAAAATCTGAACTGGCAAACAGAGGTTTTTGCACCTTACAACAGAAGAAGCTGCAAAATTCAAGTACTCTGACATATACAAATGGGATAAGAAGACTCTGAAGCATGCTGGTTTTACATTAATATGTGAATTGTTTCAATTAAATAAAATACTATGAAATTTTTAACTGCAGGGTTATTAATCAAATCCCTTCCAATATATGAAATGCTCAGATGTTTATGATTACGAAAAAATATCTTAGCACATTTTGTCATTCAAATTACTTTCCTCATCTTAAAACTTCCACTGCTCAGGACATAGTTCCTATTAGGAACATGCAAGTTAATCAGTGATACCCTCTGCCTGCCTACAGAAAAGGTCGATTCGCTAACAATGCTTTCTCATCAGTCACAGTTCAAACACAGCATCTGGTTTACATCTTAACAGCCAGCCAGTCAGCTAACCAGCTGAGGTTAAACTAGGTCTGGATGAATATCACACAAGTTTTCTAAAGCAAAACAATTTGGTGAGAGCCGATTTCTTCATTCATATCAATGAGCTGGTTAGCATTAGATTAAAAGAGCATATTTAGGACAGGATCACTTCCAAGAAGAAACAGGGTTAAAGCCCTTGCTTACAAAAAAATGTCAAGGAATTCCTTCCCCAGGAAGCTCCCTAGGACAAAGCAACAACAGGGTCCAATGGATTATGCAAAGATGGAAAGAAGAGAAAATTTTCTGAAACGTGGGTATCAAGAACAGTGGTCATAGCACAGGCAAAACAGAACTCCCACTAAAAGTTTAGGTCCTAAATAGCATGTTAATCATGGAGATAGGAAGACAGAAGCCTTTTTACCACAATCATTACTTCAGTTAATAGCATAATACAACAGACTGCACAGGTATGGTCCTTTACTGACAGGGGAGCAGATCACTGTTGTTTGAACAGTCCTTCCTTCCCTTTTCCTAGATGATGAAGAAAGCTATTCCCCTGCTTAGCTTCCAGCTGACACTCACATCAATATAACAGCTTCATTAGTCTCTCTCTTTTTAACACTTCTTAGAGTCTAAGATAGCATTCCCTCTCATGAGACAAACTCTGACTGCACAGCAAGGTAAACCTTTAAAATGGAAGCCTTTATTTGCTCTCATCGTATCTCTACCCACAGCATAAACTGTGTCGACAACTGGAGGATCTTTGTATTAACAAGCATTAAGAACAATTACTATGACAATATCAACAGTGCACGGGCAGCAAGAGCATTTGTGCATCGTAGCAGGTACTGACACAAGAAAATGCAAAATCTTTTGGAAGCTTCCACAGGAAATAAACTCTGTAAAGGATAAACCAGAACTTTGTAAGGAAGGTTTCTCCAGGTTTAGCATATCAGAACAGGATCTCAAATATCCTTTTTTCCCCAAGTTTCTGGTGCTTGAGTGTTGTTGGGAGGACAATGGAAGAAAAGATTCTGTCCTGCAGTTTGTGTACTCTTAATTATGTGCAACAAAGTATCAGTGAGGACTGGAATCCCTGAGCTTGAAAACTTCATTTCCTAAGAGGCAAACTGTCAATAATGTCAAGAGGATCTGGAAACACAGAAGGGGACTGAAGAAGCTAGGCTAAGAAAATGAAAATAATTAAAAGTAGATAGTCTTCAGATCAGACTGTGAAGGAAAACAGTACCAGAAGTTTCTAAGAAAAACATTTGTTTAAATATCACTGACTAATATTCTGCTGCCAGTTTCGCCTAAAGCTCTCAAGTAAAGGCTACTGCCTCTAAAATATCTACTACACTTTTCCCATGAGGATCTTCAAAGATGCCATTTTCTATTAGGCAGAGCAAAGGGGGGAAAAAAAGATGAGGAAAGAAGAAAGAAATCCCAGGGAGAAGCACTGTCGCCAGATTGCATGCTCACTGTGCTGATTGACTCCTTCTTAAATGGAAGGCCAAAGCTTAAAATGTTCCCTCGTTCAAGGACCAATCAATCTCATTGACAGCACCCCAAGGGATTAAGGCTACGAGACAAACAGCCTTCAGCTGCTGTACTTCAGGGACTCTCAAACACTACCCAGCCAGATGCTGTTCTCAAGCACCTCTGTGCATTGCACTTACCAATCCAAACAGGTTTTCTCACTTTTACAGCTGCATTTGACCATTGCCCAGTTTGCTCATGAAAAAAAAATAAGAAAGTTCAGTAGACAGAAATTATGTTAATCATTAGAGAACTTCACCTCTGGGTTTTTTCCTAACAAAATGAAAGGACCTCATTAATCTCAAAAAAGAAACCCAAATTAAACACAAGATCACTGGAGGCCTGTAGGTGGTGAGCTCAGAAAACGGTAAGCTTTTGAAGAAGACACATGGAGATGTGAGCAACTTCAGCAGCAGCCTGGATCATACTTGTGAGGAGAGCTCTGCTTGGTAGCAGAGCGTGGCACAGAAGAGCTAGCAGGCGCACCAGCATCACTGTGCTTTACAATCCAGCATTGCTCAGAGAGGTGTATGGCAGAGGCAGAGCTGCATCTGATCTAATAAACCTTGACTTACAACACTGCAAATGACCTGGGACACGATGCTCTGCTGACATTGCTATACCACTCTCCATTCCAGATCCCATTAAGGGATCCTCATGCTGTACTTGCACTGTGCTCCACTGAGAATTACTCATCTCTCCCTAAAAAGAACAGATGAGCTTCATTCATTTTACGCTAACAAAGGAATGGGGTCAAATATGAGCTGTGTAATAGCTGTAAGTCAGCTGAACAGCTATTGTTCTCCACATTCTTCTCCATTATTTTCTGTATCTGGAAACCAAAACACAGACCCTTAAGCAGCAGCAAAGGCTGCTCCAATGACCTTCTCTGACCCAAGTTTCACTGATGCACTTGCACACTCTTCAAACCACACTCGAGATCCTGAGAAATTACTCATATTTGAATGTTTATTTTTACTGTCATTTCTGCTGAGATGGCTAAGAGCTTTTCAGGCTCATGAGCAATAGGCATTCTGATAGCTCTATGAATGTTAAAAAAAACAGTTTAATAGGTGATGGCCTTTGAGCTCATAGAAACTGAAGCATCTTCATCACACTCAGGGAAGTGTAGATATTTTGGAATAAACTCCAAATCTTAGGTCACTGAGGGCTCAGGAATTATGGAAACAGATTGAGTTACAAGGCTGCTCACATAAAAAAGTCAGTAAGCACAGTAAGGAAATGATGTGATAGCACTTCACACCGTTTTGGCCCTGCAGCTTAAGAAGAAAACTGAGACAAGAAAGCAAATATAAGTTTAAGGGTTTGCCTACACTGAATGCTTCAACGTTTGAAGAGTTGTTCTGCAAAGCATTTAGTTCCATGTTCCACAGCATGATCACAACTATACAGTCTCCATTTAAATTAGTGGTATCTCTACACCCGACCTTAGTGAGTATGTTACCTATCCCTGCAGCTTTCCTACCTGTACATTTCACTGTGTCCACACGAACATATTCATGGACTTAAAACCTACAGCAATCAACACCAACACAAATATTTAGAAAGTACAGGAACGGATGAAATTATAACACCCTGTGAACATTTCTCTCTCATTTAACTCCTAGAGTTAGCACCAAATTGAGTTTATTCTGTGGACACAAAACCGGAGCTCCCAATAGGTTTGTATATTGTAACCTAATCTGAAAAGAAAAAAGAGCTCTGGTTCAGAAGTTTCCTGTACACTTGTGGATTCCAAGATTCATTTACTGAAATGAAGAAGCTGGAGAGGAACACCCCAGAAAACAAGTGTATTTTTAGCTCTACGAGGTGTTTGCAGGTCATTTGCAGTCATTTTGAATCATGATAAACAGCCAATAGGACACTACACTAGTATGAAATGCTATCCAGAATGTTGAATTTTAACTGGGAGAAAAGGGATTTCATTATTGCTATTATTATGATTATTATATTACTATACTGCAAATAGGTACTGTGGAGACACAGCATCCATGATTACAGAGTCTTTGATTCCACAGTCAGCTATTCAAAAAGAAAATTCCAGCTTGCAAACAGTTTGCAGATGTTCAAGATTTCATTAAAAATACATTGTCAGATACAACTGGGAACAAAATGCAAGTTTGCAAAAGTCTTTCAAAGTTGTTGTTCCTTTTTGGATTCCTTTTTGTGTCTTGATTCCAGTATAGGCATATTCTAAAATTAATTCTGCTTCAGAAAATTCTTGAAACATTAATATTGTTTGAAAATAAAACAGAAAGGATACTTTTATTATTTCTTTTGATAAAATGAAAATTATAAGTTTGCCAAAATTATTTTTTTTACTACTACTACTTTCAATTACCATGTAACCTGATCATGTAGATGCCACCACTATAGTCTATAACTGTCAGTGGTAACTCTTCTTTCACCACCCTGAGGTTCAGTGGCCTGCATGCCAAGGTCCAGCTCTGGTATTGCCTAGCTGCATAAGTACTGAAAAAGAGCTACAAGAAAGTCTGGAGGCAGACAAAACCATGAAAATGACAGAGCTTAAGATTATCAAAACATCATCACTAGCTCAGGAATTCAAGAAGAAAACACCAACACAAAGGTATAAAACCACAGTGATTAGCAGGCCCCACTGGGAATCACCACCTCCAGTCATCACTATCAACAGTATTGTCAGAGTTGGTGGAAGATGGCAGCTCAGCAACACAGCATCTACTGAAAGGAGGCTCACGGGACAGTCCTCCCCAGCCTGACAGGCCAGCAAAGACTGTGAGCAATGGTGAGCACACTAACACTGAGCCCAGCAGCTCATTAACTCCTAGGTATCTTTTGTGTGCTTTATCAAACAAATAATTGCTTCGCACTAAGGTGAACATATCCTATGTGCAGAATCCTTTTGATACCCTGTCCAAACAACCTAACAGGGGTTACTTTACCTTGGCAACAACAGGGGTTACCTTACCTTGGCAACAACAAAATTCTATTATTGGCAAAGCCAATGACTGAAGAGGCACCAAACATGTAAATCATACTCATGATTTACAGAACCGGGACATCTACTTCCCCTCCAATCAACTAATAACAAAGTAATTTATCTTTATATAAATAAAAGAATAAAATAAAAAAAAAATATGTTTTACTTAAAACACTGTCTGGGGTTAACCATACTGGGCAATTGTGCATTGCCAAGCACTGATTTGATTTTCATTATACTGCACTGACAGCAAAGTCATTTATCTTTTCTGCTCACAGTCTCCTTTTATCTTTTTCTTATGCTACTGTATTTTTACTCTATCCTGCAGTGTAGCTGAATGCTGATGAGCAGAAAATGGTACAAAACCACAGACAGTCTCTTTCAAATTAAAAGTTCAGGTATGAAAGGTCCAACTTTTTTCCATTTTGGAGTTCCCAAAGAATCTGTATATTTGGCATTGTCCAGCTATATAAAGATCGGTTAAATACAACACTAGCTGTCCTCCTCTAGAGTAGACAGGCTTTCGAACAATGATATGATGTTTTGTTCATGGTTCTAATATGCTTCCCATTGAGAAATTATCTTTCTGTCACTGCAGCCTTGGATGTTTAAATAAAAAATAGAGCAAACAATGGAAAAGCAGTTTTCCACATATCAGATCCATAACTTTTACAATTTTTTTTGCATTCACCTTGTTATATTTGCAGATTGCTAGTACTCCATAAAAACAAGGAAAAACAGAAATACAAAGAAGAAACAAATCTTCCCAGTGTTATGGT
This sequence comes from Platyrinchus mystaceus, assembly GCA_035041135.1. Classification (NCBI taxonomy): domain Eukaryota; kingdom Metazoa; phylum Chordata; class Aves; order Passeriformes; family Tyrannidae; genus Platyrinchus; species Platyrinchus mystaceus. Next base: position 36,085,195 of record JAWWLV010000045.1, on the reverse strand, counting down.
ACTTAGCCTTTAACTGTGTTAGTATCTCACCAGGGATGTGCATACAACTGACTTTTCTATCAATTCACCAGCTGAACTTGCCATTCGTAGTTTGTTAGTATTGAATCAAGGTTGCCTTAAATCTGTTTCTCACCAAAACAAAACCGAAGCATTTAATGTCATGAGGGACAATACATTCCCCTTGAAATAAAGTCATATTAAATTCCCAACGATTTATTCAAAAAACAAATATAACAGATTTATAGTCAAAATATTATAGCTTATGGTTAGAGTGCTTCACAAAGCAGACTAGCTGCGTTTCAGGTTCTACAGGTCTCTATATTGTGCATGTCTGTATACCAGAGGGTATCTGTACCTCCACTGTAAGGCAATGGCAGTCTGTTCAATAGCATTAATAGAACCTAAAGAGGGATTCATAATATTTCAAAACAGATATACTGACTAAAATATGCTCAGAAGAGTTAAAGATGATGGTCAATCTCACCATAGCAATTGCAATTGCTAATGTTACTAGATTTCTCACACAGCAGTGACCTGAACCATAATTACATCCAGGACTCCTAGTAATAGCCTTCATATTCTCTGTTCACCTGTTTAGGCATATATATATATATGATCACACTATCAGAACCTTTTTCAGCAAAGCTTTTTGGTAGAGTTCCATCAGAGTCCCCTGCCACAAAATAGAACATGCAACTGCCATTTTCTTGTTAGTCATGAACACTTGTGCCACACCAGCAGAGACAAGCAGAAAGGAATGTGCCCAGAACTGACGAGGACAAATAAGCAGAAAACTGTGCAGTCTGCACAGAATTATTTAGAATAGTCATATATACAAAATGCTGCTGGTGAGTCTCATGTCACCAAGTAGCTGGTTGGTAAAACAGCAGAAGAAATTCAACATCAGTAAGTGCAAAGAAAGGTAAACAGGAAAAAAAACCCCTTAACTATGCAGACACAGTAATAATCTAAATTAGCTTTAGCTCACAAAAGAACTCTTGGAGTCACTGTGGACAGCTCTCTGAAAACGTCAACTCAGTGCTCAGCAGATATTCAATAGGCAAACACAAAGTTACAACTGATTAAGGAAAGAATAAAACCCAAAACATTGTTATGCCACAGAACAAACTCAAGCATATAAACTTTGAGCACTCTAGGCAGTTGTGGCACCACCCCTCTCCTTTGCTCAGTGTTTCAAACAGGCAGTGGAGAACTTAAAAGGCACAGAGAAAGGTGATAAGAATAAGAAGAGATGGGAAGTGAATCCCATACAAGGAGAGATTAAGTACTTTTGAGTTCTGAAAAAGGACAGCTAAACCATCTATAGAATCAGGACTGGTACACAAAAGCAAATGAAGAACTACCAGTCACTGATCACAGAAAAAGAAGAGAGCAGCCAATGAAAATGTGGAATAAACGCATTTAAGTAAAGAAGACACATAAGTAAAATACAAATCTTGTTGCCACCAATTGTCAGAGAGCACAAAATGCAACAGCTTCCAGCACGGATAATGTACATTCACAGAGAGCAGGTCCTTTGGTAAATACTAAACTAGTGGTCCATGTATAACTCCAGGTCAGGGTCACTGACAACTGGAGTTTAGGAGTAATACTCTACTGGCTGGCATCTCTAAACTGCTCTCCATATAGGATACAGTAAAATATTTTCTTCTGTGGCTGTTTTTACCTTAGGTATGTTGTGGTTTTCTCTAAATACTGGGAAAAAAAATATGTCAGTAAATTAACATGATTCGAAGGCCAGCTCCGGCTGAGGGTCCCTTGAACAGTGCCTCTTCCTCGTGGATAACACTTTTTCCTCCAACTACAGTGACCAACACAGCCAGACTCCAGGAAATAACTGATGATGGATTCTTAATAATCAGGAAGGTGAGGTTCAGATAGAGGAGCAGTAACATCATCTCACTCCTCTGAAGGATCTCATTTGTAATTCACACATACCAAGCACTGGCATTAACTTCTTCACCTGAGTAATAGTGACAGCAGCTTGGATGTGAAAGAGTGACACCTCCACAAGTCATCGAGAGTGCCAAGAAACTCAGAGAGAGTTTTATATTGTTTTTATTCCACAGTTATGATGGTAGATCACTAAAAAGGACAGTCACGCATTCCCTCCTCCTCCCAAGTTAGATCCATGGACTATCCACACACTGGATGAGATGGTTTGGTCAAAAGGTTATTAAATTTTTTTGTTAGTTTCCACTTGGATTATTGCAGTGAACAGGCTAACTGTCCCGCCATAGATCACTAGATTTGACAGAAACAATACAGCAAAAGTGTACAGGCAAGGGAGGGGGAGGGATGATGCAAGTCTGTTCAGTAGCAGCTTTCAGCTACACTGCTTTACCCACAATGCTAAAATGCAACCTATGGTACAGTAGCCCTATTTGAACTTGGTCTGCTGAATAAAAAACACACAAGTTCTTGGACCTAAAAGACAGTGCGTCTGAAGTGACTAGATGCCACAGAGCAGAAACCAAAGAGGAAAGGACATGAAATCTGTGGTTAAAGTTAGGTAGAGGGGAGCTTGTCCAAGTTCAGGTCACAGAGCTCAATAAATATGGAAAACCACTTCAACTTGTAAATGCTAACTGTAATTACTACAACAGTTTAGCTTAAAGAAAACATCCCAGCATCAGTAAATCCTGTCTGCAGTTGAGAGGAAGCATCTTTCAGAACAGACAGATTCTGCAAGGGAAATCAGTTTTGTTTGTTTCTGGACTTACTCATGGAGGTACTGCAAGGTATCATTGTACTGGTGAGTTCAGTTAGGGAACAGACTGTATAATTATATATATTTAAACACTTCAAATGCTGCTAAAGCAAAAATGTGCATAAAAACCAGTACTCAGGATATTTCTTCTTAGCCATCAACCCCTGAATAACAGAACTGTGAAACCACGCAACTCTACACTACCAGCTGCACTATGATTCATGGATCCTTTTTATCCTCACAGTACTTCATGGTAGTATAATCATTCCTAGTCATGTGTGATTCATCAAAGTATTTTGTAGTAAAGACAAATGTTATAATATGCCCTATTGTAACCATGCAAATCACATATCTTCATTTCCATACCTAAATTATGCTTTTGCTGAACTTTTTCTGCTGCTCAAGCAGCTCTCACATACCAAGTTAATTAGGCATTTCAAAGTTGTTTCATAGCAAGGAATCCCAAGTTTTCTTCATCACGTTTCACTTCCTTAAGCCTCTTCATGCTTTACATATCACTGTTTAGAAAAGGTTTGCACTAGGTTCTTCACTCTAAGCTACCACCCTATCTCCTCTGGATGCCTCACGTTTCCTGTGGCCAGAAGTTCATGTAAGTTCACTTGGCAGACAAACCTTATGACACTTCACACAGCAACTCTGAATGGCAGGTCCTTTGTGGATCATCACAAGCCAAGCAACACAGAGACACAGGGAAAAGTTTCAAACTTCCTTTTTCTACATCAAGATATCATATTCCCAAGGAATTCATCTTTCTGCTCTCTTGGAGCCTATTAACAACAGATGTAATATTTTTCAGTAGAAACCTTAATACAGTTGTAGAACTGCTCATATTAACTGTCTAAATTTCCAGTTCAAACCTAATGGCTTTGGCTCAAGAATAAACATTAAACAGCTCTAAAGAAAGTTAAATAAAAAACAAGTATAAACCACTACTCCACATTTCACAGATAAAACAGCAGCTCACAATAAAGATCAAATACAACCAGAGCATGGGATGATAGCAGGCTTCCAAAGAAGTGCAGAATGAACCTTTGCTGGTGCTTATCACAGAACGCTGATACAGTAAAAGTACTGTGGACTGAAATAAATCAGATACTCCCTGTGACCACTATGTTCTCTTACCCTATAACTGCATATTTAACATTTATAACATATGGATTGCTAAAGAATCAAAAACAAAGGTTAATGATGAGAAAAAAATCAAGTTTGGGCTTTAATCCCTTTCCATCCTCCAAAGCCAGTTAGCAGAATTTCAGTGACATGCAGAAAATTATTCCTTCAGTCTAGGGGGAAAAAAACCAAAAACACGTCTTCTCTGATGCAGCAGTGGCAAAAAATATATTATTTTATAAGTATTTATTTATATGTATAAATAAATATATTTATATAATACATATATTCCAACTATTTATTTTATGAAGGCACATGCATTCATACATATGACTTTAAATGAAGCAGTACATGTTATCATTCATTGGCATTCCCATTTGGGCTTCTATCTAAAAAACAGACATCTATCAGACAAAAAACCATCAAACTTTTCTACCAGGTATAAATCAGTTTCCCTTTTTTCCCCCATAGTGTTTAAAGGGCAACAATAAACTTACAACAACATTATCAAATTTTAAACATATAGGAACACTTTTCAGTAATACAAAACACAGTATGATGTACTGTTGTTCAACCGTTTCGTGTGACTTATTTAGCCAGGGATTGGAAAACTACAAGAAACACGTGGTATGCAAATGATTCAGTAGGTATACTTCTTTCTTTGAAATTCTTCCATAGGAATTCACTTCTCTTTTTCTTCCTCCACTTTTTATTTTTTCACCTTTTATTCTTCTTTTAGCTTTATTAAATAAGGTACCACTTGCTGTCCTGAGGGTATGAACTCTTAATTGAGGTTCCAAGCTGCTGTGACTACCAAACTGTCGCCACTCTCAGGAGGGAAGAAATTGTGGATACTCCCAGAGGTAAATGCTAATAACCACCTTTTGCTTCTTATCCCATTCCCCCCCCCCCAATAATTTCAAATAAATAAAATATTAGTCTTCTCATTCTGTCCCACATTGCCCTACAGCCTCACTGCATGCTGTGAAAAAAATGCATGGCTAAATATTTTTCATGATAATCCCCTGTGGGATACTTTTTTTAATATACTTTAGGTCATTTACCCTTCAAAGAGAAACATAATCTGCTTTCAAAGTATGCTGTTCCAAATACAAAGATAACAGGCTCAGTTCTCATTTCTGACTGCTCTTGCTATGTCTCAACAGCATGCAGCAGCCAGAAAGCTCCCAGGCAGGAGCAACAGAGGATCTCCTAGGGGTACCATTCAGTGGAACCAGGCCAACAAAGCCGGTTCTCTGCCACCTTCCCCCTCCTCATTGCATGAGAGGGGTGCCAGGGGATGGAGCCACATGCTGAGCTTGAGCAGTTGAACAGTCACACCAACCACTACGAGATGGAATAAACTCAAGAATGAAAGCATTGCCTGCAAGGCAGTCGGTCACCCTGGCTACTGCCCTGTGCAAACAACACCCTTGCAGAGCAGCAGGGAAAGATATGTGAAGCCAGGCTAGACCCTGGAAAGCACATTTATAGAATCATAGAACATGCTGAGTTGAAAGGGACACATCAGGATCAAAGAGTCCAATTCCTGGCCCTATGCAGGACACCCCAAGAATCACAAGATGTGTCTGAGAGCATTGTCCAAATGCTTCTTGAACTCAGACAGGCTTGGTGCTGTGACCACTTTCCTGGAAAGCCTGTTCCAGTGCTCAAGCATACTCAGGGTGAAAAACTTTTTCCTGATATGTAACCTAAACCTGCCCTGACTCACCTTCATGCCATTTCCTCAAGTCCTGTCACTGGTCACAAGAGTGAAGAGATCAGTGTCTGCCCCTCTGCTTCCCCCAGTGAGGATGCTGAAGAGGGCAATGAGATTTCCTCTCCGTCTCCTCCAGGCTGAGCCAGCCAAGCGACCTCAGCCACTCTTCATAAGGCTTCCCCTCCAGACCCTTCACCATCCTTGTGGCCCTCCTTTGGGCATTCTCTAAGAGCTTAATGTCTGTTTTATATTGTGGCACCCAACAGCAGAGCAGAGGGGACAATCACCTGCCTTGACCGGCTGGCGATGCTTTGCCTGATGCCCCTCAGGACACAGTTGGCCCTCCTGGCTGCCAGGGCACTGCTGA
>JAWWLV010000045.1:36066107-36079146 GCA_035041135.1 Platyrinchus mystaceus | reverse complement strand
CCTTGACCGGCTGGCGATGCTTTGCCTGATGCCCCTCAGGACACAGTTGGCCCTCCTGGCTGCCAGGGCACTGCTGACTTATATTCAACTTGCTGTCGACCAGGACCTCTAAGTCCCTTTCCATGGCACTGCTTTCCAGCCTCTTGTTCCATTCTGCCACATGATTAAAAAAATCTTCAGGAGAGGTACCTGAAGTGTGAAAGAACCCCAATGGAAGAACAAAAGAGCTTTGTCAACCCTACAGACACCTTAGTAGAAAATCAAATTGGCTAGATCCTGTACTCATAAAAAGAGGGGTAAACACCATAAACCTCCAGGCAGCAAAAAGTACTGGGACAAAGGCAAAAATAAGATGGCATTTGTGCAGGTTTTCCAACACTTAAACAACAAGTAAAGGCAAGTCTAAAAGCTGAACATTACAGACACCTGACTGTTGAAAAAGGAGGGGTTGGGCTCACAACAGGTATAAATCTCTGAAATTAGTGGTTACTTTTCTACCACTGGCTATAAAAACTGGGAACAAACAGGCTAAGTTTCTTGTTCCTGTATGAAAAATATGACTAAAACTTAGCTAAACCCTGGTGGAGACACAGGTCTATAAATAAATAAAAGTACACATCACTCTCCTCCCTCAAGAATACTCTTATCTGTCACTCAACTAGATGTCAACTAACTCACCTGCCTCAGTAATCCATTTTCACTGGACAGACTGCAGTTACTACAGTAGGTATACAGGATAACACTGCTTTGACTGACAGATGTTCAGGCTGGTGCAGGAATGTGTTAACCTTTACATTGTTCTGGAGTGAGACACCTCCTACAGATTATGTGGCACTCGTTTTTGCTTTTATAGCAAGAGCATGACTCTTATGGAAACATGTTAATGGACTATTGCTACTTCCTTGGACCTCAGAAGGCAGAATTCATATTGATGCCAAGGACAGAGACCATAACAAATAAGTTAATGAAGTCAAATATGACAGCAGAATATAAGAAGCATAAGGAGAATGAAACAACATAGTACAAAAAGCAGAGCACAGCTCGGGTCTTCAGTCTTTATTATGAGTTGTATTGTCACAGTACATACTACTAAACATATGCTCATTAGCACATGAAAGGAAAAGGAAAGATAGTCTCTCCTTTACATCTCACTTCTTCCCCTGCTTGTAATGTTGAAAATGGGAGGAACTGCAGAGACTTCACACTACTCTACTCTGGGCAAATAGCTGGTAAGGAGTGGAAAGTACTAAGGGTCTCAGACCTTTCTTTCTTTTCATTAGCCAGCAGAGACCCCACGTGAAGCAGCTACAGGCTGAACTGCTCCTGAATGTACAGAATTACAATTAGGATGCTGTTCTGACAACCATCAGGCCAAGAATCACACGTGCTGCCTCTCTCTTTCTCCTCACTGTTACTGCAGGCAAGCTATAAACCTACAGAATAGCCACAAATTAAGAAACTGATTTTGCTTTTTGACAGTCTTCTTGCTACTACATACAAAGTACACCACTGCCCCCAAATACTTACAGGTGATCTTCCTACCCAATACCAAAACAAAATAATGTTCCCAAACTCAAGTCTTTCAATTCAATAGTATTATTTGCAGACTGCAGCTGGGCACTTATGTTAATAAAACAAATATCACATTTAAATACAGCATGTACTACAAGTGCTGACAGAGAGAATTTTTTTAAAGTAGTAAGCACAACGCACGTTCAGTGTTTTCCTAGTGTATTCGACTTGCAAATTCAACCAGAAATCAATAACAATGGATTGCAAGTTTGCAATTTATGTTTTTAACAGATTCCCTGGCATATTCAGTTTAGCATGGATGCTGATCACATAGGGTTTTGTTTGTTTGTAGCACATTTTGTAGCTATAGTATTTAAAAATTAATAAACTAGAAGTCATTTTCAATATACAAACCTGAAGCAGAACGGGTAAACAAGTACTGATGAGGTCAATCTGAAAAGCCTATGATTTCTTTGGATTATTATTGTGTTACATTACAGTTTCCCACATAACTAAAATAATTCACAATAGTAAGCACTGAACTGAGTAAAAGATACTTGTAGAACCAGCCTTTGTTGTTACTACAGAGAAAATTTCATACAAGCAAAAGAAAGCACAAACACACCTACCCACGATCATATGTGCGTGTGCTTTTCTAGCTCAACGTAATCACATACTTCCCAACACATTCTTTGTAACATGCATTTTTTTCTAACTGTTTGATGAAAACTATTCTGGGGAAGGCAAGACTGAGACATGTGTAATAAAGACCAAAAATTAATGGGCATCATCATATCACTATGAAATTTGAGGACATATAAAGAGTAAACATTACAAGTCTGCATCAGACCAGGCTTCAGAAATACGCCTGGTGTTTCCTGTGTTAGCTGTTACCTGTCTATCAGATACACGTGTGGCCTCCCAGTGGTAAGTGATGGGCTAACAAAAGATACTTTGCAGGGCTTCGAAAGTAGAGCACAACTGGAGCTGGACTAAATTCAGGTTACAGAAGAAGAAAACGTAATTTTGAGGACTAATTCTACTTTTGATAGCTAAATCATTCTGCTGTAACCAATATGCTCACCCACAAAGAATTATCTCATGTATAATTGCTTCAATACTGATTAATAAATAATAACTTATGAAGAGACTTTGCTGGCAGTCACTAAGCATCAGCTGAAGAGAGGGCCTAAAGAAGAGCCTTAGGCCTTTAATCCAGGTTGTCATTAGCTGACAGAAATTGCCTGGTTTTGAGGTCATTCCTATTAAATAAAAATATTAATACATTTTTCAAATACAGAATAATTTTCTAAAAGCTACAGGCTGAACTGCACAAAACATAGATATTATTTTAAACAGGAACTGATATTTTCATTTTTTTCTAAGAACTAATAAATGACAAAACTCACTGGGAAAAAAAGTTATTTTGGTGTCCAACCTGGGTTTTTTTCTTTTTTTTTTTTTCTTTTTTTTTTTACATTATTAATAAAAGGTCTTTAGTCTCCTCAGACTGACTCCACTGCAGATGAGGGGATGCCCAGCACAGCTGTCCAGCATCTTATGGATTGCTAGAACCACTACACTACTTCCAGTCATCTTGTCTTAAGGACATGGATAAAACCATAGTCTCCCATGGTGCTGGAACTAAACCAACATGAGCTGTTGAACACGCACCAATTCTGATCTAAGTCCGCTTATTTGCCTCTGTTCACTAGCCCTCCCTGGATAAAAATGATTTTTCACTTGTGCAGAATCAAGTAACTATTACTGCATGGATCCCATTTTTGAGACCACTATACCTTTTTGTGTGATACTGAGCCCAAACTGAGTGAGCCCCCCAAGCACACGCTTGAGATAATTCAGTGCCATGACATCTATGCAGGCTCTCTTTAAGCCAGAGAGCACTATGGAAACAGTAATTATCTTATTTTCCTTTAGCCAAATTATTAGAGCTCCTCCTCATTGGCCAGCATAAGACTTAAATGTACTGCAAAGTACTGAAGTAAGATCTTTAACCAGGACCTTGTGATCTCTAATTACATCTTAGATAAAGTAATAACAAAACAAAAGCAGTGCAATAAAGGTTGGCCTTATTGTGGTATGACGCTTATCATAAGATCTTCCTTAGCCTCAAGGTCTTTTTCTGTATTATGGCAAATTACTCAGCACTGATGACTCTCCAGTAATGTTTAATACAACTGAAACCAAGACATACCCTCCTGTAGAGGTCTCTTCAAAATGGAATGTACATGGGCTCAGTGAGACAGTGGAGGTCCTGCCCTGAGCAGCTGACCCAGCTGCTGTCAGGCACACACCGCCAGCCCTGCAGCACATGCTGCAACCATTTTGGAATAAACACGGGAGTAGGAAAAGTGAAACCACACAAAATTCTTCTCAAGGCACTGCGTTCCATCAGCATTCCTCCTCCCACTCACCACCACCCAGACAGATAGCCACTTTCTTTCACAGCTGCTCATTCCCATCTGCTCTGGCACTGTCTGCACTTGTCTCTTGAAACCCCTGCACTCAGAATTCCTCCTGATTCCACCCCTTTCCATGCACTTTCTTTTTAGCAGATACTCCCCCTGACAAGAGAAACGTTTTAGAGCTGCCAGTTGCCATTTCATTTCCATACCTATCTCCACATCCCATCCACAGCAAAAAAGAATGGTAGAATGGGAATCACCCCAAAACATCTCTTCCCAGCAATATGTTCATCTCAATTGATACACTGTGCTTTGTCCCTGAGCGCCCACTCCTTCCACTAACTGAAAAGAGAAAGAATTAGCAGGAAAAAAAGGAATTAAAATAACTTACGAGACAGTGAAAAGCCATGTAGGATATAGTGAGTTTCCATGTTCACCTGACAAAGGAATGAGAAACAGAGGCTTTGAAGAATAGAAGCACAGCTAAACATGAAGTACTGTAAAAATTAATCCAAACCAGGGAAATAATAAACCAACGACAGTAGGAAAAGGCCTGGTGAATTGAAACCACAGATAAAGACAACAATGAAAGAAAGAGACACAGAGATGATGTAACATACGATACAATCCAGCCAGCAATATTTTCTTTTAAGAATTATTGACAAAGAATATATATAAGAGGTATGATTAGGAAATGAAATGTAAGAGTAGAAGCAAGCAAGCATGTGGAGGTCAGTGGAGTTTTCTGGATTATCATATTGTGTGAAGATGACACAGATCCCATGTTTTTCACCCACTACAGCTCACACCTGCTAGAGCCATACAATGATCAGATAAGCCTGCTTGTAAGGGCATCCCTCCTCCCTTAATACCTCATTAACTCAGGCACCACCCTGGTAGAACTATACTGCTCCCTAGACCACAGCAACATAGATGACTGCACCACAACCCTTTCCACAGGAACAAAGCCCCTGCCCAAAGACAAAGGCAGTTGCAGTGATTTCCTGTAATCCCAGATTAATCTAAAAAAACATATTATATATCTGTAATGCATATAAAAAAGTCAGCTCTGCTTTTAAATTAGCTACTCTGGAAGGGATTCTGGTCAGATCCATATGGACTAAAAAGTTATGCTAATGATTTACATCCACTGAGCTGTGCTCCTAGAAAATAACTGCTTGTCTAAATTCCAAATTAATTTTAGTGTATGAAATATAGAACATCTTCATGTCTCCAAGAATTATATAGGATATGGAAAAATTACTGGTCTGATTGGATACCTAAGCTTTCCAAAAGTCAGTTTCTATTTATAACTTGACTTGTACTGAATGTCACACTGTTTAAACTAATTTTGAGGTCTCTGAAAAACTGAACAGCTAACACTTAAGCAGTTTTGAGGAACAAATCTGCTTTTAATCTCACAGTTAATTCTGTTCCTCTCAGAGTTTATACACTCTTGACCACAGCATTTTATTTATACTAGTCAGCTGGAAAAGAGGTGAGATTTTAATCACTAATATGCTGTCAAAATTTGAAAGGACAGCCCCCTGCCCCCAAAACGTTTTGTGAATCAAAACCAGGTTTAGGAAAGTGCCAAAAGAAAAGCAAAAGTATATGCAGTGTGAAGTCTTTTAAATGTCTACAGTATGCCTACAAAATAAATATAATATACATTGCATTAATTGAATTGAAGAAAGATTCACAAATGCAAGAAATTCCTTATCATGATGCTTCAATTGAAGGTTTGTTTAATTTTCCTGAAAATCTATTCATTTTTAGAAGGCAACTTACTTTTATTATACATTTACGTAAATTGCCATGGGAGGAACTGTATTTTAGTGAAAAAGTGGCTTTGAAGGAAAACAAGAAGTTGAAAATTGCATATGCAAGGATCCAGATATTTTCAAATTCAGCCAGTAGGGTCCATGAACTCCTGGTGCTGCAATACAAGACTCAAAGACATGGATTACCTCAGCAATTCATCTGAAAGCTCTGAACTGAAGTGCTTATTGTGAGTTCATACCTTAAAAAATACTCTTTCAACAAAACTGAACCATGATTAAAGATGATCAAATCCCAAATGGACTGAAAAATAGCAGTATATATTTAACCAATAACCCAGTGTGAACTATTCTCGTATTCCTGGGCAGTAATGCCCCTATCACAGAGGTATATTATGAAAAACAAGAGCTAAAACTCTAGACTAATCAAACAGTCTCAAACTATCTCAATCTAAACAGGCTTTTGGTCTTCCAGTCCTTGCAAAGATTAACCTACTAATTTGCATAACTGTTGGCATAATTCTGTACAGTGATACTATGAAGTTGGTGGAGTATACACACGTCCAAATGCACTGAATCAAGAGATTCAAGCATAACTATCAAGCTCTAGTAGCCACAAATTCGTAACAAATAAATACTCGGATTTTCTCTTCAGATCTGTGTGAAACCTAAAGTCATGAGACTAGTTTTGCCAAACACAAGAGCAGCAGAAAGTTATCAACTGGTATCTATAAGACATGAGTGTGCCTTTGTCTTCAGGTTACCAAACATACTCAGGCAGCAAAAGTCTGAAGCATATGAGCGCTGAACAATACCACAAGAAAAGGAGTTAAGGAGAAAGTAGGTTTTATGTTTCAAACTGATGATGGTCCTAGGCCCTATCCCCACGTTTCATAACAGATGCTGAGACTAATGTTGAAAGCCGAACTGCTTGAAGCTGGTTCTCTGATGAGCCCAGGACACTTCGGAGTGAGATAACAAGGTAGCATTATGTAGCACAAACTTGCAAGCAGTATTAGAGCCCAAGGACCATGAGACCTACATACCAGAGCATACACCAAACTTCCATCTTATTAGAGCCCTCAGTGTTTTCTAAAGTTGAAAACTACCAGGCATTCTTAGCTTCAGGCTAAATCCTTCACCAGGTAAAGTACATTACAATGAAAATCATCAAATCCTACCTGAGTTGAAGTCTGTTCCAATATTGGTTGACAACAAGTAACAAACAGCCTGATACCTCTACCCTGTTCTACTAGGCCAGTGAACACTGTGCTTTATCAGTGAGTGTAATGATAGGATGAGGAGTAACAGTTTCAAACTGAAAGAGAGTATGATTAGATATTACAAAGAAATTCTTTACTGTGAGGGTGGTGAGACACTGGAGCGGGTTGCCCATAAAAGCTGTAGATACCCCATCCCTGGATGTGCTCAAGGACAGGTTGGATGGGGCTTTTGAGCAACCTGATCTAGTGGAAATTGTCGCTGCCCATGGTAGGGGGGGCTGGAATTAGATGGTCTTTATGGTCCCTTCCAACCCATGATTCTATGACTATTACAAAGTCAGAGGCAACCAGTTTCTCATCTCAAGAGCAATAGGAATTGTACAAATATTTAATCTGCTGGAAGCAACACTAAGAACCAGGCATCCACTTCTCCTTCCTTATTTCTTTACCTTGGCACTTTTGAGTTCCTTTTCTAAATTAACTCACTATACTGACAAGAGAAACAATCTAGAAAAATAAATAAATAAATACACTAAAACCCCACTGAAAATCCAAACCACAAACTCAAAACCTTTCAGCCATCAAAGGTAACATGAGAACTGCAAGCGTGACCTCAGCAGTTCCCATATCCTTGTACTCCTAGATTAAAGCACCTCAAACAACCACTTCCTAGTCATGCTTCCTCCTTTCGTGGGGCCAGAGAGTAGTGTCATAGTCTGCCAGCCATGGTATGAAAGGGCTGAAAAGAAGTGAAAGGCCCCATTATCCTATCCAGCTGTTCCAGTGACAAAAACAAGACTTATTTGCTGACCCCTTCAGTATGGCCTAAATGAGACATGCCAGTGCAGAGGGGTTTCCTGGGTCCACCTTCCATCAGCATAGCCTTAAATCCATGCTAGGGCTCTGGCAATTGCACAAAAAAAACTGGATTAGAGGTGTGTTTTGGTTGAAAACTTACCACATTTTCATTTATTTTTCAGGTCAGTTTTCAGCCAGATCATGTGGCTGTACAGAGGTGAAGGCTGGTTCAAGGAAGGTAAGGAATACCTTTGGTTCAGAGAAGATGGGATCAGCTCCCTCCACAGCAGCACAATACTTAGGCTGGCTCAAAGTGTTTAAGGAGGTATTTCCCGATAAGATCAGCCTGCAGTCCTTCCTCATGCCCCCACACTATAGCACAAAGTCATAAAACATTTGCAAAAGTATAAGGTAAACATCCCTTTGCTCAGGTGCACAGATCAAACTGCTGTCTAGTCCTCTGCTTCCAGAACTAGCTCTGTTTTGTTATTCACAATAACTAAGAAGGAAGGATTTCTCTGTATGTTCACCTGAAAAATCAAGATGACAGCACTGTGAAATATTCTATTAAGCTGACAGCATTTCTCATGTATGTTTTGGCTTGTTATACAGTTTTGATCTTGATATTTGTACACAAAACCAAAACTGACATAAATAAAGGTCATAGTATAACTCCTGGAACCATGCCACAATGGGAAACAATGGCTTCAGAAAATTAGTGCTTCCATCAACCTCAGGAAGCAGGTAGGTTGCAAAGTCCTGCTCCTGAGCAAGAGATCTAAGATAGAGATTACTGTATCAGCCTCCTGAACTAGCACATAGCAAACCACAGGACATATGAGTACTGAAGGAAGGAGACTGGAAACCCTATTACTTTCTTAACCCAGTACTACTGCTTTCTTTTAATAAATAGTCTCATGAACACTGGTATTGAAAAGGCTACAGGAAAAACATGACAAAACTTCCCAAGAAAACCAAAGCGAAGTGAAATGGCATATTTAAAAGCTTAAAATTTCATCAGACAAGCACACCTACTAAGTTAACCAGTTACAAAAAGCCCAAGACAAACCAAAAATTTAGACAAACCTCCAGCAAAGGTCACAAACAATACACATCATCATTAAATAGACTAGCAAATTTCAGAAATGCTAATCAAGAAAACAGTTTAAGTACTTGATGGCAGGATGCCCTATAAAAAGTGAGGGTTTTCTATGTATTGAAATGTGTTTGACACATTAGAAATACTTACAGCTACTCCGCTCTTGGTGACAGTTTCCCGGTATGTAAAATTGCACACTGCCCAAGCTAGGTAATACGTGGACATAAGAGGGGTCTGTGAAAAGTGATCTGTAACCCATCCATCTTCTTCAAAAACAGAAGTTTCAACTGGCATGTTGGACAAAGATAAGTAAGTTGCTTGATGTCTGATGCTGATTTTGAAAGTGGCCTTGTAGATGGGCTCATCAAAGCAAGGAAAGGCTTTTCTGGCATGAGTAGGAGAAAACTGCGTAACAGCAAGAAACCTAGAAAAGCAGCAAACAAAAATAAAAAGTGATTACTAACTGTGCCCAGCACTTGATTCATAAACACATCAAATAAGACATTGTTTGACTATTGTGGTCTAGAGGGGGAAAAATACAATGTAAAACAAGCACAGTCTTCAGTTCAAACCAGGATTTAACAGCCTCCGGGGAGTTCACTCTGCCCTGAGACACTGACAGGGCACTTTGCCTTTCTTTGGGCATGAGAACTTACGGTCACAGTGCACTCAGGAGGGTCATTGTTTTCCACTGCTGTTTACTTCTGTATCGGCTGCACGTAGGCCTGGGACACAGTGCTATACAGCACTGCTGGGTGTGTGCACGTCCAAAAAAAATTCTGTGAGCTTTGCCGAATTACAAATGTAAGTATATGTTTAAACAAGGACAGACAATTTCACTGTTCTTCTACATGTGGTTTTCTTTTCTAGTGTATTTTAGAGAGAACAAATAAATATTTTCGGTTAATGAGAGATTTTAATCCAGATACCGAAAAGGAAACTTTTTGGGTAGACACTTATACATACACATAAGGAGAAAACCCACGTGCAATGATTTTTTTGCAGAAACAAGAAGTTACACTTCAAGGTTGAATTATGGGGTTTGATAAAAGTATTTTCTAGAGGCATGCAGAATAAAAAAATTACCATGGGCCAACTATGTAACTGTAAAAGTAGCACATACACAGGCTTTTTGAGTGGTATTGATTCATCTCTCATGTTCCAAGGTTCCATCAGTGGAAATAACCATGCAATTTTAGATACCAGGCAAACATTTATCAAAATTTTAGAGGCTGTCTAATCATCTGTTATTCCTCTGAGGGAAGAGGATGGGTGGACAGTTTTGATATAATGAAAATGGTGGCACCTATTATTAATCAGTCTATAACCATTATTCTGCAATGTGATACCCTCTAACACTGAGGGAGAAAACAGGTAGCCCATAAGGAAAGTAAAGTATCTAATTAACTTTTTCTAAAACTTCTTGGGTTTTACACATATTTTGGAGACAATGAAGAAATAAATTTATTGAAATGTTACATTTTTTCTTGCTATAGTGCATCTGCATCTGGTAGAACTAGATATATGTTTTCCAGTGAATTATCACCTCTTTCAACTAAGGATAATTTTTTTTTAAATTTGAAAAATTTTTCCACCACTGAGGCATTTATGATCAGTCTTATGTCTAAAATAAAAAGCCTTTTTTGGCTAGTATTTATTGAAGGAATTCATCGTACCACATTTTTCTTGTCTCGTTACAAAAAATAGATTACTAAAACCATAACTCTGCATAAGGCTGCTAAATCTAAGATAAAAATTTGGTGCCAGGTATTCCAGTGTTAATACAGAAAAATTCCATATTATCAGTGGATTTGTACTAGTGCAACAAAGCCAAATCAGCCAATTAAATGGAGCAAAGCAACTTAATTTATATGCAAAGCATTTCAAGTGGACCTGATTCTGCATTCTAGGCACACTCTAACCAGCTACAGACATCAACAGAAGCTTCAAGTAAGCATGGAAAACTGTACCGGCCTGTTATTAATAAAGCAAGAATGATGAACTTCCCTTTGAAATTAACAATTTTAATGAGATCCAACATACATGTAAATGTATACTCAGGGATTACCATTTATACTGTGACACTTTCCAAATAAGGAAGCTTTCCCTTGTCCTCCCTCCCCAACCTCTCTCTTTAATACTTTTATATTTAATACTCATTAGGCCATTGAAACAATCCCTTCACCAGGTAATAAATCCTGGCAACCTGATAACCCTGGTAAATGCTTCATCATCTGTATTCTCCCAGACAGGTAGATATATATCTACATAGATGTAACTGGGCAAACACTGGGTGGTCAATATTTCATACTAAAAATACATGAACTACCAATAAAGGTGATATTTACAACGTGCATTACTATCAAACATCAGTTTGCTTGTTGTGCCATAAAGCAAAACAAACAAGAAGTTAAAACTGCTTCCCAAAAACTAAACATTTATACTTAAAAAAACCAAACAAACTAAACCCAAAACATTGCCTCTGTGTTCAAGGAAAACAAGCAACCTTCTATACCATAATAAAAGTGAAGAGCAAGCTGAGTATTTCATCCATCTCTTTACACACCACTCTGGGCACCAACACTTTTATCTCCAATTCCCAAAAATATGACCATAAAAAGTTTTACTTTAGGGAATGACAGGCTTGCAGCTTGTCTTCTCATCATACCCACAGCAGTACTTCACAGCTGTTTTAATGCCATCTCATCTATTAAAGGAAGACATGTTTCCTCAACAACCTAGCTATTTTGACATCTTAGTTGTTAAAAGACGAAAGAATAATGTCTGCTTGTTTTGTCTGTGTGATGTAAGAATTTTTTTTTCCTTTTTATTTAAGCCACAGTTTGATGTTCACTTAAATTATGCCTGCACATTTTTACAGTACTCTACAGTAGCTCTGTATTATATGTCTGTTGATTACTGCCAGTAAATTCTGGCACATAATGCAAAATAAATTTGTAGCATATCACTTGCATTTAACATCTCAAATGCAGTAGAAAAGACTTAAGTCAGAAGCTGCTTTTACGCAGCTGTCAACATTTCAGGCTGATTTATGACTTTCACCTGTGAAGACCACAGAAAGTAACATTAGGGGAAAAAATCATAAAGTGAAGGCATTACTATGTTTGTGATGCCTCACAGTTACCCAGAGTTATTTGCTCCTCATGTACAACGAAAGTAAAAAAAAATGATGGTTTGGGCCCTTTTATAGCAACTTTACTCCAACAAGGCTACTGTATTTTAATCAGATGTCAAAAGCTAAAGCCCTGCTGGAGCATCAAAGTCTTTGGGAGCATGCAAGAAGCCTGACTGTCTATTATAATAGAAGTTGTACACATTTAAGGACCACAAATTGTTATATGTATTACAATAAAAAAATGGGTTATTAATAAAAATGCAAATTGTTACCTTGTAAGACCATGCTCTGATCAAAAAAGTTTCCTGCTTTAGAATGTGTAGTATTCACTTTATACTATAGTGAGTCATTAAGCCTGTGCCAGTTGAAAAACACTACTTCTATTTAACACCTGAAACTATAACCACACAATGATTACAGTTTTAAAAACATTTTATGGAAAGAAAACGTAAAGAAAAAACATGCCATCGATTCCAATATAGCAATGCTACCTTGCATAAGGTACGGTATCTATCCTTAGATCTTATATGACTTTACTTACTGTATTAAAAACAAAGCAATTTATATCTGGAAAGTTACACACTGAGTACTGGGAAACACATTTTACATCACCTTCCACCCTGTGTCTTAAATTACTCTGATGACTGAAAAAGTGAATGGACCTTTTTTTGGTGGTGGTGGTTTAAATCTTAACTAGGGAATCTGTATTGAAGCATAGTACAGTAACTCTGGAAAAATGTCACTGCCACACCTATTTGACATTTCAATTACTCCTATACAAAGTCTAAGTACACAAGAATAGTAACTGCTTAAATAACTTCTCAGATTTGTAAAGTGAATTATACCCCCTGCTGTTAACAGTATTTTGTTTTCTGATTTGCCCATTTCCATACAGGTCTGTAAGAACTCCCAATTACCCCAGCCATTCAATCATCCATGATAACAGGCATTTTATCCGCATCTTTTCCTACGACCATGCTTTTTCAAATTTCCATTTTATTTCACTTTGATGACAAATTGCAAAAACTTAATTTCAATCCTGCTTGCAGTTCTAACATCAGCCT
>JAWWLV010000045.1:36006518-36066007 GCA_035041135.1 Platyrinchus mystaceus | reverse complement strand
ACGATTCAGAAAGAGAAAACCTATCACTGCAGGTGTTTCATCTACAGATGTTTCAAGAAAGGATGGCTTAAAAATAAACTAATTCTAAAATGATAAGCCATGCCAGAACCATGAAGCTCATGCCACCTTTCTTTTCAATTACAAAGCCTGACTGTAACTAGAAAACTACTTTAAAAAAGAAAGCCTCTGTAACTGCCCAAACGGGGGTCTCCACAGTGACCTTACCTACCATAATAAGGGCCTCGACAGGAACCCAAGGGGCTATAACAACATGAGTAAATACAAATCAAGACTGAATCTTGTTCTGCAGGAAAACTAGTTAGGTTTGCCCGGTCGCAGGGTATAGACCTACTGCGACTCAGCTACAGAGGTGTAAACGTATTCACGTTACATGAAATCACATCCCGTCACGTTTTTGCTTCAGATAATAGAATAAAATCAAACCAGCACAGAAGTCCCACTGCTGGCAAGGCTCTGTCACACAAGGGCACACGGCAGCCAAACACAGACGGAGTCTCCTCTCCGGGCCTGCCCCGACATAGACCGAGCAGACGGTCTGCTTCACTCTTGCCACCCTTGGAAATTGGCTCGTTACCCTCGTCCCTCCCCAAGCCGCGCTGGGGCATCTCCTGACCCGCAGCCCGCAGCCTTCGCCGCCCCGGCGGGCGCGCAGGCGAAGCGCTCCGCTCACCTGCCGGCGGCCCCGGCTAACCCCGGCCCGGCCTTCCGCACGGCCCAGCCCGGTCCGCCCCGCAGCCCGCGGCAGCTCCGCCCGTCCCCGCTCGCTCCCACGCGGCCCTTCAGCCTCGGCGCCCTCCAGCCGCTCTCCCGACACCAGCCGGTGGCGCGGAGCGGGCAAGGACTCGCGGTTCCCCAGAGCCTCGGCAGCTCCGCCCTGCCAGCGCCAACCTTAAGGGGACCCTAAGCGAGAGGCGGCAGCGGGAGGCGAGGCCCGGCCTGTGCTCACCGACCGACCGGACTTGGCGGCCGCTTCTCCGCGCCGCAGCCCTTGTCCGGGCGGCCGGCGGAGCCCTGCGCCCCTCTGCGGCCCCGCCGGGGCCGGGCGGCGCGGAGCCCGCGGCATCACCCGCCTGGCGGCTCCGCAGCCGCCGGGTCCTAGCGCCGCCTCGCCCGAAGTTCGGCGAGGGGGCTGTCAACTTCGGACCAAGTTGGGTTTGAGGCGACGCGGCCGCTCCGCTACCTTCGCTCGCCGTGGAGGACGTAGGAGCTGCGGAAGAAGCCCAGCAGTTCGTTCTCGATGAGGGCGTTGTAGATTATCTTGAGATTGTAACTTCTTTGCACCTCCAGGCTGCGGTTGAGGACCACGACGAACACCTGTGTCTGGGGGTAGAAGAAGGTGCGGGCCACCCGCACGCCGCCAGCCAGCTTGTCCTCGGCCACGCGGACCGCCTCGATGTGCATGCGGTGGGCGTGCAGCACGATGTACCGGCTGGCGTTGCGCACCTCCAGCTGCACGTTCACCTCCCCGCTGAAGGTGAAGTTCTCCATGAAGGCGCTCAGCATCAGGTTGTAGTGCAGCGGCCGCAGGTGCCGCGGCAACCGCGGCCGGGCCCAGAGCGGCAACTCCTGCCGCCGCTGCCACTCCTCCTCCTCCTCTTCCTCGGCCGCTTCCCCGCCCCGCGCCTCCTCCTCTGGCCGGCCGGGGGGCTGCCCCGCACCGGGCGGCTGCCGGGCCGCCCCCGACAGGCTCCCGTTGCCGCTGGCCCGCGGCGGGCCGTCGGCGGCGGCGCCGCACTCCTCGAAGCGGACGCTAAGCAGCACAGCGATCATGGTCACCGCCAGCAGCGCCAGGATGGAGACGGCGAAGCCCAGGACTAGCCGCTTGTGCACGGCGATGTGCCGCTCCGTGGTGCGGGGTCTTGGCCCCGCCGCCTCGGCCCAGGGTCCCGGCGTCAGTCCCTGGCTGCCGTTCCGCAGGGCGGCCTCCTCCTCGATCATCATGGGGTTGACGTGCGGGCGCTTCTCCCGCTTCTCCTCCAGGGCCATCACGGCAGCGCCGCCCCCACCTCCCGCGGGGCCGCCGCCACCCGAGGGGGCCCCGAAAGCATGGAAGACTCCGAGGCAGGGGGGCTCTCAGCCCAGGTGGGACGCACCGCTCCTCACTTCCCGACAAACTGCATCACCCTGGCAGCCGGGAGCCCCGCCGGGGAGCGGCTCTCGGGCGGGGGTACGGGACGAGGTCGGGTCAGGTCGGGCAGGAGGCGGCGGGCGCTCTCCGCCGTCCGGCCGCCGGGGCCGCGACGCGCAGGCAACTTGTGCGGCTTCTGCGGGGCACTTCAGCACATGCCGGCGAGCACACCTCGGCGCCAAGGGGGAGGGCTCTGCCGCCCCGGCCCCCCCGCTAGCACCGCCGCCCGCAGGGAGCTCTCTTTCCCCCGCGTCCCGAGCTGCCGGGGCCGGGGTCGGGCTCCTCGCCCGGCCCCGGCAGCACCCGAGCCATGCGCGCCCCCGGGGCGCCGCCGCGCAGGTCGAGCCGTCCCCGCGGGGCTCGCCCGGCACCGGAGCAGTGGCAGCGGACAGCGGCGTGGGCCGGGCCCGTCCTCCTCTTCCTACGAGCGGGTCGGGCTCCGGAGAGTCGCTCCTCACGGCTCCTCTTGTTTTCTCTTTCCTGTCTCCTGCAGGTACACAGCAGTCTCCCGGCTGGATCGAGCAGAGGCGGCTATATATAGGCACTGGGGAGAGGCGAAGGAAGGGAAGGGATGGGAAGGGGGGAGAGGCGGGCAAGCCCCGCCACCCCTCGGCTTCAGCGGCTGCTCCGGCTGCCGGCGGTGACGGCGGCGCCCCGGGGGAGCGGGCGGGGGCGGGAGGCGGGGGCGACGCGGGGATGAGGGAGGCTTTCCTCCGGTGTGTCACACGCGGCGGCTCCGGGGGAGGTCGCTGAGGCGGCGGCGGGAGCCCCGGCCGGGGCGGGCGGAGAGCGAGGGCCGGGCAGCCGCCGAGGACGGGGCGGCTGCGAAGCCTCCGAACCGCAGGACTGCCCGGTATTACACGCAAATGCGTGTGCTCGCCACATAAATATTGAACGCCCTTACTGTGTCGTATTTATAGAGACTTAATGAAGAGCCGCCGACTACGTGTTTGGACGACAATAGTGCTGTCATACTAACGTGGGGATGGAGCTCAGAAAAGGATAAATACTCCTACTTAAATCGATAGGATTAATATGCCGAGAAAAAAATCGCTCCGTAAGCTCTGGCTGGGACGCTCAGAAATCTCCCTGCCATTACTCCGCGGACCCAGGACTGCCAGTGCTGAACCCCGCTCCTCAGCTGGAGGGATTTTAAGAATATGTTAAATGCTGCCGGGGGTAATATAGCAACACTTTGCTTGAGTAGCCCTTGGAGAGAACCCAGGTCTGGAAAACCGAATCAGCCCACTTCTTCCACCTGTCCCCAAACTTTTGCACGTAGGGACTGCAGAAACACAGAATTAACATATACAGCGGGGATGTAGATCAGTGTCTGAAAGCATCTCTGTTCCCCTTATTTTGCTTGCATACTTCAAAACCTGCCTCTGTTCATTTTCTTTTTTGAAGCTCTTTAGCTCCAGTCTTGTAAGCAGTTACAGATGTCTCTATCCACGGCATTCAGTCCCGTGGAATCTACAGGAATATATGCTGTACGTCAAGTTAAATGCATACATAACAATTTGCAGGATAAAGGCCTTATTTTCCATACTGAAAAAAAAAAGAAAAAAAAATAAGAATCAAGTCCTACACTTCTTTCATAAGCCAAGCAATTCTGCAGAGTTTCATGAAATGTGATGTATTAGCCATTTCACTTCAGGAGGAAATGCCTGATCTGTTTTCCCTGGATCTACGACATCTTCTGGAAATGTTACATCACTTGGCATGCTGTTGTAGAATACGAATGATCACTTACTGACACTCAAACCAATTTTAAGTCTAAGGATTACCGGTTTAAATATAAGGAATTTACTACCTTCCTTATATACTCCTTATATTTTCTTATATATTCCTATAGAAGGATTGTATTTAGCTCTACTGTCCCTGGAAGGAAATGAGCATGGTCTAAAAAATGTTTGTGACCTTAACTATTCTTAATTATAAGTATGGTGATACACTTGCTAATTGTATTGGTACATCCTAGGAGGAATAAGATTTTGCTCCATAACTGGCATTCCCACATATTTCCTCTGGTGATATTTGACTGCCCACCTGTTACAACAGGTCAAAGAACAGAAACACTTTATTATCCAAAAATAGCCTTCATTATTTGTTGACTGAAGTCTAAAGCAGAAAAGTAGAAAACTATTGCTATGTGATTTGGGGAAAAAAAAATAAACTGACACGGCAAACTAACATCTAAAGCTACAGGTTTAAAATGCCAGTTTCTTTATGTTTCATTAAACCCTTTAAAAGTGGCCACAAAAGGAAGTGTCTGAGTGCTTTTAAAATTTTGTATGCAGGCTGTCAGTATCAGGCATTAGTAAGATAGGCAGTATTTCCCTCTGTTGCTCTCTGCATTTGATTTTTAAGTTATGTTTGTTCCCATCAGCAGTGTATGGAGACGTTCAGGCAAAGATGTGATTGAAGAGTAGAAGTAGCCTGGAATACACTGGAACAGTATGTGTCATTTATAAATATTTTTAATTTTTAATCACATTTTTAATTAAATACATTTTTTAAATACAGCTTTCACAGGTTAGGGTTTTTGTGAAGCCTGCTCAGAAAAGCAGTGAGTGGGAGGCAGTTGGGCTAACCAGCTCTGCCACTTTTAAAGGGGGATGTACAACTGTTTGTGTGACAACACAGGAACATCATTCTGGCCTTCTTGATGTACAAATAGCAAATACATAACTCTGCAGGCTGAGATCTTCCAACCCCAGCCAAGGGAGTCAGTCACACAACTTAGCTTTGAGAATTTTGGTCTATAAATTGAAGGGCCAGTACTGGGAGAGGGTACGTAAAAGGTTTAAGGTGCATGCTAGTAAGAAGTCATGAGGCTGATTCCTTTTAAGCCAAGTTGAAATAGCACTTAAAATACTTGCACAAGGCATGAGTGATGGGAGTTAAGGCTGTTCATATTCACCTCCAACTTTTGTCATTGCTCAAACAGAGCACTGAGAGGTTTCCAACCCCTCTCCACCTCTCTTTGGGCTTTTTGTCACTCTGGAGACTTACAATAAGAAGGTGCAGCTAGGTACTGTGTACACCTCAACTCATCCATCATTCTAAAACTTCACATTACTAGATTAACCTCTTTTCATATTAGTAATGACAGGTTTCTAAAACGTAGCTTGACAAGATACAGGTCAAGGGAGGTATTATTAATTTGTTCTCAAATGCTACTCTCTGCAAGTAGCTCTGTGTACACACAGATATATAGCTGTTTTGCTGAGAAAATACAAAGGCATGGGGCTCCCAAAAAAACAACCTGTGTACATCTAGGGAAAATTCCTTGGTTTTTATTTGTCCACAGTTACAAACATAGATGTGGATTGCAACTCCCTTGGTCTTTCTGCAAAGACTGTTGGAAAATACATCGGATCATCGATCATTTTTTCAGTAAAATCCGAATAATGACGCCCTGTTGTTCAAAATTTCCCCTAGGCCATCAACATGTTGTATGCAACCTCATTTTATGAGCTTATAGCTTAGGGTTTCACATACTCATATAAAATACGAGTATGTCTCACCTTAACTGAATTGCTATGAAGATGGCCCTCCCTAGACAAGTATCAGAAGAAACATGTATATACTTCAGACAGCACAGTTTCCAATTCTATACCAGCTTGTAGCATGGCTAGTAAAGAGCTGATGAGGGACCCCCATAAAGCTGTAGTTTATGTTACATTAAGATTGCACACAACACCTCTCAGTATTCACACTGGTGCTTTACAGTCCTGGAAGAAAAGCTCTGTAAATGAGCAACTTCATTGTATATCATGCAGCTGGGTACAGTTCATCCAAACTGGGGATCAGCACATTACAGTTTTCTGAGTCTGCCCAATTATTGCTGCTTTTTAACCCCAATGATCCATCCTTCATTCATCTGAGTATAGCAGAGGTTTACAGACAGCCTTTATCATACTGACTCCACTCACAAAAAAGCCAAACCAAACAAACATTAAAAACCCAAACAAACAAAAAACCACAAACAAACAAAAAATCCCAAATATGGTAAAGGGCTCAAAAACTGTCCTTCTATGCAAAGACAAAAATCAATGGGAATTTATATTGGGAAGAATTGCAAGGGGGAAATACTGCATCAGCCCACATCAGTCAGTGCTCCACTGATCCTTTCAGCCTCATTCAGGCATTTCCCTGGTCATAGTTGGATTCTGCTTGCATACTTCAAAGTCAAGGTTACCCATAGGTCTTAACCCCTCCTATTTAAGTCCTAAAGTGGACTACAATTCATAGCCTGCAAACATACTAGTCAAAAAACATCAGTAAGGTAACTTCTCAAAGTATTATGAACTGTTCACTTCTCACAGACACAGATCCATGTGGCTGTTACTTACAAGACCAAGTAGGGGCTGACTGTTTCCAAGTCACACAGGTAACCAGCGAAGCAAAGAAGAAATTATCAGTCCATCATCAATGGCTTTTCAGTTATGACTAATTTTCCAAAGAAGTGGTGCTGCCTTATAGAGGACAGATGAGTCCTCTTGAGGCTTACAAACAGGCCAGAAGGAGTCGATTGAGACAGTGGTCCTACTTTTAGTTATATTGGGGTTGGTTTTAGTTTGGTTTGGGTTTTTTTTCCAGAAGACATTTTCAGTAACATGTCAGGTTTAACATATGGCACTGGGGAATACACCTTCTGTTTAGTTTAAAAATTGCTGCTAAGAAAATCGCTACGGGAAAGACTTTCTAATTAAAAGTGAAAACACCGGATTGTAAAACAAGCTGACACACAGTGATTTGTGTTGGCTTAAACATACAAAGAAAAGGAACATTCCTTCCATCATTTTCTGCTCCTTCACCCGCGTATCACCTGTACAAATGACCTTCTTTCTTACTTGAGTTCATTGGCATTAAGTACTATTTATGTTTAGTGTATAATTAGAGATGTCCAGATGACTAGGTAAGGCTTTATCTTGTACAGGTTTTGTTTTTCCTTATTTAAAGGAACAGATATATGAGGAAGGGGCTTGGTGCTGGTCTGTGCTGTGAGTAAAGTCCTATCTAATGAGAAGCTGTAAATTTGTGACAGGATAGAGAGGCTCCCTAGTAATCTGCATCCTTCTCTTCCCCTCCTTCCTTTCTGTCTTATCATCACCTCTTTGTTTTCTGTCACCTCTCAAGTTGGAAGGAACATCAGAGTATGCATCAGTAGAGCATTGCTTGTGCACCACCAGGCCCTTGTGACCCCCTGCTGCTTCCCGTTCACCTTGTGCTTTGAAGTCATACCATCGCCACCCTTTGTTGTGAAATTTTCTTCCTGTATATTTCAATCCTTTTAAACTACTCAGTACTATCCTACAAAATTATACTTTCTTTTTCCCCCAAAACCCAGCATTTTCTTTCTCAAGTTTTAGGATAAAAATATGAGAAATAAATATTTTAAATTTTCAATTTAGGTGGCTGAGATATATTCTTTTCCCCAGATGTTCTGTTTTCGTGTTTATCCATATCTCCTCAGCAACTGATTTTTCTTTTCTTTGTTTCATTTCTTTTTCTTCATTTCAGCAGTAATTTAAGAAGGAAAACAAGTTTTCCACTAGCAAGTTTTAGTTAAAGTATATTTCAATATCTTTACAACGTGAGTGGGGAGGGTTTCAGTGTTTTTAAACACAGCTTCTTGAAGACATTTTTTTTTCCATGCATGAACTATTTCAATTCCACAAGTTCAATAATGCCGTGTTGTTAGTAGTGGAATGCATAGCATAGATATAATACTGTTTGTTTCTTTCACTGAATAATTACACTTAAAACTGGCTAATTGGAATCAATTAGTAGTAAGAAGTTTGTCTCAGGGGAGGAAGAAGAGTTATTTATGGAAACTCCAGATTATGTAAGGAACCAACATTTCCATGCCTAGAATGTGTCTTATCTGCTGCACTTTTTCATTAAAAAATACCAGGACCATGGTAGTGGGCAAGGCAAGTGTTTACTTCCATTAAAATTAAACCACATTTTTTAAAACATTTGTAGATAATCTCTTCATCCATTTAATTCTAAAATACATATTCAGACTTCTGGTACTGGATTTCCATACAGGATTTCAGTACAGTTTAGTGCATTTTGTAAAGCATTATAAATATCCTGTGCTCTTTTGTTTCTGTCAGTATCCCATTTCCATTTTACAGGGCAAAAATATGGATGTTTCCTCACGAGTCTCCTCATTCAGCTAAGCTAGAGCATTCCAACTTATTCAGGAATACCTGTGCTTTAGAATCACCTGCCTCAGCCTCATATTTGTGTCCAGTAGATATTATATGAATACGTGAATGTATTTTGTCAGCTCCACCGTAACCATTTGTACTCTGCTGCGGACTCCCTGAGTAATTGTAAGGATATGCACTGATCTTCACCTTCACCCTTCACTGATCACCTACACTGATCTTGACAATCAAAATACCGTAGGGATTTGTGATTTGCCAAATGTCCTGGATAAGCAACAAATAGGCAATTTTTGCAGAAATGTGGCCAAAATTTAACAGCTGTGGGAAATACAGTCTGCAACAATCCTTCAAGAAGAATGATCTGTAAAAACAATCACAAGCATCTACAAACAGAATCATTGTGAGATTCCTCAGCCCAAATGCTGATTGATCCCAAATTTTCTCTGAATAAAGACTGCAAGGAAAAGGTCAGCGTGTGTTTAAGGTTGCTGTGATTTTATAATTGATTACAGCAAAGCACTTTGGTACATGCTGAAACATGGCTTTCCTTGGGCTAGCCTTTAAAATGGAGCAAGTGCCAAAGTGGAGTCATAAATGAGGGGGACAAATTATGAAGGGGAAAGAAGTTCAGCTGACTGGGGAAGATCAGTTGCCTCAGTGCAATTCTTGGCCAAAATTTGTCTGGGTTTGATTTTACGGAGATCCCGAGGATTAGATACTTCCATTTCCTTACACAGTTAATAATGTGAACCAATCAAATGAGGTCTTTGAATGTAGAATACCAGTTACTGATTAAAAAACAAAACCAAAAACAAAACAAGTAACTGTTCACAGTGATAAAACTAATCTAAATGCATCAACAGCACTTTAACCTATGTTTGAAATACGTGAAAATATCGTACTTAGTAATGATTCTAGATTCCAGTCTTTCAAGCTACCTGTGGGTCAGTCGATTTCCACGTTGTAAATCTGCAATTTCATTAAGCATCAAAATACATTACTGTCCCAGTTAGAGCAGCCCGGTCCAGTTCATCACTGTGTGGGTGTGACCCAAACTGTGTATTCTAAACCCTCTGTGTCATTTCCCAGGAACTGTTAACAATAGATCATTTGCAGCAGCTGCCCAGAGCACACCTGACCCCTCAGGCTATAAGCTGGGTGCTAAGAGGCCTGTGAGATAGGAGGATGTTCCTGTCCTCACACCCACAACTCACAATCACCCATTGTGGAACTCCCCGCCCTGAGGGAGGTGCTGGGCATTCCTGCCTGAACCTGAGTTATACAATCTTGGGGTCTTGGGACTTCTGGTACCACTCCTGGGATCCAGAGGAGGACCACCACTATCGACCAGACTGCAACCACCGCTCTCAACCGGACCGCGACCATCACTCACATCAACAGGTTCTTCCTCTCCTTTTATTTTTGAACTCGGGGGGGCCCACGTGGAGCTCAGCACAGGGGACCAACAAACACCATTCTGCTCATGCCCCAGGGTGCCGGGTTATACATCTGGTCTTTTTTTGGGTTAAAACCAATTGTTCATCTGTATAATTGTGTTTATTGTATTATTTTTATTAAATTGTAATTCTGACTTGTAATCTCTTTTGAGTTGGGTTAATTTCTCCTGCCGGTTAGCCTTTAAACCAGCATACCTGATCATTTGATGGGCCTCAGAGCACACTACCAGGTATTCTGTAATACCACTCAACTTGTAGAAAATATTTCATGATAGTTTTAAGGGTTTTTTGTTCTTAATGCATTGGTACTATTCTGAGTTTGTCTCTGCAAGTAAACTCCTGCCCCCTATCGCTCTTAATGGTGCTGATGCCATAGGCATACATCTCAGAAGGATTAAAAATATTATAGCTATTCTGGCAATAAAGAGATTACCCAGATGCAATGTTTTTCGCTATGTTGTAAGCTTCAGGTCATCGGTCTCAAGAACAGCCATGGCTGCTATTTTCTTATTAGAAAAGTATTAATCTGACCACTCACGTAGAACTCGCATCCCAAAAGGAGTTTCACAATTAAGATGTTTTTGGTGAGAATTCAAGTGGCAAGATTTAACCCCTGTTGGTATAAAATTCATTATCACAGAACTCTCTTGTTTTAAATAATTTGTTTATGAAATAAGACCAGAGCACTCAAAAGCAAAGGCAGAAAAATTTAACAATCAAAATGTTCCAGTAGAAAATTCATTCACATTGTAGACAATAAATAATTCCTTGTGTCATATCTCTTACCAACATGACTAATGACTGAAAAGAAGTTTTCAGTTTTTAGTTCATTTGAATTCCTTTATTCCTAAGAGAAGAAAATTAATTAACTACATTTTTATCACAATTATCCTCCTTAAGATTCTGGAGCTGTGATAAGTAGATGACCTGTGTCTCGTTCATTCTCTTAAAAACTTAACTTTTGATGTGGGATGGGGCAATGAACCATCTTTGCTGCTTTCAGGCTTTTCACAAAATAAAATTTAACTGACAATAAAGGAAGCGTGCTCCTAATTAAAATAATATTGATTCAGCATATGGTATTTTGCCTTTGGTTTTCACTTTTTATTAGCCAAGTTGTCACTTTTCTCTTTAGTGCCACCTTGTGGGTCAGCCAGTTATAAAAGCACAGAAATCTCTCCTGTACTAAAAATAATTGGATCTGGCATTCAGAGCACCATGGGGAGAGGAGGAGGTTGTGGTTTAGGGTACCTCTTTTTTAAGAAAAAAACCCAATAATGTATGAAGAAAATTGTTTTCTATTCATTTATAATAGGTATGCAAGAAGACAGGACGATCTCTCTGGGATTGAAAATAATGGGATCTACAGAGAAAAAAAAATCAATGTTCATTTACAGGATAATCATCAAACTTACTTGGACAATGTAAGTGGCAACTTCTGACTTGTGTGATTTTTGCCACAAGAAAAATGCTTCTGTATCTTACTGCCATTAGTTTTGCAACATCTTTTCAAGAGAAGTAAAGCTAGATAATTGTAAACTCCCACTAATCCTACTTTCAGAAAAGATGAATTATCAGATACTTCATCGTAACATATGTGCTTGTGAAATTCAGGGTGGATTTTCACATACCAGCTTCAGATTCTTCTGATAAAGCACAGAAATTCAAAATCATATCTAAAAATTAAAAGTGTCATGGGACATGTCTACTGCAAGGTACATTCAGGCTAAGACTTGGCTGCACTGTGGTGACAATAAGTTTTTTCTAATACCGCACTAATAACTCAACCCCTCACCTTACAGAATGGCACAAACACATCCTCATTCATTACTTGAAGGAACTATGGACAGTGGAATTATGGTCAGTTTGTCTTCTTGAAAGGAGCAGAGAGAATGTTTCTGGTTTCCGATTTTTAAAGAGCCCTTTCTGTTCCTTTTATTAATCATTTTGTTGTGTTTTTTTAATGCTGGCAACTTTGAAAGTATAAGAAAGAAGTTTTGCTATGTTATAAGCCCGCAAATAAAGCATCTTTGTCATTTTATTCTGCATACACATTAAAAGTGCTTTAAGATTACAGATTCTGGGTTTTAACTAGCCAGCTCCTTTGCATTCTCTCTTACTAAATACAGATTTATAAAGGAAAATAAGTCATCCCTGAAAATCTCTGAAATTTAATCAAGTAGTCATATACCAGATAATCTTGCTAGTAAGGAGAGGGGTGATTTTAAATAGTAGCTGTAAGGTAAACATATGCAGGTATTCTTCCCGAGAATGCCAAGGCTGTTGAAGGATTAAAAAGAAGGGTTTTTTCATATGCAAGGACCACATTTTTATGATAGTGCGTGCATTGGACTCCAGGGGCAAAAGGCAAAGCCGCTCCTCCTCCAAAGCTTTTTCCTCCACTCTCTCTGGCCCAAGGAGGCCTTGTACAAGTCTGCAAACATGTTACCCCTCAGGAAACCAGAGAGCAAGGCTGACAATATCTCTTGCTATGCCAGGCAGGGGGAAAGCATTGAAACTGCCTTTGAGAAAGAGCCACCACTTCAGGCAGAAAGCCTTCCTAGCAAACCAAGTTCTAACTTCCCGTTACAAATTCTTCCGGAAATGCATCTATTCCTACAGTAGCTCTTGAGTTGTACTGAAATTAGAATATGATCAGAACAAGTGATAGAAAATATAAGACAGTGGAAAATGCAGTATCCCATGACCATATATAGCCATTACTTAGATTGAAAGAGACTAAGGAGCTGCACAGGAGCATATGCCCAGTAGGGCATTGAGGTTCAGTGAAATTTTCCAAGTCTGAAAAGCCCAGTAAACTCTCCTACCAATAAGTAGGTACATGTCCAGCAATTTCTCTGAGTTTTAAATAAGTTCAAACACAGTAAATTCAGCTCAAACAGTAGGAGGGTGGTCCAACATGCAGCTCACTAGCCCATACTGTAGAAAACTCAGCAGCTGACTTCCCAGTACAGTCACAGCCTTCTTCCATAACCCCTGTATTCCTGTACCCCTTTGCTAACATCATCCCTTCAGACAGTGCAAAAGCCTTTGAGGAAAAGAGCTATTAATGACTGTATGGTGTCTGGATGCTACATCCCATGAAAACACTGAAATAGCAATGTCTTGGATAGCCTATCACATTCCAAAATTTGCTGTGAGCTGAAAAGCCACCCACTGCAAAACACTGACGGGCAAATGCTTCTCTACTGAGCAGAAGGAGGGGGGAAAGGAGTTGCAATAAGGTTGAGTGAAGAATGAGACACAACAAGTGAGAGAGGTCTCACCCTGTGCTCACATCTCAGCAGTTGCTGAGGATACAGCTGTCTCTGCATGACTCCACCATGCATCAGTTATTCTTATTACTCTTTTCCCTCCCAAACCTTCACATAGACCAGACTATGATCAGTTACCAGGTGCTTCTACATAGTTACCAGCACCATAAGACATACACTGGTAATCTGCCTCTCTGAAAGTTGCACTTACTGGACTGAGAAATGGCCGCATGCTTAAAAATGGGATTTGAATATATGTTTGGGGTTTTTTTTATACACATGGAATCTTGAAATTCTGAAAAATCATCAGTGAAGTTTAAATGGTGAGAGTGAGTGTAATCACATAAAACAAACACTCTAAAGAGAAAAGTAATGGGATACCCAGGACTGCAACCACTGATCACACAGAAGGTCCTTGTGCTATTTTGGGGAAGTACTGAAGAGAACCACATTCCATTTTCTATGAGGATGCATCAGAAATAATATACATGCACCACCAGCTATGCTTCTGTCAGGCCAGTCTCCTACGAGACTAAGTGTGATGCCCCTCAGCCCCAGCTGTGTGCAGGCTGACCATCTCATTGGCAGCTATGCTCACAACTAGCCAGGTCCCACGAGTCAAACAGCGACAGAATCCAGACCCCAGTTTTCAGGGATTTGTCCATCTTGCCTGCCCAACTCCTCAGACAGATGTTTTCTCATATACCTCCCTTCCTGAAGAAGCTGCTCAATTTGCTTTTGAGAAGTTATGGAAATAAACCATTTCATACAGTTTTATTTGAAATGCAAGTTCTCCAGACACCAGGAAATTCCAATTTTAACACTATATGGATATGCAGATGGCAAACTTAATTTTCCTAGACTGCAGGATAGAGAAGACTAGCAGTGTCACCCTGCTTCAGCAAACACTAGAGCCTTGCCTTTGCAGTACTTTTAGTATGTCTATATAGCACAGCATCACCTGGAAGAGCTGTGATCCAGCTGGGGTAAAGAGATTTAGCTGCTTCAAACACCATGCTGTTCAGACTGTTCCAACATGTTTTTCAGCAAGACTACCTGTGCAAGAGCAAGCACCACAGAGTTGTCACACAGTGCTGTCATCAGAGGTAGCCTCAGGGTCTCTGCAGAGCACTGAGCTGTACTGCACAGCTGAATGTCACTAAGACAGCAGAAGCCTGCTCTAAGCAGCAGAAGCCTGCTCTACATGCTTGCAGTGAAGACAAGCATCCCCATCCCATGCGACCTTATCCTACCATAGCAGTACCATCCCCCACAGATAACAAACAGCTCAAAGCCACACCCTGTAGATGCAAGGGTTTGCAAACTCAGTTATGAACCCCTACTCTAACTTCAGGCACTCTAGCCTAGCCCATTCAGGTGGGAGCAGGGATTTCCATAACTGTTCTTTCCTGCTAGCTTTAGATCAAGCAATAGCAAATCATCCCACCGTACCTCTCCTTCTTCTGTTGCGACTTCCTAGCTCCCTGCTTGACAGTCTTCCTCTCCACATAGCTTTTCCCACCACTTCTGTCAGCCTGTATCTCTGAAGCCTCTTCAGGGCAGCCTGCAGCCTCATTATTTGCTTCTCCATGATGCCTGGGCAGCTGTCTCATACAGCAGCTGGTTTAGATCCACAGCTTGATATCAGCTAGTGGAGGTAATGAAGCCATTCACTAACCTTTCCTTAAGCTGTGGGCAGACATGGTGTACTTATTCCATCTCAGTAACTGAGGGGTTTAGGAGCACCTGTAGGATATCATCCCACATATGGGCCAGCATGGAGTCCAGGTGCCAATGAGCTTTACAGACACATCTTTACCAACAGCAGAAGGAAGGTTAAATCTGGGTGAGATTTTGGAAGGAGTGTCTTCTTTTTACAAATGTCTTTTTGTTCCCCTCCTCCCCAAAGCTGATGCTTTTTGCTTCAACCACTTCATCCTACTTTAACTCCCCTGTCAGTGTCCAAACGTCTCACCTCAGTTTTAGTCTCCATTCCTCAGACTCCTCATCACAGCATCAATCTCCTGGAACACCTCAGTGCAGAAAATCATGACGTGACATTTACAAATAAAATTTTTATGTGAGATTTCCAATGACACCTCAGATCTCAGCACAAGGGCCTAACAGTCTTTGTACAGCTAAAATATAGCAAAGCAATTTTTTTCTGTAGTTTTAATTCTGAAATGCATCATAGCAGAGTACAGTTTAAATATAAACAGAGAACACTGCTCAGTTGTAGTCTCTCAGAATTAACTTTCTCAAGAAATATTTTTAAGGCTCACAAATCATGTGCAAGGTCTTTTTCCAAAGGAGAATTTTTCTTGGATCCATTTAGTAGTTGAAGGTTGTGTCATATGTCACTGGAAAGGTAATTTTTCCTAGTTTATGAAAAATGCCTTGAATTTGACTTTGCTGTCACAGGGGAATAATGATATCTATACAGGTAATAAACTGGCACCCAGAGATTGCTATTGGTAGCTTTGCAAGAAGTATACAATTTTATGGAGGATGATAGGAAGTAACAGGGTGAATTAATATCAAATATGCAATTTATTTCTATAATGTCTACATGACTCAGGTTTCCAGCATTTGTAATATTCTTTTAAATATTAATAGTTAAAGCATAACAAACAGAAGATCATTTTAGAGGAACTAATGCACAGCTCTGTAAATTTAGTAAATGATGGCTATTAATGTTCTCTTTTGTCTTCCAGACAGAAAATCAAAGCTATTTAAATTAAAGGATGCATATAAAATCAATGTATGTTGATAAGGTGTGCACATTAACGATAATGTTTGCAAACATTCTCTGTAGCTTGCATATATAATCTTCTCTTTCTGAATAGTTGGATACATTAGCTGGCATCATCAAGAGCTTCTTAATTTTTTTCCTTTGTTTTCTTCAAATTATTAATTTTTAAGCTTGTATGGTAGAAGTCTAGAGGAGTCTGTACTGGTACAGGTGTTATGGTGTCACAGCCACATGTGCTCTTGGACAAGTGGGATGTACCCATGCAGCCTGTTTGCCCATGCTGAGGCTGGGAGCTGAGGAAGCTGGTTCATGGTGCTGAGCTAAGATTTGAACACAGGGAGGCCCCACAGCTGAGGTCAGCCAGCCTTCACCCCACTGCCAGGGAACGACCACCGTCAGCTCCTGCCTCTAGCTAAGACTCCCACCAGCCCACGGGACGCTTTCCAGTATGGCACCCCTGAGTGGTTCGTCACAACCATGGGGTTGATCACCGAGTAGTTGGAGCATAGGGTAGCAAGTCAGGCCCCTATGCCTTAGCTGGAGGCAGCCGATCACTGTTCATACGGTGTGCAAGTCCCATGGCATAAGCACTGGAGATTGAGTCCAGAGTGAGAGGAACAAAATGTAGGTGCTGGCTGAGTGGAAAAGAGGCAAGTGAGAATACAAATGTAGGCTGAGACTATGATCAAATGTGCAAAATAGGCCTAGATTTAGCTTAAGAAGTGATTATTGAAATCCTATGTGGTGTATTGAACATGCAGCCTTGGCTCATGAAAACTACAGCAGAGATTCAACAAACTAAAAAGAAGCAAGAATAAACTGGTGATTTTTTTTTTAATTATTATTATCTATTCATTCAGCCATCCATACCTACACCCATATTGTGTAGTTAAAACCAGTTAGAGAATGATCCATGTAAACGCTATTCATTCCATGTGGAGTGATCCAGCTAAGCCTTGTAGCTGGCTCCGTAAGCCTCAGCCTTAACATTCATCATATTTAGCTGTGGTCTATGCAAGTGTAAAAATCCACGCACACCAACTTGCAACAAGTTCGGAGGCCAGACTTCCAATGCAGAACATTTGTCCCTAGGCCCTCTGTTATGAAAAATACTATAGAAAGAATGAAAATAGAATGAGATGGCCTTTTGTCCATCAGTAAGTCATTCAATCAGAAGGGATCCTAAATATCTTGGGAAGCCACCTTGACAGAATCAAAACAGAGGACACGCAAGGCATCGTTCCTCAAACAAAGGGGCTCTGTTGGCTGTGGGCACAGCAGGATGTCATTACTGGGGTGTGCACAGAAAGGTACTGACGCTGAAGTAGCTCCCCAGAGCAGAAACTTCTCAGCAGGTTTTGGGTAAGGCTTCAGCCCAAATACACAGAAGATGAACACACTAAATACAACCATATCAACATGAAAAATCTGGGTTTTTTTCCAGTTTCTGCGTGGGCTGAAGTCCCTTTTACTTCAAAGCAAATGTTTCCCAAATAAAAACCTCAGAATTGATCTTCTGAAAAGCTTCTGTCATATGAATAATTCCACCTTAAGAAAACCACGACATTTCTATTCATCTGTGGTCAAATTTACTGGAAATATCTGAAACACAGTACGTATTGTCAGGAGCTTGACTGGGTGGTAGGAACAGGGGCACAATGGAAGTCACAGCCGCATAACCAGTGCCACATCTAAGGCATATCACAGACTGCAGTTTATTTTATTGCTACCTTCTTGTACTACCTCCCCAAACTGAAGATAAGTATAATAACCATCATCTAAAGGAGTATTTTGTGCCAAATATTGAAATTAATTTCTTGCAAATGGTTTCTTGTGCAATAAAAAATAATTAAGGAAATTATGAAAAAAATATATTCTTGGGTAGAATATGCTAAATACAAAGAAAACAAAGCATCCTTTTGGACAGATTCTATTGACAATAATCCTGAACACCACCATTTCCAGCAGATATAAGACCTGTCACTTACAAAGTAGCCACTAAATTAAATTGCAGATTTGTCCATTATCTGTTAAAATGCATTCCTATGGCAGATGTAAAGTTCAAAATCAATTTGAGCTTTGCCAGTGGCTCCAAAATGAACAGTCATGCACAGAACTTCATATAATGACATTTAAAGTGTGCACAGATACACCCATCTCACACACACTTTAAATCTTGTATTTAAAAATAATTGAGGAAAAGTACGAACTGTATCATGCACTTTCCCAAGACTGCTACAAGGAATAGCAGACAGTTTAAAGTGAAAACAAAATCATTCTATGCCTTTCTTCACAAACCATGAACATATTCACAGCATGTGACCATAAAGCTCTCTATGGACAAAGTGGTATTATTTTAATGATAATTATATTTAGCATTCAATTAAAATTTGTGTGCTTTTTATTCTGAGTACAATGTATAAACAGATATTTTGGTGGAGGAGGGAGAAGAAAGGAGAATCAAACCGTGTCAGATTTAGCATATACAAAGGGTTTGACATGAAATTGTTCCAGTCTTGGTTAGGACTTCTTGGAGCTACTGTATGCATTTGTGTAAGTTAATAATGCTAAGGAATATGAAATCAAACCAGTAGTACCATTCACTTTTCTCTTCATAAATTGAAGTATTTCCTGTCCTGTGCCTTTGTATTTGGTTCTTCATAAACCTTTTCTGAATATCTGAAGGGATTATCCATGTGATTAATTTTCTAATTTTATCTGTCAAATATACTCTCCAATTTCCTTTACTTTTTAGTAATACCATGCACAAACATACAGATCACTGGAAATTGCTTCTGGAGGATGCTATAATAGATGCTTGTCAGGTATATAATATGAAAAACGGTTTGTTTATTTCTCCATGTAACCCGACACAATTAGGATACTACAAAGCAGAATGTAATCTGTGTCCTGTGTCTCCTGAGGTCCTCTGAAGAACCTGAACACTATGCAACTCTTTACTTTTCCTTAAATTCAGAATCTGCCAATTTTTTTCTGAAGGAAGTTATTATTTCACATTACAAGTATTTTCTCCTCAGCAGCATTAAGCCTTATTGGCCTTTGGTAATGGTCTTTTCTAAAGGGTAATTAATGTGTGACCAGTAGATGCTCCAAGGAAAACTGGACAGTGGTTTTAATGTATAAGCAAATTGCATAAAATACCCTTTATCTTTTTGATGAGGTTTCTCACCAGTGCAGGTTTCACTGGCTGTCAGCGCCCTGGACATGTCAGCTAGCCATCGACCATCCTTTGGCACAGGCTATCTGAAGCCCTCAGGATGGACAACTTCTCAGCTGATCTGGTTTTGAAATCCAGAACAGTGATTATGCAATTCTTAGAGATTTCAGTAGTAATGAGTCACAAAGTGACGGAATCTGGGATGAACCAGAGTGGTAGAAGGAACAAGTGAAAATAATTAAGATGTCTTTCTGCATAGCTGCTTGGTCCAAAACTTCGTGGGTCAGAGCAGATATTGTAAGCTGATTATTGTCTCTTTGCCTTTGGAATTAGTTTTCTTGGCATGATCAGACTGTAGGAGGGCAAGCATGAATCATGTAGTTGTACTCATCAAACTACCAGGCTTAGTGCTTAGTCTGATCAATGAGGAGTGAAGATCGAAACTGTCCTCAGCATGACTGACTTCCAGGTCAGGTGTTTGGAAAAAGGATGATGATCTATGGAGCACAGCTCTGCTCAGTCACCTGGGCTACCAAAGCTTCATGTGCACCTGAACACACTGACAAAGAGCATGGGGCTTACTCTTTGCTTTACTTTTGTAACTTCAATCCACGAAGCTGGAAGAAAATTGACAGTAAGTTTCTTTTACTTTCCAGATGAAAAGTCAACATAATTATGTTGGCATCCTTGAAAAATAATGCTTCAGTTTTATAAAGTATTTCAAAAATCTGAGATTTTGAGCCAGTTCCAATATTGGACTTTTACAACACCCACACCCACCTACCCTGTTATCAGCTTGATACAGTAGCTGCAAAGCAGTGTAGGAAGATAGAAACAACTGCTATTTATTTTGAATGCTCTTAGTTGATTTCTTCCTTCTTCTTTATTCTCTCTCTCTTTCAAATGAGTCTTTTATCATTCTGGGATATGATGATTCACTTCTACAACTTTAAATTATCTCACACCTTCATTCTTTTTTTCCCCCCTTTGTAATATATATTACACAAGTAATGTGCATTGTGGAATATTAGGCAATTCTCTGGGTTTTTGCTAGGTTAAAGAATGATACACTTTTTCAATTTATTTTCAATGAAAGTTAGGAAATGGCAGCTGTATTTGGTTTTTTACTATGTAAAACAAATGATAATGGCTTACCAGCTGATTTATTTATTTCTTTTCTTTCCACACTGTGCTGCAATGTAAAACATTAGTCAGGTTTAGCTTGGAAGAACTATACTTAACTATAACAAGTCCTTTGCTTTTTAAATTTAAAAATATAAAAATAAATAACAGTAACTTCTGGGGAGAATAAACTCTTTCCAAAGGCTTAAATCTGCATAGGGTTATCCTAACTATTCCTTACAGGTCTGTAAGAATGCAATAAAAGGGATGTTTTACAGGGCTTCCAGGATTATGGGGAGGTTGCTCATCTATCTTCAAATATTAAAAATTATTTAAAAGAGCTGAACTGTTTCTTTTATGTTTAAGAAATGGTTCAGAATTTTTTCTGTAATTGCCTTAATGTCAATCAAAATGATATAAAAATCTTGAAAGGAAAAATGTATAAGATGTATTAAAACAACTCTATTAATAATATATGGATTGACAGAAGAGGTTGTGAGAAGGCTGAGGAGGGACATTAAAATTTCCTGTCAAAAACTCTTCTTGCACAGAGTTTTCTTCTCATATGACAATACCAAAAGTTACTTCTCTTCAACAGATCTTGCAGAAGAGGTGTCAAAGAAAGACAACTATACTACAGTCAAAACCATAAACTTGCTGCAGTACTGCTACTGTCAGCTTAGCAATGTTGTTATTTCTGTGCTCATGGGACTCTGTCCCGGGTACCCAAAAGCTAATTTAAGTGCAGCCTACATGCTTATACTCAAAACTTTGATACTAAACACTTCCCTGGAGCATGTGTTTTCCCAAAAAGGATTCAGATCCGTATCTCCCAAAATAAATCATAAGGTAATATTCTCTCCCTGCATATGAACATGTGGCCATGTTTCAACACCTCAAAAGAGAGGAGGGTTGGACCTCTGTTTCACACACCTTGGCTGGAGGCTCTATCCATTTTACTTGTCCTTCTTGTTTTAAGAAAAATAAGCATTGAAAGAACTGTGTGATGTAAGACGTGCCATTTGGCTTTCCCTCTCCTGCACAGTTCCTCACTAGCTAGCTCCACATTCTGACCTGTTTCTCATGAGGTCTTCTGTAGATTTTGAGAATTTATCCTTTTTATAGTAACCTGAACATCTATCCAGAGCATTTGTGTACATAGATATTTGCAAAGAGGGAGTACTTTTATGTATTAGTTTTGTGGCAATTTCAAGATGCATGATACCTTTATCCTTATCTGTTTTGTAGTTATCACTAAGTGGTTGCACATACATTATTGTCAATTTGTTAGCAATTACATGAATTAAAAGCTGGTGAACAGTGCTGATCCCTGTTTACCAGCAAAGTTTTCATTAGTCTTCCACTCACCCAACCAACAATGTTGCTCAGTTTAAAAATATGAAGAAGGCAACAAACTCATGCTCAGATATCTCAAACATTTCTTTTCAGTCTTAAATGTAAATTATAGCTAAACACAATCATTCTCAAATGTGCAAAAAAAGCACAGGGTTTGCTCTGTAAGTGTGAGGTCTTGAAAATATTCTTTCAGTGATGATATAAACATTGTTCAAGTGATATGATAATATATAGAAAATACTTTCTTAGATAGAAGCAAGGTATGATCTGAAAAATATACCTTTCACTGAAGTATCATGTGTTGCTGCTTAAAATATGGTTCCTAGCCTAAAAAGAAACTTTTTAAAACTTCTACCATAAAGCTCCATCTACACATCTCACATGTTGTCAACTGTCAGCTCAAATCTGATGAAGTTCCAAAGAAAAGTTATGCTGTGCTATTGGGCAATCCTGCAGAGTAGATCTTGAAGCAGAAAACTGACTCCATGCATCTGACGTCACGCATCATCAGCAACAAGGATGCTGCAGTCTAAACTCAAGCAGTTTCCCTGCTGACAAAGCACAAACCAGAGATTACATGGTTCATGCTTCCATGGTAATGGTGGCTCATCAGTGGTAACAGAAGAGAAAAGCAGAAAGCAAATATAGTAGTCAGGAGTCATCATTTATGACTGTGTACATGAGGGGAGGTCAATTATTCCTTTTGTTCAAAGTGGCCTTTCACAGTTGAGGCAAAGCATTTCAAGACTCACTAGAGCATTCAAATACCTCTAAGCTGCTTGTTCAGGTAAGGGTTTCTGCTAGAAAGCCCAGAGCTACGCCATGGGAGGCAGGACTGTGGAGAACAAGGATGGAGGAAAGGGGCAGGCTAGGGCTATATGCCAGCCAGCATCTGACAGCCATGGCTGGATGCCTCCAGGTCCTTCCTCCCTCAGTGCTGTCTTAGAGAGGCTTTCCTGACTGCACGTGGCTGCTCCTCGCCCGAGGTCTCAGCAAGTCACTTAGGGCTGCTGATGTTTTGAATCCAGACCTGCCTCAGGATCTGTGATGTGCTGGGCCTGGCAGAATTGAGTGCCCTGGAAGACACATACCGGTAGCTGCTGAAAATTTTTCAGGATGTTATTATCTCATTTGTTGTTGTGCAAAAAGGCCTGCCTCCAAAGGTTTTGGTTTCCTCTGCTATCACACCTTTTCAGTCAACAAACTGATTTAAACCAAGTGTGGATTTGAGCTAAACAAAAGCCCCAACAGTCTGATTCTCATAAATGTTTAATGACACTTTGTACCACTCTGTCAGCTTAAAAGGGCCTTGTAGACTTAGTAAAGTATTTTTGCATTCACTGTAATGATTCTGATATTACTTATAAGGTATAAAGAGTCAAGACTTAAAATGCAGTCTTTCAAAATTTCTACAGACAGAAAGCAAAAGTACTTAACAACAATCTCATCCAACAAGATAATTCTACAGTTATGCAATTTACCTTACCTTTTACTATGAAAAAAATGCTACCATAGTCGTGGCAATAATTAGTAAGTCAAAGAAAAAGTAAAATATATTAGCATGAAAAGTCACTAGTATATGCACCTGGTGCAAAGGTTGGCTTGAGTTTGGCTTCATCTTTAGTCAGTTTAAAGATTATTGAATTTTTGCCTACATTCATCTGCAAGTAAGAAGCAGTAAACGATGGTGAAAGCTGTAAACTTACCCAATCTTTTTGAATAAAGGTACTGCATATGACAGGAGAAGAAAATCCCTAGTTACAACCCTATTTTGTGCTTCCAACTTGTGAGGCCATGTCCTCTGCATTGGGGACACAGGGATTTTTTTTATTTTTTTTTTCTGGGAAACTGCAGGAAAAGCTCTCATCATCAGTAAGTCAACAGTATTTTTTGACTCGTAGGAGTCTCACAAATCATTGACTGTCTGTGGCAGACTGACCCTGGCTGGACAACAGGTGCCCACTAAAGCTGCTCTATCCCTCCCCTCCTCAGTTGGATGGGAGAGAGA
The DNA here is from genome assembly GCA_035041135.1 of Platyrinchus mystaceus. Lineage (NCBI taxonomy): Eukaryota > Metazoa > Chordata > Aves > Passeriformes > Tyrannidae > Platyrinchus > Platyrinchus mystaceus. The sequence goes on along the minus strand of JAWWLV010000045.1, from coordinate 36,042,525 downwards.
AAATACAACCAAAGGCTCACAGGTCGACATAAGGATGGTGAGAGATCACTCATCAGTTACCATCATGGGCAAAACAGTCTTGACTTAGGGAAATTAATTAAATTTATTACCAATCAAATCAGAGCAGGATAATGAGAAAATAGAAACAAAGCACCCTCCTCCAACCCCTCCTTTCTTCATGGGCTTAACTTTATTTCCAATTTTCTCTACCTCCTCCACTCCGGTGGTGGAGTCTCAATTGGTCCTTCCTCCTTAGGGGGAGGAGGACTCCTCACACTCTTCCCCTGCTCCAGTGTGGGGTTCCTCAATGGAAGGACAGTCTTGCATAGACTTCAACCAGAGTCCTCTCCACAGGCTGCAGCTCTTCACAGATTGTTCCAGTGTGGATCCCTCTCACAGGGTGAAGTCCCTCAGGAACAATTACTCCAGCACGAGTCCCTCGCAGGGTCACAAGTCCTGCCAGCAAAGCTGCTCCAGTGGGCACCTGCCTCTACAGGGCCATGGGTCCTACCATGACCCTGCTCCAGCATGGGCTTATCCCACTCTTCCAGCCTCCTTCAGGCTGTTCCAGCGTGGGGACCTCCATGGGCTGCAGAGTACAGCCTGCCTCATCATGGTCTTCACCCTGGGCTGCAGTGGAATCTCTGCTCTAGCACCTGGAGCACCTTCTCCCCCTCCTTCTCCACTGACCATGATCTCCTCATGGTTGTTGCTCTCACATTTTCTCACTCTGCTCTATGACTGCTGCTGCATAGGCTTTGTTTCTCCCCTCTGAAATCTGTTATCACAGAGGCATTACCACCATCACTGATGGGCTCAGCCTTGGCCAGCAGCGGGTTGGTCTTGGAGTCAGCTGGCATTGGCTCTGTTGTACAGTGGGGTAGCTTCTGGCAGCTTCTCACAGAAGCCAACCCCGCAGGCCCCTGCGACCAAAATCTTGCCATGCAAACCAAATACACTGTCAGTCAAGAAATATGTGCTAGAAACTGTGCTGTAAAAACCCCTTTGCACTATAGGTTTGGTTCATGTTCCTTCAGGGACATTGCATGAGATGGGATGTACAAGGAGAGGGATATAAGAGTGAAAATTGGGGACATATCCCTTTCAGGTTTCCTTTGCATTTCCAAAACACAGTAAAAAGGACTTCAGGGAGTATTTACAAGAGCTGCCAATGCTGTTCTCCCTCCATGGTCTATGCAGACCTTGCAGAGAGGGGGGTAACCCCCATTCTGTGCCACAGACTGGTGCCTGCTCTGACCTGCCCCCTGATGGAGCCCATTTTGCCCACAGACATTAAGCAGGAGCTGGGGACCATCAGCTTTAACAGCCTGGCGATGACTGACACAATTCCCCCATAAGGTGAAAAAACTCCAGAGAATGGAATGAGGAGACCAGAGAATAAGACTGGAGATCCAAATTCCAGTCATGTTCCCAGCCCAAATTAACCATAGCGGCCACTGCACAGATGTAATAATTGAAGAATGGGCTGCATAAATATAAAGGTGTGTGATTTTTATATTTGCCATTTTAAAAACCGGTGATAGTTACACAGTGAGGAAAATGCTGCATTTTATGAGTCATCAGTCCCCTTTATGAGATACATTTTGGACTGTATATCACTGTATTGCAAGAGAAAGTATTTCAATATGATTAATTACCTGATGTATGTAAAACATTTTGAATCTGGGAAGCACCATATAAATGTGAGCTATTGTTATTTATTATAACGGAGATGCAAATCCTCTCTAACTGTTGACTAAAGCCTTACGATTTTTATGGTCCTAACTTTGTCAAAAAGATTTTTATCCTCCTAGCAGCAATGTGGTCTCAAAGATGTTGAGTCTTAAATCAACAGCTGTTATACCTCAAGCAAGTTATGAATTTTCCTTGATTTACAGCAGTTGGGGTTTTTTTTATTTTTCTTTTTAGGGATGTGGTAGGGAGAAGTGTGTCCTTTTCCAAAGATGTAACATAAGGACAAGAGTTCCTCAGAGGAAAACCACATCCACCCCAGTGAGGCTATTAAATCCATGTTCAGGCACTCAGTAAATGACCTGGTTTTCATCATACAGAGGAGGTAGTGATTCCCGCCGAACATGCCAGCAGCTGCTTTGGGAACACGTGCCCTTAACAATATTTTCTTGTCTAGGTCTGGCTGCAGGATTCTCTGTTGGATAAATGGTTTTTTGTTTGGGTTTGTCTGTTCATAGCTACCTGTTTGTTTGCTTTAAATTCTGGTCCATCATACAGAGAGACCTGTGCAAATACCAAGGGAGCTTGAGTTATTCAACAGAGTCCCTGAAGGGGAAAGGAAGCTCCCTCCGAGCTTCCCCAGAGCCCTGATAATTATTCCACATGGAAGAATCCCTACGGGCAGTTGTCAGTAGTATTTTTATACTATCTTAACCTGATTCAGACAGCAACACATGTGCAAGCCAAGGACAGACAGAATACCTTGGGCTTGAGTACAAATCAATTCTTCTTTCAGATTCCCCTTCAGGGTGTCAGCGTGGGTGATGTTTACTGGAAACAGAGGCCACCTGTGCAAACGAAAACTATTGTCTCCAGCAGTGCTATTAAAAAAGCACCTGAAAGAAGCAGAGGATAAGATCTGTTGCATTCATCCATTAAGATCAGTTAGAGAGGAGTTCTGGGAAGCCCTGACTCTCCTATAGCCGATGGGAGTGTTGCACATTTTCCACATGCATGCATACAGCCTACCCCTGCAACTATGCCCTTTGATCAGAAAAGTTTGAAAACACTGGCTTTTTGCACACTTGCAGCATGGCATTTGCAATGCTACAGGCTGGGGCAGAGTGGCTAGAAAGCAGCCCAGCAGAAAAGAACTCGGGAATGCTGGTTAACAGCAGCTGAACATGAGCCCTCAGGGTGCCCATGTGGCCAAGAAAGCCAGTGGCATCCTGGATTGTATCAGCAATAGTGTGGCCAGCAGGACCAGGGCAGTGACAGTGCCCCCTTGTACTCAGTACTGGTGAGGCCACACCTCGAGTCCTGTGTCCAGTTTGGGCCCCTCACTGAAAGAAGGACATTGAGTTGCTGAAGTGTGTCCAGAAAAGGGCAATAGAGCTGGTGAAGGGTCTGGAGAACAAGTCATGTGAGAGGTAGCTGAGGGAGCAGGGATTTTTTAGCCTAGAGAAAAGGAGGCTCAGGGGACACCTTATCTCTCTCTATAACTGTCTGACAGGAGGTTGTAGTGAGGTGGGGTTCAGTTTCTGCTCCCAGATAACAGGTGACAGGACAAGTGGAAATGGCCTCAAGTTGCACCGGGTGAGGTTAGATTGGATATTAGGAAAAATTTCATGGCAGAAAGTTGTCAAGCACTGAAACAGGCTTGAGAGTGGTTGGATCACCAGCCCTGGAGGTATTTAAAAGATGTGTAGATGTGGCACTTGAGGATTTGGCAGTTGATGGTTGGACTTGAGGATCTTAAAGGCCTTTTCCAATCTAAATGATGTTGTGATTAATTTCAAGGCAAGATGTATATCACACATGATACATGAAATTGATTTGAAGTTGTGAGTTGTACATATTCTTTTCTACCATGCCTGTTTTTTCAGCATAACAAGCATTTCTGTTCAGGAGTTCACTTTAAAGATATAAGTGGAAAACTTCTCCAGATTATTGCTGGAACAGCTTTGCTCTCTGAGAGAGCCACATGTCCCACGAATGCCAGCCAATTCCACTATCTTATCAGTGAAATATGTGTTTTATCGTTTAGGACATCCCCTGTTGGGAGTATGTGTACAGCTTCCCCTTCTTCTGCCTTCCTTCAAAACACAAATCCACCAAGAGGTACAGCTCCTATGAATGGAATCTTCTGCAGACCCATAGTAACCTCCTATTCCAACCCAAAGCTTGATGAACTGAAATAAGTCATCTGTCCACAACTGAGTGCAAGTTACAGTTACCTACTTACATATCAGCAGGTTATTGCAACAACTGTTTTGGGTCAAACCCTGCCAGTCTTTTCATATAGATGACTAACTCAGCAGTAGTGAAATCAGATATAGGGTAAGGCAGGAGAGGTTTTGTTGCTGGTTTTTAAATTTAAGAAAAAAAATGCTGGTTTTTAAATAAAATTCTATGACTATGTGGAGCAACTAGCCATCCTCCACAGGAGAAAAGAAGGTGACATTGAGAGATACAGGAGTCACATGTGAATATCACTGGTTTCTCCCACCCCACAGTACAAATTCCTCCCCCACAGGGATCTCCTCTACTGGTTTTTAAATTTGGCCCATAAATAGGACTTCAAAGCATTCATGCAATAGATGTGAACTTCAAAATTGTGTTGCCCTATTTATTTTGCCTGCATACTGTAGCGCTAGTATTTCAGGACAGATTTTTTTTTTTTTTTAAAAATAAGTGTATTTTAATTAAATCCTACAGTAAATAATTATATATGCACTCCAGGGCTGTCAAATATTTAATGAAAAACCAACCTAAAATAAAGACTTCTATTAAAAATGTTGTCATTTTTCTTAACTGCAGTTTGCCTCTATAGCCATACCAAAAGACATGAATATTTCTCTTTGACAAGTATTTGGCTGAGAGGGTTATATTTTGCTCTAAGTGCTTCCCACTAAACATTGTGACAAAGTTATGTGGATGTTGCATTGCAATTTGATGTTTAAACTGAAATTTAAAAACTGCTTGTACACACACATCTTTATGATTCACTAGGTTGTGCCATGAAAGCCCCAGTATCTCAGTCAGTATTCTGTTGAATCCACAGCTACCTGAAATTTGTAGACATTGCTATCCTTGCATGAGAATCACTATTTCTGGGCTTTATAGAGATTACCTAGACTTTATTTCCCACTACTGAAAATGCTTCTGTGACATGCTCTGCATTGGCATTGCAATAAGATTTTGACAGGTGCAAGAAATTGCCATGTCCCCTCAGATTTCATTGGATTTTTACAAGTACATGAGCCCCAGAAAGCTGCTGGGTACTGCTGCATAGGAGCAGTTACTGTGAGTACTACGAAAAAGTGTTAACCAGCAATCTGCATATACTCAGCTGTGGGATTTCCAAGGGAATGGAGCCTCCCCAACATATCTCAAGGAACAGAGCGTGCAGTTCCCATCCTGCAAACCCAGATGTGCAGGATAGGGGAAGAGGCAGGGAAGAACTAGAGCCACTGCTTCATTTCCTCTCCACCCCATTGCCCCATTCAAGCTTATGGTAGTTTAAGGAATGGGGATGAGTCTGGTAGAATCAAACCTGTCCTCAGAAGCTAAGCTCATTTTACACCGTCAGATATTCTGTATTTAACAATGCAGTCATGCGGTGACTGGAAGAAAGGTTTGCTGTGCCAGATGAGCATGCACAGATAATTTATCTATTAACAGCCAGCCTTACTGAATTCAACCTTGTCAGAGGTGAACTGAATGAGTCTGTGTACCATCAGTGCACATCACTCCTCTTCGCTTGGTTCATGCTTTGTACCTCTCAGTATTGACATTCAGGTAGAAGAATACAAGCATGTATTCTTCCATGATAACATCTTTTTAAATTCTCTTTAAATTATAAAAATACCTGAGCTGAAGATAAACAGCACCTGCACATGATGAGTTGTGCGGTCAAAATTTTTATTGGTATCTGCTGAGAAGTCTTATATCAAAGGAGCAAGCTCTTTTCTGAAAATATTTGTGGACCCTGAGCTGAGACTCTGGCCCATGTCAGGATAACCCTTGCATGTAATTCTCCCTAACTGGTTGCTTCCCATTTAGCCTGGGCTTGCAATTCAATTTCTTGCATTCACAGTCATGAGTCTCAGCAGCCTGCTTAGATCACACCTGCATGAATAATCCATCTTTCTCTGGTTCCCCCTGACCTCCAGTATGAGCACCAATATCTGCTTTGAGCACCCAGGAAGAGAAGGGGGAAAGAAGAGCAGGAAATAAAGAGTCCTTGTGCTTCCCCTCTTTTTCCTGGACCTCAGCAGGGGTCAGGAGCACAGGGTGTACAAGGGGTGGCTGACAGCTGGGTTTATGGAATCTTAAGAATAGATTAATCTTCTTGCTATTTTCAGATACCTAATAGGAGTGTACAGACAGGGCAGAAACAGACTTCTCCCGAAAGACAGGATGAGAGACAGGGACACACATTACAATGTAGGAAACTTTAATTACAAATTAGGAGACAAAAATTGCCCCTGAGGGCAGTCAGACATTCAACTAGTCTGATCAGAGAGAATGTAGTATCTTCATCAACAGAGATACTCAAAATTTGACAGGACAAGATCCTGAGGAGTTCAGTAGACTTGCTTCAAGCCAGAGCTTGGATCAGATGACCTCTAGAAGTCCCTTCCTCACTCTGCCTTTCTTCAAGTCCAGAATTAGACGTGATGTAGCTGCAGAAAACAGAATTTTCTTACTGACTTTATCTTATTTCAATACAGAAGTAAACATAACCACTTATTGCACTCTGACCTCCACAGGCACTGAGGTAAAGGGTGATGCTGCACATGCTGGGTAGCTTTAATGATTTATACAAATTTCAAGACTCAGAGCTGAGTTCTTACTCGGGTTTAATGTCTGATGAGGATGTGCCTCGGCAAGCACCCCAAGTTCATGCTGATAAAGGTTTGCGTGCATTTGTTCTATAGCTATCTATCTATCTATCTATCTATCTATCTATCTATCTATCTATCTATCTATCTATCTATCAAAAGACTTATGTGATAATTTAATGCTTTATGGTAAGTGTCTGATAGCAAATGAAGCTATCAAAACTCACCAAATATTCTGCTAGGTAGTAACAGGGCAGAGTTACCAGGGTCTTTTGTGTCATTATCTCCTCCACTAATCCTTTGGAGGTTCTTTATATCATTTCTGTCTCCATGGCAAAAACATTGTCCTCTTCCTACTATTGATTCTGTTAGATACCACTGCACCATCACAGCACTTGACTTATAACAAAATTAGAAAAGCAACCTTGTTCCCCTGAATGTCATCATGCTAGTACAGCCTCCTTCTGCAAGAAGGATGACCTTACATCCTATTCTTGCTGAAACAAAACACCAAGCATTTGTTTATCACAGGAAATGTCATAGGAAATGCACCTATCCATGATGAAATAAATATCAATTTACTCAATAAGTTATAGGGAAAACCTCAAAGCAAAGTAAGTGGTCCTGGTGAGAAAATAAAAATCTGGAAATCACATTGCTTTATCTAATTCAAATCAACTAGCAACAATTTAAAAATATATGCAAATATCACTTAAATAAATTTATCCTTCTCCACTAAAATCTATCGGTCACAAGAACAATGAATATCACTGGATGATGACATTTTGAATGCTGAGTGCGTTTTGTACTAATTGTAGTATTTTATTATGTCATCAACTGAAGGAAAACTATCAGTGTTCTCAATAGCTGTGTACATAATAAATGCCTGAGAGAAGGTTGCCATGAGTATTATCTGTCAAGCAAACATCAGTGCCTCAATTATTGTTTCCTTTTAGCAAATATCAAATCAACCCACAAAGAGTGACAGTGGAAGAGCACTGCCACCTTTATAGCTCTGTAATTTTAGCCAAATATCCATATGGTGTGAATCAACACCACTCCATTGACTTCTGCAGAATTAAACTACTCTAGACCATCCAAAAACATAGCCCATGGAAGTCTCCAGTAGGTCTTCCTGTCACACACGTGTGCAGGGGTGTCTGTACTCTCAGCATTCCAGCCTCTCTCAAACTTAGCCTAGGTATCCTTTCATCTGATGCTTTCCAGGCAGTGCCACCACTGATAGGAAACCTCAGCATCCATGTGGAAAAAAACCAATATTCTGTTTATAGCCTAGCTGCCTAAGTGCTTGAAGAAGATTGGTATCAGAAATCTAAAAAAAAAAAAAAACAACCCCAAACTAAAAAACCCCAAACAAACAAAAAGAAACAAACAAAAACCAAAACCAAAAACAAACAAAAATTCAAAACCCAAACCAACCAAACAAAAAACCCTAGCAAACACCCCCAGAAATCAAAAGGTGAATAAAATGATACTGCTATTTGGGAATTTTTAACCACAGATATCATCTCCTAACTTCTAAACCACATCTACTTATTTTTTGGACATGACACAGTCTTGCTACTGTGTTTCGATTGGTTAAGATATTAAGACAAAAAAATCATGTTGCTTTCCCATTTTCTGCAAGAAATCAGCACGTACTCATTATTCTTATCATTTTTCCTGACAGTGTCACAGTTTTTTTCTTCAGAATTTCTCTTCTCTAAGTAGTTGGGAGCATTTCAGATTTCAGGCACGTGATATTACTTATTGTTTGAGATTCTGTTTTGGAAGTTGATTGTTGTCCATTTATTGGACAGATGGACCAAAGAAATGAATGGCATTCAAGGAAAAAACTCAATGTCCGGAGTTTTGCAGAGCTAAAAATGCATCATCCACACAGACATATAACTTAATCCTCAGCTGGAAGGACTGCAGTAGCTGGTAGTACCGATGTGGCTTTAAACTGCATCCATTTTCAGAATCCCTTGGACTTTCTTCTGCTTGCAGTATCTCCTTTCACAAAGTTTTCAGTTTTGATCAAGTTGCATTTATGAAAAGAGAGATGACTCCTAAAATCAGGAACCACTTTTTGAAGTAAATTCCTCTGTCTTTTGTGTACACAGGCTACTGTGGAATAAATCAGCCTTAGCAGGGTTGATTCCTACTGAAATACATAGGGGGATATGTAAAGCACTGAGAGGGCTTTATGAATTACTGGTAAATACACTGCCCACAAGATGGCTTTGAGATAGTCTGAGTAAAGAGTTCTTTAACATGTTAAAGAACCACTGTTGTCTATTTCAGTGGTTTTCTGCCGTGTTATAATTAATGACTTTTTGTGCTGATTAATTTTTTCTGTATTCATTAAAATGATATAATTGAGTCACTTGGGTGAAATATTTAATACAGTTTTTTGAAAGGGAATATAGTCTTTAATTTTTATGCTACTGAATAATTACAGAAAAAATCAAATAAGAGTTTGTTTACCTGAAAAATTAGAACAGCTATTTCACTTTAAATTCATGTCCTTCCTTAAGCCTAAATAACCTTAAAAAAGGCCTAATTTAGGGACTGAGTAAGAACAGTGAGGTTACACAGGTTATGCCTTGGTTTATATTCAGGACCTAAAGTATATTTTATTCAGGCCTCCATTTGTTTTGCTTGATTTTAATGAAATGCTATTTCATTAGAAGGGGATTTTTTAGGCATATGCTCCCACCCATGTGCAGGCCTGTTCCATCAGCATTTTGTCAGTCCTCCTCTAACACACTGTGTGTATGTATGTATGTGTGGGTACATACATACTGCAAACACCTGATACGCACTTTATGTATCTGACTGCTGCTATATATGGCTCCATGCTGTGGCAACTAATGAATTTTTTCCTGGTCAAAGGATTGTGGGCTCTGCTTATACAGCAGCAGGTTTTGCACTATGCTAACGTCATACACAGCTCGATGAAAGACTCAGTCGCTGTATTTCAAGGTATTTCAAAATTTCATTGAAATCCCTTTGCACATTCTTCCTCCCTTTAATGTATTTAAATTTCTGTCCTGCATGATTCAAAAGCAACCTCTGAATTCAATCATATCCTTTCAATTGTTTCCCAGTGTATTTCCAGCCCTGCCTGAGGTCAAGTTCAAATAATGGGCCAACAAGAATGTTGGGAAATTCAACAAGGACAAATGCAATGTGGTTCTCCTGGGAGGAAGAAACCCTTGCAACAAGGCAGGCTGGTGAGCAGCTCTGCAGAGGAGGTGTGCCAGTAGGTCAGCCCAGGCCCACAGTGAGCCTTGACAGCAATGAAGACCAACAGTGCCCTTGGCTGTGTCGGCTGGAGCACAGCCAGCAGACCAAGGAAAGTGATTATTCCCTGTACTCAGCAGCTGTTGGACCTCATCTAGAACAGTGCATTCAGTTTGGAGCTCCACAGTATGGGAAAGGCATTGATAAACTGGAGCAAGTCCAGTGGAGGGACTCCACGATGCTCAGGAATAGAGCATATGCCCTGTGAGGACAGGCGGTGAGGGACCAGGCCTTGTTCATCTGGAGAGAAAATGTCTCTGAGGGGACCACAGAGAAGCCCCCAGCACCTATGGGGAGCCTGTCAAGGAAATAGAGATAGGCTTCTCCCATCAGTGTGTGTCTGGAGGCTGAGAGACAAAGGACATTAAGTGAAACTACAGAGGTTCAAACTGGACAGAAGAAATGATTCCCATGAGGACAACCAAGCAGAGGACCCAGGTTGCTCAGAGGAGATGTGCAGCCTCTGTCCCTGGAGGTTTTGAAGCACATGCTCTGGGTACAGCCCAGAGCAATCTGTTCTGAACTTTTGAGCATGGGGCTGGGCTAGAGGCCTCAGGAGGCCTCTTTCAGCCCAAATTACCCTGTAATCCCATATGTGTTGGAGAGGAATTAGACTATGCAATATATTCCCTTTGTGATTAGGGCAATATGAAATGTCACTGATGTCTTTTTACTCCTCAAGACATGTATTGTTTCAACTCTTGCAGGTATGTCATAAAGCTTACCTAAGCAAGTCTTGAAAATACGCTTAAAAATTCCTTTTTCTTTTTTATTCTGAAAGTTATGAAACATGAGCCCAAGATGAAATAATATTTTGCTAAAAACAGAATAATTTGCAGCAGCATTCAATCAGATAGCTGAGGAGGAAATAAAGCCCTAGGATTAGGTTATGCTAAGTATAAAGAGCCAAACCAAATCTGGGCTTCACTCTTTTGGGTTTTGATTAAATAACTTGATACCTGAATGGAATATGAAAATACTTCTGTCTTTTTCTACCACATAGCTAATGCACTACTGGCCTGGAAAGGAACTAGAAAGTGAATGACAAACGGAGAATTGTGCTAGAGCAAGAGTTTGGCTGTGGGGGGACCCCAGAGCATCTCATAAATGCTTTAACTTAGTGATCTGTCTAAGTGTCTCTGCCAAACATACAGAGCAGAGAGAACATTGAATTAAGCATTAATGTCTTATCTGTCTGACTTGGATATTTAGACTGAAATTTTCAGATACAGAACTTAGCACAACAGTGTCAGTGCTTGTTGATTGGATTTCGGAATAATTATCTCCAGACAAAAATGTAATTATTAGTTATTGGCAATATTAGCATTCTGTGATACTGCTACTAATTCTTATTAGCTGACCTTTACCTGTCTTTTACCAGAATCTTGCAAGAACTCTGAATCTCCACACCATTGAGAAGGCATGGAAACAGAGCTATGTAATTGTAGTATAAAATTATCGTTATGCTTTCTCAGCAAAATAATCATTCAGTGTAAGCTATTGGAAGCAGAGATCCTTTCCTGTTAGCTACCATAAGCATTCCTGCTACTTAGCAAAATATTAAAACAAATATAAACATATCTTAGCCTGGAGTGAGAAAAAACCAATACATAACAAAAAGTAATCTTCTCAGGTTCTTGACATGTCAAAAATAGTTAACTGCTCAGCAGTCCCAGCCCTAACTTCTAATGGGATAAATCTAAAACCTCTTTGTCAATTAATTAACTTATCCCTTCATCTCAAATTAAGAAATCAAATAAAGATAAACATGTAATTTTCTTTCCTTCCATGCTTCAATTCCCAAAAGTAATGCAAGTACATTTTTTTTAAACAGCCTCAAATGATGCAAATTATGCAGAAGGTACAGTACATAAATACAGACAGAAATAAACCTCTGAAATGCTGTTCTCTATATGTCTAAAAGAAGAAAAAAGGAAGTGTTGAAGTGCAGAGGTGTACAAGAGTAGGAGAATAAGACTCTATTCCTGAAAACTATGACTGCAAAATTCCTACTGAAGTTATTTCTGCACAGAGAAGGAGGCAAGGACAGAGGGCACCTTCCAGTGCCTAGTTAATAAAATGCCAAACAGGGCTTCTCCTGCCATAATTTCTAACAGAAAGGTAAAAAGCCACTTATTATCCTCCTCTTCAAAATCCTTATCAACTTAGGACCTTCTCACCCAGAAGAGACTTGAGTTTACATCTGCTGCAAGAGTCCAAACCAACAGTTTTTCAAGAATGTTGACAAAAAAGTAGTCCCAGGGAAACCGGGACACTTCTGCTCAAATAGGAGGAAAATAAGTGCTGCTATCAATGGGTGTTCTGCTGCTCTCCCCACACAGGTGTGTCTGGGAGCCAATGGGAAGAACAGCAGGACATGGCAGTCGCAGGGATCTTCATGATGGTGCAGCTCTGCCTGGGCTGTAGCTCTGTGCTTGGGACCTTCAGAAGAGAGACAACACCATTAATTTGGTTCCTGATCCTGGGACTTTCTCTTTTACAAAAATGTCTCTTGTTAATTCCGAATGTCAAGGAAAGAGCTGTCAGTCCCCTTCTTCATTCAAATTGGTGCCAGAGACTATCCAGGAGAGAAAAATTTTGGCTGGCGATGGTGGTGCCTTTCTATAACCTTGAATTCAGCACCAGAGCTCCAAACTGACATTTGGAGCAGCTTTGAATGGGTTCCTCTTGAGTAATTTTGAACTGGTTCTTGTGAGTAACTCTGCTTGGTTTTCCACTTCAGTGGAGTGCTCTTCCTTTACCACTCTGAGGCACAGTGTATGGGAAAGTTAAGTATTTCACTTCAGAGCTGGTAACCAGATACTCAAAAAGTTTGCAGCTTGGCACCTGACTCTTTACCAGTCATGTCCACTACTGGCAAATAATTTATATGCTCCCAATGAATTCTGTATCTAAAATTTGACACTGGGTAATTCAAATGCTGTGAGGATTTTTTTTTTTTTTTCTGATAAGCCAGAAAGGAAGACTGTGAAAAGAAAGGTACTTATGGGGGGGAAAGCATTTCCTTATCAATACATAGATAATCAAACAGAATAAGTTTAAATGTGAAAATCCAGCTGAAGTAAATAAATTCTTAATCTACCTAATTTTGACAAGATGCTGGTAGGTTTTGTAGATTTTTTTTCTCTTCAGGAAGCCAATTTGGCTTTTCTTCTGCACAACAGAAGCCTCATCAACCAGTGGTTGTTCTTGAGATATGTCCCTACCTCAGGGAGATCCCCCGTTTGCTATTTAAGTCATGTTCATGTCTAACACGCAGATGACAAATCTGAAAATGAAACTCTTCTATTTCTCAGTATAAGATAAAGATATAAATAATGAATGTCAGCAGTCACTACATGAAACAGAAATTATTCCAGATTCCTTTAGGAATTCTCTAAGCCTAAGCCTATCAGCCCAGCAAGGTATTTGGATGTCCTAGCTTAAAGTATATGAGCTACCCTAGGATTTCATGTGATTTAGGTAACTTGAGTTCACTTACTGAATCAGGTTGGCATGAAACACTAATCCTTTTCTTGCCTCCCTCTGACATGTATTACTGTGAATGGTAGGTACTCGTTTCATAACTGGGCTCAGAATTGCAACAGTAGTTGTGATTTTCAAAGAAAACATTAAAAATGATTCTCAGGAACAGTTTTACCTGTTGCTGCATTCAAAAAGGTGACATACAATTATAGAATTTATATGTAGTGTAAAATTGTACATGCATTACATGTTTGGAGAAGAGATCATATTCTGTAGGTATTCAACTGTGAGTCACATCAAAAGCCCTGCTACCCAGTGTGAACTGACTCCCTCAAGTTATCCATAGAGATAGCTTCAATTTATGGCTGAGGCAACTCCTAAGGCCCCACTATCTTGACAGTTGGCATAGACCACAGCCCTGCTAACATTTTTCTTTGCTTTTTTTTTTTTGGCAATTATGCCCCAAGACCTCACTCAACTTACACCTACAGAAAGAAGCTGTGAAGACGGACACAGGCTGGGTGTTTCTGCAGGCACAGCATGCCTGGGGAACTACGCTGACATCTAAAAGGTGAATGAAGCTGCCACCTGGGAGAGTGCTGCCTCCCCACTGGGCCTGGGTATCAGACCTCATCCCATCCCTTCTTTTGGGATATTGAATTGTTTCGCCAGCCCTGATGCCCTCTCTCCCTATAGCCCCATGCCATGTCTTCATGTGGCCAGAAGGAAGAACCTTCACCACATAACCAAGACACCAAGGCTGGCTGGCAAGTGCCAGCTCTGTGCTGCACTGTATGGCCAGGTCTATGTGGTGTCCTCTTATCTAGATGGAAACACAACTCCGTGTCACCTGGGGAATGACCACCAATCTGCCCACATGATAGAAACACATCCTGGCCTGGGATGAAAAGGGGCTAGATTATCCCCTCAGAATACCTTATCCAGTTGAAAGATTCCTGCCAGTGATGCACATTCTGATGTATTTTTATGCTGTTGTCAGCTGCTTCCAAGCCACTGCTTACCACATACTCAGCGTATCTTTGTCGACTTGATTCTGCACTCAAAAGCGCATTTTTACCCTAAAATCCTTGTTAAGTCATATGGAAATTGATGCACACACACATGCTCAGGTCCTTGCGTGGACAAGATCGGGTTACTAAGAGAATGGCATGACCAAGCTCTACAGAAATATACTTCCAAGCCACCCTTTCCAGCCTTCTTTCTTCACCCACTTTTCACAGAAAGAAGGCCACATATTTGCACCATAAGTGGATGTGCAGCTCTTCTCTTTTTATCAATGGACCCAGCATATAAACAAATTTCAGCAGAGACCACAAGCTTCACACCATTCCCTTAACAAGTGCAGCCACTTAATGGGAGAGCCACTTAAAGGATCAAGTAACTGAAGCGAATTTATTAAAGCAGAGGCACCGAAATTTCAATTAATGATGGTTGGCATCACACAAATTGCTCCTTTTCTGAAATACATGCTAAAAAGTGTCTTCAAAGGAATTATTTGACAGTTTCATTAATGCATTTCTATGATTATAGCTCCCAGACTTATATCTCAACCTTCTTTATTTCCATTCACAACAAAAAGAAAAACAAGCAAACAAACAAACAAAAAAGGTTGTGGGGATTTTATTCTCCACAGAGGAATAGAGTTTATATCTCAGAGTTTATTTTGACAGAATAAGAATCAGGGTGAGCCTAGTAAACAGTACAAAAGAGACACAGGTTTTTGTTCATAGAAGCAGAGGAAGTTCCAGTTGCTAAAAAGTGACAATAATACACCACATGAATAAACTGACTCTGGATACACCATGTCATATACATACCCTTGTCAGACACAAGTAAATGCTTAATTCTTCATGCACACGAGAATCTTAAAAATTCACTTTTAGCAAAAGAAAATAATCTTGCTTCCAAAGCACGTGGGCTGTGGTAGCCTAACATAATCTACAAAGCAAAAAATGCCTTGGTATTCAGTCTTCTGTTATTCAATGCATGTGCAGTTTACAATATAGAATCTTAGAATATCTCATATGTACTAAGCACATAAATATTTATTATAGATTTATAATTGCATTTTTACTGTGTGGTTCACTGACACGGGGCTTAGAAGCTTTCTGTGTTTTCCATTTTTGCATTTAATAAAATGTACACCAAAGTACAATTCTCAGATTGAATAGTGCCGGATGAACTGAGATGTACAGACACTTAGGTTTGGTTCTCCATGCACTACATAAAATTGCCAAGTGTATTTACAAGACAGAAAAAGAGCATCTTAGAGAACCTACTCTGATGTCTTCTAACAACACAACAGATTTGTTTCAAGTTGAAACCTTCCTTGCTGGTTACTTCTTCTAGAACTGCAAATATAAGTAAACATGTTTAGTAATGACAAATGACAAATTCCCTTCCAAATTCCAATCATATCTGGTTTTAGTTACAGCAATTTCTACCAAAAAAAAAAAAGCCCCCAAACCATTGCAGCTATATAGACACATCATTTTTAAGACTTGGGGTAAAGACAGTCACTTGAATTGTGAGAATGTCCATTCCAAGTATATCTTCTGTAGTGATCATCACTGACTTGTCGTTGAGATCTAATGGCTTTCTGCAGTTTCTTTACTGCTGAAAAATAATTTTATTTTTCATAAATTATTTTTCAGTATTTAGCCTGTTACTTTTATAAGCTTAGTGCTTTTGTTCCAAATATTATTTAACTTGTTCTCCTAAATAAATCTGGAGGAACCTTCAGCTCAAATACACAATGCCAATTGTATCTCCTTTATCATCCTTTCAGCTGGAGTACATGCTTTCACACTCAGTCAGTCAAATTCCCAAGTTTCTCATGGCACATAAGTTCTTAATGAATCTCTTCACTAGCAACTGAAAAAAGAACTTTAATACAATCTACTCTGATACTTATTCAGAGAATAGTGACTGTGTGCACTCAGCTCAAAACTGCTCTGAAAAGGGAATCTGAAGCACATTAATGCAGTTTCCAATCTTTAAACCTGAGTCCAACAATTAATGATTAATGATAAGTTGCAAAAAGGCCTCTGCTTTGCATCTGCAAAATGACAACAAGTAGGGAGGTGTTGAGGCATCTGGCCATCACTGCAGCATCAGGAATACCTGCCTTCACAGGCAAGTTATAAGTCATTGAACACTTAAGTGAAATACTCAGGGAACAAGAAAAAAAGATAAGAAAATTGAAGCAGGCACTGTGGCAGGGGATTGATGTAGATTGGGACTCTTGGAATGTGGAGTCCATGTGAATGTTTAAAAATGAGAGGCTTACTTTGCTGTAAGGCAACCCTGTGCAAGGAAATTGCTGTTTGCCAAATACAGAGGATACATCTTCAGACTCTGCCTTGATTTTCTTTTAAATTAATGGAATATATTAAGAGAAAAAGAAGCCTTAGGGACAAAATACACACACTGCATCCAAAATGCCCTTAAAAACTGAGATATACAAAATCCAAAATCATAGCAAAGGACAGCAACAACAATTCTCAACTCACTTTGAAGACTTTGTTGACCATGGTATCTCTTTCCAAGAAATACATTCTCTTGTAAGGGGACTTATGTCAGCAAAGGAATCATCTTCTTTTGACAAGATAGCTATATTCATGACAACAGTGTATCAATGAACTTAACTTCCTCAAACTTCTTTTAACATGTTTTATACACAGATTAATATTTAGGCACTGTGAAAGCAAAAACCACACATGCAAGCAAAATAAAAGAAGGAATTAATTCACTGCTTCCCATGGGCAGCAGGTAGGTGTTCAGCCATCTCCAGGAGAGTAGGGTCCCATCACATGTAACAGTTACTTGGCAAGACAAATGCCATCACTCCAAAAGTCCCTCCCTTCCTCCTTCTTCCCCCTATTTTATATGCTGAGCATGATGTCATATGGTCTGGAATATCCCTTCAGTCAGTTGGGGTCACCTGTTCTGGCTGTGTCTTCTCCCAACTTCCCACACAACCCCAAATTCCTTGCCAGTGTAGCAGTACAGAAAGGAGAAAAATCCTGGCTCTGTGTAAGTACTGCTCAGTAATAACAAAAACATCTCTGTATTATCATCACAGTGTTCAGCGCAAATCCAAAACACAGCCCTATACTAGCCATTGTGAAGAAAATTAAATCTGCCAAAGACAGCCCAGCATGATATACAAACTGCTATCCCCTCTTCTCTGCATATTGGTGGAGAATAGTGAGTGGGCCAAATAACATGTCGAAGTCAGAACACCATCAAAAAGGCAGGTACAGGTTTGTCTCTTCCTTAAAAGATTTGTAAACCCAGACAATGACTGTGGATCTCCATGAGATTATTCATTAAATTAGACTACAGCCATTAGCACAGCTTAAATAGACTCCACACAAGTTCAGGGCAAACAAAGAATAAAGGGTTGAATACAAATACAGTTCAGCTGCCATCAGATAAGAAGAAAGGGAGTCAGCTACGATGCTCCAAACCTGCGGTGCCTCAGCTCTAACTGGGGAGTGAGACAGCTGGATCTCCTTTGCTCTTGCTGTAGCTGACAATATTTATAATAGTTTGTTATGCTAATTTCCCACAGGTCCACATGGATTTTATCAGCTTATATATTTTCCCAAAAAACAGTTTTTACTTTATCTGCTTTACTAACATTTTGATTTGCAGCAAGTGGCTTTGTTTCAATTTAGGGATTTCTTGTCTTAACTTTTCAAGCTTTCTCAAATATAGATTCAGTTCTACAACTGAATAAACACACAAATAATGCAGCTTGTAGTCTGGTGATTGTGTTTTTAAAGAAAACAAGGAATCATTGAAATAATCTTTTCCCTTTAGAACCAGTTATTCTTTCAGCTCTGCTCAACCTAAAAAAGAAAAATTTTATTTAACATAAATAAAGCACATACAAACAGCATGATCTGCCCATGTTATGTTTTTCACTGACAAGTGTTTACAGAGGGTATTTGCATCCCTTCCTTCTTTCCTTTGTGTTCTTTAGCAATCTTGTTCAAGACTAGCACCAACTTTAGTAATATTCACTATATTAGCAAGTAAATGAGAGTCCCACTCAGCAGTAGAAAATTGATGTCAGTACCATCCAACATGTTTATAGCAGCATTTAATTATTTAATCAATTTAATAACAGAATATTTAAACCGGCATTAAAAAAAAAATCACCAGGCATAACCATTTCAGTCTATAAATCAGACATTTTGCTCTCTATTTTCATTCTTCAATTACATTCTGTGAACTAATCGGCAACATTTGATGAGAATATAGGATGTAGACAGACTATAACAGGTGGAGCAATCAGCTCTTCACAAGAAATTAATTTGTACAGCCACTATTACTTTCTCATACACACACATTCAGATTTGCACACACAGCCAAGCAAATAGCCCTGAGTATTGCTAATTGTGATTACAGCCAAATGTCATAAAACACATTTCATTATATTCAGGGGAATGATAGCTGTGCTCATTCATTATCTTTTTATTTTCTTTTAAATTATCTTTGTAATCTTCAGATATGCTTTTTCTCAATTTTCTTCTTGATTTTTGAACAAAAAATTGTTTTGTATCCCAGTATTCATACTGGGTTTATTTGAACTTCATTAAAACTACACTGTTAATTTCTGAATTGAATAAAAAGTATGTCAAAATGTCTAACGATGGTTCTCATGGGACACAATGAACACTTCAGTGCAAAAAGCAATAATAAAATGTTTATAAGAATATTCCATCAAGACTAAATTTCCCCCATCACGTATCCTCATTTCAACCAGCTAAAATTCTTACTTTACTAAAGCAAGCAGTTCTGGCCCTGGGAAACTCTCTTAGGCATCAAGATTACCCCTCTGGGTGACATGCCATCTTTGTGAAGCCCCCAGGTGCTTCTTTGCACTCATGGCACGTCTGCTGCTTGGCCCTCCAGTAGGAGTTGGAGCTGGTGACTTGTCCATGGGCTGGACCTTCTCCAGCAAACATCAAAGCCTGGCAGGCAATGGCCTGTAAATGGCGCTTGGGAGGGTTCAGCAGCTCATAAGAGAGCCTCTTCCAAGGCAAACTGTAACTGAACCTCTTTTTCAGAGAGCTGTTAAAATCAGCATACAAAAGATAGCACTGCATACAAGGTATCCTGTGCTGTGTTTGCTGGTCTCAGGGACCCACACTTCTTATGAGCTGAACTGGGAGTTGAAGGATTGTCCTGGTTATTTAAATTTTGGGGACGGCTTCAGGAGCAGAGTGGTTAGTCAAAGTACCTTGTATGGACTGGTTCTTCAGAAGTTCAGCACAAGAAACTGCCAAACAGCTGTTCGGAATGGAATTAGACAGGAATGCTTAAATCTCTATCCTGAAAAAAAAACTAGATTTCTCCTTTTTGCAGCACCAGTACGCTGGAGCAGCGTTGCAGCAGAACCCTTGAGATTCTCATAGGAAAGAACAGATACAAGATGTATATTCATGGCCCAGACAAAAGGACTGGCAGCCACGTGTAGTTTCTAACTCCCACCATCTCTTATGCCCCTGACATCCCTTCTCAGCTCACCTACACTGCACATCTCCACTCACACAGGAACTCTCTAACAGGTCGGACTTTCAGACTCCTGGAGGGACAAAATCCTCTCCATCCTGTGTTTGAATAGTGTCTGGTCCCCTGCATCACCCAAACACATCTTGTTTTCAATTTACCATCACTGTACTGAAATACATCACTGAAAGAAGGAAGCATTTACCTTTTAATCATCTGACTGGAGAATAAAAAGCCAAATAAGTCATCACAGTTGAATTTTGTATTTCATTGTATTTTGAATTGAAAGACATCCACTTCCCCAGAGACTCTAGGGCTGCTTTATTGGGGTTTATCTTTTGTTCTTTCTACCTGCCATTAAGAAAAAGAAAATGGGAAAATATTATTCTCTGGGTAGATGGAAAAGAGGAATAAAACAGAAGGTGATAGGGGAAAAAAAAGGCTCCTTGCCATAGGTATGTGTCTATCTGAGTTCCCAGCAGAGCAGGGACATGTCACCAGGAAAGTTGTGTCTAGGGGTGCATTCTCCGAAATCTGTGCTTGTGGGTAGTAATAGCTAACATTTAGCAACAAACTTGTTATTGCCACAGCTCAGCAAGATGCTCTGTCTTCCTCTCTCACAAACCTCCCATTTTGGCTGACATTAGTGACATTTCTGAAGCAGTCAGAGCTATAGACAGAGCCTGGCTGGCAGTCAGCTTCAAGAACTACCTTTGTGCTGAGCACTGTCTCCCAGAGGGCACTTCTAGTACGGTTTTCTCAACATCAAACATCACTCTCCCATCATTTGGTGGTCAATAGTTCATTGTTCTCCAAAGTGTAAAGTGAAGCCCACACATCTGCTGTCAGGGGGGAAAGAAATGACAGAATTCTGACATTATACCATCCAGATCATATCCATCCTCGTGGCTATGTTATAATACATGTAGGTTATTTGTTAAGAAGTAATCAATTTTTATAACCACATTTACAACAAGTGTTGTAGCACCTATAGCAGAGAATTCAGGCTGCCTGTTTTCATTTTATGAGTGTATAAATGCAAAGAAATACATTTGGAACCTGAATTTACAGCAGCTGAATTAAAGGCCTGTTGTTTTCACTTTCAACTAAGCTCAATAGGGGATGGAGTACAGTCAAGCTAACTTACTAACTTTTGTATATAATAACTTTACAAAAGTAAAACAACTTTTGTACTTAATTAATAGCAAACAGAATGGCTGCAAGTGATAAATCATCCAGAGCCAGGAACGCAGAGTGAAATCTGACATGGTGTCTCTGTTTCACATCATTAAGTTTTTGTCACAGCTTTGGGGGTTAGAGGCAGAGCATCAGTCTTAGCCTTAAAATAGGAAATATGTCTCATCCTTCATATTTTTTCACTTTAGCCTTTATATTTAACTGTAGATTACACCCTTCTTATGCAGACAGCTTATTACAGTTTTCATTTTCTCTTGTTTTCATACCAATATTTTCCCACCAGTCTGCAATTTAGAGGCTGTTCAATGACACTAATGTTAATGGCATATATTACACTTCTGTTCCACAAGAGTGAATGTTTTTTAAAATCATGAAGTGCCCATTTTGCAGATGCTCTGACAGTCTCACACTTTTATCCCTGCCTCCACTCTGGAGTTATACAGAGCCCTGACTTACCCAAAAGCGAGCTCAAGAGATCAGAAATATCTGAATTAATCTCATTCAAGGTTTTTTCTCACAATCTCACCACAGTCTTGTCAATGCAAACAAACAGCTTTCAAAGAGCTAAACAAAAGTGGAAGAGCAGATGTTGAAAAGAGGAATTGTTCCCCATTTATCACTGGGGAACTGTCCAGTGTCAGGATGTCATTGAAGATCACAGCAGGACCGTGAAGGGGATAAGATACAGGCAGCACATCTGCCTTCATAGCTTAACATTGAAGCAAGTTTAGGTGGGGAGGGCTGCAGTGTTCTCAAGAATAAGGAGGTTAAGGCCTTCCCTACTCAACCCAAGTTGAGTATTTTTCCTAAACAAGCCTGTGAAAACACAGAGCTGGCAATCCCACTGTACTTCCTACCCCAGGGTGAGGGCTTTTGTCAGGTACTCACAAACCTTCCTGACAATTTGCAGAAGTCATTTCAGAAAAGATTCTCATTTCATAGGATTTTTTTTAAACAGCTGTTTGGGGCCAATACAAAGGGTCTACCCAGTGCTTGCTACAGACAACACCGAGGACAAATGTTGATCTGTCATGCTAGCAGTAATGGGAGAGCCATAGCTGTTCTTACTGCTGAGCAGCAAGATCAGGTCTGCTCACACTGAGAAAGTATTCAAAAACTGTTCCAAGGAAAATGGATGTTCAATTTTATTGCTCTTTTTCAGCAGTAGGGGTCACAGCTGTTGATCAGGCTTTTTGTTCTTTCATAGAAACTCGAGTTCCCACACAGGTGTATGTAAAAGGGTGTGGTAGAGAGATTGTAGGGGCTGTTGTGGGAAGGAATGTGTCAATATTTTCATAGAACTGTTTTTCATTACAAACTTAAAATCCTAAACATTGAAATATTTTGTATCCAAACTGCTAAAATAAAAGGTCCGTTCTTCTTCCCATGCCTTCCATAATGTCTCTGTTTTGTCTTATCTTTTCAATATGGACTACATATATCCCACCCCTTCCCTCCTGATCAGAGTAAGTGGGTCCACAAGAGACAGATTTATCCCTTGACAGAGGAGATGGGATACAGTTTTCCTACTGGTGCATCTAGGAAACCTAGATGGCCTTATGTCATCTGTGTATGTCACTACTAACATGGGGGACGTTGGCTAATAGATTTTACTTGCTCTCTCAGACATATGATTTTTTTTCCCCTCCTATGAGGAAAACTAGTGGACTACATCAGTGTTTCCGACTGTGATGCATAACACTGTGGGGAAAGGGATGCAGTGTGTGTGGATGGAGCAAATGTTCTCCAGAGACTTGATCTTATCTCTCATGAATGAAAATAGAAGATCTCAGTTGTGCTAGCACTGACCAGGTCAAACACGAGAAATGTTATTTGCTGTTTTACTGGTTCAGTGGCAGGTTTTTCAAGGTATTGCTTAAAGTCTGAACAGCTGCCTACATACATTCACAGCTGGCTTGTCTCCATTTCTCAGTTTTCCTACCTACATGCAGCTGTGAAGAAACAAACTACAGATTTTGCTGTAACTTTGCACTAATCTTCCCCATTTCATCCAGGCTGTTTCTCCCTTTTATTTTTTTTTAATTAGTTTTGAGCTTGATGAGGCCCATTAGAGGCAATAATTAAGACAGCCTTATTTTAAGATTACGCCAGATACAGGTAACTGGCAGAATTTTAGTTCTTTTAAAATTAAAGTCAACTCCTTGTACTACTACAGTTGAAAAAAATATTTACTACCCCAAATTTTTTCAACTCCCCATCTTTTTTCTTATAAAACTAGCAAAGACAGGAAAGTGATATACTCTGGTCCACCCACTGCAGCAAGATAAAAACACTTGATTGTGTCCTACTGACAGGGCTATTTTAGATTTTAATTATATGAGTTGTCCTTGCTCATTAGTAGTATACTACTGCAGTGCAACAAAAATAAGTGATTCATTGCTGACACATTGCACTTCATGAGCAGTCATTAATTAGCAAACTAGCACTTGGATATAAATTGGTGAGGAGCATCAGTAAATGGAACTTTAATCAGGATCTCTCTTAACCCTCCTCTTTCTGTGTGCCTCCGTGGCATCAAGAGGCTGAGCTTCAATAGAAGCGCAGCACACCCCCACAGCAGCATCCCCCTGCCAGCACCACCAGTGGGGTACATCACCACCACTCCAGCTGCAGCTCTGTTGACATAGACCAGCCAGGGCCAAAACCTGCTGGAGTGGGGAAAGTGTTTTCTTCTTTAAATCAAGAAAAAAGAAAATTTATTCCTAGTCAGACAGCCTTCAAAAGCTCTTTTCGTCACTGAAGTTTGCAGGCTGGGGTGGGGGGAGGGATGGAAGTGAAGTGGGTCTGCCTGCTGCATGCAGTCCTCTGCTCCTCCTAAATCCATCTGAACACTGGCAAACCTTCATTCAGCACTTGATGTATTTGCAATTTTGACATAAAGTGCATTAAGTTCAATGGACAAGAACAAGCAGAAGGCTTCATAATCTACTCCTCTAGATTCTTTACAAGGTATGTGTACCAGGCTCTCAAACTTTACCCTATTTGCATCAATGGATGGAGAAGGGAGGTCATACTGCTTTTGTTGTTGAAGAATGCTGAGAACAGCCTAACTCAACAATCCCCAAGTTAAACACTCTGAGAATGTGAAAAACAATGTTTCCTGACAGAAACTGTCACTGGTGAGGATGTGGCAGAAAAAGTTCCTGATAAAGGAACCAACAAGAGATAGCACTGATAACTTATCTGAAGCTGCTGAGCTGAAGGCTGATGAGCTGACACAGCTAGGCTAGAAACATATGACTGACAGTCAATCACTTTACACTACAGAAAGCACAGTCCCACTTTTTAATAGCAGGGATTTCTAGAATCCCTGTAGGGACACCCCTCAAGGTTACACCTGGAGGCTGACTGAAAGATATTTCGCCACAGTCACTGGTACAGAGTAACATCAATCCCTACTTACTAATTATTTTGCTAGCTTTGAAATTATTGATTTAATAAATAGTTCACTGTACTTGTAATTGTAAATATCTATACTGTGTAGTAACTGATTCAGATTAAAGTCTTTTAGTCTAATCATTATTATCATCAATTTAAATAATTTATTGGTTTGTGATCCTTAATCCTGCAAGACAAAGTCATACAAAGGCTCAGTTACACCTATATAATCCATTAGACATAAACCGTTGACCACGTCTAGGACTAGGATTGGATCCAGCTGCACCTGGACTCCTCTCAGAGGAGTTCAGAAAGCAAGGGGGTCCTTTCTGCACCTCATGACAGAAGGATCACGACAGAAGGATCTTCCTGATAATCTTTGTCTGAAGCTTCTAAGCCCACAACAGTATGTAACAGTGCTTTAAAAAGAATAAATAAATAAAGGTGAAAGTATAAAAGGAAGAGCATGAGAAGAGGGATTTCCTCACCATGGCATGTAACCTGTTTTGCAAATTCAAATGGACTTAGGTTTGATAAATTTCACTACGGTGAGAATCAATGGAATTAATGATTTGTCAATTCTGCCACAAGACTACGACAAATCTCTATTCTATTTTCCAGTCCCAAGAAATGGAAAATCAAACTTTTACAACAACAGATCTTTGTGGTCTCCTCACAGTTAGTAAATGAGGCATTTATCCACGACATCACAAAACTGGAGAATGTCATTTACTCAAAAGCACTACCCTTTAAAGGGTTTCAGAGTACTTTGTAAGTTTGTGCAGTGATTCTGTGTATTCCTCTAGTGCAAGCACCCTTTGTAAGAATTGTATTTACAAGGGAGATGTAAAACTTGTGCTGGTTTCAGCTAAGGCTGATTATGTATTCAGGATATACTTGCAGATATCTAAGGCTGCTGTCTAGTAAACCAGAAGAGTATAAAAATCAAATTCTCTTTCAAAAGTTACTGCTATTTTTCTCAGCTGGAACATCAATTTAACATTTTAGGGGAACTGCTTCCTTTTTAAAGTGATGCTGTGAACAGAAATTTCCACTGGTAGGTGACTGAGAACAATTTATTCATCCTGTCATAGCTACGCTAAGTTCTATCATAGATAAAGAGTTATTAGACAGCAGATCCAGGCAAACCCCTTCCTGGAATGGTCCTACTCTCTCTGCAGGAACATATCTGAAATACTCTACCAACTTTACTCATGAAATTATTTTAGAGACTACTTATCACACAGAAAATCTCAGGGAGATTTTTAGAGGAGTTGTGAGGAGAGGCATTCCTTTAGAAAAAAAATACAGGTTCCACTAACACAAAAACAAAACCAGGAGAGAACTCCTAATGTAGGCAGTTTTGGTGATTCCTGCCCTGAGCTGACCTGTACATGTTACAGTGTTATTCTGGACTCAGGGGAGAGCAGATATTTACAGATGCCACAGCATACTAAGTCTACAGGGAAAGAAATTAGTTTCTTATTTGAGAATTCACACTTGTAATGTCAGGGCTGTAAATGTAAGCGGAGGGGTCTAAAGCAGGGGCACTTAAAAAAGATTGATGAAATAAGCACTGGCTCATGGGTTTTGGCAAATGCAGCCCCAAATGCAGTTTGGAGAATACCTAGTCCAGTCTGACAAGGAGGAGCAGGAAAGGTCAGAGGTATGAGGTCCAGCTCCATTAGCTACAACATTTCAGATCCATAGAAAAGTTTAGCCATCACCATGAGATGTGGCCCCTGGGAGTCTCAGGGGATCAATAAGCAAATACAAAACCCTTTATCCTCAGGTAACCAGTTAAATTCTTGTTCCAAATGTTGCCATTAGTTGACCCAAGCCTTTTGTTTGCTTTCTAAGCCAGAGTGAGGGTGTTTTGAACTCAGCTTCACAGAGAGCTGCAATGTCACGGCTTCAGATCCTGAATGGCAATTGTGAGACTGAGGCCAATGATTTAACAAACACAAGACACTTCACCTTTTGCGGTGGATAATGAAGAATAAAGGTGAAGTTTATAGAGTTGGGCATGGATACAAATTTGGCTTTCTTGCACTGTTACCTTTCTTTTCCAAACTCCCTCACAGTACAATTCCTCTTTCATGAATCAGGAGAACAAACAGGCCCGCATTTCCAACTCTCCAGTATTCCTGACAAAAGCCAAAGCTATATAGGAAACACTGGTAAGGAACTGTGCAATATTTTTATTCAAAACAAACTGACTGAGGAGTGAAATTTAATTGCTACACCTGTGGCAATGATTCATCAAATGGTTGCTATTTACTTCTATGCAAGAAAAAAAAATCTTCAATTTCTTGCGTTATCATCTCTTGAAATAAATAACATGCAAGAAAAAGATACTTCTTTTTAACCAACATAATGATCAATCCTGTGAAAACCTGGAGAGTTTTTCTATTGCAGTTTCACATTAAATGAAAAGTGTACTGTCCTTTGATATAGCCTGAGGCACATTTAAGATACAAATAACAGAAGATGTCATTATTTCATCACTAAAATGGACCATGAGTACTATCAAGTCACTAATTATTTAGAAAAAGTAATAAACAATATAGAATTTCGTAGACATTGGAATAGATAAGTTAAAAATTTGCACTAAAATTTTAGCTAACAACTAAGTTCAAACCTCTGTGTTTCCTGAGAAGGAAATAGAACAGCCTCTGCAAATTAATAAGAAATACACTACATACTGAGTACATTTTTTTGCACATACCTTACAAAGTCTGTTAGTTTATGAATCCATAATTTAAAATCATCCTTAGAATACCTCTAGGAATATTTACACCATTCTGATATACAAATCAATTCCAGGCCTTTTAGAGGTGACAACTGACCTACCTAGTTTGTATAGGCTTCTAATATATTATGCTAAATTACATTTGTGTTCTCCTTTATGTTTTACATATTTCTGTGTCACAAGAAACAGAAGACATTTTATAAAATAAAGACAAGAGAAATTCAGCATGTTAACCTGCAATTGAGGCTAAGCATATATCTCAGTTAAAAATTTATTCTTCTATGAGTATGTAAGGTGTTGCTTTAAGATCATACAGATCTCTATTTGAGACTCAGATGAGATATCATGTGGAAGTCCTATTTGTTGCAGAATTGCCTCTGATTTTGAGACCAGAAGACTGGACACAGAACTTAAGTCTGCTTCACTGCTCTTATGATCCTCTGAAAATCACAAATGGTTTCCATATTGAATTATTATGTTGTAAACTACTCTTCAAATACATGCACGCGCTAAACCACAAGCAACCTCATAGTCTGTCCTCGTTGGATGCTGGCGTGTTCTGGCAATGACAGTCTCACATCTAATGATCTACCAGAGAAACTCAGTGCAGCTCCTGTTCCTATTGCAGGCACCACATGTGACCTTAGGAACTCATTTACTCCACCTCAGCTACAGCTCTCCTTTGTAAGACTGAACAAAACATCCCACACTGACACCTGGAGACTACACTCACTTAATTGCTGTTTATATTATGAGTGTAAGAAAGAAACAGGGTAGATTTCAGTATGAGTTTGTATGTGGTCTCAGTTAACAGTGAATTATCCCTTGGTCTAAAAACCAATACATATTTTAATAAAACATATTAGAAGCATGAGTTTAGGTAAAGTAGGATATACAGAAGAGATCAGCTTGGTTTGGTTTTGGTTTTGTTTTTTTTTTTCTTTTATGGCAAAATTTACGCTTTTTGACTAGTGGTGCATTATCACTGCACTAAAGGTCATTGATGTGATGGTATACCTGAGCTGCAGCTGTACTTGGCTAATGTTTGGTGATGCCTCTAGCAAGAGCCCGGAATGTTTTCTCAATTTAGGATTTTTTTGCACTTCAGATTTTGTGTTTTTTTCAAGACGTGCTTGTGCAGCCTTAATTCCTAGGTAAAACTCTGTGTCCTGCTTGTCTGTCTGCAGCAGTTACATCAGAGAAGAGGTTACAGGTGACACAGCTCTCTGTCCACAGTCCTACTGAAGGAGCAGAGGGACAGAGCTTCTCAGAAGATCAAATGAAATGACAAGTTGCCCGTATGTAAGCGTGACACTTAGATAAGTAGGTAAGCCATTGCAGCCCCACTCCTGAAGTTTGCTGATAACAAATAGGCAGACAGACAACAGGCACATAGAGCAAATGTGCCTGAACAAACAGTCAGACAGACAAATACATCTGTAAGAGCCACAAACAACTTTAAATGACAACCCCTTCATAAAACTTTGAAAACTATCACAAACGTTTGCTGAAAAAATGGGCCAAACTCCTTGTACTCTGTGCCAACATGTCCCCCACCACCACCCCACAGAGGATGAAATTATACATTAGCTAAGCACTTGACATGTCTCAAACATGGTGAACTCTGCAGTTGCTCAGCCCAAGCTCAAGCTGGAAGTCACAGCAGGCAGAGAAGGAGACGGAAATGCGAAACAGGATGAAATTACAACATGAGCAAAAATTGTGCCAAGAGTTCTGCCTCCGAAATGTTCCTTGTCCCTGCATCTGAGCTAAGGATGGTGAGCTTCAAAGGGAAAAGTATGGCTACTATGAAATCACATCAGAGTAAAACCCAAAGAAGGGAAATATGAGACCAATGCCGATACATTCTAAATACATCTATTTTATTTCTCTGACAGATAGCTGTATTCCCTGAATGCATAAAGTATTTTCTAACTCTCTTGCAGACAACTGATTTGGATTACACAGAGATCTCATGGGTATATGTATCGTTTCTCTTCTTTATTTTTGATGTTTATATCCTTATTTTCATCTGTGATATAGGAACTAATGTTCCAAGAAGCCAGAGTTGCCACTAAGGCTCCATTTATTTACTGGTCATATCCTAAGAAACTAGCATATATTCCCCCAGTTGCATATTTAAGCGAGATTGAGTATGTATTGATATTCATTGGTCCACTTTGTTTTTTTTCTGTTTGCCTGTTTTTATGACATTTCTTTGTTAAAAAAAAAAAAAGATACTACCAGTAAATCATGTGTTACCATTTACATATACATAGTATAGCTGCAAATCCATCTTTCTTTCCCTTCTGGGTTTCAGATTTTATCTTTTTATAACATCTGTACATCCTGAATTCAAGATACAATATGACCTTTATTTTCTTAGTCTGCTGTGACCTCTGGGATAGAACCAATAGTCTTTTTTTGGTTTGGGTTTTTTTTTTTTCATAAAAGCCAATTCAGATGTTAATTGAGCTGGATTCAGCAACTGGCTGATTCATATAAGTGAAGTGAAAATACATAGCTCTCAGTCAGACTCATTTTACAATTTTACAAAGAAAAAAGATTATACATCATCTACTACTGAAACCAGAACTGCACTCATGCAAATGAGTACAATTAACAGATTGGATCACAGGTTTAGGAAGAGTCCAGATCTAGATCCACCAGACATGACAGTCTATCTGGAAGCTCTCACCACTGCCCCACAAAAAAACTGACAGATGCTCCTCAGAATCCTCACAAAATTTTCTGGCTAATCCCTAACAATTTCAAAACAGATGCTAAAGTTCCTACTTTAACTCATGCTGAATTCGACAACTGAGGACATAATAAAACTGGATCAGGTGGGTATTTTAAAGTATAAATCATAAAATGGTATGTCAAAGTGCTGTTTTCCCAGTGATAAGAGAATAGGAAAATATAATAGTGGATAAATGGTCTGTGTGGGAAGAAGATACAACACATTGTAGCCAGCTCCCCATTGATGTCAAAAATAAAGGACATTGAATATAAAGGAGAGGTAGGAGAAAATACATCTTAGAGGATTTAAACGGCACAGTCCAGAGATCATTTCATTAGCAGTTTTGAATAATATGATGTCCTTTTTGCCAAAGTTTATGACTAAAAAAAAAAAATCAAAATAATTTATGAAACCATTATTAAAACATTTCAGCCTCTGAAAACTGCTTTTCCAGGGTATCTTTTTTCCTTTTATTAGACCATAAATATGTCAATACAATTTCATTAAAGGCGTAATGAAAGACATTACCAGCAATGGTGGGAAATGGGTTCATTTGACAATTTGCAAAACAAGAACTGTCAGTATTCCTCTAGCTTTTCCTAATGATGCTTCAGGCTTTGGACTACTTCCCCAGGGGAAAAAGCAGATAAAATGAATACACGGTTTACACCCAGTGATGTGAGAAGTCTGTTAGATGGCTTTGCGACTGTGTGCTTTCTAGGAATGGGTGTTTGGCACAGCAGAAGGCAACGACCTCTTCTGAACTAAACTAGGTAAAATTTAGACCAAAAAAAGGGGCTCAACATCTGCCTCCTCCTTGGGTGCTGCCCTCCAAGGGGGAAGCACAGCAGCATATTTCCAAAGGCATGAAAAGCTCCTGGGTAGGGTCACTGCATTGGCAGAGGAAAGGGGAGTTGGTGAGGGACAGAGGACCCAAGAGGCCAGAGAGTAACTCTAGATTAGTTCCCCAGGGAGGAGAGGTGTTCCCTGCCACGGAGGCAGAGCACTGGAAGCTGGGCCACCAGCTGGATCACCCAGTGTTGGGTGCTGGCAAGGCTCCCTAGGGCTTTGCTCAGTTTCTCTTACTCCCTCCCTGAGGACCCACTGACAGACGTCAGCAGAGACAGGCTATTTGGCACTCTTCATTTCTTACAACACCGTGGCTTGGTAAGGCAAACTAATTTTTCCATCTCTGAACCCAGAAACCATAGGGGCAGCAAAAGCAGTGCAGAATTGCTAGAGAACATTTTTTAAATAATCTCAATTGAATCCATTGCATTTCAGGGGTGTTGTTTTAATCAAAATGCTCTTGAATTCTCAACAAACTATTTCCTTTTCTAAATATACTCCTTCTTCCCACTTCCCCTACATCCCAAGGGGGGACCAGTCTAGGATATTAAATGACATGAACTGAAGCTACAGTGTGGATATAATTTTTCCTACAAGCAGAAAGAAATTAGAGGAAAAGAGAGGAACACATATTAATTCACAATTCCCTTAGGAGAAATAGCTCCAGCCTCAGCCTCTCTCATATATACTATTACTCCAAGGGTTGCCTTCATTAAAGAATATTCCCAGTGAAAACAAGTAAGTCTGTACTTCCTCAATATTGAAAAAACACAAGTTTGTTTGGTTTAATTGAATTCTTCTGCCCTCTTCCTATTTAAGGAAAATCAAGCAAGAAAACAGCAAACAAACACATCATCCTTCTGCCACTTTTACACTATGCATTTTAATCTTTCAACCACCAAATATCTGAACCTGTCACATCATGAAACACCAAAAAAAAGTGCCATGCAGAACAAAAATATTTTATCCCTAGAGATACACAGCTCAAGCATGGGTTCATGAAGGAAAATATTTTTACAGCATTTCCTGAAAAATTACACAAATTGGATAGCCTATACAGTGGAGCTGCCTCTTTTTCTGCTGGCACTGAACAAACTTCTTGCAGCACGGAATTACTTAGTGTCTGGCAGTGGGACTAGCAATAGTCTCTCTCTGTGTCATTATGAGTGAGATTGGACATGTTAACACACCCTGTGTTTGAAGTCCTGCAGACCACAGACAGGCAGTTTTTGTGTTGGAATTCATTCATGGGAAAGCAGAGTTTGGGATGCTTTAGGGTTTGCTTTATGAAAGTTTTCTATTACCACTTTCTATGAAATATATAGATTGTTGAAGAATTGACTGTTCTTTTCACATGACCTTAAAAGTGGACCAATTTTTGAGAGCTTTTCTGGTCACGTGGAGGCTGGATATTAAATGAAATCGGAGAATACACTGTGCCAGCAAAGAGGGTATGTGAGCTGTTAGATTGTATGAAATCTTGAGAGGGACTTCAGAATTGTTTGAACAAATATTAGTCAAAAAATACCTACAATGTGCCTGTCAATGCACCTCAAGTTTTTGCTTAATCCGAGACAGTCCTCTGAGATCAGTCATCCTGACTACTGGCACACCTGGTCCAGACTGGAGATGCTGAAAGCTGTGTGGTCCCTCAGCTGGGGACAGTCCGCTGGTGGCTTCCCCCAGAGTACCTTTTCATGGCAGACACTGGCAGCTGCTCAGGAAAATTGGCATCGCTGCCCATTTGTGCTGGAAGTGGCAGTAAAAGTGACAGGAACACCGGTCTCAGCTGAAATGCCCTGTCCTGGGAGCTTGTCACTTGGCACAAATTTCAAAATCAGAAAATTGCTTCTACCCCGAGTAACACTATGATCAAACTCAGAGAGGGAGGGAAGTTATTTCATATTCTGGAAGCTTCTCTTTTAGGTTAGCACTTCTCAAGGATAACAAACATCTCCACATTACCCACGGTTTGAAAACATGCCCTTTGCTTGGCTCCAAAACTGCCACACCATCTTTCAATTCCACCTCGATACCCTCCTCCAAGGAATAGTTTTCCAACTCATCTGAATTAATTTGAACACAATGAATTTCAATCAAACAAGGCTTCCAAAAATGTATTTTAAACACTTCTGATTAAAGAATGCAACAAGTAAAAAATGGCTGGGAAGACTGACAGACATCTACTTGGGACATTTCTCCTGCAAAGGAAATAAATAGAAGGTTGTTAGATACTTTTGCACTGCATAATCAGTTTGTACTGCTAACGTCCCCAGACAGTGATATGTGTACAGAGGATGCTGCAGTTGGGATCATTACTCCTCGTTGGCAACAGCTGCAGCAGCATCTTTCTGACACCAGTTTTCTGCAAGAGAACCAGAGGACGGAACAGCGGTAGATTATAAAATTGCTGTGAGCATAATGTTATTGTCCTCTCCCCAGAGTATGACCTCCACAAGCAAAAGCTCCCTCCCCAGGCCCTGAAGGTACAGTTAATAAACTTCAAGTCTCTGTCCTGCTAGTGAGAGTGCTCTCCTGGAAATGGGGACTTGGATACCACCCCAAATCTCAGGACCATCCACAGGTTTTACATGAAGCAGTCATTGCATAAAACATGAAAATAGCTGGCAGTATGACAAGGTGCTGCCAGCAGTGGATCCCCAGCAGTCCTCTCTCTTCCACATGCACCTCCCTCCTGCACTGCAGATTAACAGGGATGCCCCCACTGCTCTCTTCTTATTTGAGCCTAGATTTGAGCCTCCTCCACTCTGGGAAGGTCTCTCCTGCTATTGTACCCTGTTGTCCTGGGCTCCTCTAGGAGCTCTCACTATGAACCTGTGCATCCTGAGTCCGTAGGAAAGGTATCCATATGCTGCAGTACAGCCTGAGATTTCCAATCAGGAGTTCTTTCTGCAGCAGAGTTGAAGCAAAGCTTTGGAGGCTTTTTGTGGCTCCACCAAGTGAAAAGTGCAGAATGGGTAGGAGCTGGGTCCAAGTCTTTCACTAAAATGCAGCAAAACAAAACCTTCATAAAAGTATTCCAGATCTATGATATCATTTTCCTACATTTGAAAATTACTCCCACTCCATGGCATTTGAACCACATCAGTCTTCATAACAGACTTTCCATCTTCTACATAAATACATTTAATTCTTTAGTGTTCTGGTGTCAGCAAGGATGTCGTTTAAAAATGTTAAGAAACATGCCAATAAAACATATGCCCATTAAGTAAATTCTATGAATGCAGTGGAACTAAAAGCTGTACCATTATGTAAATACTATTGAAAACGCATATCTATATGAATAGATATATGTATGTGTGAGTAGCTATTTTGACACAGTAAGTGTATGTATGAAATCCAGCCTACTGCTGCCAGTACCAAAATTCCCTGTGGATTCAAACAGAACTTCATCTTAAATCTAATAAACAAATTTATAGGTATTCTAGCTGAGATTTTGAAGACCACCAGGAGAAATTGGTATACGAATTCCATATGGAACCTCAAAAGTCTTTGCTTTGCTTTGAAAATTTGTGTCTATGTAGTCAACTGCATTAATCAGCAGTCATATACAACTCCAGGTTGCTGTCAAATTATTGTTCACTAACTGCAAATAATTTCATGTGCACATTTGTATGAACTTTATTTATGAACATGTTTTCCAAGAAGCACAGCTGTGAGTGCAAATGTACACATCCTGTCCTGACAATTCAGTCCTTATCTTGGACCTGCTATTTAGTCACTCAAAAAAAAACCCAAAACCCCACACACACAGCAAACAAACAAACAAACAAAAAGAATTAAAAAGCTTTTCCTCAGACTTCCCCTGGAGCAATATCCAAAATATACTGTTGGGTTTATCCCTGATGAAATCTTGAAACAAAACAAGATGAACTCCCCCTTAGATGAACTCCCCAGGCCCGAGCAGATCTAGTTTAATTTGCCACAGTCCTTTGTGGAGCTGCTGTTCCTGGGAAAGCAGCAGGTCTTGATCTTGGCCTCTAACAGATGGCCCCAACAATATGACAGTAATAGCATCTGACATGTGTTGTTTCAATAATCTCTCTAACTCTCGGAGAAGTATGCAAGCGTTACATACCGTGTGCTGCTTCAGATTGCTATTTTGGGCATGTTTCTGCTGGCATATGTTATGATGAAGCACTCACAACGTCTTAAATTTCCATCATAAAATAAAGGGGAATCAAGAGAGTAGGTCCATAAGCCTATCATTTAACCTTGTTCCCAAGGTAACACTTCCTTCGCATAAGGATCAGCTCCACAAAAACCAGAATCCAAACCGCATTTTGAGGGATTAGCTGTATTGCAGAAAGTGGAGTCCTGGGGGTGGAAGAGACACAAGTTGATGGAAATATTTATGGGCCAGCTCTCGAAGTGTTTCACACTGAAACATAATCAGAATTTTCTACAATATGTATTAAATAGCAGCAAC
Organism: Platyrinchus mystaceus; assembly: GCA_035041135.1. Classification (NCBI taxonomy): domain Eukaryota; kingdom Metazoa; phylum Chordata; class Aves; order Passeriformes; family Tyrannidae; genus Platyrinchus; species Platyrinchus mystaceus. Next base: position 36,007,258 of record JAWWLV010000045.1, on the reverse strand, counting down.
CTACAATCTGAATGGCACCTGGTGATTAGGGAGCTGTGAGGAGGAGAATCAGAGGGGACTGAGTGCCCTGTAAAGATGAAGTTTTCCTCCTAATTACAAGGGTAATGAACACATTCCCTTTCAAGCCCAGAGGACTTTCTTAAGGAACTTGTGATTTTACTCATTGCCAGGTTTAACAAAATAGTATTTCAGGCAGGGAAATGCTTTCAACTGCAAGCAGCAAAACCTAAAGGAGAAATATCACTGATTTTCACTGAGTGCAAGTCATTGAAATGTCTTAGCATCATAAACTACTCTTGATCACTTTTTTCACAAATGAGCTGCTGCCAAATAGAGGACAGACGGCAACAAGGAAACCCATCTCAGCTGCTTTCCTCCTCAATTTGCAGTTCCACCCCCTACCATTTTTCCCTTCAAAGCTTATCTAGCTTCTCATAAAATTATTTATTGTTATTGCCATGTGGGTTGTTTATTCAGTCGATGAAGGACAGCCTCCAACAGCCCTCCCTCGCCTATCCCTTCAGGCCCTTACCTCTCCTTGACTTCAGTCGACCGCCTTTTCCTCTGTCTTGACTCAGCCTTGCTCAGCTCTCGTATCCCCATCTTGCCCTCACAGTCCTGTGCCTTTTTAACTATCTCTTCTCTAAAGAAATAAGGACTCCTTTTAGTGCCCCTGAAGGGGTTCTTAAGTGGAGAGGTGTGAAAAAGCTACAACACAGAAAGAGAGGCAGAAAAAAATC
>JAWWLV010000045.1:35990635-36000635 GCA_035041135.1 Platyrinchus mystaceus | reverse complement strand
TTGCAGGAACTACCCAGGACTAACTTCACAGAAAAAAGTACTCACAGGTTATGTTTCTTTCCATCCTGTAGTAAACACCTCATAAAACTAACTTGTCCCTGTTGTCCTATAATCCAAAGAGAATGCTGCATTTCTCTGTTTTACAGAGAGCAGATTAATTGCACCACTGCAAATTCCATCCATGTAGCCATCATTGCTGGCTTGCCCAGCAAACCCAGGCCCAGTGCACTGCTTCCAGAAAGGGCAGCAGTAAAATCACCCTGCGACTCAGCACACATTTAACCCAGCACCTCTATCCCAGTCATTGAGGGAGGCAGCCCTTGAACTGAGGATTCTCCTCCTGTGCTTGGACAGAGGTACTTACAGCTTAGGACTTATATGGAATTTTTAAGGATTTATAAGAATGTATTTAATAAATATTCTTTTCCTTAATAGGCTAGGATTAGGTAACTCTTCTGCTATTTATAATCTCCTATAAAAGTCACGTAGGACCTTCTATTCTTTTTCCACTATATCTATAGGAAAAAAGTAGATACTTTCCCCCTGCCCTGCAGAGTTCCCCCTTAGGTCTCCAGGAACAACATGCAAAATGGTGCTGTGAAATTCATGCTCTTCAGGTGCTCTGAAGCCACAGATGGATGCTGTTCCCAACAAGGGCAGGTCGCCTCCACTGCCCACCCTACCTCCTCAGCCAGATCCCAGATTTCAGCACCCACACTGACAACTGCTGCTGCTGCTGCCATCAATTTAAGTGGTTCTCGGACTAACAGTATTGTTAGCATCAACTTTATACTCATATTTTATGATAGGCATAAGGAGTAGTCTCAGGTTCTTCCATGAAGTGACAGTCTCGTCACCATTTAGCAGAAGGGGCTGCAACAGGTAACTGCTGCTACTGACCTCTACTTTTTTCCATTTTACCTATGCAATTAGAAATAAGACTCCTAAATCCTCAACTGTTCGCCTGCTTACCCTTATTAATAGCTTTCACATCCATCTTTAAGCCATAACCTTCTTCCACTGAACCCACTGATTCTGTTTTTTAAAAGCTCTATGGAATTTATAATTTGGGACAGGGATTTCCCTTTTACAATGTATTTGTCCAGAATCTCCTTTCAAATAACCCTGATAAACACTAATATATCAGAAATAATCAAACTTAAGCAACTAATTACACTTTTCTGGGAGACTGTTCCATTCAAACACACTGTTCCTATGAGCAAGAGGTATGTGCAGTTGGGGCTGGCTCACAAACATTTCCAGTTTAAAAACTGAAACTCCTCATAGTCCTAGTGATTTCTGTTCTCAATAAAACTGGGGTTAAAGGCAGAAAAATATCATCCTGTCTTTTAAAGCAGCTTAGCACATTTACCAAACGCCTCTGGGAGAAGCATCCCTTTTTCACTAGAGTTTTATGTGACCAATTCTGCTGTAACAGTTCTGGCTACTTTACTATTGACAATTTGACAAGTGGACTCAAATGAGAAGTTTTTTGTGATTTCCTTTCACAAACCTGTATGGGGGATACATCAAATAGAAATTGAAAACCGAGTTCCATTAGCATTTTTCTTTTGGACCTATTTTCCCTGGGACTTTATTTTTAGAGGAAATTTCCAATAGACTGCAGGAAAGATAATACCTGCTTCATTTCCCTTCCCTCCAGCCTTAAACATCCAGGATTTATACAGTTATTTTTATTCTTTCCTGATACCGCAGCCTTCCCTGTTTATAAAATGTAAGAGGTAGACAGATTATTGTACAATTTCACTAGTAAACAGGGAGGTGAACATGAAACTGAGCTCAGAATTGGAAACCCTGTCAGAGTGTTGGTGAATCACTGTATGAAATAAATTGTTCACTTTCTGTTCAGTCCATTAGCTACAAGGACGGAAAGAATTGCTCTTACAATGCATAATGCTGCAATTTCCTATATTCACTTAGCACTTCCCCTCTCCCTTCTGCAAACCAGAAGCATTACATTTGAGGTTTAATTCACTCCCTCTAACCACGTTTTCATTCCCAACTGTGGCAAACCAAGCTATTGCTCAGTGAAAATGCACCAGCTTTTACATAGCATTCATGCATACAGTGCTCTTCCTCCCCCTTGGAAATAAGGTAACGGCAGGAAAACAGAGAATATATAGAGGCCCCTATGCCTATCCATCTGCAAACGGATGATCTTTTGTTTCTCCTGAGCTTTTTGAGTGATGGTGTAACACAACCGAATTCACAAGAACCCCATGTGATGTGTGTACCAGATTTTGTGCTGACATTGTGATGAGAAAATCAATACTTGCCTACAGGTACCACACAGTTGCCCATGTCCTTTCCTTGTAAGTCTGGGGGAGCCACTGACATTTTTAATAGTCTCAAGTGTTAGGTTTGCTAAACAAGCTATTTAAAGTAATTCTTCCCTGAAATGGGGCAAGGAAGATTGTACTGGCACCAAGAGCCCTGACTGTTCTGGAGGGCTTCACTCTAGCAATGAGGCTGGGCTTACCCCTTCAGACAGACCTGTACTCAGTGCAGAGCTGCACAAGGCTGCCCAACTCTGCACAGCAAAGGTTCTGCAGGAGGACTGCAGTGGGAGGGAAGCATGGAGGGATGGTGCTTGTGGGCCTCTATTTTGCCTTTTTTTTGTTTTTTTTTTAAAGCAGAAGCCAAGTTTGAGAAGAAAATATTCGAAAAAGGAGATCTATGAAAAAAAAACTCTTGGCACTTCTCAGCTTCTCTTTACTACTGTTCCTGCACATATGACAGCATGTGTTAACTGATCCCGCTACACAGACACACAGACAAAGTCTGAGGAGTAGCTCCTCAAGTCACAGGAAGGCAAACAGTGGCTGTCTGAGACCACAGGAAAAGCTTGGGGTGGGAGCTCTTCTCTGGGACTCGGGTGGCTTTGTAACTTCTGCCTGTCAATTAGCATGGACCAAGAGTCTTCCCCTGGATGCATGAACTGTGCTGACCAGCACTGGAAGGGAGCAATAAATGAGATCTCAGACAAGCGCAGACCATGTTGCCTCCCCATCTTCTGCACACTGAATTTTTATTCTGGAGATAACATTTTCTTTTAAAAAATGCCTGGAAATGAAATAAGGAACAGGTTTGCATGCCTGACTTATGACTCTAGCTCCTACTCCAGCAGACATGGATCTATTTCAGAAAACAGTGGCTGGGTTGAGACCTGCAGGTAAAATTTAGTCTTTCAGTCCAGCAACTATGAAATCTATTTCAAGCTACTTCTAATTGAACTGACTGGCGCTGGCACTAAAACGCCTCTTGGAACATGTGCTGGCTTTGCAGCAGTTGAGATTTTGACTCCCTGGTTCCCATTTGATGAGAGACACTTGCTTTTTCATAACTCTACGGGTAAGTGATCTATCAGGGGTGATCATTAGAAGGGAACTCAGATTGATCCTCCTGACAAATTCTGCTGGATTGGCAAAACCACTGTGTGTATAACTCATTTACCATTATCTGGCCTTATCTCTGAGGTTTGCAATTCACTGCAAGGAGGGGTTCTAGTGACAACTAGACAACTAGAAAACCTAGAGGCAGAAAATGCTAAGAGCATCAACCATTCCATAATTAACATGTCTCTTTGCAACCGTTATGAAAAAATAAATTAGTACCATATTCTGAAAGTTTTAATAGGAAATAAAAGTGATTTTACTTGTCTCTTGTTGGTCTCAAATCACCCACTTTTTCTCCTGTGGGGGAGCAGGGCTGCTTGGCTCTAGAGTGCTTTATTGCTGCTCTGTTATCAGGATTGTATTCACACTGGAACTCTCACAGAAGCAGGCGATGTAGGCGTATTTGGGTTGTGCTTCAGGTCATGTGCCAGTTTAACACAGACTGAGATCCAACTGCTTCACAAACCCAACTCTTTACCTCCAAAGATGGAGTGTGGCAATGGCGGCTTCTTCTCCATTATTTTTCCTGGACATTTGAGATTTCTGACTACATTAAAAAAATGTCCACCAGAATATCCATAACCCACTTGCATTTTAAAGTCTGTGACTATGTAACCATTTCACACTTATTCCACCTGAATAGTCCACTCCAGGCCAAATTCCAAGAAGATGCTAACACTTATTTTTAGTCTTACCTTACCTCAGCTGTTAGCAAAGAAATATGAATTCTTACTCTAAGACACTGGAGGGCCTTTTTAAACTAAACGTAGTTGTTTTGAATAGACATCACTGAATCCTGGTTGTTTTGTGTTTACTTACCTTTTCTCTAGGACCAGATGCAAAATGAAATAACAGAGGTTTCATACAGCATTTCAACTGAGAACACTGTTTACTCTTCAAGCTCAGTTAACTTACAGGAAATTGCCACTAAGGATGCCAAGGGCATCTCTACAACCTTCATTATGTCACTAGAGGGACTCATTTCTAATAAATATTTCCTAGTATAACCAGAACTTTTCTCTTCATGTCCTGTCTCAAACATACTTTGAAACCCGTAAGAGGAATCAGTCATTGCTGTCCAACTCTTCACTGAGAAGGTGAGAATTTGTCTGTGAAACATTTCTAGAATTGGAGTGATCGATACCACGGAGCAGAGCCACTATATAACAATTGCAGGATTACTCCCTTCCCAAATTATTTGAAAATATGATCATGGTTCCTACTGAGATAGAAGGGAAGCTGTCATATTTCTAAAAAGTGATAGACAGATGAAACGAGAAGTTTCCAGATTGGGAAAGGGGATTCCCTGAGAGGAAGAGCATTGTATCAATCCTTACCTGGCCCTTAATGTGACACCAGGCTGGACAGCAGGTGCAGTCCCCAGGTTCCCTGGGAACTTGGACCTAAACCAAAGTTCCCTTCTGGAATACACCAGTGGGTTTCTTTTCCTTGGAAATCGAGGGAGTTGGGGAGAGTAGGCTGCTCTGTGCTCAGATTTCACCAAGACACAAGGCTTATGTCTGACTGGAGCACTCAAGTTCAGCAGCTTGGAAGAGCTACAGGTTCTTTAAGTTGTCCAAGAAAGCACAGTCTTCCTGACAACCCAAATTCAGGCACAGATAGGATGAAATACACGTTTCTAGTTTGTTTATCAAGTTGAACAAACCTTGTTTGTAAAAACCACAAATGCCAATTGCACCTCAGTCTTCTGACTCTGGGTAGCTGTAACTAGCAGGTGAATCACACAGAGAGCTCTCTCAAATGGCTGATGAACTTAAATAGAACACCATAGTCAGTATTTAGGGCTACACTCTGACCGTGCATTCTACTCATTCTCTAAGAGAAGATGGAAAGATGAAGAACCACCCTTTAGGGGTGGTCAAAGACTGAAGGAGGAGGCAGAAGCGCAGGTGACTTATAAATGCTCTACAGTGGTGGCTGTTGAACATTACTGCTCTTATGAGCCGTCTGAAACCTTTTCCAGGTTGTTGCTCTAAGGGACTTCAAGATGTCATATTGCCTCTCCTCTGGTCTCAAGATGAGACTGACTGTGCCAGCATCTTTCCTGAGAGACAGCAGCCTAACCCTGTTGACTTAAAAAATTATGGAGGCTCTGCTGTCTCCCCAGGCAATCCATCCCTCACTTTTCACTGTTACATAACTTAATGCTCCTTTCCTGCAACTTAAGTCCATTAGTTCTTGGGGCTGGAGAACAGCCTGTCCCTTCCATTTTGCAGCTATTTCTATGTGTTTGATAAAGGTTATCGTGTCTCCACTCAGTCTCCTCTACTCCAAACTAAGCAATCACAGCTTCCCAGTTCATCACACAGAAGCCAGGCTGCTGCTGGCTGGTGATAGCTTTCAGTAACTGCTGACTGGGCTGGATTTGTACCAGCAGCCTGTAGGTGAAAGCCTTCAGCAGCTTTAGCTCTCTGAGCCAGGCTGTCCTTTCAAAGATGTGAAACTTTTTTCTGTAATTCATAACAGTGCATCAGCAAATACACATTACAGTACAGTAAATTTCTGGAATTTTCTCCATCACATTAGGATATCATAACAGGAAGAAAGGAAAATACACCTTATTTCACGAAAGTGCATTTTAGGGCCAAACTTAAAACAGGATTCCCAACAGGTCTTGAAGAGTGGAGAAGGAAAACACAATATATCGTGTTAACACCTTCCCATTCCACCCCCTTTACCGAGCAAATTAAATGAAATGTATGAACCATGTCTCGGTTGGCAAATGAAACTTGGTATTTGTATTTGCTGCCATGTCTCAGAGTGTTGTTTTTCATTTTAGACTTTGCATGGTGGTAAACACTGCAATGCTTTACATTCATTAAGCTTGGGCCCATTTAGTTTGTGCAGGCAAAGCAAGTGCATATATCTCAGACCCATAAAGCATCAGTTCAGAATTACACAGGAAACAAATGAGACTAAGCTAGAAGTCCAATTTGCAGAGTCCAGCTCACTAAAGCTAAACAAGCACCTTAGATAAATATGGCCTATTCTAAATGAAATGTTAGTGTAATTTGATAACTGTCAATAATTCCCTCATTATGCCTAAATGAGCTTGTCATCCAAGGAGATTGCTGTATGGCTGATCTTAATTTGCTAATAAAAACTGCAGAGAAGAATTTCAGCTAAACTGGAACTATTTGATTCATAAAAGTGCAACAGTGCACTTTTTAAAGCATTCCTTCCCAGTCCTGACTCCTGACTGGCTGAACCCAAAACCAGTTTGCTCTGCAGCCTGTAAGAAGGCCGCTTTGCTATGTAAGAACAATGAGTGATTGTCTCTCTAAATCACTGTTATTCCTTATCCCATTATAGTTAATTTATTTTTAATCATGTTGTATAATAGAAATAAAATAACTGGATTAAGCATATATCTAGCAGCGGGAGCCCATTATCCTTTGACAATGTTCTGTTTCATTGACATTATATCTTCACTGTAGACAGTTTCCTTGCCATCATTAGTCCTAAAATGACTATTGGATTTCAAGGGTTTCTCCCTAATCCATAATAAGATTTACTTGCTAACAGCACAAAACAAAACAAAGATATGCTTCTATTGTTTTACTGCTGTGGAATACTTACTTTAAGCTATTCAGAAAAGTCAAGTACAAATCCAGATATTATAAGTATTTAAAGTTTTCCTGCATAATTCTGATTCAAGGGAAAGCCTCAGCAACTTTGTAAGCTTTGAATCTTTGTGGCTTTATTATACTTAAGCAAGCAACAATACTTTGTCAGTTCTTGAACCAAATAAGATCTATTATTTCTTGAACAATGATTTTTTCAGACCAGTTAAAGCAAATCTCAGTACAGTCCATTTTCTCCAGAAAGGGCTACAAGGGGTTCATCAGATTTCATGTGAAGAAAGAGGCAGAAACTTTCCTGCTAAGGTTGCCAGCAATTCCTCTGTGGTAAGAGCTAGTAAACAGTCAGCACTAACGTTAGGAGGTTAAAAACTCCTTTGGCATGCTGATCCCCATGGGATAATTCAACAGTTTTTCAATTGTACCAATGGCAGTCACAGTTAAATCTAAACCTAGATTTTTTTTACACCCTATTAACAGTAGAATTAGAATGCAGCAGGGACCATCCAGAGAAAAGAGCCTTTTCTGTTATCTCATGGTTATCTTTGAGGAGGTGGCATATTTCCCTGTGAAAATTATCCTTAGAGATTGCCTCTTTTTTAAGGATATGCTGGCACTATCAAGAGGTGCTCTTTATATGCTGAAATTGCTAGCAATACTTAAGAGTCTCTGCACAACTCTTTCATCTGGGAGAGCAGCCTCAATAGATACCTATTTTCCATATATGTAGACAAGCTGTGACACTTTCACCCATATTGACATAATCCACATAAGCCATATGGTTTCCATTAAAAAGGGTCCATACAGTATAGTCAATTCTCCATTATCTTGGCTAATAGGAGAATAGAATAACCCAGACAAAGGAAAGACATGCATAATTATTGCTTCCAGATAAGAGCTGGCTCAAATATTTTTGCACTGTGCTCCCCAGACAGAGCTTGTACATCTGTCAGAGCTTGACAACTTAGAGTTTATTAACTCAGGTATTACCTGCATCCATCCGATACAAGCAAGGTAGCTTGGGTATCTCCATGATTTAATCACTCCACAAGTATTCTACTAACTGAAAATCATTTTGGCTATAATTAAATAACAGCTTCCATATTCACCATTTTATATGTTCTGATACGAACACAGCGTAGACCCAGTCATGCGTAAAAAAGTCAAGGTTGAATGGGGAATAATGAGGAAAAGAAAATTATGCATGAAATGCAAGAGGAGTATGTTCAAAACACAAAGGAATGCATAAGGCACACAATGATGTAGAAGGGCTTGTGGAATTATCTTATTCCCAGATAGCACTCACAGAGGAAGCATGCTCAGGTCTGTCGCAGATAGCAAGTGTGAATCAGAACTATCTTTCTACGTGAATTGTCAGAGGTTTCTTTTTTATTGTGTTGCAATTACTCAGCCACACTGAACTTTTGTCAGTTGAGAGTTCTCATAATGTGTAATCTCTGAGACCTTTTAGTACCAATACACAGCCTTCCTGATCTCAGCGCTGGTATACAAATTGTATTGTTCAGTCACAAGAGACACTTAGTTCTGTTACAGATATATGGACAAAACTGTGTCTTTACCACTATAGAAAGAAATACAGATTCTCTTACAAAGAAAATGAAAGTGTCACAAATAATTTTTTCTGGATTCTTATGGAAGGAAAGGGGTTTTAAAGAAATAAACTCAGACTTACTGAAATCAGCAACATCATTTCTTAAATGTTGAAGTGAATCATCTTATAGAAACAAAACTATTGCCAGGCAAATTTTTAATGCTTTACTTGTACATGGCATTGTTTTGAGGAATTGATGATTATATTCTGCCACATTCCATGTTGCATTTACAAATTAGCATTGCTTTGGTTTGTCTGCACATTACATCTAGACAGAGGCACACAACGATGCAAGACACAGGCCAAGCTGCAGAGGGAAAACTGACGAGTCAGAGAAGTTAGCCATCTCATGTGACGTAACCGGCTACAGAAAGAGCAACTGACAGCAAATCACAGTGCCAGACATAATCAAATCCCTAAATATCTGTTCATTTTGCTTAAAGCATCACATACAGTGTTCAGATCGCTGCGGAGGTCCTGGACAACATTTTCTATACTCCTGGTATCCTTCAGAATCTCAATGCTTTGTGTATACGGATTGAAATACACAGAGAAGGGACGATTGATTGATTTGGCAAAGTCTCTGAAAGAAAAAAGAAAATTAACATAATTTTTTTTTCAATTGCTAAAGAAGAGAAATTCAGATTTTTGCGTCAGGGGAAATAATTTACCTCATCTTTTCTTTGGCTTCTTCAAAACTTTCTGAAACAAAGTAAGCCTCCTGGAAAGTAGTGATAAGGCATTCTTGCAAACAGGTTGTCTTTGGATCGAATGCTTTCACATTGGCCTTGTCAGAGAGAGCATGCTGCAAAATATACCACAGGATCTGTTAAACTGTGTTTTGATATTGCTGTGTGTCTACATACAACTGTTCGTATATACAGCTTGTGTATCGCTGTGCTGTTTCCCACGAGCTGGTAGCCCCTCTTGTTTTACATACAATTTTTTTTTGAGTTTGAACAGTGAACATGGTGAATTTGCAACTTAAAAATGCTCTTACTGTGGAAGAATTTTTTCCCCTAATAATGAAATAATAAAGAGCAGTGTCATGGGTTTGCCAGTCAGCCCCCCCCCGGGGGCTGAGGATGGTTTTGCCAGATAGATTTCTGGAGCAAAAACCTCAATCAAAAGTTTTGGTAATGCCTCTGCCAATTACATTTTTAAGAAAACAGAAGAGAAGGCAGTGACGCAGAAGAGATAAAAAGCCACGAGGTGGCCAGAGAAGAAGTAGCCATGTAAAAGTAGGCAGCTGGCCCCAAGTGGGACCAGGCCCCCCTCCTCCCCTGGCCATGGGCCGGGGGCAGGTTGTGGCACTGAAAGCCCCTCTTGGCCGAGACATATAACAGAAGCTTTAATGAGAAACTGCCTGG
>JAWWLV010000045.1:35958507-35972470 GCA_035041135.1 Platyrinchus mystaceus | reverse complement strand
ATGGATGGCCTTAGGGGCTGACGAGCTCCATCTACCCGGGGGACCCTGAAGCAGGATCGGGAATCGAACCTGCGACCACGGCGCTGAGAGCGCAGCATCTTAACCGCTAGACCACCAGGGGTCCCCTCTATGGATCTGTACATAAGCTAATATGCTTACTCAAAGTTGAAAAATTAATCCTATAAAGGTGTTTACATTCTAGAAATGTAAAATGTCTCAAACTGTAATCTTAGCCACTTTTATGTAGTCAAACTATATAATTATTACAATTACAGCCTACTGATTCAAGGGAGGGAAGAAAAATCCTGAGAAAAAAAAAGAGTAATATGTTTTATGGGGGAAAAAATGATAATCGGTGAGTACCCACTCTTGCCAGCATGTCTTGAAAGAGCTCTGAGCTCAAACCGCTTTATCTAGCACTATGAGCAGACGCCACCTTTATGAATGCCACAGTGATGATCTATAGAAAGTTCTCTGTAAGTCGCAGAATATATAAAACTTACAGCTAACAGCTGAAACAAGGTTACACAGTCTAAACTGATGGTTTGTCTGACACAAAAGCAACCTAGTAAACAGAATGGAGGGGTTGTTCAAAGTGTGCCTGAAAGGGTGCCACCACGTTGATGTTCTGTTGACCTTGACAACTTCAGCAACATCTGGAATCAAACCAAAACAACCAAAATTAACAGTCTCAAGGAGGCTGTTACCTTCTCTGTAACCTTTTCTTTGGCTTCAACAATGCTCTCTGGCTTAGAGTATTTGCTTTAACTTTCTAAATCATCAATAAATCAAACAAAAACCTTTACACAGTAACTTCAGAAGGCCTACTATGTCTAAGCAGTAGCTAACAATTTATTGCATGCTGTACCACACAAAGTTGGATAAAGTTTCAGTTTGGACAAAGAAAGAGACACAACTGCAAAAGCATGTGTCCTCCAAAGTTAATTGTTTTTCCACGAAAATCCATATTCCTAAATAACTGGTTTGGGCAAGTAAACAATAAACATTAATTTTACAGCAACAAATTCTCTTTTGTTTGCATGTGTACAGCTCTATTAGCTTATAGGAAACAGTACACATAGAAATGAGGTTAGCATTTCGCCCATGGACCTAAACTCATTGAAAGAAAAGGCAAAGCCCCCCCCGGCATTTTGTAGCATCAGCATTGGACCTATAAATATATAATGAAGATACCCTTCCAAAATTATTATGGAAGATCACCCAAAAACATCTCAATTAAAAATTTATGGGACCATATTCCATCCAGCACTTTGATGGCATTTGATAGAAAGATGATAATAGGCACAAGAACCACTTCCAAAGTTACAGCATTAAGTAATTAAGCCCTAGGCATACTTAGCTCTTTATGGATACCAGCCATATTTTGTCTTACTTCCATACTTTAATCTCTGCATACAAAGAAAATACCCAAGAACATGCTGGATGAAAGAACTGACTGAACATGAGTCAAGTCCAGTCCTTGAACCAATATTTAAACAATTTAGGTGGTTTGCGTGGTTGCGAACATTGTTAGGATTTTTTCAGCTCTGTACAGATATGTATTTGAAGACTCTTTCCATAAAGTACTATTTGGGTTATGCATAGTAGCTACATGTATGAACGTCCCCTTTTGGAAGCAAAATTATTTACTGAAAATTCCAGACAATAAAAAGAATAGTGCATGGTTTGAGGACTTTAGTGAGGCTGCATCTGGAGTACTGTGTCCAGTTCTGGGCTCCTCCGTACAAGGGAGACACAGAGCTCCTGGACAGGGTTCAGTGAAAGGCTACAAAGATGATTAAGGGACTGGAGCATCTCTCTAATGAGGGCAGGCTAAGAGAGCTAGGCCTGTTCAGCCTCAAGAAGAGACAACTGAGGGGGGACTCCATCAACATCTCTATCTGCAGGGAGAGTGTCAAAAGGATGGACCCAGGCTCTGCTCAGTGGTGACAGGCAATAAGACAAGAGGCAGTGGGCAGAAACTGATGCACAGGAAGTTATATCTGAATATGAGGAAGAATTTCTCTACTATGTGGGTGACCATACACTGAAACAGACTGCCCAGAGAGGTTGTGGAGTCTCCCTCATCAGAGATATTCCAGAACCAACCTGATACAATCCTGTGCAATGTACTCTGGGATCATCCCGCTTGAGCAAGGAGGTTGGACCAGATGACCCACTGTGGGCCCTTTCAGCCTTACCCATTCTGTGACTCTGTGATTACACATAACTGGTTCCTGTCTGAATGCAGAATCTCCTGGCTTTCTTCTCCTGATGTGGTCACCAACCCCCAAAAGGAGGGCGAGGGGTGCAGGATGGCAGCCGTGGTTGCACCACACAGTGCAGCAGAATGCACGGATTCCAGAGCAGGGGGAACACGGAGCTGGTCCACCCCAATATCACTGTAGGTCCCAGTCAGCTAACCAGGTACCTGCATTCAGGGAGCTGCTCACAAGAGAACCCTACCTGCAGTCACTGAAGCTATTTTTGCACAGAACTCCTCAGCTGCTATGGCTCCATGGAAAGCACGGGTAAAGCCAACTCCTCCACCTGTGCACCCACAGCACAGACATTCCCTCAGTCCTAAGCAAGACCTAGAAATGGCTGAAATGAGCCACCACATGCTGAACTCCTTCAATTCCTTATGTACCCGTGTGCTGCTGCCAGAGGATGTCCATGTCTTATACAAATGACTCAAATAATGTGTCAGTATGAATGATACCAACACAGAGCCCAGGATTATCTCTTTCCTTCTACATACTGGTGAAAGCACAGGGGCAGTCAGGAACAGCAGTAGCAATATATTCCAAACCTACCCTCTATTGCTTTTTTCCCACATTATTTAAACCTTTATTCATGTAATTTATGAGCACTTTGTTTATAGTTGTTACCCAAAATGTTTTTGTCCTATTGTTGTTCACTGGAAGCTTATGCTGAGTACTTTCTTTTGTCCCAGTTACATATGTTCCATAAAAGACACTTTATGCCTTTTTGCTAATACATTATCTACTCTAGGTCAAAAGCAAAAACAAATATGCAAAAAACCCTATCAAAATTCATAGACTCCTTTCACCTATTCCTCAGCCTATCTCAACTGGATCCAACACCAAATCAGCAGATGTTTGCCACTTGCATGCACTCCTAAATTCCACGTTTTTTTCCAAAGCCGTTTTTCAGGCTCACTTTCATTACTGTTGTAGCAGAGCAAGCATTCAGAGTGTGAGCTATTGAACTACCAGCAAAGATTACTATTGCAGAATCTGCAATTTCTTAATGAAAATGAAGTTGCTTCCGAAAATAAACAAACGTAATTAGTAAGCCAGTGCTGTGTGAAATTTGCACCATTCTCTTGTTAACCTATATGTCAAAATGTATTACTTGTGTGCATGCAAATTTACATTCGCAGTTCAGTAACCTCACAGATTATGATCTAACCACTTTTGGAAACAAAATGCTACGAGGAGTAAAAGCAAATCCAGTGTCTGGCTGCAATTTGTTATTTTAATAGAGCCTTTTTCTTTAGCGTTTCTAAGTGCTTAGGGCTTGATCTTCATAAATCACATCCTGTCTAAAAGGCGCTATATTATTTCTACAGCAAAATTTCTAATTTCTTCCCTGATCCCAATTAAGTCAAATTAGTTCTCTCTTGCATTGAGCTCCCTCATTACAGGGCTAGGCCCAAGCATACAAACTCACAAGCACATTACAGAACAACACTATTTCTAGTTACTTGTGAGCACAAAATTTTGTTTGTTAGGGCAACCTGTGATCCTTTCAAGAAGCAGGTTACTGACCTGACCAACTGGGCACCCTCAAAGCAACAGGTGAATCCTCCTTCACCTCCTTGAGTGCCACAGTACAAAGAACAAGATGTTTATTTTTCATATTAATACATCCTGCATTGACCTATCCTTTGAACCTTCTGCTGATCAGAAACTGGAGGGACTCATATCCTTGAATAGCAATGGATCCACTGAATCCTACTTCTCTCCTGCATGCAACCTATTTCTCCCATCTCTAAACAGCAAACCATGTCAGCTCTACAACATTAGGTTCACTTTTCCTACCATACCAAAGGCTCCCACTTCTACAGCAAGCACATCCAAAACTGGCTTAACTCCACAGTATTACTCTTAACCAAAACTCAGATTAAGGTTCAAACTGCTCATTTACCCTGCTCCACAGACTGGTGACTGAGATATCCTCCCTCTTTTTCAGTTCTAGCTGGAAAGGCAGAAAGGGTTCAGGGAAGGAATAACATCTCAATAGCATGAGGAATAACTAAACAAACTATTGGTTTTCAATCCAGAAAAAGAGAGAACTAAGCAAGAAAATGCATTCTGTAAAGTCATGATGGCATACAGAAAGCCTACAGGGATGATTTGGTCATTCTCTCCTCAAATACAAAAAAACCTAGTAGGAATCAGGTTAAAAGCAACAAAAGGAGATAGTTCACCAGACAGTGAATAGTTGAACCATAGAGTTCATTGCCAAAGTTACCACAGGTACTAAAAATCTACATGTCTTCAAACATAAACAGCTGTTTCTGGACAGAAATCCTTTCAGGTTGATTACATACATAGAAACCACATTTGGTTCCCAAGTCATAAGCTTGGATAAACCTTGAAAATAATCAGAGATGCTCATCCTGTTCTTACATCTCCCCTAAGTAGCTATTTATGACTTGGGTACAAGGCACCAGCCATGGGCCTGACCAGCACAGTAAATCTTACAGATTTCAAACCTGGAAACAGACTCTCCAAAACCAGAACAAAGGCCTCAGCAGACTATCACAATTCCTGCAGAAAACATTGCATATTTGCTCCCAGTCTAGCAACAAAACTCTTCAAATTCTCCTTGTAGTAACTTCTCTGGAGTGCTAGCTTATTTTTATGCAATACACAGCCCCTTGGTTTTGAGCTACAAAGCTGGTTAGATATTTCTGCTAAGATTGTTTTTCCTTGTGCCACAAATCTCTGATGTGATGACCACGAAAATGCACTGCAGGAGAACACTGCAGTTTTCTAAAATATTCAGTATTGATCCCTGGAATCTACAAATTTGTTTTTTCCCCCTTTAGTCCTGTTCTGTGACATATGTACTATCTTTTCTGCCCATCTGTTTGATGATGCATACTGTAGGAAGGACTTCACATCAGTGCTTCAGCTACTTTATCAAAAAGTATTGCTGAAAGAAACCCTTAAAAATGGAGACCATTACTTTTTATTAATTCTGTTATAACATTTTGCAGAGCAAATCCACAAATTTCAGAATGGTTTTAGAGCAGCAGTCAGTGAGCCCAGCAACACTTCACCAATCAAAGGGAAGTAATCCATCAGTAAGTAATCTTTCTCTCCTGATTCAAACACACCTGTGTGACATTGTAATGGTTAAGAAAGCCACAAAGTTTCATCAGGTTCTTCTTCTGCTTCTTCTGTAAGTTTCAGGTTTTCCACTTGGGCAATTTCCAAATACATCTGCATAGGGGTGGTTTTGCTTGGTGAAAGTCGGGAACAGAAACACAGTTCAGGCCGTCTACTTAGGAACAATACAGATCATAGTATTTTGAGTCTCATGCTGAGTAGCAGGACAATGTCTGGCTACAGTGAATGCAGCTTCATAGTTCTAGCTTTTACCCTGGGAATTGATTCATCTTCCCTAAGTGACACACAGCCAAAATCAGAGTAATTTCATATGTCTCCTGTAAGCCCATCAAAATTTACTCAAGCAGTTTTTAAGTCATATTCACTCCCAGCTCTTCGTGCTGCAGCTCCTTTATTCACTAACTACAGGTGTAGCTGGATGTAACTCTTTTGCAAGAAACTCAATTATGTCACCACTGGACTCGAGGTATTCACTGTACTCACTCTTGGGATCTGTCACACATACATGGCATGCTACTGGGATACAGAAAAAAAACTAAGCAGAGATTTGAATGTTAAATTTCAATATGCTCAGTGACTGCCATAGCTCTTGAGCTGTAATACCAGGTTTCAGTTTGTCAATATGTAAGTATTTTTATATGTCAGAACAGCTTCAGGAGGGGAACTGCTCACAGATCTACAATGGTTAATTCTCTATCTATCATTTCACAATTATAAATGAGAAACACACAAGTAGTCTTGATTTTTCAGACATACAGTTGGAATGCTCAGAATCTCACCTACTTTCAGAGTTTTCTTCTCGCCTCCCGTTGCTCATCCATGGAGGAAGACAGTAATCCAGTTCACAAGCTGTACTTACAGCCTAGCACTACCAATTAGACCCTCTGGGAAATCTAACCTTACGTTTGTGAAGATGAGAGACTGCAACCATCGGTTCTGTCCAGTGAGACCATGAATGCTGTATCTTCCCAAAGTTACCAAATGCAAATCAGTCTTTATCCACAATGCTCCTGTTTCTTCCATTCTGGTTATCTCCTCAACAAACATAATGGAGAATTATCCTGAATTATGTGCCAGTTGTTCAGCATGGGAAAAGGACTAAAATGAAGCAAACAAGATCAGGTAACATAGATCCTGAGGGAAGACAGGCAACTCCCAGGAATTAAAACCACACAGAGAGGCAGCTCTGAATGTTGGTTTTATCCCACTACATAATTTTAAAATATTTTGGTTTTGATACATACACAGACAAGTCAGCTTCGGAAATGAACCACTGGCCTCAGTCACCATCCAGGCCAGATAAAACATTTAGATCCATAAAAAGCCTGAAATGCATTTAAAAGATCTCATCACACACGATTCTTTCAAATTCAGAAGCAATTGTTGTGGTTTTCTACATAAAGGATAGCAAGTACAAGACTAATTTCTTCATTTCTACTGTCCCATGCTGTTAAAATACAAATATTAACAAAATGAACAAATATTACCAAGATATAAAAGGTGACAGTTTTACAGTTCTAAAGAACTTAACATTTAAATATAAATTCCAGTGAGAAATAATTTGGAAAAAAACTTAGTGCAACTAATTGGGCCCTAATGACCAAATTCTTGTGTGGAAAGATTTGGTGATAAACTGCACACAAAGACACTCTCCTATCCCCATTTTCTCAAACACCACCAGTTAATGTGCCCCACTGAATTTTACCTATACAAACACATCCTATTCATACTCATCTCCAAGAGGCAACCTGAGCTGTGCTGAAACAACTTAGCAGGAGTCAGGCATCATTTCTGCCATTAGCAAGAGAGGCAGGTTCGTGCTTATCAACTTGCAGCTTTACAAAGACAGCTGCTCTCTGGCTCCCAAGTCCAACAAATTACAAGGTAACACTGAAATGTAAACCAAGATGTACTTTTTGTACAATTTTCCTGACAAAACCTTATGTTATGTGCTGTTAAATGTGCTGTAAATGATACACTGTACAAATTAGTTGAAACACCACACGTCAAGTCCTCTCTACAGCCTATGGTTTGATAGGTAAGTGTGGGGCTTATGAACAGAAAAGACAGCCTTTTTTATTTTTCTACTATGTGAAAATAGAAAGACCAGACATGCTTGAAAAAGCAGCTCAAAAATGGTTTTAGAAAATCAAAGAGAACAACATGAGTAATGAGGATGATAATAATTAGCACCCAGACACGCACAGCAAAATCGCATTCCTCAAACAGCATTATACCACACTGCAAGCAAAAAAGTGGATTGTGCAAATACTTTTGTTCTGTTTCAGTAACATATCTCTCAACTTTTTCCTTTGTGTTTTTCCTCTTTCTTATGTCCTAAAACATCATAAAGGAAATGGAATCTCTCAATAAACCTCTAAAAAGACAGCCTTTTGGCTCTTTCAATATTCCACTCCCATGACAAAGCAAAAGCAATTCCTTTCTCTTTTCCCCCCATCTACCAGACTCCAAGAAGATGAAGGGACTTGCATACTTTCTTTTCAGCCCTCATCCCCTGCAGTCATCCTTCTCCCTCCAGCTGGCCAGCACAAGGGCCTCTGCAATGCTCTCCCATTTAATTCTTGCCCTCAGTGGGGCTGCACAGACGAAACCAATTGCAATTTACCAAACACTTCTAGTCTGCCCAAGGCACCAGACTCTGGCTTGTTCTACATCTACTGTGTCAGCCCTGTGGGGACAAAAACATCAGACATTTCCTTTGCCACTCAGGACTGATGGGGACAAAGAGGAGATCTATCAAAGCTGATACATGGTGTCTTTTTGAGACCAGAATGGAACAAAAGATAATGAAATCACCTATAATAATTCTCCTCTTTCTGGTCTGAATTCCCAAGAGGTGTTTTCCTATCTTCCTAAAGCCATTGTCCTCCATGTAATGGCTCAGCTGTTAATGTCACTGTCTTTTGAAACAGGTCACCCTAATGGCAAGCTTGCTTTAGGCATATTGATTCAAGCTCATTAATATGCATGCTCTCTTTCCATTCTTTCTCTATTTACTTTGAAGTCGCTTTGTTGGAACCTGCACTGCTTTTCTGTGTTAAGACTCTTGGCTGGCATTTCTCAGCTTGCTGCATCTCTGTTTTTTATCAATAATGGAAACGGGACAGAACATTGCAAAAGCTCGTAAATGGCACCTCAAGTGACATTTGGTGCCCAGCTGAACGAATTTCTTGGCCTCCTCACACTCACCACTGAGAGATATTTTTTCTACTTGCTCTCAAGTTGGCTGTTTACATTGCACATTTTAGGGCAAGTAACATCTCTGTATTTGTTAAGCATTTGCCCCAGAAGAGTTCAGCCCCTCATTTTGCTTCTACAAAAAATAACACCACTTGCGTTACCTGAGGTCTCTTTCTAAACATTTGTTCCACCTGAAAGAGCTATTTCCAGCATGAGAGGAGAAATCAACTTTGACTCAGATATCAAATTCTCAGTGTGATAAGGGAAAGTGATTCAGCTGTCTTCTTTTATTTTTGGCTTTGTGATTCAGGAGCAGCTCATTGTTCAGATGACAGTTATGACAGTCAGTCATAACTGGAAAACTTCTGTGAGGGGGAGGAGTAAAAGCATTTATATAATATTAAGAGGTCACTTTATATTAATATCTCTACCCAAACAGATCAGTATCAACTTTGTCCTCTGCAACAGGCCTATGTCATCCAAGGTTATGTTGGGGTAAAATATTTGGACGTGCCATTTTCCTCAAAGTACCTACAGGAACAGTCAGTTCGGTAGTTTCTCTTGAGACTGCATGTCATGTCAAGGTAGGTCTGCTTACTACTAAGTCCTTTCCTAGCAAACGTGGAATTAGCCACACAACCTTCATGATTCCCTCCTACAAACATCACTTTCTTCTCCATAGCCATCTATTAGAAACACCCTGAAGTATTTGAGAGGAGACGGCCACGAGCAAGACATCGAGCCTGTCTAACTAAGGAGTGAAGACAGTTTGAATAACTAAATTTAGTGGCCTCTTCTGGAGGGCTGCAGATCAAACAAATAGGTACAAACATCTTTTTTGGCAGATGGGTCTCTAAGTCTCTACTAAGCCAGTGCACCAAAACTTCTACAGTTTAACTGAAACTACTTTGACTCCACCTTCAACACTTTTGTTTCTAACCCTTTAAATCCCACTGTGCTTCTTGTGGAGAAAAGCAGCAGTATGCTGGATAAGTTTTAAAGTAAACAAATTCTTCTGCTTGATCTCACAGAATTTTTCAGGAGATAAAATATTTACATATGGAGCTGACTTTTAATTCAGTATAGTTCATTAAATTATTTACAGCATTAGTTTTAACAGGATCCACAAAAGGAAGCATATAGTAAATTAACACAACCAAACAGAGTGGTATAGAGCAGGAATCACTAACCTATGTCATGATGCAAAGGGCTGCATATGAGTCACTGGAAAGACAGCAGTGCTGACAGGTGGTCAGGAACTGAGAGCCCTGACAGCTTGACAGGGTGCCTCACACAAGGGCCAAGAAGGCTCCAGTTGCAGTAGCATCTAACAGCTTTAACACACAACCTCCTCCAGTTCACACTGTCTACTGGCTTGTGCCTCACTTGATGTAATATAGAATCCATCTCCCAGCTGCTGGCTGAGGCACTTGATCTTGGTCTAGATCTACTGCTGCATAGCCTTGGCTTATTAACTACATATTCTCCAAAAGGAGCAGTAGCAAGGATGCAATATCATCTGAAAATCCATCACACACTGCAATACAATGAACAGCTGCAAAACAGAACAGTGAGTACAGAAACACTGGTGCTATGAGCCAAAGTGGCCACCTGTGGAGGAATGAATAGTGCAGAGACGAGAGCACACATCAAAATGGTTTAGGTCAATTTTTTTTTCCAGGTTACCTTCCCTACTTATTTTCAGCACCTTAAAGTATACAAAATCCATCTCAGCTAGCCCTGAAAATTGCTGGTTATTGCACTTAAAAAGTAAAACTCACTACCTAGTTTGACCAGCTTTGGTCCTATTAAAAACAATGGAAAAACACCTAAAGCTCTGTGATTGTCATGTCATAGTCACCTGGAACCTGAAAATGTAATCAGCTCTAATAAGACAATGTCCATCACTTCATCAACCAAAGAGAAGGATAGATAAGAGAGCATGCCACAGAAAGGTTTTGACTTACCGTGGCTAATTTCTGAACATCTTCATCGGATGCTCCCAGTGAAGCAAGTCCTATCTCTTGTGAAAACTGTGCAAACTTGGGATCAGCAAGCAGAGGCACATGTCCCAAGAGTTCATGGCACGTATCCCTAAGGGAATGGAAATGGAAAGAGTGTCATTACAGAAATTAATACCATAATAATTCCATAATTAATTTAACATAAGCCATTCAACATGGGTCTGACCCCTACTTTAAAAGTCCTAAAATGAAACATGGTTTTTAGTGTAGTAGTTCTTCCCTGTGAATGGTTTCTGCATGTATGTAGAAACACACACATTTGCTTCTGTTAAGTAGGTCATATGTCATTTAACCCTACTTGTTCTGTAATTTTCTCATCATTTCCACATTGAGTGGGAGAGCCTGAGCACTACTGTCTTCCAGACTTAGTGACATGAAGACTGAACTGCCCAAAGGAGAGAAAGCCAAGTGTCTCACAAGTACAGTTTTCAGCATTTCTCTCCACACGAATCAAGTTCAAAATGCAACATATTCCCCCTTTCTCTTCCCCAGTCCCATTTCCATACCTGGTTAGAGCTCCACACCACATTTTGCCACTTGGCCCCAGAAATTTGGAGCAATATTTACAGAAGTTTCTGTGTGCTTAGTTTCTCATTTAGTCATGCGATCCCACTGCAGTTACTGTGTACTTTTGTTATGCAGTCCACTTCTCAGCCAATGGATTTAAGAAAAAGCAGGAAGCCCAAATCATTTCAGAAAGAACTGTTGTTCACATCTGTATGTGCATTATTAGTCATGACAAAGTACAGGCATAAGTGTACAAAAAACTCCTAACGAAAGTGCACATGCATCATCTACAAAAGCTCTCAAACAATTCTGAGAGTTTTGCTGCATTTGTTCACAGGAAATAATGGACTTGGTAGTAAAGTTCACTTTAAAAATCCAATCTGACATTTCCTTCGCTTTGGTCTCTTCAAAGACATTTCTCTTTTTTTTTTTTTATCCTAAGCTGTAAACAAATGTTTTAAAGGCAAGGAGAAAACATCAAGTTTTCTGCCTTCTAACCAAAATCATCCAATTTGTGTTTTATAAACTATTTTTGTTTGAAAAGTCAGAGAACCTGACACTTCAGTTAAATCATGAACAGAAAAACAACCTCTATATTATTTTAAAATCTTCTTACTCAGTATCTTCACCAAAAAGTCTGCACCAACTAACTATGTGTAAGTAGATAGCAGTAGACATGGTTTCAGAATATGCAAATGAAGATTAAAATTTTTGGTATTCCTAGTCTGCCTCACCAAGAGCTCATTAAATATAGTTCCAGTACTCCAGATGTGTAGCATCATTTGCTTACAGTCGCACTTTTTGGTGAGACAAGCATCTTCCTGAAGTTGTGTGTGACAAGTTTGAGCCAACTTCATATATGAGTAATTCATTCAATGAGATCCATAGCTTAGATAGGAGAGTCCCTTTCTCACTGGAACTCAGACCTGAAAAACTGGTTAGCTCCACTGGTATCCATTTCTTTGTTCCCAAGGTGGTTTGCATCACCTGAGCAGATAATCATTAAAGGTTAATGACCCTTTTTTAATTAATTCAGTTCCAGTCACAACAACGTCTTCTATCATCTCTTGCAAGACTTAGCTCACTAACAATACAAAGGACAGCTGGGAAATGTAGTTTGCAGTCTGACAGATATGCCCCAAGAATTCTCAGTACCAAGCAATTCACTGGAGGAACATGACTTCTCCAGCCATCACCTTCCAACACAGAAATGGGCCAAAAAGCCCCTTCTACTCCAACTCCAATTCTTGCCTTCACTGAAGAATCGACAGTAATTGCTGAGCACCCATGCTACACTGCAGCAGTCCAGATATATTTAGCTTTGTATCAGTAGTTCAAAACACAAAAGCAAAGAAGATCCAGTGGAACTGGCTCCAAGTTCCTGACTCCAGGTAAGCATGCTTGTCTGCAGGCAGGCTTCTGCAGCAGCAACACTGCTATTGATACCTGAGCAAGTGTCTACATCTGTTTTCCTGTGCTGAAGCCACAACTCAGAGAAACAAATAAGCAAAGATGTGTTATTGCCAGTTCTGCCCTGGGACACGTGGTCTTTGTTGCATCCACTTTTGCAGAAAAAATGAGAACAGACAAAGCCTAATCCCATTAACCTGTCTCTCCTGGCAAGGGGAAGAGAATAAGGAGGCAGAAGATATTTTTCTCATGCCTTTGGCTTGTATATTCTTCCATTAAAACTAGGCAAACTGCTATTTTGCATTTGGGATTGTCATTGGAGCCTCTTAGACTTCCCTGCCAGTCTGGCCCTTTATAGATAGTCTAAACAATATAATTCTTTACCTAACTAACAAAGCTTGATTCTTCTGTTTTGTTTTATTCAGAAAATAATTAAGTTCCTTTAATTTATTCGCACACATTGCTCAGAGAAAATAAGACTTTTGTATTGCACTTTTTACAGCAAAAGATTTTTCTTGGAGTAAATTAGTTTGCTGAGCAGAGGAAATCTACATAGCCCTGTGAATGTAGTAGAAACATAATGAAAATCAGGAAAAAATGTTTTAAAATGCATACAGTAGTGATACAGATCAAACCAAATGAACTCTCTAATTTGTATCTAGCTCTATAGCCTGGGTGTTAAATCTGATGGAAAGCCCACTGAAGTCAAAGAGAGTCTTTTCACCAGGTTTATATCATTGAAATGCAATATTCACCAGCCAGGGACCTGCGGCAAACCTCATTATGGCCCCATATATCAACCAGTAGATCTCAGGGCATTGCAGCTACTGCAGAAGATTAACAGCTGTCCCCACTCAAATCAATTCAGTTTTGCCATTGATTTAAAAAAAAGCCAGGATTTCACTCTACATTTCTGGTAACACTTACTATATGCTCTATGCTATCAAAAAACCCTAAGTATTTTAAAAGGGATTTTCAAATTTTTCTTATGGAGTTCCTGATACTTAGTCGACATTACTTAACTAATGTGAACAAGTAAGTCTGCAAGAAGAGAGTATAACATCATTAGAAAATGACAGCTTAATTCCTCTGTTAGTCATATTTAGCGGTGTTAAGACCATAACCTGGATTTTTAAGTTCAGCCCAAATAAGGAATAAAATCTTCATTCTAGCTGAACTATTTTTCAGTTAGAATGTGTCTTTCCAGACACCTAGACTACAAAGGTTACAAAAAAAGCAGCTGCCATTACTACTAGGGATCAGCTATGATCCACTGCATAATTCTGAATGTAAGCAGCATCCTGAAAACTACAGGGCTCAAATGCACAAACCAATAAACCAGAGAACATCAGCAAAAGCACAGACACACTTAATTGTTTCTTGGAAGATATTTCTTCCTTTCATCCTGTTGGAGTTACATACTTGAATCTCCTATCA
>JAWWLV010000045.1:35858620-35940761 GCA_035041135.1 Platyrinchus mystaceus | reverse complement strand
TGTTTTTTCCATGTGTGCTGCTTTCTAGAAGCTACATACCAATGATCATGGAGTCAGCTGAGTGTCTGAGAATCTCAGTATTGTGAATTCCTCTGGAAAACAAGGGTACTTGGCACCTTCCAAGACTGTCACAGGTTCCCTAACACTCTCATGAAAGCATTAACCAAAGTGATGACAAAACCCTCTCGAGCATTTGAAACCTAGAATACCTGTTTGTTATGATCCCACTAGAAGAGGCTGAACTCAAATCTTATTAGCCCTGCTAAACAGTACCTTTCATAATTAAATAACAAATAAAAGATCAACTTTCTTAATGAAAATTAATTATCTGGGGCAAGTGCAAGTACTCAGGAAAAAAAGTCATCTAACTCAATGAAGAAAGTAACTCAAATATAAAGACAGTAAAACAAATTTATTCCATTTAATTCAATACTTCCAAAAGAAGTAAAGCATGTACAAGTAGCAACATTCCATATTTCAATATAAAGACAATACGCCAGTTCACAACTGGTATAAACTGGTGCATTTTGTTGGTTCTCCTCAACTGATCCAAATCTTCATATGTTGCAAAATTCTATAGGAGGCAAAATCTTCGTAATCCTAAATATTTCACATATTCAGATCAGGTTGCCTTACTAGCCCCTATTAATATTCTTTATTCTTATTTAGGCATACATACATTTACCTGTAAACATACAGAAGTTTATCCCATGCTTGAAATGACCCAAGCACCTGTTGCACCCATACCATCACTTTATAGAGAACTATTTCTACCTCCTGACAGGGTTTTCAGCAGTCCCTGCACGATGCTCCCAGTTGTCCTTGCACCCCTGCCAGCTAGGCAGAGGCTGGGAACACAGCAGCACAGCCATCGGCACCAACGCAGTGAGTGCAGGCGACTTGTGTTTTACCAAAAACGCTTTACAGATCGTCCTGTGATGTTTACAAGTGCGCTTTAAACGAGGCAAAGTTAATTTCACCGGCCCCTGCTGAAAAACTCCTGACTTGACCACGAACAGAAGCGGAAGGGAGACGCACGGCGCCCGGCACCGGGTCCCGGAGGGGCCAGCGGACCCGACCTCGACCCGCTCGGCGGCTCCCCCCCGTCCCCGCCGGGGTCGGGGCTGCCCCGCTCCCAGCCCCGCCACTTACGGTGAGGCTGCCGGCGGCGGGGCGCTCCTCCGGCAGCGCCGAGTCCAGCGAGAAGCCCCTCCGCGCCCAGTACTTACTGGAGAACATCATCATGGCGGGCTGCATGGGGCCGGCGGGCGGGCGAGGGGCAGCGCCGCGCTCTGCCCGCCTCGCCCGCGGCCGCTCCTTTTATACGCCCCCGCCGCGGCTGATGGAAACACGATTAGGGGACACCCGTCTCCGGGTGACGAGAGCCGCCGGCAGGCGGACGCCCACGGTCGCCGCTCACCTCCGCCGCCGGGGCGGGACGGGACAGCACAGCACAGCACAGCACAGCACAGCACAGCACAGCACAGCACAGCGTGGGAAGCGAAGCCGCCCCGAGCGCTGCCGGCCCCGACGCCCCAGGCCGGCGGGAGCCCCCGCGGGCAGCTGTGCCCTCAGCAGCTGCGGAGCGGCTGCCCCCGCCCGCCCCCGGGGCTGCCCTGGGGCGGCGCCTTCATTTCCCCTCACACCTTCGCCCGGCGCGGCTGCAGCGCTCCGAGCCCGGCCCGAGCAGCGGCGCCGGCCCGCTCTGTGCCCCGCGGCGGGCAGGGCTCACGGCACGGGGGTGCTCGGACAGGGCCCGGCAGGGCAGAGAACTGCGGGAGCTGAGCTTCTGCACGGGAAAGTTGTGCAGAGATAGTGATGTGAGAAATTCTTCAATGCAGAAATTCATCTCTCTCCATTTTCTAGAGTAATGCTTCGAAAGATATATTAAGGGATAGAAATTAGATCTTGTACTGAAAGACTTAACGTGCCTTATATATTGACGGTAGGTTACGTCTGACTGCAAGGAAGTACTTCCCCTGAAAATGAGCACTTCACTGGAGAAAGCTGTTTAACCAAGGCAGCAGTGGTTTATGCCTGAGCTGCGCAAGGGCTGGATGCTGATCATGAGGCTTTTCCAACCACAACATCAGTAAAACAATTAATTACTTGTGAAGGTAAAACAATCCTATAGTACTCCTGAAGGTCTTTTATATGTACGACAACTTCACTTGTCTCTAAAATACTCGTGTCTTGGGGTGAAGATTTATTTATTGGTGTTAAGAATTTGTTTACTCCTTAATTTCAGACTACTACCAGCTCAGAAATTTTAAGTGAGCAGAAGGCAACCATTGAACTTGACTGCAGTGTTAAAGGTACTCAGTCTCTCAAAACTACTTGTGAAATTTAGGATTTTTATTTTCTCTTATATTCTGAGGTCAAATGCTCATTTTGTGACCTGCCACTGTCACTTGCTCTCCCACTTCCTCCTCACTTATACCATTTTCCAAAACTTCTCCACTACGTCCTTTGAATAAACCTTTCAGCATGTAGCACTGAACAGCACATCTGGATTGGGAGCACTATGCCAGTTGCCTTCAAATACATACAGTTTTCTCTGTTCCAATGTTCCAAGTGGGGGAAACTGTCACCATTTCCTCTTGAAAAGCACCATCCATGACTTGCCCTGCAGCCTGCCCAAAGAGGGGCAGCCTAGCTGAATGCAACAACTGGCTTCATGTGGCCCTGAACTGGTATGCATACAGATCACACAGATTGAACAGGAAAAGTTGAAATCAGATCGACTGAGGCGGGACACTGAGCAGGGAGCAGCACAAGGCAAGTAGCAGGAAGTGCCACAGACAGTACGAAGCTTCATGACACATCTAACTCAGCCTTCCTTCACAACCTCAAAGCCCTTGCTTTTGCAAGACTCAGCACCTTAGCACTAGAATTTACGTATCAGCATCAGCAAGGAATTTGTCTTGTTCTTCTGCAAGGCCGACACAGAAGCACAGCAGAAGATTTGAGACTGTTTCTCCCATGGAGTAGTGTGGAATCCTATATTTTATCATAACAAAAAAAAAAACCAGCAAAAGCTTCCAGGCTAAACTGACTGCTGTCAGTCAGATGTCCCCCTTCTAAAAACAGATGGTCATGCTTGATGTTCAGGACCAGGCCAGGTTCACAGCTGCCTCAGAACTCCTGCGAGACCTGAAGTAAACCCTTTTAGACTCACGTTTCCAGAGTTTCCCAAGTGTAGCATGCAATAAGGATCCTTTCATCTGGTTGATACTAAGTTTGTAATAACATTTGGTTCCTCTAACTGCTGCTTTAGTGCAAATCAATAATTTTTGTTATGCTAGCCCACAAAGTTTTACTTCATTCTCCCAGTCAGAGAAAAGCATGTCTCCATGTATTATTAGCACAGTGTCATATCCTAAGTTATCAAGTTATGTTCCCTATCCCGTTTTTTCATTACTTTTGATGATAGGAAAGCAAGTTGGAGTCTTTGGATTTTGATATTCCTACCTGCTATGCATGAGATACATAGACACAGTTCCAGCAGTTGAACAATTCATGAGAGTAAGATTGCTAAGCACTCTCCAAATGCTCCAGTGACAAAACCGTGCACTACTGAGCTGACTTTTCACCTACTGGCATGACAGAACATGATTTTATCTACTCTTAGATGCTGGCTCTGCAGCTGGGACATCACACAACTCAATGCCCCTACTACTCGGTAGCCTTGCTACTAACACAGCTCTGTGCAGTAACCAGAGCACAGCAAAGGTTTTCTGTCTCTCTTAACCTCTTCAGGATCACTCATGAATGCAAAACAAACAAAGGTACATTGTGTCAGCAGGTGCTCTGTAACAGGCGGGGAAGACTCAAGTGCTTCAACTATTTTAACCATGCTGTCTGCCCGTGTATCCCACAGGAAGATTGTTTCTCCCCGGAGAAGTATTGCAAGTATTTTATAGGTGGACTTTTCCATATCAGTGCCACATCAAACATCTATGGACTGAGAGTTTATTTCTCCTTTGTTCTAGCTGCTGTACAATAGAGCTGGTATATGGCTCTGGGAATACTGCTAGACTACAGATTTTGTTTAGAGCTCAACTCCTTTTTGTATAGTTAACAGTGCTGTATATGTAAAACAAGTGAACACTTAAAATCACAAAACACTTAAAACACAAAAAATTAGAAGTGCATTGAAGCAATTCCAAATTATGTGTTCTAGAACATATGCCAGGGTGCCACACAGCAATGTTTTGTCACCTAGAAATAGAGCTAATGTTGGTAAAAAGAAAGATATAAGCTTACTTTTATTACTAAAAGGCACCTTATTTGCCTATAATCAGAATTCATAAACTGCAAGGTTCTCTTTACTTTACACACACATATTTTCCTATCCTCTCACAAGACAGTAGAGTCACTGTTGCCTGAAACCCTTAGCTATGAACTTTTTAAGCTTAAAAACTGCTGAATTCTCAAGTGAAAATTTAAATCTAAAGCAAACCTGTGAGATTTTTTCAGTGTTTAAGTCATTTCCCCCTGCTGGAGATAACGATGGCCCATTTCAGCATAGTTTTCCTTAAAACCATTTGTAGCCCTTACTGTAGTTTGATTGAATAGGAGGATTAAATTTGCAGTGCAGAGCAGCTAGTATTGACCAAGAAACTATCTGAATTTACCTCTGGCTCTCCCAAATCACCACCGAATGGTGATTATCCAGAGGCACTACAGCAGGAAGGAGAACTCTAAAGCCATCAAGTGGCAGGACAGAGAAAGAAACAAAGCCATGAAAAGATATCAAAAAAGCATAATGAATGGACTCCACAAGGATCTTAAGTGAAAACAACAACATTATTCAATGTAAGGTCAAAAAGGCAAGGTGGAGAACAGATGGGTTTATTAATGTAAGAGATCTAACACAAGCAGAAAATAGAAGTCTCAATACCTAATCAAATCATTACTTAGTTGGCAAAATGACATCTCTGTGAAACGACTGACAAGTGGATTAGCCAAAGGAGCTTTTTCAACAAGGAAAGAAAGATGTACAATCTGTTTCTGTTTATCAAACATACCCACACCAACTCCAAAGTCTATTTCTCTGAGTGATGTATGTCCGGTGAAAAATCTGTGATGAGAATGTACACTTAATATTTAAGTCACAAAGATATGGGAAGCATAGGTTTTCTAGCAGCCAGCAAAACCTTCCCAAGCTCTAGTAGCACTAAGGGGATTTTAATCAACTAACAACTATTGGGAAAGGATATACACCAAATGATAGACTGGCTAGGAAGACCTGGAAATACAGATGATATGATGAACATAAAGTGGATTCACAATCTTTGGCTAAAGAAAGGTTCTGAGAAGGAAGCAGAAACTGACAATTTCAGAAAAAAAGAACTTCAATAAATTCAGTTATTACAAGTCCCAAGGAAATGAAACCTAGAGTAGAAAGACAGTTCTTTCCTTGCTTCAGGAAAAAAAGTAGTTTCATCAGGAACCTATTTCATTATAGAGGAGGTGTGGTCTTCTACCACACTTTTACTAGTAGTATCGTAAATCATTTGTTTGTCATTACCTTCAGTTCAAAAGAGGTACTTATAGGAGATGAAAACTAGGACCAAGCTAGTAAATGCAGGCAGCACAACATATATACAAAGGCTGTAGTACAAAATTCAAAATACAGAACATCAAAAGCAACTATTTAAAAAATATAAATACAGCAGCAATCAGAAGAACTGAACTATCAGACATCTACTGAACACAAGTAAAGGACAAAACAGAAAATAAATTTGAAATTAACTAAGTATTTAATGCACTTTTTTTACATCATTCTTTGCTAAAGAATCATCTGTGACCAGGTGTCTATCCGAATTAATAGCAAGGGCAGAGAGGTAAGCTCTTTTCTTTTAACAAGGTGAAGCAACGTTGGAGAATACTTGGGATAAGTCTGACCATAGTAAATGACAGCACAGTAACCACACTTCCAGAGCAGGCTCATTCAACCTCTGCCATCAATAACTATATTAAGAACTCAGGGGATGGACAAGTGACAAAAGACTGGGAAAAGGCTAAAATAATGTCACTTTTCAAGAAGATAATGGGGAGAAAGAAGCAATGAAGAATTATGGACCAGTCTAATTTCATTTGTTTGAGAAAACAGAAGTACCAAAATTATTTGTAAAGATCCAGAAGATAACAGATGATTAAACAGTCAAGACAGATTTGCTGAGAACAAATTGAGTCAAGCAAATCTCATTTCCTCTTATGACAGTCCTGTGGACCAATGCAAAATAATACACATCATTCATCTTGATGGTAGGGAAGCATTTGGCATGGTCTCTCATATCATTCTCACAAGAGATAGAAGGAAAGCAGGCACAGATGAAACAATTAGATTGTACAATTTCACAGCTCCTTTATGTTGTTATCTATACACTGCACAAATCAACCATAACAGCAGAAAAGGTGTAGCAGCCCAGGGCAGAGTCCATAGAACAAGGATTGCCACTTTTGGTCACAGTAGTTGTACTGTTTTGTTGCTTGAGGAATTATCAAGTCTTTGAACCCCAATACTTGTACTTTAGGGACCTTCTTGGTATCTTGCATTAGTTACTCTAACAGTAAAACCAGGAGAGTGTGTGGAAGCTCCCAAGACCAATGCCCAAAGGCAGCATGCACCCATGTGACCTAAAAGTCATCTGGACCAATTCATATACCCAAGAGTGTTTTGGAAGTTTGTGGTGTTGCATCTTATTGAGTTATGGCAAACAAAACAGAACATCTGAATACCAGTTGCTTAAATGTAATGCAATTATTCTTTGCATCAGGTCTAGATGGGCACTTAAAATGTGTCATCTTCAATATAGGAAGGATTTTTTCCTACTGTGATCTCAGACATCATCAAGAATGGCTGTAATCGCACCAAACTGGGTCAGTCTGAGATGAAGTTCCCTTTCCGCGTAGGAGGACATAGGGTGATGTGCTTTGGGTTTGTGCCTAGATCAGTACTGATACCACACCAGGGCTTTGGCTGTTGCTAAAGAGTCTGCACAGCATTGAGGCTTCTCTTGCTGCTTCCCCTGCAGGTGGGCATGAGGCTAAGAGCAAACACAGCCAGGACAGCTGACCCAAACTGACCAAAGGGACACTCCATACTCGTGGGAACAAGCTGAGTCAAGCTGCACCTGCATTCAGTTAATTAGAATCAAAAAGGAGTCTTTCAACATTGAGGGGTGTTTTGACAAAAGAGAGTGCCGTTTTCTCTAAGTGGAAAACCATGTAATGGTCTGCATGATAAGCGTGCATGCTTTTTTCACCGTGGCTGAAAACAGTCACAACGTGATACAAGTGTGAAAGTGTGGAATCAAAACACCAGTTTAGCAAGATCCTGGGAATTCTAGTTAACTGAATGACAACACCAGCTGCTATTTACCAAAGAACTCTAATAAAAGGGAAACGCAGAGAGAGATCTGCGGAGAATCCCAAAAAACGAATGGTGTGAGTGCAGCTTCATTTCTTCATCACCCATACCATACCATACCATACCATACCATACCATACCATACCATACCATACCATACCATACCATACCATACCATATGCCATTGTGCTCAGCAATAAATGCTCACAGAAGGGAGGAGAAAGAAACAGGAACATTCATGGCCATGGTGTTTATCTTTCCAAGGAACCTGTGGTGAGCTCTTGCTTTCCAGGAAGTGCCTGGCCTCCTGCCTCACGATGGGCAGTAGTGGATGAAATCCTTTGTGCTTTGCTTCTGGGACCACCATTTGCTTTCCCTCTTAAATTGTCATTGCCTCAATCCATGAACCTTCCTGCCTTCCATTTTCTCCCCACCCCATGAGAGGGGGGAATGGGCGAGGGGCTGGGTGGGTGCTTGGCTGCTGGCCAGTGTCAACTACAGCACACCAAGAGGAAACTGCCTTTTGCTGGACTGCCAGAGCCTGGGCAACAGTTTAAACTCTGCACAATGGGGCTCTCAGTTAGTTGATCAATAACAAGATACATCTGTAGAAACAGTCTAAGAACTAAAGTTAAGGTAGGGTATGCATGAGCCTCTATAATCAAAAAAATATACTATAATTGAACTCTTTCAAAACAAAACCCATCTAGAAGACTTCATTTATTTGAATTACATAGACAGTTTGAAATATATATTTGATTCAACTGTGAAATTCATTTTGGATGAGGCAAAAAAGTGACATCCTACAATATATTTTTTGTTTGCCATTCATCAGAAAATTCAATTTGTGCCAAAGATATTCTCACTTAACATGAAAAAATAACACACATTCTGTAAAAAATGTTTAAGAATAAAATCCTCACGTGAATGAAAAATAAACTCGAGCTTAATTGATACAAGGCCTGCACTGCAATAATATCACTTAATTGAATAGCACATTTTCAAGTCCCACTAAATGTGAAGCACAGCTCATCTTTTAAAACCGTAAAAAAACCATTTGACAGCATCTTCAAATCAAATACAACATCACACATATATGAAATCTGTCTGTTAAGTGCTCATTTAAGTATCTGTGTCTTATCACCTTATCAATGCTCATATACAGTTACATCAACTACTGAGCCAGACATAGGTACGTAATTGCACATAGAGAACCAAGGGTTAGGACTTTCTGCATTAATCCCAAACACCATAGGGCAGCTTACAGAATTTTTCTTATAAGAACAAGCACTGATCTCTCTGCCATGCTTCTTTCATACAGAGATGGCATAAGCCACTGACCAAATGTTCAGAAAACAGACAGTAGATTTGAAAAACATATTTTAAGATATTTTGACAGGCACAGACAGAATTATTGTTACTAACCATTCTTCTGCAGCCTACAGACCAAAATTCACTTTTAATACAGCCCACTTAATTACTTTTTTCAAATCCTGTAATGCAGATGTATTTTTAAAGTATCACTAACCTCTTCAGTATTGTCCTTTCTGTTGTCCAGCAAGGAACAGTTTGAGGGCAGTATAGCTTCTACGTACAGAAATTCAATCCCATACTTGGTAAGGCTTCATCTGCACCACAGTAGGATGCATAAATCATGCTAGCAGTACCAAAACTAGTTCATAATCCAAATTCTGAATGGTAAATCGTTCCCCATAAAATATTTTTTCAAGTTAGGCAAGTGTCTTGGAACAGAAAATTATTTAGAAAAGGGAGAAAAAAGTGCCTCACCTATTTTAAACTAAAACATTACTTCACAAACTGGAAGCTAGTAGAATACTTTTTATGGGTTTCTGAAAAGTTTCATCAATGGATCTTTAATTTGGTGCTTAAGAATATATTTGAAAGTAATGAGAAATCTGATTCCTCGCTGTTTTTGCTAAAGGGGGCCAAGGAATTTTTTCAATTAATATGTGAGGAAAAACTAGAGAGAATAATTTATGAAGCACCATCAGCAACTTAAAATTGTCCACGAGAAAAATTCAAAGATTTTAAGAGAAATCTTGTTAGCAATAAAATTGGGTTTTGTTGAATGTTAACACCTTCAAAACAAACACATTGCTAATACAATAAACATCACAGTATCTCTACATCTGATTCTGAAAGCAATCCGGACCCATTGTTATATATATATAAAACATGTATAGTCTTAAATTCTTTAGGAAGATTACCCACAACAACCAATACAAAACCTCCACACCTAACGTGGGTTTGAAGGCCGCTGGCAATGACATTCACTGGGTGCAAACACAGTCACTGTAGGTAAACAGGACTGGCACTACCCAATGTAACTGAAGTCCTAAGTGATTACTTTGGGCAACACAGGATGATCTTTTTATAGTTTTCAACCTCCCAGCACCAAAACCATTCCATAAACATTAACATTTGTCCAAACTTCCAAAAACCTCCAACTATTCACTTTTTTGTAAGCTATCAACTTGCCCACAAACAGAAGAAAACATCAATAATGGATTTTCAAAACAAATAAAATTGCCCAGGCAAAAAAAAAAAAAAAAAAAAAAAAAAAAAAAAAAAAAAAGGTCTGTCTTAAAGAGAACTACATAAATGTTATTTTTCCCTTGGAACAGGTAACACTGGAAAACTGCTATGACTGAAAAGTATTAAGGTATTAAGTTTTAAACACTTGCCCCCAAAAGATAATTATCTTCAAGTCAAGCATTAAAAAGCAAAACAGGTTTGCAGGAATTATACAAGTATTGCCTTTTTTATAGCCTGACAACTGTAACAAAAACTGTGTTCAGAATTGGTTCATATTTATTATTTGTAAGCAATCTAAATCATTCACATACAAAAGAAATTTGCACATCCTGAACCTCCAACCCATGGCATTTCAGCCATCATGATCCTCATTAAGGCCTCTCACAGCATTTGTAGTCTCCACTTAGACTAAATCCGTCCCTAATAATCAGGAATAATTTGGTGGACAATGAGGTTCCTTTTGCAACTCTTTGCAAGGCTGCTTTGCTTTGCTTTGCAAGCAGGAAGAAAACTACATATAAGATATACTGCAAGGGGAATTGAATCTTATTGTTGGGAAGCAGAACAAGCCTACCTACCCCAAGCCTTTCACAGCAGCTGCTGCTCACTATTAATTCAGGAACAACCTTCTCATCTTGACATCAGAGTGCTTAATACAAAGGGAAAAGATCAACAATTATACCCCAAAAAGAAAGGCAACCTTTACTTTAAGGGCTGGTAGTCTTCCTTAGCAGCCATAGCTGTAATTCTAACAAATGACAGAGTTCCACTTAAATAAGCTTTTTCTAAACATTTGAATATTCATGTTCAGTCAATTATGGTTTTTTTCAAGATCTTAGTGTCTTGCATATGGATTTTATAGCTGCATATCCTGAATAAGAAAGAACCATGCATAATTGACAGGCTTGCCAACTGCATTTCTGTTGTACACGTTTCCCTCCTCCTTCCATAGTTTCGTTTAACATAATTTTTGATAAAAACATTTTGCAAGTACACTTCAAAGTGAACTAGGTGCTCCAAAAAATACTGAAACTAACTTGCTTACTATATTTGAACCTAAGTTCTAATGCCTTTCAGTATTCTATGCCATATTAAGTTTAACTGCCAAGAAGTACAATGCTTACCAGTGAACAAAGGCATGATGCTTCACAGTAATTTCCTGAACAGGAAATGAAAGGCTACAGATAACACTGAGCTGTGAATCCTTGACTTTCACCGCATAAGACTCAAGTTCTTATTAACAGATGAGAGATAGCACACTGACGATATTAAAACCAAAATCTATACCGATTCAGCTGTCTGGAGTTTGTTCACAACTGGTGAGAGAAGTTTAATCGGCTCCCAAATTATTGTAACAAGTTGATTTATCTATTAAAGCCTTTTTGTATTACTTGTATTTGCTTAAGATGGCACAAATAACATTTGTAAAAGTAAACTGCTCCAGAAGAAAAGAAAGCTCCACCATATCCCACACATCAACCGCCTAGAGAGGAAAGGTGTGTTCCACTCTGTAATAAACTCCCACTGCCCTTCATTACTAACAAAATATATAATATCCATGGACTAACCATTAGCTCTCCCCTCTATCTCATGTTCTTATATCAACAACCAGACAACTAGATTTTTTTCTCTAAATACGATTTAATTAAAAACACTAAATCAGCTCTGACTTTTATTTTATATATGTACAATAGTTACCAAATAATGAATACACTTAATCAATTATGTTAAATTTCACATAACATCAAAGGACATCAGCATGGCATGGAATAAGCTCACTGCCTTTTGCAGATACAAAAAAAAATGCATTAATGTTAATTGTGATTATTATTTTGGTTTGTGGTTTGTTGGTTGTTTTTTTTATAACCTGCTCACTAATTCTCCAAATAATGTTGCCATAAAAAACAGTGTAAGTAGTTAATTGATCAGTTAATATATTAGCAAATATGAACATTTGTAAAGTTTGCAAGAAATCAATTGCAAAATTACCTCAAGTGTAGAACTGAATGTATTCACATGAAAGTTACCTGCAGTTAGAAAAATTTTGAAAAAGAGCCCAGGTTGGAGCTGTGCATTAATTTGGTCAAACTGATTCATATGAATGAACAGTCAAGTTTATTCAGATATTGAAAATATGACTATCCTTTTTATTATTCACAAACATTTGTGTATATAGTGTATGTGTGTAAATATATATATGTGTATATAAAGTGAAGATATGTTAATGTAAAAATATACTGTTCATCCGCTCCCAATTACACAAAATTCAGTATTTGGACATTAAACTGTGTAAGTAAGAATGTCCATTTCAAATCTACATTCAACCAGCAACAAATACTTAGAAGTATTTTTGTAAACATTTGAGATAGGGAAAATCCATTTACAAAACAATCTTCCTTTAGCACATCAGCATCTCTTCAGCTTGAAAATTTTGTACAGCAGCTTCAGCTGGCATATTGTGAATCTGCTCAAATCAAAGAGCTCACACTCTCTTAGATCAATATGTGTGAAAGCCCAGCAAATGCAGAATTTTCAAATCCATTCTTAATCACCATCCATTTCCAGTTTTCCAGCAAAAACAAAATGCACTTGGCTACAAAAATATTAAGGAATGTTATTGAAAACAAAAGGCTATCTTGGTAGAAGAAACTACAAAAATAGTTGAGTCATGTTGTAAAGCTTTAATGCAAGAGCATTACAGTACAGATTTTCTTTACAACCTTAAAGCTTAATCAACACCAAATTTAAATATCCATCTCTCAAGTGCTTGAAAAAATGTGCTCAGTAAAAGTCCTTCTTCACTGTAACCAACTGAAGTCACGCAGGTGTCAGGCTCTGCGTCTCAGACATCTGCTCAGTGCTGTCCTGCGTTCCATTGGCAGCAATTACGGGTGTTGAGACACTCTGATATAACGACGTCGGACAACTCAACTCCGCTCCACTTTCATCCTCTCCAGTATCTGAATCTGGTGTTACAGAACTGCTCTCTATCCCCAGAATCTCACTAACTGCTTGAGGCAATTCCTAGAAAGGAGAAGGAAGGAGAAAATATTAAAAGTCACTGTAATTAAATGAAAAAAGTTAATAAAAACAAGGTCCCCCTCTGTCCACCCTGCACCCCCAGTAAGTAATCATTCATCTGAATTTAGCAGTACTGAAAGCTACTCTCTCAGCATTGCTTGCATTACAGTTACCATTTTCTGTAGCTGCTTTTCAAAATGACAGCAAAGGGAACAGGCTCAAGAATCAATTCCTGATTACCAATATTTCCTTCATTACAAAAATAGAAGTCTAATCAACTATTAAAATTACACTTCATATTATTGAAATTAGTTTTAGCAGGTTACCCATTAGTTTCTGCCTAATAAGTCTGGCATGCCTAATAAGTCAGCAATGCACCTCTGAACTCGTTTTCTCGAGCAAACTGAACACCAAATTTCTTGCAGTGACGTTATCTAGTATGAGTTGAGAAATCACAACCAAAATGCACAATCCAGCTTTCCCCCAGTGAAGAGTATTATTCTATAAAATCAATCACTCTTGCTTACAGACTTTCAGAATATAGGTGCTGCACAGCTACAGAACATCCTTTATTTTACCCAGGCGTTTAGTTATTTCACAAGTCATACATGAACACTTACAGCTAACTACATAGTTTTACTGTCTATAAATATTCACAGTAGATACATTCAAAATATCTTTACCTTGCAATTCATCATCTGCATGGAAATTGCTTCGGCTTTGCAGAGTATATATTCCACATCAATTTTCATTGACAGTTCATTGATATGCTAAAAATACATTCACAAAGGTAGTGAGATAAATGGTAAGTATGCTTTACTGCAAAATACACTGCATATAAGTATCACCTTATAAGCCCCTTAAGCTATGAAATGCTAGACATAGTCTATTTGCTTTAAGAAATGGCTACTCTAAGATACAGTATGCAACAGCTGGCTTTCACCAGTATCCAAGGTCTGCAAGAGGAATCCATGGTACTTCTAAATGTGACAAACTCTCTAGGCCTCCTACGTACTTCCCCCTGCTCACATTTTCAGAGAGAAGTTAGATGACAGAAGAAAAAGCAAAAGTTAAGATTAAATATATTAAGCAGCAGTCTGCGGGGAAGAACCATTTTCCATCTGGTAATGATCTTATCTCTAAACAGACATCCAATAAACCATTTTGAAAGCATGAAGGATAAACAATCAGTTGCCATTCAACCCCTTGGAAGATACTATGCATCTCTCTTCCTCCCTCAATATAAACCACGATCATATTGCATTAACTGCAAAATGTTAATTAAAATTTAACTTAATATCCAAAACATAGCCCCATACTAGCCACTAGGAAGACAGTGCTATCCCAGCCAAAACCAGCACAATAATGCATAAGAATTCAGTACCTTTAATATGTCATTAAAGTCATAATGCTTGTCCATTATTTGCTGTTTTTCAGATTCTAGGATAGCACAACAAAGGAGAAGATGAAAATTCTGACAAGGCAATTCTGTCCACATGACCTGTTAAAATATACAAAACACATCTGAAATGCTTATACTTCTCCTCTAAAAGCAGTTCTTATAAAAATAAGTCCTCAAGCTGAATTGCTTAACTAACAATAAGCTGTTTTTGAAAGCAAGTAAGCATTTGTACAATTATTTGGAATTTTTCTTTTGGCCCATTAGTGACAACTGCAAGTCTGAGTCACCAAATGCTTATCTGGTTCTTTAAGACTTCAGTGCCTACCACATTGTCCAGTACAATGCTATTAAGCTGCTTGAGCTTGTGGTTTTGTGAACGTGTGTTCTGCTTCAACTCAGTGAAACAGAAGTAATTAAAACTAAAAAATCCTTAGTGTCTGCATTAACTGAATTGGTAGAAGTGTGTCATGCTCAGCCATACCTTCAAAAGGTTCCCATGGGTTATAAATAAGGTGATAAAGTTGTTCCCAATCCCCCCCACTAGAAGAACCCAAAGACATCTACATGCAGGTATTGAGGGTGGGTGGGTGTTACTTTCTGACTGCAGACACACTAGCTTTTGGTCCCATGAAGGACACAATTAACCATTCTCCAGTTCACTGGGACTAAAATGTGCAACTTCACTACTAATACCCTATTTTAGCAAGTTCAGGAAAATCTTTCTAAAAAAGTATTTGAAGAAAATGTGTGTGGTGGGCAGAAAGCTGGAAAACAGTTTTGTCAACAAAACCAGAAAGAAGCAAAAATCTGTTTGCACAAATTGCTCTGACAAACAGATGCAGGATTTAAGACAATGGATTTACTCTCAAAAAAGGCAGATAAGAAAGCAGATTCATGAGGATTCAGTTTTACTTAATTAGTAAAAATCTTTGTTCATCATTATTGATGGAGTACAGCCTTAAAACTGAGCAAGAGCTTACTTATACTTGAACTTTTATCACTAGTACATGTAGCCTGTAAACAGAACTGCATAAATCTGAAAGATATCCAAACCAGGTTCACCCAAAATAAGGTGCAATTAATCTTGAACGTTTCAATTAAGATTCAGTTCCTTCGGTCCAGAATTAAACTTCCCATCTTTTTCAGATATCCAATATTCTCTTAAAGCATTCTCACTCCAGCAAAAAGACTGGAATGCAAATAGACTGATTAACAATAACAATTGAATGAAAATGCCTATAGTTTACCAACCTCAGTCTGTCTACACACTATTGTGCCAGGGTTTTTTAACTTCTACTTCATAAGGAAATATTGATAGCTGTATATTGATTTGGTTCAACATGAGATTGCTGCCAGAAAAAATCCATACTTTTTGCTACCGTTTTTGATAAACCTTTTTAACTCTGGTGCAGAGCATGCACTTATGTATATAAATACGTAACAGCAGCATTACAGTGTGCTGAAAGAACAGAAGAAAAGCAGCATTTAAATAATAAATATAAAATAATACCAAAATATACCAATTAAGAGTGATAAGTCTTTTCATACAATTTCCTTCTGATAAAGCTGTACAAGTAAGGACACATTTGTTCTAAAGCTACCTCAGCATCCATGAATATTTGTAATCAATACTAGCATGTAAGTAAAGTAACTCACCACCAGGTCATTCTGGCTTTATACTATGTGAGTGGTACTAGAGTAACACTGGGGGTAGGTGTGAACTCCCTGCATCATTTTGTTACAGAATTTTTCTTTTTGGATTCTTCTTTTTCTACCCAGCCTTCCTGCACCATCTTGAGAATGAAGCAACCCACTGTGCAATCTAAAGATTTAAGAGCTGGCTGATATTGTCTGTACAGAAGAGTACGTGAGTTTCGCTCAGACTGAGATACCAAAAGAAGCAGTTAATTTCTCCCTACTGGTTACAATGGGGAAATGTCTCCTGTGCCTATAGCTTGCATATATCCCACTTATATATTTCCCTGATACCAGTGAAGCTGCATGGCTATGCACAGGAAAAAAACAACCCACTGTAAGATGGACTTCAACTGTGATAAAGGTGACACTACCTTTTGCATAAAAACCTCAACATAATGTCTAATTAGTTTGATTTAAAAAGGAAAACAAGATACTTCCTTTCCCATTCTTTATCTCCTAGCAAAGAAATTGAACACTTCAAGTAAACACACATTATGCTGTGCAAGAAGGAACCTACAAGACTATCATATCAATAGGTTTCTATCATCTTCCTAAGAGAGGAGAAAAAATGCTTGAGAGAGAAATATAGTGTGTTTCTTTTCTCTATGCACACATATAAACACATTAAAACAGAGGTGATAAAAACATACTAGCCTAGGACTATAAACTGTAAATAAAAATACTGTTGCAATCAACTTAAAAAGAAAAGTTACTGTTTAAAAAAAACCTGAGAAGACAACATAATACTGGGGGTAAGAGATGAGTAAATTTCCCCATCGAATCATTTTCATTTATACCATGGCATAAAAGAATTCTTTTGGTACATATTGGTTTCCTTATTTATGAATGCTATTCATAAACTTTTCCATCCTCTGGTTGAAATTCCACCTAAATAGTCTGTGATAGTAAATTCCACCAACTGATGATAAAAACCTAAAAAATATTTACTTTGGACAGTTTTAAACACTGGTCCTCCTCTTTATGTGACTCCTTTTTCATTAGTGGAAAAAGTGAATAAAAGCATCAACATTATTTTTCATCCCACCAGAAGCAACATTATTTTTCATTATATTACAAATTTTATGCATCTCAGCCCTGTTCTTTTCATTACCCTTCTGTTCCCCAACACATGTGATGTCCTAGAAAATACTCCTTCCACTCATCTGAACATTTATTCTCTTGTTTTGAGTTTTCAGTGGATGCACTGCCCTTGCTAAATGCATCTTAGACAATAAACCTGTACTGCTGGCAAGACTTCTCAATTTTCTTGGAACAAAGAATTAAATAGTGTTCAACAAAAATATTAGTTTATCTTAATTATTCCATCCGATCCCAATATTGCCTAAATCAAAAAGGATCTCATTAACCTGGATTTATCGGAACTTCAACATTTTGATGTTTTACATAATGTTTTTTGGCATCGTAAGGCCTTATCATCAAGATTACCCAGATCATCTGACATCATCCTCCTTATGGTTTTGGCTAACCCAAACTACCCTGACAGTGCTTTACTCCACTTAATCACATAAAGTCCTACCAATACCAAGGAATTAATCAAACACACATACACAAATGCTCTTTCTTCTAGCATGAACTGTTTTCCATTAACAGTGAACTGGTACTCTCCACTTACTACTTACACTCAGGAGCCTGATAGGAAGGATCCTGTCCAAACCTTTTTGAAAAATCCAATTTATCCCCACCAGCTACAATAAGTATTTTTTTAATTAACTTCCCAAGTTGTTCTTTTGGCTAAAAAGTCATAGGATATGCTCATTTGTCCTCAGCTTGTTGCACTAAATATTTTAATTTTTTTAAAATCTAACAGACTATTAAACACTTAGCAGAATGATCCACACTTATTGTTCTGAAGTCCAAAAACTGCTGGAGTTTGTGTGAGGAAACATCTCCTTACCTCCCAGAGTCGAAGAATATCTTGAAAGCTAAATTCCCTTTTGAATCTGATGAGGAGCCACCGGAAGCAAAAATAAAGGTAGCCTGAGTCTTGAGATTCTAGGAATAAGAGCGTTACATTTCATAAACATCAACTTTGGTTAAGACAACAGGTGAAATAAAAAACCAAAACTACCAAAAAGCCCTCACACTCTGCAAGTATACATTCGTACCACTTATTTTAAAGATGGTAGCCCCTTTTGAAAATCAAAGATATTTGCTGGAGGATGGAATATTTTTAAAACTGACCCTGTTTTTCAATAGGCATGGAGCTCTTATTGAAATTTTTAGTCATTATTAATTTACAAGTCTTGTATTTATATAATATTACTATTGCAATTATATTTAGACTGGTAAGGATATCAATGCACACAGAATGCAGTGAGCTGTTTCAGCTATTGTGCATGAATAATACACCTACCTAAATAACTGCAAAATCCACTGTCTAGCAAGCGAAGCAAAGTACTCAGTTGAATTAGTTGTGTCTTCATACCCTGCATCTGTTCTTCAAAGTTCTGATGCTGTATGGAATGAAATATTAGCACTGTCATTTTTATTAACTCTATGATAATTTTGAGATTTGCAGCTATTTTTAAATTTTAAAAACATTTTGTTATTGCAACAGTGATTCTCATCCTTTAGGTATTTAACATATGGATATTTAACCGTACTTCTATCTAATGAAATGTCTGCCTTTTACTGAGAAGTTGAACTAAAGCAATGAACTCTATTTCTTCGCTAGCACTTTTGTATGTAATAAATGTTAGTTTAAATCAGTCCAACTCTGTAGTTCCAAGCAGCATGACTGCACTTAAACCAAAAAGACAACTTGTTTTTTTACAGTCACATTGTTTTGCCACATGCACATAAAAGCTTCAGTTTGTGGAAAGTCTAAATTGCATTTAATAAATACCAAAAGGCAGGTATGACAGGGAACAATTATCCTGAACAAAATCCTGCTTAAGACTCCCAATAAATACAAATTTGTCTGTGATGGCTCTGAGTTACTTCAAAATTCTTAGGGAGACAAGTTTGGCTGTATTGCACATAAATAGTATTGCAAACCCACTGCAGTCTGTAACAATCAGAAAAAGTAAGGTGACTTCAAACATAAAATGACTGCTTTAAAAGAATTCAAAAAACCCAATGCAATTTATAAATTACAATTAACCCCAAATTCTATCTGTAGCTTATCTATTTATGTGGACTAAAAGAGCCTTATTTTACCATTTGATCCATATATGATACAAAGCACCAAAAGGCATCTACTTCATTCTCCATAACATACAAGACAGGTGACAGCAAGTCGCTCATCCCCTGCACATAACCTTGATGGAGAAAAAGGGGGAGGAAAAAGCACATAGGAATTTAAAATCAGCAGTTAAACAGTAATTTTTCAAGTGTGATGAATGACTGCTAAGCATTTCAAGTTTGTGCAGATACTGTAATTCTCCAATTCGACAGTGATTTTATATTAATAACCCCTAACATCCAGAAGATCTAATAAGATTTATTAGCCATTTCTGCCAATCTAAAGAAAACACAAAGCAAACACATTGTTCTAGTAGTAGTTAAAATATGTACAAACTGAGCTGACATCACAATAGATTTTTAGCAAACAAGGTCCCATTTAGAGCTCAGGAGCATATATTGATATTTTTAAGAAGATTAAATACATACCTTTCACCATCACAAATACAAACCTGTATATAGTTTCCTTTCTATCTGTAACTCATTGCCTTCTTCAAGACATTTAAAACTTTCTAATGTCTTCCCACCCCTCCACCCACCCCCAACTGAAGACTTTCATCTCAAATTAATTTAAAGAGATGTTGAGTTTCAATTC
Organism: Platyrinchus mystaceus; assembly: GCA_035041135.1. Taxonomy (NCBI): domain Eukaryota; kingdom Metazoa; phylum Chordata; class Aves; order Passeriformes; family Tyrannidae; genus Platyrinchus; species Platyrinchus mystaceus. Next base: position 35,920,907 of record JAWWLV010000045.1, on the reverse strand, counting down.
CAGGAATACAGAGTGCAACAGCTTTTATGAAGCAAATTTCACACTTTACACTTTTTTTTTTTTCTGGCACTGAATATGCTTTAAGGATTCTTTTATTTAGGGAAGTAGAGACTGTTCTGCTTGGATGGTACTTTAAATACACCCAAGCCTAAGACCATCTGTGTAACCAAGTAGACAACAATAAAGAATATGACCTGTCAAAGCGAGGCAGGGAATTAATAGCAAAATATTGCTTGCAAGAAGCACAAAAGAAACATATCTAGCCCTGATTCAAGGAAGTGCTTTTTACCTTTCTGTGCCTAGAAGTGGTCAATCAAGTTCATACCCCCTAAAAAGCACTTGCATGCCTTATAAGAAAAACTTCCACTTAACAAGAGAAGGAAATGCCCACTAAAGTATATAATTTTTGCAAACAGATGTTAACATTTTAGTTGTATAAAAAAAAAATCACAATTTTATAGTTTTTTAATGCTTCTTCCAGCTTTCTTGTTTGTAATTAACAGTCCAATTAAGACCAGCAGAGGACAATGATTTTTACAGGCAATTTTTCCCCTTCTTCACAACTCTTCCAATTACCTTATCACTGATGCTAGTGTCAGCTCATCTACTGCCTTACTGCTGACCTCCCTAAGTAAGACAACACAATTATTGTGTATGCCTATCATCAGTGGTTGGTTCAACATGACATTTCTCAGTTGGCTGACTCCATTTCTTAATGATGTAATTGTAACTGAATAACTGAAAAGAGGATTAGAGTTAATGACTGAAAATATGGAGCAGGTGTGAGAAGGACAAGTGTGAGAATAGAACAAGTAACAGCAAAAAGATATTGAAAGGTCAAAATTTTAAAAAAAGTTTTATTCCCCACACATTTAATACTATGGCCAACTGAAAATAAATTCAGAGAAAATTCTATTCAAGACAGTTGAAAAGTCTCTTACATAATAAAAACTGTTTAATTAATGCAGACTTAAGGAATTTATTCAGAAAAATAATGTATCAACAGCTGTTCTGTCCCCTCCCCTATCTGGCACAGTTTGTGGCATTATATAAACCTCTCTACAGCTGCTGTCGAAAGATTAAGAGCAGCACTGCACCAGTGCTTGAGTAGCTTAGAAGCCTTGGACAGTTAGTGTGTCAAATTTATTATATTTCCATTATTATTATTATTATTGTTTGTTTATGAAACAAAAGACCTATCCACATTTAAGCTGTCTAAACAATGTTTTTAATAGAGTGGGTGGTGAATCTGCGTTAATTTCACTTAAAATGTCACAGTGCATTAATACAGGTTGAAATGTGGAAAGATGTGGAACAGAGCTACATGTTTAAACCATCTCAATCAGTTTTGGTTTTCTCCTTTTTCCAGCCAAAGATCAAGACACTCTAAAGACTTTCAGAAAGGACAAAAGCTAACAAGAACTACAGCTCTGCAGCACGTTTACTAGCAGTTAAAGATTTATTCCTACTTTCTGTCTTCAAAATCTGGCACGAAGGGGGCTTTTAGAACACCAAAACTTTTCTGAGACAGAATCCAAAAAAACCTTCCCAAGTATACAGCAGCAAATGTCATCCCAGGAGTGGTGGGGGAACGAGCCAGAAGTACATTTTCCCTCCCTCCCAAGACAGTTAACATAAACCCAAGACTTAGGTACCGCATTAACACTGTGATTAAAGCAAGATGTTATGCTCTTCCCTCTGCAACAGATGCATGCACTAAAGCGTAATTTTTGACAGATTGCTAAGTGCACTCTTCAAGAACCAGCTTTTAAGATATTGACAATAACACCATGTTTACAAACAGCTGGTTCAGCATGCTGAGCTTTAATTACAGCAGTGGCAGCTTGTTTATCATTTTTATTGATATATCAGTCTTAAAAATGAATATAACACTCAAGCTCCAGAGACCCAAACTCGAAAAAATAAATAAGGAAAAAAAACCAAAACAAAACTAACAAAAACCCCCCACAACAGTAGGTCTATGGTGAAGACAAACTACCACTTAATTTCCAACCCCACCTCAGCTGATGAATTCAGATGTCTGCAATAAGCATCAAATTGAAGAGAGGAAGAAAAGATGAACAAAGTTATTAATAAAGCTATAAAGTTATTATTAAATACAACTCTTGGCATTTACAAAAAACATTGTAATCGATACAATTTTATTAAGAGGGCTTAACATAAGCAAAGTTGCCTATCAGAAACCAGAAAGGCTTTTACATTCAGATGGACACAACTTACCTAAGTCAAAGTCATACATGCAATAGGTCATCAAAATATCATGAAGTAAAATCAGGCCAGGATTATCTTCGCCTTCGTAGAATTTATTTGTTCGATCTGTCCTGTTGACATCTTTTTCTAAGAAAACAGTCCAGATTTAAAAACATTTCCAAAAGCAGTTCTACAGAGCCAGTATCAAATGAATTCAGAATGTTTAAGCTGCTGATTTCTTCCTCAAAGTGTTGCAAAGCTTTGAAGCGTTAGAGACAACTGCATAACTGAATGTCATAGCAAAATAAAGAATATTTTAAAAGAAAGAAAATCCTTCCTATCTGCAATAAAAGGATTTGCTTATAAACATATTTTAAAGCATCCTGCCTTTATTTTTGTTAATACTTTTTATGGCAAAATTCCTGATTATAATTCAGCAAAAATGTTTTACATTTATGAGGATTAAGAAAAATTTTATGTGAGCTAGCTACACAATGCCAATTATGAATACTTAATGCGATGCAGCATAAGCCATAGCTGGAAAGCTACCACATGATCAGCTCGAAGACACTGTGATAGTTCATGACAGCATGTTAACAAATACTGTTTAACAAGTTCCCATAACGCATAGCGAGATGAAACTGCTCTTTCATCAGGCAGTTTTGATGCCTCAAACATACCAAGCACACAGCATGCTCTTTAATAATCTGAAATTCAAAACTGATGTCGTGAAATCAGGAAAATTTCGAATTCACTTTGATAAAAGGAGTATTTTGTAGTTTTGGATCTATTTTACATTATAAGCCTAATATTATCACCTACATTTCAAATACTTAAAAAGCAAAAAAATTGCTTCAATGGAAACAAACAACTGGCCTTTTTTCAACTTTGAATATTATTTTTTTTGTTATAACTCTCTAAAAATGTAGTTTACTAACCTACTAAGACTTTGACCCTTTCAGCTTGCCTGTTGAATAACTGTCTGAAATAAATTTAGTCTATGTCTCAGAATAACACAAAAATCTTGTCCTGCCTCCTGAAATAACTATTTAGTAATCCTAAACATTGGTGCCCAGATCTCACTACCAAACAGAACTGAGGATACAAACTGCTATTAGTCAGCATAATCTCATGAAACTTTTAAAAGTAGACATAAAACCCTGCAAGTCAGAATGCACATAGACAAATCCCTCTAAGAAATTATAAACTATGGACAGACACATTTTCACTGTCTTATTGTATATTGTTATTTTAACAACATTTCTGGCAAAAACAAATCATGACATAACAGAAAATGAAGAGCCTTTTGTTATCAAGTAAAGGAAGTTTAAAAATCCAGCCATTTTGTAACACTAATGTGTAAAGCTCTGAATTACTCTAGTTAAAAAAGGTTTAGTATTAAGTATATAACAAAGTTTAGACACCTCTGGAAAGAGAAACATGTTAGTTTTTAGGTTCCTCAAAAGGGTACATTTTTTCAACTTCATATTAAACTGTAGAAGTGTGTGAATTTGTCCAGTCAGGTATATTTCTAAATCTAAATTTACCTATAAGACTTCGGTAATCTCTTAATCTTGAATTTCTCTTTTCCTGTTCCTCACTGACAGATTTCCACTGCAGTTTCATCCTGAAATATTCATCCCTGAAGAAGAAAGATAATGTTGAAACCAAAACATTCTCAATTATTACATTTCTTTGGGGTTTTTTGGTTTAAGCATTCATTCCATTTGTTCTTTGACATAAATGGAATAACATCACCCTGGTTATATAATATTTTTACTTTAATACAACAGTAATTCTTAAGAAAGTCTCACATGCTTCTTGCATTCAACAATTTTAGCAGCTGTCTTTCAACATTCCAAAAAGCTTTTTATCTTAAGAAAAAATGCAGCTTTTAAATTTATTTTGTAACAAAAAAATCACTGTACTCACGTTTTCCTTTTCTGCAGATTTGCTCTCTCTTCTTTAGAGCTATTCCAAGGAAAATACCCCAAAAGAAATTTCCATGCCTCCTTTCTTAAAGTATGGCAGAGACCCTAGAGGAAAATGGATATGAAATATCAACAAAGGACTATTTTCATATAGTGAGGAAAAGTTCCTATAGCTATACAACACTTCTCAGAGTAACAACTTCATAGAATTTTTATATGTTGGTTTCTTTTTACATTGTAGCCAAATCTCATGTGCTAACTAGGTACCACACCTGGAGAAAATGGACGGAAGAGAGTATGATTAAGCAAAAACTGTAGAAGCACTGGATTCATACTTAGATAAAAAAGCAACTTTGGAAAATAATTTTCTCCCTATATTTTTGCTTCGCTGCTAGGAATAAAAAACAGGCATCACAGACTTTAAAAAGAAAAAAGAAAAGTACTTTTAAAATGTATTTCAATATCATGCTGCTTAACTGCCAAACTTCCGGTCTTGCCACAAACTGATCATGACGACTAGGCTTCCATATGTTTATTTTTTTAAACAAATATTTTCACCTAACAAGACATGGCCAACCTTCAGACCAATCTTCCATTTAAAGCTACCAGTGTCCACTCAAGAATAGTGTTTGTCAGAAATCTCTCCAAGTGATGCTCAACACTTGTAGACGACAAAGCTGTAGATGTACTGCCTGAATCACAGCCCACTCTCATCAAAGGAGTTTCTTTCAACTCCTGTAGTACCATGGTAAGAATGAGGCACTGCTGCTATGAGAGTCCCCAGTTTACCAGACCATGGCCAGCTTGATTCCTCACTATATTTCTTCATTTACCAATAGCATCATCCAATACAAAACTAAGTAGCAACTAGAACTTTTCCAGTAATAGGCCAACAGTTTAAGAGATGCATTTTAACTTCCTTCATTTTTTTTTCTTTAGTCAGGATCTGCACTTAATGTACAGGAAGTTATTGGAATCTTGAGTCATAAATAAAATAGAGCTCACTCCTCTGGCAAGGGCAGAGATGATGGGAAAATGGGCAACAGAAAGAACAGATTTGTAGTAATTCTCATGGTTGTGGAAGGGTCCTTAACTGGACACCTCAGGCCCATGAATATTAAGAAACAGTCACAGAAACCAAAAAGGGCCTCCTTTTCACGCTACCCCTTTTACAGTACATTACTTAACATATAGGTCTTTTAAAAGCCTGTAATATCAACATTATCATTCTCTACTTCTGCTCAAACAGACTTTATGCTTGCAAATATGCATCAACACACACACATAATGAATGCATTAAGGCAGGTGGATTCCCACCAAAAACCAGAAATATTAAAGTAACATTAGGTAGAAAAGCCACAGGACATAACTACAGTTTTCAAAATTTCCATCACTAATTTCACATTCGTATTGCAAAACTCCTCAGTTCAATTAAAAATATCAGCAAAAGTGTTTAGGACTGCTCTGATGGGAGTCAAATCCAGGAATACTCCTGGGCAAAAAGATAAGTTTTTGCTGGAGAAGGATAAGGAAAAAAACAAACATTTAGAAGAAAAGAATAAACCCAATATCCTAGCACTAAAGCACTGGTCTTTTCCTGAAAGCCAGTTTGATTTCTTTTCTTTACCACTTAAGCCTCTGTGTTTTCAACTCATTCACTTCAGCCAGCCACCACAAGATCCCTCTCCTTGTAGAGCATTTTATATGTCTGCAAGACTGTTGAGGTATTTGGTTAGCATGAAATCATGCTTTATTAAGTCTCTAACAATACTGACTGGGTCATGCTCAAAGTCCTGCATGAAGCATTATAAGCATTTCATTACAATGAAAACAGCATAACCATGGTTTGGGAAGGAAAGTAAAAGGAGCCAGAATCAAGACATAGGTCTTTCTGAATTTAGAAAAACAAGTTACCCCTTTGAATATCGATCGCTTTATGTAGTCCACATCTAAAATTCTTCCTTCAGAATCCATATTCTTAGCCCATTCTTCAGCTGACACAGGCTCTCTTCTACTAACTTCAGGCTGTTTTCCTAGATCGATCTGAAACACACACAAATGCATTATATGAATCCCAACAACGTGCTTCAGTAGTTTCAAACAGCTGCACAAAACTGCCCAAATAGTACTAAGCTTGTTAATTTCTTATATTCAGTGCAACATTTTCACATTCACACTTGAGTAGCAACTCTAACGATCTAAGGCTGGGTCCACATGAACAGGAGCATGGACCAACACAAGCAGATCTTTAGAGTAAGACACTCTGTACTGAAGATCTGGCTATACATGTTAATATTTCAGATTTTGGAGGATGTATGTGTGTGTGTTTTAAATAACCTTCTATCCCCAAAAACCTCTAAGCTAGCTTCCCATAAACTAAAAGCCTCTATGCAACTGGAAACGTATCAGCTATGTGCAATCAGCAAACAAGGACAATAGACAACTTCACTTCAAAAACACATTCCTGACACACACTAGTGCATCTTGAGAGAACTGAAAAACAACTTGTGCTCAGAGACGCTATCCCCATACACAGTGTGACTGAAAGATCCATTTCAGTACACTTAAAGGCCTCTTAAGAAACCTTCTTCAGTTTGTGGTTAGTCTCTCTCGGATCCCAAATTGCATGTTTAAGCACAGCAGAATTCAGAAGACAGTAATTCCTTACTTCCTACAAATATTTTTATGGCAGCAAGCCCAAATGAATTTGTGTTTCAAGAAGTCCAAGGCATTTGTCAGATTAAGACATATAGGTCAGTGTTATTTTTCATATGTAACATTCCTTATACTTTTTCTCATGGATAAATTAACTGATTAAGTGCTAGGCAGCAACTTCCTAGAATTACATAGTTCAAACAGCTACTGCTAAGATATTAACACTACCTTGAACTCAAGAAAAAAAAAGCATAAAACAGATAATGCTTTGAAAATATGTAAACTGCTTAAATAGTAATCACAAACACTTAAAAATAAACCTTTTGCACCTGTCTGTAAAAGACACCAACAGGAGACTACAGTGATTCATGATCCAATTATAATTTCATTCCAGCTTTGGTTAAAATCATATATAAATCTGTAACTTATACAGCCTAGACATTAATCATCCAATTAAATACTTTGTTTTAATCTTAGCCCTCTTAAAAGAAACTGAAATGTTAAAAGTGATTAGGCAAAAAAGTTGGTTATTAATCTGCATTCCCCAATTTTACTTAACCTAGCTCTGATGTCAGAGGAAAGATAAAATATAAAATCGGACACTTTTAAGGGAATGTCTCTAAGATAACTATAGTCACCATTTCCTTAGTTACAAACTTTCTCTCAAAACAAAACTTGGATTTGTATGAATAAAAATGATGGTACTCAGAAGTAACTGATGATGATCATAACTCTTGTGAATAAAGAGCAATGCAGCATATACCACAATTGCATAACCAGTATAACTCACAGTGCTTCAAGTTCTACCATTCCTTTAAAGGAGTGCATAAAAACAATCAATGCCACTGTATCATGCATTTATACACTCACTCGGGTAATCACTTCAAATCCTGGTTCTTCCTGCTGATTTATCTTCAGCCCTGGAATAGTATCATGGATAAGGTCTGCCATTTCTGATGGTGGTCGCCTTTGATTCGATGGGTCACTTAAGCGGAAACTGTCAAAAATATAGTTTGTGACTTTGGAGAATCTTCCCATTGTTACGGTGTATGGATCTCTCTTCAATTTCTGTGTTATAACAAAAAACAACAAGCAAAACACAGAAAGCCTCAGACTATTTGTAATTCTTGTACTCAAAGCAAAGCATCAGGAAAAGAAGTCCTGTAGGTCTCAAAGTTACTGAGGTTTCATGTATCAAGAGTAACACAGAGCAGTCATCTCATGATTGAAAAAATATATCTTAAGTATGAAGATTGGATACCAGTGTTCTTGGTAAGCCTGAGCTATGTATAGAAGTGGATCAGATCTCCTGTTTACTTTCTGGTGATTAATGGCACAAAACATCTTCCTTACACCCAGTCTCCCTACCTTCGAACCATCATGTACTCTGCTAGGAATCTCACATAAAATTTGATCTAACAGCTAGATCCAGAAACTAATGTAATTCACCCATGAAGATTTTCCTTAATTAAATAGGTCTGTGGGTCAAAACTCTGGCCTCATTGAAGTTACTGAAAGTTTTGCTGCTGATTTTCAGAAGTCAATAGACCCCACCAAATTATAAGCAGTTTTAGCATAAAAAAGCGCCTTTCTTTAAGGCAATATTTTCCTCTTTGCTGCTGTATTTTCAGCATCCTTTCAAAAGTGTCAGAAAATACCAATGAAAAAATATTTAGTCAAAGAAAACTTAAAAAATTATAATTAATATGTTTTGGTAACAACTGAAATTTTTCCTTTTTCCTCTAAAACTTTACCCAAGGGTATAGAATCATAGAGAACATGAATAGGTTTCAAATAGTGCCACAGGGAAATAAGAAGTTATTAGATCATAGAAAAAAAATTATAATTAAGTGTACTTTCTATAGGAGGCATTTGTTTTAGGATACAGTCAATGCTTCTACAATGGCATTATTATTGGCAATAATTAATAATAATGCCATAAATTACATTGTTACTTCTATAATGGCATTAAATCCTTATTCATGGAATATTTCTGTGACATGGTAGGGTGGATTTTTTTAACACATCTTCAGAATAAAAAACTGCAAGATAATACATACTTGTAATAAACCATATGATGGTTCATCAAGGAGATTTTCAAAAGACTGAGACAGGGACTTCTGAGTCTTCACAAGAAGAACCCGTTCATGATCTGGAGATCTGCAGTAAAATTAAAAAAGGTTGTCTGAGTACCACCTTTATTTTCTGAATATATTTTTAGAACATTTACTGGTTTTTGAAGTCACATTTCAGGTTTTGTGCAAAAAAAAAAAAAGAAGCAGATTTGATGCAAGATCACCTTTAGCCCTTAGCACAGGTTAACAAGCTAATGCTACACAGAAAAGGACTGTAATTTTTCAAAAGATTTGTCTTTGCCATATTCATTCTGAATTGTACTTTTTTGTTCTTTGAAAAATGAAGCTTTTGAAAAGTTTTTGAGAAATTATTCTGGAAGATAACTCCATTTACATGTAAATGACAGAAATTTTCTTCAATGACAGTCTTCTATTTTTGACAATGGACAAAAAGAAGACGTGACACAGGAAATGCAGCGAGACAGACTCAGCCTCAACCCAATATATGCTGAAACTCCTTTAACATAACAGAGGAAGTGAAAAGAGCCTATGTCACCCTACACAGTTAAGGAATTCTTTCTGCTAATTAGTAAATCTTACATTAAGGAATTACAGTACATTAAGGAATTACATTACTTCGAGGAATACAAACTGCTTTTCAATGTATGAAAACACATCTATGAATTTCTAACCAAAAGTCACAGACACTGTTAGAACAATTCTAAGATTCATACTGATAGAAGCTTAAAAAACACCAGAGCCACTGTATTGTTAAACAGAATCATCTCAGTACAGCCCTGCAAATGTCTTTCTCTGTAGACTCCAAAAGCTAAAGGAACACAAGTGTGATTTGGCCTAACTCACTGTATTTGCTCACTCATTTAATACTACATTTGCTTCTCGACAGGCTTGCACAGGCAGATGAAAACAGTAACAAAGACAGCGGAACCATGCTGCTCTTAGTATTTAATCTGTTCTTTAGCTCTCATACCCACACACAGTGCAATATCCCATTTTGTCTCCTTCTTCAGCACAGGCACCCCATCACTTCCTTAACCAGCTCCTCAATCACCAATTTACTGCTCAATAGGTGACAGAAGACAGAACAGCTCAGAAAGCAGGCTGACATTCAAGCCTTGGAGTTTGTAGTCAGACCAGAGAAAGCCAAGCACTTTGCCATCTGACTCTAATCCATTGCACAGACTCACATTTATAAAATACCTCTCTATTGCTCTCTCCCGAAGTTTAAATCCACTACTTCTAGTCTTTGAAAGAAAAATTACTTTTCTTTTTTTTAGCACCTGCATCATCTACCATGTTATTAAAGTCAAAGATAAGAACTTTAATAAGCCTTATCTCTCTCCTGTTCCAACAGGACAGGACACTGTTAACACTGACGGATATGAAATGCAACAAGAGATCTCATTTTGAGACAGCCAGACATCACAGTCATAGTTCTGAGGTAGCAACAGTTAATGAAGCTGAATTGGCTTTTGCTAAAAAGCAGCACAGGGGCAAGGGCTAGTTACGTAGTATGTTTGCCCTAACTAAAAGAATGAAAACTTTATACCATATCTCCGTTTTAATTAAACACTCTTTCTGGACAGTCGGGTGGGCATCAACAGCTACTTAGGTAATGTTCAAAACTTTGTGAGCTAAACACTTGCTTAAACTTACTCATAATCCTGTGAGTTAGAAAATGTCACCCATACACACAGCGTTTTCTCACTATTAGACTGGTGCAATCAAACTAGGAGGCACATAATCCTTAAAGCAACAAATTACAAATATTTTGTGTGAGTTTAGCCGCTTCATACACACTGATTCCATCAGTGCTGTGACATCTTACAAGGAACAGTGTTACAGAAGGGCAAAAACTTTTGAGGTAATAGGAACATAAGAAAATAGCTACGAGAGAAAGATAATTTAGAGATAAACTAAAATTTTGGCCTTAATATCAATATCCCACATACTATAAACTAGAAATTGGGATAACAAGTAATTATGCTGCCAAGTATTCACTTGCGGCATCCAATAAGCTGACTAAACATCTTTTCCTAAATGAGGTCGTGAGCTTAGATGCATTATGTACTAAGGAATGAATAACCATTAGGAAACAACAGAAACATGCAGATTAAGTTTGTTATTATCACAACTTGGGTGGCATATTTGTTCTTTTCTCCTTCCTTAGAAAAAATTAACATCATAATTCATGACTAGACCCCAAAAATGAATCTGGTGCCAGAAGCAGACCTTAACTGGATAAGAAAACTAAAACTGGAAGCTCCTGCTCATCTCAATGCTGAAGTTCATCTGTTTTCCATAGCTGCCACTGCTTTTTGCTTTAAAGTTCCTGAAGTATCTGCTGTTGCATTCATTAATGCTTAGAACTGTTCAAGGTGACAATACTAAGCAGCTCAGCACACCCTGCAAGCTTGAGTAACACCTCAAGTTTCCCTGTCTCATTTTAGCAGTTGGTTAGAAAAATGTGTTTTTCTAGTGGTTGCAACATCACTTGCCTCAAAAACATGCCCCAGCCTACCAGCAACTGCTCAGAAGGTATCCACAAATAAGTAAACACAGAGCAGTATGCACAAAAAGGAACAATTTCCTCTGGGGGAAAGGGAGAGAGGTGGGGGGATGGCACAACAACAGTATTTCCCTGTGCCTGCAGAAGCTGTGAAATTATGAAACTAAGTGAAAGGAGGCTTAAGGAAGAATTCATTTGGAACTTAGAGAAAAAAAACCCTCTGGATTTAATGAAGTTGTCATCCTGGATTTTTTAATCTACAGCTGTACAGAGAACATTCTTATTTACAAGTTCATCCTGCCACCCCAGTAGCCTCTCCTTTGGTCTTCTTGACTTCCTCCCTTAAAAAGCTCACATACAGTGCTCCAGCCAGTACCATTTCACCAGCTTGTCACACTGACCATGCTACCTTCTCCAAGCAGTTGACAGCTTCTGATTATCAGCAGCTCCAAAACCATGTCTTGAGACTGCCAAAGTGTTTCACAAATCAGTTCAATAAATATAAAACACTCATGTCCTACTGGCTTGCTCTCCATCCTAGAAGTATTACTTGGCAACGACCTTCCCTACTTATTGAAGGCAAGTCTGACCTCAGTGATGCTACCAATGTGAGCAGAGTCCTCTGTAAGGATTCCAACAGCCATTTCACTATCCACCTTCAAATCTATCAGACTCTTATGTTGCAAGTGAAAATAGCAAAACACTTTTGGAAACAGAATGTCTGTTACACCAATGTAACACCTGTTATAGGTGTACACGTTACACCTCATTTGCTTCTTCATGCTCTAGTTAATCTTATTTACCCTGCTGCCTTCTTAAATTATACTTATGTCTACATGGTGAGACCAGAACATTCTATTTTATTCTGCACTTACGCAGAATCAAAAAGGCTTTTATCCAAGTGACAAACTTGGAGGTAACTCAATATAAATACACAACAACCCCCAAGTATTCAACACTGTGATAGGGTCTAACTGTGTTTACACTCAGAAAGGTGATTCACAGAGTAAAGATCAAGTGTGAAATATCCACCATGCAGGAAATTACAGGGAAACAGAATTCTAGGGGAAAGCATTTATATACAAATTGATTTAGTTGACAGTACTGTAAGTTACCCCCACACTCACGTAAATACTCATATATATTTCCTGCAAAGGAGATGATCTCAAATTTTAACACAAATTATCCCACTTAATACAAGTGGTTAATGAAGGATTTAACTTTTACAATAAATGTTCATGAAGAGCTTCCCACTAGAGGGAGCTACCAAGGCATTCAAAGCTAGTAACACTTCAACAGATTCTAAAATATTTCATAAATCAATCCAACAATTTTAAAACTTCAGCTTACATTCCAAATGTACATGTGAAATCACAGTTTTGGTCACCTTGAAAATTTATTCTACTCATCTGAAATTCATTACAGGATTTAAGTAAACCAATAATCTGTATTTTACAGAACTAAATTGTCTGATACTTACTCATCCAGCGCAACATGCTTTTCAAGGCATTTAATCAATAGTTTGCTATCTCCACGATGAAAGTGAAGAGCTGGAAGCTTCACATCATCCTTCAGACAGAACACCAAATAGGACCATCCCATGCCTTTTTTGTTTTGTTTGATTGATTTCAGATCTGTCAAACTGAACAGGAACGACCACTTGCTTTCTCCATTTGCATGAGTTGTAGCATCTTAAAAACAAAATTACCACATGATTTCAGTTTGACTTCCCGTGTTAGCAAATACAAATGCATTGTATCTGTCACTGTTCCTAAAAAACAAACCCAAAATATAAACCCCGGCATTGGTTCTAATAATAAAATGCACACTAACTGCTATTTCTGAAGTTCTCTTTGTGCTTCCTTATCTTCTACAGACTTCTAAAATAATGAGCAAGTCCCTCAGACTGCTCCCCTAAAGCTGTACCTACAGCTTATAGGAAAAGGTTTTTCACCCAGAGGGTGGTCAGGCACTAGAACAGGCTCCCCAGGGAAGTGGTCACAAAGCCTGACGGAGTTCAAGAAGCGTCTGGACAACACTCTCAGGCATGTGGTGTGATTCCTGGGGTTGTCTGTGCAAGGCCAGGAGTTGGACTTTAATGATCCTTGTGGGTCCCTTCCAACTCAGGATATTCTACAATTCTATGACAGAGGTGATCCAGCAGTTAAACATACAATTGCCAAATTAAATACCAGCAGCAAGCTAAATCCGACCAGCACCTCCACCATGTAGTGCATGATATACAATACGATACTGAGATATATTGCCCACAGTTATTAGCCATGTGTTGTGTAAGACTGCTACCAATGGAAGGGTGAAGGAACATAAAACCTCCCCCTCACCCCTCTCTCATGTACTGTGGAAGCATGTATACACTCTGTACAAGACTGTATACCTTTACAGAGAAGGGATTAAATTTTACTTTACTAGAGGACACAAAACTGCCAGCATGTCAAGAAGGAATTTGGCACACCCCCTGGCCTACTCCCATCAAATTACAGCAACTGAAAACAAGCAAGAAGTAGCAAAAAGCATAATCCAAGTCAGTAGCGCTCAGTGACACTCATTGTGGATGAAGACATGCTCTGGTGCCTAAAGATGAAAAATCAGTACAAACTAGTGATGCAATAAACCCTCTATACTCGACAGAGATGCAGGGTTTAGCTATATATAGATAAATCTCTCTCTCTCTTTATATATATGTCTATCATTAGCAAGGAAAGTTCCTCTCAAACAGAGTATTTAAGGAGTAAGGACTGTGCTTTACCCAAAAACATTCATAATCTGAAGTCCAAACCCTGCACTCATACATGACATAGGTGACATTTAAAAATACCATAAAGATGGTGAAACAAGCACAATAGTCCCCAGTTATAGGCTGTGAAATAATACATGGAAAACAAGTATTATAAAAACCACTATGGGAGAATCAGAAAAAAAAATATTACTTGAGAATCACTGTCCTTTCTCCCCAACTTGTTTTTCAACGTCTCTACTGAGACACTATAACAAAAATGGTGTAGCTATAAAATTATTCTGCCGAAGTAAAAAAGACCATATAAAAGACCCATGAACACATAACTGCACATTCCATCTCCCCCTGCTGCTGCAGTGTGGAAAGGCATTTGAGTAGTAAACCACTTACTTTTCTATTTTTATTTCTAACATGACACCTAGTTCAAATTCCATTTGTTTCAAAGAATGCAAGAGGCCAATGCAGATAAAATTGCCACTTCATCTAATGATTGTAACAGCAAGAATTCTGGTTTAATGTTCATTTTCAATACAATTCTCTAGCAATTCAAAAGAAAAAGTAGATTGGAGGCAGACGACAGCTATTCCATTTGTGAATTTTTTTCCACACCCAGAGATTCACCTCTTACCACAAATGAATCCTAGCTTTTCAAATCCTAATAAAATCCATTTTACTATGTCTAAAAGGCAATTCTTCAGTTACAAGTTACAATAATGGAAAAGAAAAACCAAAACACACTACAAAAAAAAAACCCTCCACACTTATTTTTTAAGTACCTCCATTTGAATGAGGTTTTTTCTTAAAAGAGACTGTGGTGACCATGTCCCATTCTGCTTCATAACTACTTGGACGGTCTGCTCCTCGGGGACATTTTTCTTTAGGAGTTTGAGTCCACTCCACAACAGAACTAGAATCCTGAGCAAAACAACAAAAGCAACTATCAGAAACCACAAGGCAAGAAAACTGAGCTAGTTTCCCAGGTCCAACATGAAGAAACAGCATCTTCATCTCATATATTAAAAGAAAATGTATCAAACCCCAGAAACATGATACAGTTCAACACAGGAAACTTGGACTTATGACTAAGTGGACTTACTTAATGAATACAACATACTAAAAGATCCTTGCCTCTCTTGCAAACTTTATCGACATAAACTTTTTATTTAAATGTAATATTTAAATCTTTCATCTTTAGTCACATCCTCTTAATACCACTTAAACACCACATATCACTGCATCTTGCAACCCCCACAGACTTCTATTTTTATTTTGCATTAGAACAGCACCTCTCAGTTTTGTGTCTAACTATGAAGAGTGACTCACCAAACTACAACATAGTAGATGCAGAGGGACTGATGACTGTGATATACTTACACTCACTTTGTCTTCACTATTCATATGGTTAGTCTCCTACTATTTTATTTGTGAACCAAGTAAAAACTAAATGCAGTCAACCTACACATGTATCCTAATAACCTGGGCTGCAGTCCACAAATAAGATTCCTACATGTAGCTATTAATATCAATGATAAGTTTTGCTTCCAGTTACAAGATCACCTAAGCATTAGTTAACACAAAATAAAATCTCTGGAGAAACAGCATGAAGAACACTGATAACTAACAAACATACCTTTCCAGCACAGAGGATATTAGAAGTATCCAAAGTCTCATCCAGTGGTCTCCAGTCTACTACTACTTCATTTTCCTACAATACAAACAATCGTAAAACATTCAACACTACACAACAAATTAACTATCACACTATTTATTCATGGTATGATTATGGTACAACTTACATACACATATAAATGATGCAGACAATGTCAAACATTATGTGACATTTGTTCATTTACAAAATCCTAAATGCCTTTTTAAGTAAAGGATTTGCCAACCACATTATGTACTTTGCCAACAAATATACAAAGTTTCCATAACTGTATTATGCAAATACCTTTTCTATGACACGTAGTATTCCTGCTATTAAGCTGTCCTGGTCATCATTTTTTCCACAGGATGAATGAATGAAAACTCCATCTTGCTCATACACAACCTATAACAAAATGGGTAATGCAAAAATATGGGTAATTAAAAAAAAAAACCAACAAAGGTTTTTAAATTGTTTAAATTGTTTCTCTCTCCTATGGTGCTTATTATCATTTTCACTCACCTACAGAAGTTGAAATGAACACCTCTACCTTGTTAGGGGTTTTGTTACAAAGGTAAGCCACCTCCAAGATCTGAGTATTTCACTTACGTAAATCAAGAAGCCATAGAAAATAGAACTGTCAACTTCCTCTGTAAGCAACATACTGACTGTTTTTGTCAGTAAACCACAAGAGAACACATTCAATACCTAGCACTTTTTAAATCAGCAGGCAGAAGTTCATGTGGAAACACTATACAGCTTTAAAACATTAAAAGGCTTTCTTATATAGTTGCCTTTCCCCCACATGCTGTTAAGCATGTTGAAATTATAACCTTAATTTAAATTTAAAATGGACCACCTAGTTTACGAAAGATGAACCTCACACATCTAAAAAACTGCAGCCTGAGATTAAATGCCTAGTCCTACATTCAGGGCCAGTGGAAAAGATTCCATCTGAAAGGTAGAATACGTGACAGTTGGATAAGAAAGGCTTCGATAAGAAAGGGAGTGCACACTGCCCACGTAACTTTTGCATTTAAGCATTGACAAAACTCTTCACAGCATTCTGATCATGCTCTTACAACAAACAAACAAACAAACAAAAATTCAGAACTCTTGTCTGTCAAAATTCAGCAGGCTCTATAACAATGCAAATGGGTTCTGTTTTACACAACTCTAAAAGAAGAGTGAAAAGTCCCTTCGATTTTGTGGAAGTGAAATAGATCAAATAGTAACAGTAATTGTTTTAGAACCATGTTCATTTTCAATCCAAGCTGCGAACACTGCCTTAAGAAATACATATTTTTGAAGGCAAAGCCTAGCAATTCTCAACTGATCAGAAACAGATACTGATATTTTAGTACCAAAGGAATACAGTATCTCTTTTTCTCAACTAACTTATTTGTCAAGTTTTTAAAATCATCACATTTGCAGTCAGGCCAGTAAACTAAAATGTTAAGTGTGTAAGCTTAACTAGCCAGATGGCTTACAAATAGCAAAAAAATTCACTTGAATCACCCTTTCTCGTTTAGATTTCATTCTTAAACTTCCCTTCCTTTTACACAAGCAAGAAATTACTGAAATGTCCTGTTTAAATCACTTGGAAGAAACCTCTAAAGGTCACTTAGTACCTCTCCCTCTTGAAGGTTTATTATTACCTTTCAAATACTGGAAGCCTTCTTTCCTGTTCTCCATTGGCGCTTTTTTCTCTTTTCTATCCAAAAAAATCCCCCCTCTATTTCTACCTGTTTTCAAATTCAGTTCCAGTTTAAACAAGGCAACCTTGAAATTTATTTAAATTTTACCTTCTAGTTATTTGGGCCTGATCTGTCACGACAACTAGTCAGAAATATGAACCAGTTATCTATCACTGGGACAGCTGCTCCAGAAAAAAACCCTATTAGTATCAGAGTTATACTGGTAGAAGACCACTTTTGCCAATAATGTATCTCAAAGTATACCTTCTCAGTCTAGAAGATATGCAATCTAATAATTGTTTTTATTATAATTTTCAATTCATTAATCTCTCAGAAGCACAAATGATTCCTTTTATGGGAAAAGACAATGTGTTCCCAATGCCACAGCTGTCATGCAACTAAAAAATCTTCGTAACAGCGTCAGGTCCCTGCCCTGCACTCCACCAAAACAGGTGATAAAACCAAAGAACATGCTCAGAAGTTTGGAAGGTATTTGTAAAACAGAGGCCTTCACACCATGCAGCTTATTTCCCTCCACTATTACTTAAGAAAAAAACTTCTCCAACTTTGAAAGGCTAGAAGGCCAAGCTGTTGAGATTTTTCTTGTCCAATAACAAGTGCAAACTTGTATTTATTTTTTCCAACTGTTGACTGGAATCTAGAAGACACAATAACGTAACTAATTTGAAGAAAGAGATGGCATTAATCATACAAAAGAATATCTAGAAAGTGCTTTTTCACACTTAATCCTACCGCAAAACATTTTAGAGTTACCATCCTTTAATTTTTTCCAAATAGTGAGCTGCTCTGTTCAGCAGTACTTGTAAGATTAACTCCATAACTGTGTTTGAACAAACTGATTTTGAAAATATGATTCCATAGTGGTAGCACCTAAAGATTAGCTACACTGGGCAATTGTATTTCACACAATGTCCTTAGCGAGATGGAAATTCAAAAATGCTACTAAGTATTCTTACAGCACCTTACAGTAAAATGTAGTTTGCAACAGATTTTTTTTTCTGGCATTGCAACACTGACAAGCTATTCAAAGTCAATTCAAAGAGGAAAAGTAATGCTAAATTACACATACAAGTAATTAGTAATACAGAAAGTATCAAATAGAAAGAATGCCAATAGTTAAGTTTGAATAAAGCCCTATCCAACAGTAGACAACTGGAATTACACTGTGTAGCTCAATCCCACATAGGATCCACAAAGGTCCACAGAGGTCCATTTGCTCAGTGCCTCTGAGATGGGAAAATGCCTGGTCAGCCAGCACACCTGGAGCTCTTCAACAGCCAGGAGAACAGACATTTCAAAACTAGGCAATAGCATCATACACTGCCTCTTGCCTAAAGAGTAGGTTACTGCAGAACATGAAAGATGAATGTCTTGAAATAACATGTGGGAGAAAAGACAGAAAATGTTGGAGGACGATCAGAGGCATCATTAAAATACGAAGGACCTGTGTAAAGTGTGCATGCAAAACCTATGTAGTGAGATCCTGGTACATATGGAGACAGCAGAAGGAACTACATACAAGCAGGGCAGGATTATGAGACCACTGCCCCCTTCTGAGCAATTGAAGTAATTATAACCCCTCCAAACTTGACCTAATCTGCCTCATTGTTACCTGTCAACACCCCCTCGCATAGGAAAGCGACCCAATCTCTTTAAATCTTGATAACTTTTTGCCTTTAGTGATGGACATTGGTGAACTCAGAAGGCCTCATTACCCACTGTGTGAAAGAATTAAAGAGTTTTAAAGGATGTCATCAGTTCAATTAGTCCATTAACTTCCTGTATCATGAGACAGGAAAACACACCACTGGCTCACCTTCATTTTGTACTATTCATTATTTTACATATTTCATCATGCTCTCTTTTTCAAAAGCGAGAAGCAGGTAGAGCCAAGCTCAATCTTTCATTTTCTTTTTCATATGATTAGAGCCATCACTCTTCCTCTAAGTCTACACAAAATCAATAAGCCCATCACGATAAAAAGACAAGCTCATGTCAATAAGTGCACACCACAGGTGATAAGTTAACACGTCCCTTGGGTTTTAATCAAATCCCAAAGGTATCCTCACCCCAGTATCACAGCCCTTCTACCCATCCACCTAATCAGAATTCTGTGCTCTACACAGTCAATCCACTGGTCACAGAAATAGAAGCCCAGGGAACAAAAGCAGCATCTGTTACTCAGATGCTCAAGGCCAAAACAGCTGTCCAGCAATGAAAGGCCTAGCTACACATTTAAACAATGATGCTTCTGTTTTTTCTTCCATACCTGTTTGCAAACATCTGTTGAACTGTCCACAGAGAAGCATGTTTCTCAGGTTTAGATGTTATTACATAAATGAAAGCCAGACCCTGCTGGTCCCACAAAAAAAAAAAAAAAACACAAATGAAAAAAGAAGAGTGTTTGTCAAAAGCACACACCAACACAACCAAAGTAAATGAACATGTAATGTGACAGGAGCTGAACAACTCTGAAATTTACTTGATTTCAAACAGATTTTAATTATGCCTTGTAGCTGTACATGTAGCTGTACATGTATCAGAATTACTGAAAGGTTTTCAGACCTTTAAGACATTTGAGATACTTCATTCATTAAAGCTAGTTCTACGCAGAACAGTTTCAAGATATTTATCCATCCGTAGCATCCTAAAGTTCCTAGAATGCTTCAAATCATAAGCATGACTACCTAAGGCAACTTATGACTGTGAAAGCATTCCGCTGGTTATGTTTTCCTGTGAGAAAATTATGCAGAAGGTAGGAAAAAAGATTATTTAAGTATTACTTTTTAATAATCCTAAAATTTCAAGTTTGAAATACTATGCAGCCAGGAAGCTTACATTCATCCATCTTTTCTGTTTGTTGAGCAAGTCCATGCTGTCAGTCAGCAAGCATGACTCACACCATATTTATTTTTCCAGTTCTACAGAATAAAAACTAGACCCACTGCCTGTTTCAGAATCCTACCAAAAGCTAAAAATGGATGCAGGAGTTTCCAAATGCTGGTAAGCCACCTTGACCTGTTTGGAGGTTTTTTTCCATAGATGCTACAGAAGTTAAAGGTGAATTCACAATTCATTCTAAGCAGTCATAGAAAGCACAGTGCCACACAGAGACAACAGCTATTCCAACTCATATGCTGACTGAGGGTCTGTATAAACAGGGAACCACAACAGAAAATTCAGGAAAACTGCACAAAGCAATAGTTGTCTATCCACCTACTATGAAAAAAAACCCAGATGGAAGCAGCAGCATGTAGGCTCAGTTTACATGTCATGGCATATGCTAGTTAAGGTTCTGGAAAAACTGTTCAAGTATTTATAGTCCATGTCCAGCAAAAAATAGCTTTCTGAAGTCCCACTGTTACCCCAGTAACATTTTCTGAGAGAGAAATTGTATCATTCTTCATATCATCAGGACACAGCATGGACAATTCATATCTCCGTATCTTTTCTGTACTGCTAACAACGAGCAGTCAACAGGACACATCTATAGCTTATATTGCCAAAGACATCCATGAGCAGAAGCCTCCAGCATACCACACCCACAATTACAATATAAGCCAGAACACAAGCAAAGCTTTGTCATTTAATGCTTGCCATTTGATGGCAGTTTACAGCCCTGTGCTACCAGCTAGTGAAAGATGACAACACTGCACCCTAAGACAATGAGATGTAGACAACAAAAAAACGAGAGCTAAGATCTCTACTACACAGAACAGGATGGTCCTGCCATTTTCCACCCTGCCTGTGCTGGGCACCTAAGCACTAGCTGTGACCATGGCACTGATCATTCATAACCTGTAACTCCTGTTCTTAGGTCTGTCACACACCAACAACCTGCCAAACGCAGGACATTTGAGAGAGTGGAGAAGCACTGCAACTCTCCCAGTTAGCTCGTCCCATGTTTCAGACACTTCATACTCACATCCTGTGCTCTTGGAGAGTGTGTTCAACTCACTCTCCTTTTCTGCCAGAGAGCACAGCTTGGGGCCAGCATTACTCTGTCAAGACGCCATCCAGCTTCTTGTAACAGACATAGCTTGCAGCACTTGTACAGTGAATCAGCCACTGCTCTGGAGTCAGTAATTATTGCACTGTGCAAATCCTGATTTTAACAATTTTTCAATAACTGTTACTTCACTTTTGCCTTGTATGAAAGAATCAGGTGAAGGACCTCACTATGGATTCAAGAGCTGAAGCAGCAAGCAGGCACTCTTATAAGAAAGTCACAGAGTAAGAGTCTGAATGCTCCACAGACCACAATTTAAAGAAAAATGGGTCTGTCCACAAACATTAACAGATATGGCAGCCGTGCAGCATCTTATTTTCAGATTCTGAAGGGGAGTAAACAGAACAAAAGATTCAACACTGTAAGTAAACAATTACAGGCCATTAAAATAAATTCAGTTTAGGCAATGGTTGGCCTGAGACCTTACATCAACAAAAGAAAGCATCTTAGTTTAGAATTAAGCTTTAAGTAAGAAGAAATATAATTGAATTTAAAATATAACTCAACTCTGCATTTTGTTGCTTGAATTTCCACCTCCCTCTTTGGAACAGCTGAGGTTTGCCCAGAGCTTATCCACACATCCACTGCTAAACTGTCACTGGGCACGTTGAAGTACCTACTGCATCAAGAGCCAGCTTCCAATGACCAGGTGCCAGTATGTTTGAGTGCTCCACAAAACATCAAGTTAACATGACTTGACCAACATGATCTGCTCCACAGAAGATATGCTACAACTTCTGGCATTCAAATTTCAATAACATATAAATCATAGATTCATAGAACAGTTTGGGTTGGAAGGAATCTTAAAGATCATCTAGCTCCAACCCACCCTCCCACAGGCAGGGAACCTTCCACTAGACCAGGTTACTCAGAGCGCCATCCAGCCTGGTCTCAAACACCTCTGAGGACAGGGAGCAACCTGTTTCAGTGTCTCACGACCCTCACAGTAAAGAATTTCTCCCTAATATCCAGTCTAAACCTACCATCCTCCTTCAGCTGAAGGCCATTCGACCTCATCCTATCACTACATACCTTTGTGAAAAGGTATATCCCTCTCCAGCTCTCTTGTAAGCCCCTTTAGGTACTGGAAGGTATTCTAAGGTGTCTGGAGCCTCTTCTCCAGGGTGAAAACCCCAACTCTCTCAAGCCTGTCCTCATAGGAGAGGTCCTCTGACAATCTTCTTGGTCCTCTTTGCTCCAACAGGTCCATGTCCTTCCTTCTTATGCTGGGGGCTTCAGAGCTGGACTCAGCACAGCACATAGGGTCTCGTTAGGGCAGAGCACAAAGGGAGAATCGCCTCCCTCGATCTGCTGACCACGCTTCTTTTGATGCAGCCCAGGATACTTCTGGCTTTCTGATGCAGCCCAGGATACTTCTGGCTTCCTGGGCTGCAGGTGTGCATTGCCAACTCCTATTGAACTTTTCATCCACGAACACCCCCAAGCTTTTCTCCCCGGGCTTGTCTCAATCAGCTCATCTCCACCCAGCCTGTACTTGTGCTTGAGACTGGCCCAACCCAGGTTCAGAACCTTGCATTTGGCCTTGTTCAGCCTTGTATGTCTTTTGTTTGCTCAGCCTATGGCTCAACTTTTTTCCTAAGATAGTAAAATTTCACACCCTGATAAAGTCTTAAAAACACTAGGTTTCTAAGTGGGATTGGGGTGAGGAGGGACAGAATCCCACAAATATTGTTCATGTTGTGACAAATAGGAGAAAGCTTACAACACCAGGTACCATGTATCATAAGAAAGGTTTTCTGCTTGACAACAGTACATTTTTCAAGCTCCACCAATTTCTTGAACCACAAAATATTTCTGCTACATATGCAATAATAGTGGGATATCAGTGCAAATACAAGTCTATTCAGAGTAAGAGCTTGAGGTGGTAACACTGTTCCTGTTGTAAGCACTTCTGTGAAGAGAAATCCTTAATGAATAGAAAACAGAAAGAAGATACAGAAATTTCAGAATTATCACTGAACTGCTTTACATTCAAGCATAATGACCCTTAACTAAATTGAAATTTAAATTCTGTTCAAATAAAACCTACAAAGTACAATATAATCACAGAAAATTATGGTTGTGTACATAGTAAATTATAAAGACTGAAAAAGTTATAACAAAAGTTACAAAAGTTACAACAAACAAGCATATTAGAGGAGCCTCTGTACACCCAAATCTAACGAGTACAAGGTGGAGCAAGAAACTGCCTATACCACAGAATACATATACACCCAAAATAATTCACTGTATATGTGCCTACAAACTACCTGAAGGATGCAAAGCTAATTTTGACATACCACATTTTAAATCTCTTGGCTAGTCCTGGTTATAGGAAAAAAAACCCTAACTCAACCGCAACCCCATCCCCCAACAATACAGCACTATTGTTTAGTAACAGCTACACTGCCACTTGAACACTTCTAGTTCCTGAACTGGCCAAACATCTGAGCTTAAGAACTAAAGCTCAGATGTTTGGCCAGTTAATGCTCTGAAGCTTTAACTCCAAGAGCAAGAGTACAGTCAAGTGCAAAACAACTTCTCTGACAGCCCATGTGTCAATTGGTAATTTGAGAAAGATCTAACAGCCCTTGTACTGAAGATACTCTGAACTCCAAGAACATTAAAAAAAATTGTTACTGTCTTTAGACCAGCTTCAATAATAGCCTATACACTGACAGGCTAAAATTGAAGATTGTACTTCTCTCCATACGCAACTCTTTACCTCATTTTCTAACACTGTTTTCTGTTATAAGAGTGAGTCTAGAGTCAGTTCTCCAAAATACAGTAAACAAACTCCCATTTGCTAAGCAAGAAAGAGAGAGAAAATATACCTGTCTTCATGCAAAAAAAAAAAACAGTCAAAAGCTCTGAAAACAAAAGACCTTATTGCCAAGTAACTTGTAGAAAAAAATGGCAACTTTAAGGAACGGCAAAAAACTGAAGCACACTCTGTTCTAGGGCAGATGGTCATTAATAAAGAATGAGTCACGACTCCAGAACTCAACTGCGTTAACTTTTCCTGAACTGAGTTAACCATCCATATAGAGAAAAACACTGATAAGAACGTTCTGAGACAGGAAACAGTAAGAAAATAATAACAGGACAAAAATCCAGGTAAAGTAGTACATGAGGTAACCAAATTTATAATTCATATCCCATTAATGTATAGAGCAGAAACCAGAGACTACATTAAATAGCTGAGTTCTGAATCCACTCATATTTATTACGCCTGGAAAACAAAAACAGTGAGGAAGAGAAGAGGAAGGCAAACAGAGTAAAAATATAAGAGAAACCACAATCTTATATAGTTTGCTAAAACATGACTTTATGAAAGCTGAGACAATGAAGGCTCTCCCAGATGCTTAATGTACATTAAAATACATCACTTCCATGTGATAAGATCTGTCAGGTGAGACTAAAGCACCCCACAAACTAATGCTTACTATTCTTGCAGAAAGCTACGACTTGAAACATCTCACTACAACACTGCCCTAACATAACGAACAGGTAATTAATTCACACGACACCAACAGCTTGGAAACACACTGAAATACAAAATGCCTGAAGTGAGAATGCTGTACCAACTTACACTTGTGTTTATTTCAGCTGGAGTGAAGTTCCAGTAGTTTGTGAGCCCTTCTAAAAACCTGCTGCCATTGAAAGGACCAATCTGTGGTCCAGTGTGCTCCCAACAGAAAAGTAACCCAGACAAAAATAAGCACAATCAGTTTTATGTATTATTTCAGCTCACTAAAGCCACTGAGAGATCAAATCAGTACAGTATCCAAGAAAGCAGAAGTGCAACACACAGGTGGGGAAATAAAAGAGAAGGATGGAACTGTTTCCAAGAGCAATGAAACTTTAAACCAGCCCATCCACTTCACGAAGTTTGAGAAGACACAACCATCATTTTTCCTCTGCATTACAAGAGGCAAAGAATGTTACTGAATTAGAAGTTGCATTAGCATTGTGAATGTGGAATAACTGAAACAGAGTTCTTCAATGCCTTAAGAGATTTCATGTCAGGCAAACAGGCTTCTTTTAGAGGGACAATGAATACATGGCAAATTCACAAGCAACTACTCCACAGTAGTTTTAGCCTCTCATATGAACTATGACAATATAGCTGCTTTCAGGAGAAAAATCATGAAGAAGATCCTGACAAAAGTGTAAGTGAGGGTAAAAAAAAATAACCTGCAAAAATTAAAAGTATTTCCCATCATGCGATAAACGTCTGGACTGAATTTAAAATATACAAAACCAGAAAAGGAAATTCTCTGTATACATAACTGAACGTACATAGCAAGAAACAGCTGGGAGGGCAGTAAGGCTACCTTTATATTTACAGCATCTAACAGCAGTCACGAACATAAAAATAAAGCTGGATCGACTCCAGATGCACAAATTGCCTGCTCCACGAGTTCTGGTTGAAACAGATGTGGTAAACTGGGACAAAGCAAGATCTCTACTGAATTTTCACTCTAGCTAGGTGCACTACTCAGCATCCTCGGAGAAGTGCCAACGGGGCTAATTATATATGTTCTCTTGTGCAGAGATCAGCATGAGCTGAAACAATCATTTGCTGCCCTATGTTGGAAAAGAGATTCTGCAGCCTATCACACACTTACCGTGCCTACATACACAGGCAGACACGACACCGAGATTTTAAATGCTAAATAAAAGATCCCCGTGCTCGGGAGCACGGCACTGCAAAGTAACGCTCTTAGAAGACAGCAATGAAATGAAAATATTTCGACAATAAAACAATATACGCACGCAGCCCGTGTCTGTTGGCGGGGGAGAAGGGAGGCAGGGAGGGCTGCCAGTACCTTCCCCCTCCTGCGATCTGAATCCTTGTCAAGGTCTACTGCTTCACTCAGGAACACTCGGCAAGGGTCCGCGGCTCATAATAACCTTTCAATTATCAAAACATTCGACTGACAAGGCTCTGTACCCGCGCCGGGCGGGTTTCCAAACACTGCCAGCGTGCCGGCGGGGGAAAGGCCACCGCCGTCCCTGAGCACCGCTGGGACACGCGGCCACGTAGACGGGACAAGCCCCGCTCCTCCACCTCCGGCTCAGCGCCAGCGCAGCCGCGGGACCGCCCGGCCCCGGCGGGGAGCACTGCCCTGACTACCCGGGGCCGGGGCTGAGCTGCCGCGGAACGCGGCCCGGGCCGCAGGTGCGGGAAGGGCCCGAGTCCCGCCCGCCGGCCGCGGCCCCCTCCGGGCCACAGGGCCCGCGACCATGGCCAGAGCCCGGCCCGCCCGAGGCCGTAGCGGGCCGTGCCCGAGGGGCGGCCCCAGGAGGAGACCCCGCACGGCCGGGGGGAGGGGGTAAAAGCCCCCGCTCGGCCACGCAGCGGCACGACTGTCGCTGACCCGGGACTCCCGCCAGCCGGGGCGGCCGAGCGCCGGCCGCGGCGCGACCCCCGCGGGGAGCGGCGGGAGCGGCGGGAGAGGCGGGAGAGGCGGGAGAGGCGGGAGCGGCGGGAGAGGCGGCGCCCCCGCCCACCCCGTTACCTGTCCGCTCGGCGGCGCCGCCGCCATGTTGCCCACGAGTGTTTATGGTGACGTCGCGCTCCTCACGTGCTTCCCCGCCGCGCCACAACAACACGTCACCCGCCGCGCCCCGCGCACGCGCTCCCGGCTGGGGGCGGGGCCAGCGACAGGGGGCGGGGCTTAGTGGGGATCGCCCCGCCCCCGGGACGGAGCGATGGGGGGATATCTTTCCTGTTTTCCGAAGGATGGGGTCGTTTTCCTCGGCCGTTTCCCTCATTTTGAATTCCCCGCGCGCACGCAGCCCTCCGTGAGGCGGGCAGGTGCCCAGGTGCGGGTCCCGCAGTGGCCGGAACAACGGTGACCGCCCCGCGACGACGTGCGGGGGCGGCAGCGAGGGGGAAAGACGGGATTACTCCTTTTTTTTAGTGTTTTTTTGTTGTTGGGGTTTTTTTGTGTGTGTGTGTGGTTTTCTCACCCTTTAAAGCTTTTCCTGAGCCACCTGAGATCGCAATTATAATTTGAGCAGTGTTGAAAATATTATATAAAATAGACATTCTCTCTAGTTGTTTTCTTCCCCTTCCTGCTGTTGACCAGCCAAAGAATCATTGAGTTGTTTGGGTTGAAAGGGACTTGAAAGACCACCTGGTTACCACCCCCCTGCCTTGGGCAAGGACACCTTCCACTAGACCAGGCTGCTCAGAGCCCCATCCAACCTGGCCTTGAGCACTCTGTGGATGGGCCACCCACAGCTTGTCTTTGCAACTTGTTCCAGTGTCTCACCACACGCACAGTAAAGAATTTCTTCCTAATATCCATTCTAAACTTACCCTCTGCCTGTTTGAAGCCATTACCCCTTGTCCTATCACAACATGCCCTTATAAAAAGCCCTCCCAGCTCTCTTGCAGACCCCTTTTAGGTACTGGAAGGTGCTATAATGTCTCAATGTGAATATCAGGGTGCCCATAGGCACTATGAAGCTCATATACCAGATTTTTAATGTTAGTGAAAACTACACCACTTTCAAGATGATGGCTTTCACCACGTAACACATTCATATTCATCATGGGACAAAGGCAAATCTTAATTACAATCTCATCCATGTTAGCAAATATTCAGCTTTCGTATGTGTACAGATTTATAAAGCCTGAAAGAACTCTTCTGCAGATGTCAACGGGTTTTGATTGGTCTCCTTTACCTGGAAAAGTATATAATGTGGCATTACTGAAAAAAAACCCTGGCTTTCACTTAATGTCTGCAACATAGCCATAAATAAAGGGTTTTTTTAGATATTGGTTATATTCCAACACCGTTATAAAATATTTTGAGCAAATAGTATATCCCCAAATATTGTTTATTTGAAATGGACAATTGAGATGCTTGCATGGAAGTGATTTGCCACTCTGAAGGAGCAAAGGTAATTTGCTGGGTTTTGGTTGTTTGCTTGGTTGGATTTTTTTGTTTCTGTCATCAAATGGCATTATAATTTGCTTCTGACTTCTCAAATTAAAAACTCATTTGATTAGATTAACACCCAGTACTGTATTTTTCACCATGGAAAACCAGATTTGCAATTCTCAAGACAAATACTGATTTGCTTCAAAGTTGGGAGAGACTGTTGTGACTCTGTATATAAACATATATAAAGATAAGAAAATGAAATAAATACACAATCAGAACACAAGTCCTTGTAGTAATGTCTAGGTCTGGAAAGCTGTATGGGTGTAGCAAAAATGGACATCCTTTCTTTGGTTGTCCCTTTCTTTGAATTTTGTAAGAGCACAACTGAGTGTTATGGTAAATATAAGAGAGAAGGCTACACATTAAAAATGCATCACCATTAATTAATTGCTTTGAGAGATGCAGTTGTTATAGCCATCTTCCAAACCCACACTGGTTTCATCTCATTTGGTCTCCCATGTGTCCACTGTAATCCTTTCCCTTTCTTATCTTTTTCCTTTATTTCTTTCTCCTTGCAATATAACCATACATTAGTTACACACCCATCTGTACTCCTATTCCCCTCTTCACCCCATTGTCATCTCTAACCTCCCTCAAGTCTGCAATGAACACTGGGGACTTCCTTCACTCAGCTCCATTGCATCCCCATTCTGGCCCTTCAATGAAATTGCTTTGTCAAGGTTTCTTTCCAAGTTCCTTTCCTAGGAGAAGCTCAGAATTAAGATTCTCATCTCAGTTTTGCTAGCCAAATCACAGTCTACAACAGACTCCTCGAAGTCTGCTTTCTTTACTTACATGACTGCCATCTTCTGGTTCTCCTGTCTCTGGGACTTGATCTTTAGCATATTGAGTCAAAGCCTCTCTTTCTTTGTAGGAAATTGTGTCAATACATACACATTTATCTCATGACTCACTGCCACATTTCTACTACAGCCATCAATCCTGATCCAAATTAAAATCTCTTTTTATAGTCTCCAGGCAGCTAATGGACAGGATGGTTTTATCTTCCTCCAGACTCTCTTGGCACTCATCTCTCTCTCTTCAATATCAATATCCATCTATTTCCAAGGCCCACAGCTTGGTTAATGCCTCGGTCCTAGAGATTTCTCTGGACTCTGTCTTTCATGTTATATCTAGCTCCCTTGCAGACTTTTTCTTGTACGACAGCACCAAAACATAGCTTTCCCTATCTATCCATACAGCTAAATAATTTTCCTTGTACCATTTTGTTTGCTGACAGTGACCGCCACCATTTTGATCTGTCTGGACTTCTGCAGAAAGTTTTTTCCATTTATCTAGCCCATGTTACTTTAACCCTCTCATCTAGCTCCTCTTGTCTATCTACTAACTCTCACCCTTCTCCAGGGATCCACATAAAATGCCATTACTAATTTTAAGGACAATTACCTTCCACTCTCACTCACTGCCAAAGGTCTCGCTTCCATATCAAGTCAACTCAGTGCTAGATTTGCCTATTATTTGTAAAATTTTCAAGTAAGAAGTTGCGTGGAAGGCTTTTTCCTCAAGCTGAGCTTCCTGGAGCTGTCAACTAAGTAAAGAACTAAAAGATAAATCCCATTTGTATTACTGCTGGACATCAGTTAATTCTTACCTTTCCAAAGTTACCCCGGGGTCCCTTTCCATGGCACTGCTTTCCAGTGTCTCATTCCACAGTCTGTATGAACATCCAGGGTTGCCCCATCCCTGGTGCAGAATCCAGCACTTCCCTTTGTTGAACTTCCTATGGTTGGTTATTGCCCAGTCTTCTGATTTATTGAGGTCTCTCTGTGGGACCTCCCTGCCTTTGAGGGAGTCAACAGCTCCTCCCAGTTTTGTGTCATCTGCAAACTTGCTTAGTATCCCTTTCAGTCCTGCATCCAAGTCTTTTATGAAAATGTTGAAGAGCACAGGGCCCTGTTGAACCCCACTAGTGACAGGTCACCAGTCTCATGTCACCCTGTTCACTATTACCCTCTGTGCTTGACCCCTGAGCCAGTTGCTCACCCACCACACAATGTGTTTATCCAGCTGTGTGCTGGACATTTTGTCCAGAAGGATCCTGTGAGAGACGGTATCGAAAGCTTTACTGAAATACAAGAAGATGACATCACCTGGCTTCCCTTGATCAGCTAGGTGGGTTACTTTGTCATAAAAAGAAATCATGTTGGATAAGCAGGACTTTCCTCTCATGAAGCCGTACTAGGGAACTGAGCAGTAGACCCAGCATTCCAGAAGTTTCTCACCAGGGCTGGGGGAAGAATCATCACCCTCAGACTGCTGGCAGTGCCCTTCCTGATTCAACTCAGGATGGCTTTCTTTTCTGGCTCATCACTAACTTGTTGTGCACTGCCACACTCAGATACATCTGTGCGAAGCTGCTTCCCATCCTGTAACAATGCAATATATTATTTCAGTTTACAAACCTGACTGATACAGAATATCAAGTTCCACAGACCAATACAGCATTACCAGGTTCCTCTCTCTTCTCCATAAGCCCATTAATGAAACAAGACAGTCTGTAGCTCTATCCTGAAGTCCAACCTTTCACACACTACACAGATGGGAATCTAAGGAGGAGGGTATCTTTAGCCGAGGGGCTCACTCTTCATTGGATTTTAATTAACCATCTGTTCTAATAAGGAATATTCTGTCACATAAAGGTAGTCAGAGCACACCAGACAGCACTAAGTGTGCAGCCAGGGTGTTCCTGACTTTCCTGTGGCTTCTGTTGCTGTCACAGCTGCAAGCATAGCTATTACTGCTGTGCCAAAAGCTGCAGCAGCTGCTATTGCTGTTGTTCACACAGCTATTTCAGCAGAGTTCTGAGATACTTTCCTGTATTCATAAGTGTCAGCTGCCCACATGCTCAACCACATGAAAACCTGGCCCACACAAGACTAGTGCAGATTCTGTCAAGTCCTTCCATCACAGGCTTAATTTGTACAAACAAAACCCCACAGCAGAAGAATAAAGACAAATAGTGCCAAAAATGTCTTTCCCTTTGACCTTTTTTTTTCTCCTCACAAGAAAAGGGTATATTCCAAGCCTTGCTTTGACAGATGCAATCCACAATTTTTCTAGGCTACTCCAGTTTGTTACAGATCATAAGCAGATAGTAAATGGGGTGCTGTCCTGGACTCTGGGTGCAGCAAGACACCCAAGAGATAGCTGCAGACCAGGCTTTTTAAGTTCCTCGTATTTTAAGAGGTACCAGTCCTCAGCATGAGTTGTATTGTAGGCAGTAAAGGAAATGTCCAAGGATTTAGCTGTCAAATGCTCTTATTCTCCACATGCAAGAGGAAAAGGTTAAAAAAAGAATCCTCCCATCCTACTCCAGAATAAAGAGAGCAGGAGGGAGATCGAGCCCAGGCTACATCCATACAAGTCAACAAAGTAAGCCTGGGGTACTGACCTACAGTCAGCCTTTCTGTTTTATCATTAGCTTGCTCTTTTATATAATTATGGCCCATACCATTTAAGGCTTCTCAGACTAATGCCTAGAGACAGGGTAAGGAACAGCACAGCCACTCCAAGCAAGCAGCATATAAATATGATTTAAAGGGCAGAAGAGGACTTAACCACATGGATTAAAGCTGTACTACTGTGCCATCTGCTCTCAAGGCCAGAGCTCCTTATGCACCCTGGCCTAATTTATTTGCTGGTAAAAAATCTAGCCTAACTCATCAGTTAGGATCTTCTCTACTCACCGAGTGTTTCTACCTCAAAATAGAAACTGAGAGATGAAGATATGAGAACCTTTCTAACCTGTTCTTCAAAGAAAACATAAAAAAACCCTAACCTGCACAAGTAGACCTTGCATATACAGTAATGTTCCATGCTTGGCTGCCTTCTGTCACAAGGTTAGACAAGAATGGGGACAAACAAATGAGGTACACATAGACCAAAATTAAAAGGAAGGAAATGCCATTCCCCAGCAGCACGCACTTGGTTTTAGAGTGTGAAGGCATGGAAATGTAACAAGACATTAAGGCAGTACACTGGATGATGAGCTTTCTTGAAGTATTTGCAATACATCACATTTCGTATATCCATAACCACAGCTCTGAGTTCATCTTTGTGAACTTGATTTTTTTTTATCTGTGTATCAACAGAATTCCAGAATATGAATCCATGCAAAACACAGGAGTTGTCACATAAGCAGACATTATGGTTGGTACAACTGATCACCAGCTTACAACAGCAGAGCAGATACCAACATGAATGCTCTGCATTTGTCATGCAAGGAAAGATTCATGATTGCATCAGCCTCCACAGAGGGTAGCTGGAAGCTATCCGAGAGTGATGACTAAACAGAAACTGATCTGTTGTTTGCTGATTGGCACATGAGTATTGCCAGAGGTAGGAATGCAGAGGGAAAGACAAAAAGCCCACTGGCTTCTACATGTGCATTACAATACTAATAAGCAACATTTCCTGGAAAGAGTAGGAAATAAAAGGAACAATTGTTTGGGGTGGGGGAAGGACAGAAGGGGAGAGGGGTCAGGCAACACTTACTTCCTGAACTTAATTTGTCATCATAACCTATTTCAGAATCCACTTAATTTCCCATAGGGGCTGAAATTCCTAAGTCCCTGAAAAAGAATCGGTGTCCCTTGGTGCTAAGCACTGCAGTATACACATACTGAAAGAAGGCACCTTCACTGGAGTAATTTTAAGCCTCAAACCAACTTCAGTATGGGCACATCTTACAGCTGAGGATTGTTTTAGCAAATACTTTATGTTGGAAAACAGTGGGAGAACAGAGTGGCCATCAGAGATGCATTGGATACTCTGCTGTCTCTTGCTATTTGAAATATTCACCATAGGACTCTGATTTCAGGATGTTAACTAAAAGTAGTACACTTGCTCTTCACCACTAAACACAGCCCCTTTAATGAGATATTGACAGACTTTGGAGAGACTAAATCTGTGAAGTAACTACATTTACTCTAGAAACCTCTAGATTTTAGTTTCTTGGGAAAAAAAAAATCTCACTAACTAGAAAATATGCCTTCTGACAGAAAAAAATTAGAGGTTGTGGAGACACTCACTGGAGATATTCAAGAACTGCCTGTATGCAATCGTGTGCAATGTGCTCTGGGATGACCCTGCTTGAGTAGGGAAGTCAGACCAGATCACCCACTGTGGACCCTTCCAACCTTACCCATTCTGTGACTCTGTGACACAAAGACAGTAGGATATAGTTACTTTTTTTAAAAGTGCGAGTGAAAGGGCTAAGAGCAGCCAAAACAAACTGTGCAAACTCCTCTCATCTTGCTCTGCTTTTCCAATTGCTCGCCCTTTTCACTTGGAATGTCCACCCAGTTCAAATCTGCAGTATCACCTGGACAGCAGTTTTCACTAGGGAAGCGTGAACAAGCATCCACTGTGGAGGCAGGACAATACTAGATTACAAACACATAATTGGTGGAAAATTCCCCTTAGACTTGGTTCCATGGTTGACTTTGTTTTGCTGCACACAGGCAGCATCCATGGGGCTATTGCTAAACTGACAAATGTGGTTCAACAACTGTTTCTTCCGCATTAACTTTTCTGAACTGCCAAAGACCAGTTTCGAGAACCAAAGCTGCATTTTACTGGGGCTATGCTCACACTACACTCTGGGGTATATGCTAGCATAATTTAGAGCCACCTCGCTGCGCCTGGTTTGACATCTCAAAGCCATCTTTCATCACATCATGCTCAGGTGGGTTCAGAAATGTTGTATTTTTAACATAAAAAACCTGTGGTCTCAGCCACTGCCCTAACATCCAGTAACTTTCAGAGTGACTTTTTTTACAGACTGTCATCAAGTTCCAAATTCTATAACATAATGTAGGATATAACAATGTTTAGATGTGACATTGTTTTCTTTCTGTATTGATTTTCAGTACACCTTTTTTTCTCCTTTCTATTGATCCATTTGCATGAATTGATCAATTTTAATATTAGGCATTGATAGACTAGCAGTCATGATAAAAAAGATCTGTTTTTTGTAGTTGATTCATCATTTGGAATTAATTTATCATAGGACTATCTTCCTGGTATACAGGACACTCCACGATTTATTTCAGAACTCTAGCTGCAGCAATGCACCGGGAAACTTAAGATTTGTGAAGCCTCTGCCAGATACTATTTTTTAATATGTTTTTTCAAATTTTCCTTTATCCACAAATGTCGAGTATTCCTACAGCACTTGACAATGTCAAGTTACTTGACATTAAAAATGCTGTGTCCTTTTCAGTGTTTGCTTTTGCTCTGCTAAAGTTTTCTTTCTATTTGATTGAGCCTGGTAAGCTTAATGAGCTTATCTGATGAGAAAAATCCAGTGAGAAAATCGTTATACTACCTGTATGATCAAATAGCACTGACAGCACTTAAAAGATTTAAGTATCATGAGTTTTCCTCTTCTTTTTACTAAGACAAGCCTGATCAGGCAGTTTTAAGTTTCTGGTTCTGAAAAAGAAATTACTTGTTCTCTTCCACTATGAGTCTCAAGTTTGTTGACTTTTCAGAATGGAGTGATGGCTAACTTGATAAAGGGCCTGCAAATTAAGTTTTAACAGTTCAAAAACATCTGTTACAGATTGGATCCATCACAGAATAGCCACTATTTGCAAAAGAGGAGAAATGAGTCCTTGCTCTCTCCAATCCTCTAAACTTGGATTACTTACACATGACCTCTGCTGTCCAAGAAACAGGAGTCAAATACAGATGTAGTAAGGACTCAACACTAAACTTCCAATATTATCTCTTCACTGATTTGGAGACAGGATACGTCCAGTTGCTAGGGAAGATTGATGTAATACAGCTACTCATCATCTTTCCTTGTCACGCCTTCAAATTCTGCATCTACTGGATAGAAGAATTAAAACCCCTTGAAGGGATCAGTGAGACTAGATACACTGAAAAAAACTGATTTGGAGATGCAAGAAAAGCTCCTCTTGAGAAAAAAAACAACGTTCCGAAACTGAGGGGAACTGTGTATTACTGCTGTATTACCTATCACTCTCTAGAAGATGTAGAGAAGCAAGCAGAGAACACATGTGTTTCCTTTCTTGTACATAGGGATCCCTGGCACCAAAATTTCCTGTAGCAGTAATTCATTAACAACAAGGATCAGTGCAACCAACAAGCAGGAAGCGAGAAGTCCTCTTTTCAAAGTCACCCTGCAGCTGTATCAGGTCCATGCTACTTGTTTTTGAAGTCTATCATTCCACATCCTGGTATTGAACAAACATAATCAAAGCTCAAAACTGGCCACTGGAATATGAGTGAGCACCCAGCTCCTCCCTACAATCAAACACTATTTTATGGCTGTAGAACATGACAATCAATTTTAGGCTTTGGCCAATTTTAGTAAACTTAAGTCTTAAAATTTTAAGATTAAGAATCAAGAGATCATCTTGAAATAAGTTTTCATTTTGGAAGTAGAGCAATTTATCATTTTAATCAGATTACAAGAAAAACTTCTCCAAGCCAACGTATTTTCTGTTCTCTTGGACAGAATAATACTTTGTCATAATGGTGAAAGTCTCAAGGATTCTCACTTTTCAAGCCATCTCACAAGAAACATTCCCGATTCTCCACAACTCTCAATACCATTTCCATCCCATTCTGCTCAATACAGGGGCCAACAACAGCTCCAAAAATGCAGGAGCAAAGAGTATACACTGCTGTAGACATCTACATCGAGACATACAAGCTTGTCTAAATAGAGAGAAAATCCTGGTGTTGAGCAGAGTCCTCCAAAGAGTTAGCATAAGCAAATGCTCAGCACAGTTAAGAGCTAGTTCTGGGGCCTTGTTGAGCTTGCACAGCAAATACTGCCAACAACTTTGGTCATCATCTGGAACTCCTGGACACAACTGTAGTTAAAGTTATACTCGTATCATATTTCCTGACTTCTCAGGAAAAAGAAATCCTATGATTCGATGCAAACTAAGATTAACAGTCAGTGAACTGTAAATAGTTCATAAATTGGCATAGTCTAACAAAGTTTTACGTCAGTTAGCATTGTGTCTATAAGCCTGTTCCAAGTTAGTTGTATTCTCTTTAATGAATCAAAAATATTTCACAGAAGAAAAAACAACGTAGCAAGTGACCTTAGAAGTCTTGAATTAGGCACTATGACTACTGAGAACACTTGCTAGCAACTCAAAGAAATAGTTAACTCAGCACCTCACTCAATGGCCTACTACCAGCACCCTCAGTTTTTCCTACATGCCTTTTTCTTCCTACTTCTCCTTTTCCTTCCACTAAAAGCAGTAAAATAACAAGACTGCTGCTTCTAACTCTCTTACTCCCATATTCTACTTGTGGAGACTCCTGCCCTGCATTTGTCCTCAAGCAGGACTTCTATTCCTCTTATGGTCTTTAACCTGTTTGGTTTGGGGTTTGTTTTTTTGCAGATTTTTTTTTTCTTTTCTTTTTTTTTCCCCCCTCTGGTGTGTT
The DNA here is from genome assembly GCA_035041135.1 of Platyrinchus mystaceus. Lineage (NCBI taxonomy): Eukaryota > Metazoa > Chordata > Aves > Passeriformes > Tyrannidae > Platyrinchus > Platyrinchus mystaceus. Next base: position 35,883,962 of record JAWWLV010000045.1, on the reverse strand, counting down.
TGGGGTATTGTGAGAGTGGTTATTTATTTATTTATTTAGCGTGTGTGGTTTGTATTTTTTTTCCTGACAGCATCTAACATTTTCAGAGAACTCCATTTGAGATCCAACCACATTCCATAACCTTGTACCTTTTTGCAGAGCTTTTCTCATCTGGTTGGGAACCTAAAGAAGAAATTTAATTACTAAGTTCTTCAAGAGCTGTAGGCAGAGATACAAGTTAAAACACCTGAACAATACAGTAGAATAAAAAGGACTAAGGGATACTTTTCAGTGTATCCCTGTCCACAATGTATGAGCACTGAAGAACAGCATGTAATCAAGGTAACACTCAATTACTCAACTGCTTCAAGAGATCATCCAATACAGTTCATTCAGACATTAAATATCCGCATCTTGGAATCCTGTGAAAGGTAAATGCAAAAGATTAAGTCATCATCCCCAATCTTTAACTAGTTACACTCACCTCCAGGTACTACACATTTGAATATATTAGTGTCCTTGTCTGAACCAGTCTATCAGGTCTTTTATAAATCCTGAACTATAGTCTAAGAGCAGTATATAGTGTCCATAAATAACTCCTAGAAGAGATACATACTGCTCCATTGAAGTGGTTGGACTTTGGTTTGTTACATTTTATTTCAGCAATAGCTCATGTACTCATAACAGCAGCATCAAGACTGTGAGCAAGTCCTAAAAAGTTGTTCTAGTATTTGTAGCAAGTCAGACCACTTTATTTTAGTATGCAAGTAATCTTTGTCAAGATTTACTCTGAGGAAATGTGCTCAGTGTTGACTTACATATGCTGTAGTGGGTGTCTGGCTGGTTCTATCTGTCCCACAATAGAAGTACTTGCTAAAGAGAGACAGCCTTGTTCTCTTGCACTCTTCTCAGAAGAATGAAAAATAGCTTACTTGCTTTCAGCCACAGAAGTCCGCAACAAGAAAACAGTTCTCCTTCAGATGTACAAACCAGGCAATTCAGATCAAATGCAAGACTCAAGCAAACCACAAAGCAATAACACCAGGTTACTCGAGTAAGATCCTGCTCAAATATAGAAACTCAAGCTATTTGTGCTTTCCTATATATCAAATGCAAAGAACATTCCTGGTATCTTTGGTAAAAATGCTTTTTCCTGGAGCTGTGGTATTTTGTCTGCTGACAATGAATAGCTGAAGTCTTACCGTTAATTAGCATAAACAATTCATAATGTTTTCACTTCTCTCTTGGAAACCATCTTCCCTGACTTCACAAAGCTATACTTTTGTAAGGTTATATAACAATAACTGTACTTTGCAGAATAAGTTTCATAAATGAAGTCCAACCAAACCACAGCTTGGACAAGAAGGTTTCCAATAAGTATATTTTATATTGTAGCTTAAGAAAGAAAAGTAACTTGAGAATTTATTTTAAAAAATATTTTCCTAGTAGCAACCTGAACCTTTTTAGCATTACAAAATTGTAGGCTTCCTTACTTCCACCTAAGTTTTCAGCAGTAATAGTTTTAATTCTGTAAGAGACTTAAGAGTTCATATCAACACATCTTTGTTAGTTTTCTAATTGACAGAAGTCACATGGAACACCTCTACCACAGAATACACTAACAACTCTTTTAGCTGCAGGCAGAAAGATGCATTCTGTACACTGCTTCAATTAAGTCTAGTTGAGGTTGGGTTGGGGTTTTTTTTGCAGACATTGAAAAAAAAAGAAATTTGAATCAAAAAATCTGGAACTCCTATAATGACAGGACTCCAGTCTTGAACATCGAGTTTTGCCAATTTCACTCCTCATATCACTATTTTATCACTTACAAGACTGACTGTCAGATACTGATTTTAGATCAAACTGACCTGTTTTTCAATTTGTCAGAGTTCACTGTTGTTAGATATGAGAATGTTAACTGTGTTGGCTACATATACACACATATAATCACGAATTTTAGATTTACATCAAAGCTCTGTACAGTCAAGAAACTTGACCTTCACTAGCATGAACATATCACCTTTCTCCATCATGCATACAATCAAATCAGAAGAGCACAACAATGGTAATCTAAGAGAACAGATCTACACCACAGTTAAGGCAGAAAGGAGAAAAAATGCACCAGGATCAGTCTCTATGAAAGCCATCTATTATTTCAGAGAAAATAAAATCAGATTCAAGACAGCACACTTCTCTTACACATCAGACTAATTTGCTACTACTACTCTTTTTGTGTATCAGAACATACCCACACCATTCAATGCATTCATATGCCATACTAATTCTACCTTTCAGAAAAAGGAAGGCAAAGGATATTCTACTTCGTCATAGACATCACCTTTACTGTTTCTCCAAGCATGACAACTTAAGTAAAAAAAAAAGTCAGAGCACAAAACACTTTGAAGTTTCAGCTACCACCATCTGGTGTTCCTTTGTGATAGTAGTTCATACATTTTTTTCTGAAAAATGTCCTCCCAAAACTTAAGTAGGCTTCAAAACACTTTACAGGAGAAAGAGTAAGTCAGGAATAAGTTCAATTCTGCCTAGAATCCCCAAAGTTACAGCTACAGCTGGCAAGTTTCACATCTTCCATTTAATCACTGCAAATCAGAAGCAGTTCTAGTTAATGCCAATTAGTTTGTTCACTCAAGCCCTGCAAAACAGGGGAAAAAATGGATGTTCGAATAGTTTTTAATGCAGTCTTGGGACACAAACATATTAATGCAGCTAAAGAATTTCCCATGCATCTGGTTTACTGGCTACCAGACAGATGAGGGCTAAAGTTGCTTTGACTTTCAAGGGATGTTCTGAGAGGGCAAAGTAACTGCAGAGGCAAGGTATATGCATGCACCCCCTGTTTTAGCTGGGAGTCAAACACCTCAGTGTTAAACAGCAGTCCAAAGACGCATTTTCTTCCCAATAAGGAGATACTCTAAATACTGCTGCTTGCCAGAAATGGATTAAAAAACTGCTGTAGCTATGGATGTACCCAAAACAAAGCTGTTTTCAGATAGGGGGACTAGAATGAGCAATTCAACAGTACACATGAAAAGCTTGCATCTTTCACTGACTTATTCACTTCACAATCACTGACAAGACTGATGTACATATTCTGCACCTGCAATTGTAAAAGCAGATAAAGTATTTAATATGTAATTTACAATGTATTTTACCAGCTTGGCATACAGGATGAACAAAATATATCAAAGTAGTTGAGTTATAGGCTTGTGGAGGCCCTGCAAAAATATTACTTCATATATCTGCTAATTAAAAAAAAAAATCAATTTGCATTTTAGAAGTGATACAATTCCATCTACCACAAAATACAAAGAGCTGCAAAAACGTATACCATTCCAACAACAATGTATATAAGTTATTAAATAATGATCTGATTTAAAAGAATATAAATGAAGCCTTTAAGTAGGTCTTTTCTACATGCATATTATTCCTCATTAAAGAAAAATATGTAAAAAGGCCATTGGTAATTGCTTTGTTAACCACTGTAGAAAATGCCAATTCTCTGGTCACTGACGCCACTAGTTTAGCACTTAAGGTCTCTGCAGTGTTACATGTGATTATTTTTAAATACTGTTAATTCTATTACTCCATTGGTAAAGAATGCGTGACTTGGAATATGGCAGTCTTCATATCGAGAGGGCAGTGATGCACAGTTTTATAATTATCCAGAAGAACAGCACCCTCCAGTGCTCTGTACTTGTGGCTCATCATCAATGATCTGTACACCTCGTCTTGCCATTCCTGACTGACTGGAACCATTGCCTCTTGCTCTTTCATCCACTTGAGCAGTTTCTATCATTCCTGTAAAGAAAGAAATGTATTAGATGACATTCCACTGCATTTTTACACAAGACTTTGAGATCTTAATCTATCTATGTTACATGCACAGAGATAAAGTTCAGCAAGACTGGTTCTCCTATTTGCTATGCGGAACTAAGTACTCAGGTATCACATGGCATAGCTGTAAGAACATACTAAAATCTTTCTAAAGCATCAAACATTCAGCAGCTCCTGTTAACTAAGGGAGACCTTATGATGCTCAGATATTCTGGAGTTAGCAACTTCAAAAGCTAGGTTTACTCACCCATATCAAGAACATTCTGTTAAAAACAAACAAACAACTTCCCAATAAAAACAAACAAACAAACAAACAAAAAAAACCCACAACCAAAACCAGAAACCTCACTCTCCAAAACAAAAAACCAAACCCCAAGCAACTTTTCAGACTTGCAGGATAAGTTTTCTTTAAGTTCTTCTACCACAGAAACACAATTAATAGGACAACCTCCCTTTGTTACATTTTTACCCCACATACCATCTTTACCATTTGCTTAGACTGCTGTGTAAAATTGGCACCATTATAGCTTTGAGTTTATGATTTATAATTGACAGCATCTGAGAAGATCTTTGAAAGAGGTTGAAACAGAGGGCTTGAAGCAGGCAATGGTGAGACCAGTCACATGAAGTTCAATTTGGGTTACTAGTTACACATTGGAAACGGAACAGCAGTTGGTGCTCCAACAAATGACAGCATGAGTTTGCAATACTGTAAGCATCCATACATCAAGCTTTCAGAGCTATTACAGTATACAAGTGGTTTGAAGTAGACTCAAATGAAATCAGTTCTTAGTAGTAGTTTACATTAAAACTTTTCTGGCCTTAGAAGCATTTTTTTATGTGGCCTTAAAAGCATTTCTGATTGTGTTTTATCAATGAGCTGTGTACCAACAAACTAGATAATACCTACTTTTACAAAGGTCAAGAAACAGTTCTTCAATTCCTTTGTTCTGTTTAGCTGAAGTATGATAATGTTTTGCTCCAACAGATTCAGCATACCTGTAGAAACGCAGATACCAAGCTTCATTGTAGTAAAAAGACTCAATCTTCCCAATCCACTTTACATGAAGCAGTAAGATGATAAGAGATTTTATTCTGATTTCACAATTAATCTACACATGCTGATTTTATATAAAAAAAGGAGTTGTGTTTAAAATTGCCATGACTGATGCAACACACTAGATGAAATTAAGAAAATTTCATGCCTAGAAATGCATTTAAACTGCAAATGTTGACCATAATCACATACAACTCTCAAGTTACAGTTTGGTCAATAAGGGAACTGGGACTCAGACACTAACAGAACACTTAAAAAGTGACAGGCACAAACCAGCAGTGGTTAGCTGGGTGCTATGTTAGCAGCATCACAAGTTTATTACTCTAGCATAACTCTGCAATGACTGTTTCTATTAATAATTGGTGTGACTTACGTTTCTGCTTCTTGCACTGAAACATGTCTCTCTTTTTCCAAGTCTATTTTGTTACCTGTTGGAAACAAGTTAATAATTCAAGTCTCTTTTTTTTGTACTCCAAAACTACCCCAAAATAAAGCAGAAATGTAACCATTGTAGCCCATCATTTTCTCACAAGCTGTCCCAGTAAAGACCAGCTCTTACCCAAGTTTTAATCTGAAGCACAATGATATGATTTGAGAATCTCCTTTCACACAAGCATTTACAGACAAATAAGATGAAGTGATACTTCTGTAGAGAGATCAGGATAGCTAAATACCTCCATATAAGCCACTCAGTTCAACCTTTTGCTTTTCTTTTTTGATTTATTGGCAGCTTCCCTGTGCTGCAGCAATAATTTGTATAGAACGTCCTTATAGCTAACCTCATGAAAGTGTTTTAATAATTAGATCAGATTTAAACCTAAACCCAGTATTTTTGTTGCATTTCATTTACACTGAAATATCCAAGCTTTAAGACTATCTCCACCCCACAAGCACTTGATTATGAAAAGAGACAAGCACTGAGAACAGTAAATACCATGAGTTTGAGTATTTGAAAGAAGGATAATACACATTTGAGGTATGTTTCTCTTTATTAAACTACACTGTGCAGGTGTCTGTGCCATGCACTTCTGAGAGTATCATTAAACAGCTTATTGTTTTGAACTGAATACTTATTTTCCTCCACGTGATCTACTGAAACTTCTAGCTCTAATTTAATTTCAAATATCAAATTAAGTTTTACCCCTTCACATGTACAAGCTGTCAAAGCAGTGTTTGGAAGATGCTATTAATCAAAAGAGATGTTTCCAGTTAAGTCATTAGAATCACATGTTGAAAAAGACTTACCTACTATACACAAACAGATTTCATTTCCCAACATTTTCCTTAATTCCTTAACCCAGTTTTTTACCTGCAAAAAGAAGGGAGGAGAGTTTATTTTCCCTGGATATACTATTAGCTTAGGCTATGCAGAACTATCTCTTGTTCTTCATTAACTGTTTACTCTAAACTTGAACCAAACATGTTTCGAGCAACATGGATGCAAAAATATAGCTAAATGTCTCTTGTTCAGCAGCTTTTAGTTCACAGGTGAAATTAAGAGCAAGTGATTTAGGCAAAATGATTCAATTACTCCAGAAATATAACTCACCACACTTGTGTTAGCCCCACTCCAAAGAACAAGTTCACTGCATGGGTCACTTGAAGTCAGGCATGAGACCTTTTATCAACAGGCACTTACCGACATCACAAATGGTACTTTAAAAGTAGAGACACCTGAACTGAGGTTAGATTATAAAAGATGTTTGTTTCCTGAGAGAACAGCTGGGACAAGAGTGTCGAGTCAGCTGATGGTAAGGTATCTGTCAACAGTTCTGTTATCATTCTTTGAAGTTGTATGATCACTGCACTGACTTAGGAACTGCTATTTTAAGAGAATTTAATTGTGAAGAGAGGCAATCACTTCAAGAACCTAAAAATAGTTAGGCTACATGATATAGTAGTAGCTATGCAATAACTTTTACATATTAGCCGTCCCTCTTTTTTTCCTGCAAATTCAAGTGTTTTGGTATCACAGAGTTTTTACTAAGTAGGGCTCAGCATGAAAAGGCACAAGTTGAAGTAAATTCACAAGTCATCACAATTCTGCCAGCAGGAGCAAGTGTTTAACTCCTAGCACGACTGCTTTACTTGCCCTACACTAGATTATTTAAAATAGTTACAACTGTTGTGGAACTGCACCCTTACACTATTTCTATCACTGTTAACCCAAGCCTTGCTGATAAAACCAGTTTCTTACTTCTCTACACAGAAGTCCCACGGGTTTTTCCACAATCTAATCAGAGACAAACTTCAGAAAAGAGTGTTGCTAGTTTTCAGCTGGAATACCCTATAGAGTGATAGCACAGATTTGACAAAGGACTGTAAAAAACTCATTGCTCAAACTGATCAACTAATAATGCTATTAAATATTTAGCCATCAAATTTCAGGTTTTGATGAGGATTTTAAGTGCAAATATCTATTATCACAGAGAACATAGTGTTGTTGTATTGCAATTCCAGCGTTCTCAGATGTGTAAAATGTCATGTCAGTTAATATCATTTAGTAATTTGATTTATGCAGTAGAGATCAGTATGGCATACTATAACAACAGCACTGGTTCATGTTTATAGCCTGCCACAGTTAACTCACATATCTAATTCTCTGGTGTTCTTTGAATAACCCTGCTAGAACATCAGTAGACTAAAAAAAGTCTGCCTTCAAAAGAATACTAATAATGTGTACACTTCCATTCCATGGTCTAAATTTGCAAATGTAATATATATTGCTGAAAACAGAGGATTCCCAGTAACGCATCACAGACTACCCTTTAATCAGTTTACATCTCACACAGAAGTAAAAAGCTGCCCAGTACCTTTTGAAAAGAGTCTTCATCTGTTATATCATAGACTAGAATAGCGCCATTGGAATCCCTGTAGTAGATAGGCCCCAATGCATGAAATCTTTCTTGACCGGCTGTATCCTGTATTTAAAATACACTTGTTAGCATTTAAGACAAAGCAAACAACACTTCAAGGAACTCCAAATAATTACAAATTTTACTTTATTAAGAACTACCTAACACTTGAGATATAGTGAGCTTAAGTATTTTTTTTCAGAAAAATATTGTAATTAGCTATGGGAGAAAAAACGGGAGTAAACATACCCATATTGCAAGGTTTACTCTTTTTCCACCAATATTTAGCTTCTTTGTAAGAAAAGATGCCTGGAAAGCAAAACAGATTAGAGTTAAGTTTTACATACCAAATGCTATATTTGACTTCAGATTAATTGATTAATAAAAACATCTGAATCAATAAAAGACAAATTTCCAGATCAAAATACTCTGTGAGCCAGAAGGCTGAGTCAGTACTAAGCCAGTTAGTCATTTCACTACAGTTTGCCAACAGTCTGTTCTAAATAAATTTGGCTTAAGCCAGTCATTCACTACATCTTTTTGCTGTTGTTTTGAATGATTTAGAGCAGATGAGGTGTGTAGGAAGAGTCTGAATTCACAACACTGATAAGTCTAAGCTGAAATCAAAGCATTTCACAAGAGTACATGAAGTTTGGGTAGGAACCAGCCTAACAGGATTTTTAATTTGCAAAAATTGGGCAAAACAGTTTATTATTAGTGAGCTACTAAAACAAAAAAAAAATAAAATCAGTTAATCGCCAAATATTTTGCAACACTAGTATTCCCCAAATTTCCTTGTCTGTATCTTTTCCCTTTTCTTTTCCCCTCTAATGTGAGCCACAACTCACCCTCACCTGTTATTTGGTTCTGTGCATTAGTTTGTTTGAGGTGAAAAGTCTCAGAATAAGCATACAAGCTACTTCAGAATCCCACTACATTAACCTCTGGACATGTTTTACAGTTCCAGAGCATATTGCAAGGTTAGTCTGATTTCAGTAACTTGAGTAGATCTGTTTTTCTCGCATGATCCACACTTTCAAATACCTCTGTTACCCAGTCCATAATTCAATGGCTAAAAAGGGATATAATTTAATACCAGTTTAATGGACCAGAACAGGGTCTGAAGGCACTGATGCATTAGGAACCCATTCTCCCCATTCTCAAGACTAGCAGAACATGTTAACATCAGACAATTCACTTGCCAAGGGTTAATTTTTGTTTTGTGCCTTAAACTATATTCAGTTTTCTTTTCAGTTTCACATCAACCTGCATTTGGGTTCAAACAAGTACAGTGGTATTTTATGATACACTCATCACAGATTATTTTCAGCTGGATTGTAGCAGCTCAACAGGAGTTCTCTGTATGAGCACTGACCAGCCATAGAACCAAGAATCACATAAGTGGGAAGTGTCATAGGCCAGATGAGGTGCTTGACCAGCTTACTGCTTAGCTACACAAGCAACCAGTGCATACACAGAAGACCACAACAGTTCAATTTACACCAACCTAAACTGCTGTCAGTTTAAGTTACACAACCTAAAGTGCCTGTCTGGAGTGCTGCCTGTATTACAGTTAAAGTCATCCAACACTCTGCTAGAGCAGCTCCTGCTCTTCAGATACTTTGCTATCAACTCTGGCACCTGTATGACCTAAGGTGAGATGATTAAAAAAAAAAAAAAACCACCTTTTCATATTTAAGTTGAACCTTTCACCAAAGTTTTCCATGAAGTCTGATGAACAGACCAGAAGAAAAACACTGAGATATTTCCTAAGAGCAGACAGCAAAGAACTCATCACTACAACCATTGTGTTCAACATAACAAAACCATTAACCCCTTCAGTCTACAGTAAGGGGACATAAGAGTCAAGAGTCTGGAAAAAGTTCCAGGCAGCGTGTTAAATGGATTTGATCCTCTAGCCAACCTGTAAACAAGCATCTTAACAGCAGAGTAGCAAATGTATCAGAAAAGATTTAATTATTTAGTCAAAAGCTCTATAAAAAGTAGTTGATAGCTTTCAGCTAGCTGTCCTTGAGGATTATCTGATCAGTACCAAGTCTTCATATCATAATTTGTTCTACTACACCACAGTTTAAAAGCCGAAAGCTTAGAGGTGACTTCAGAAGTTTTAATTCAGCAGCAACTGGGCCATATGGAGAGAAGACATATTTAGGCATAATGAATCAATCTTACCTGACAATATTTTATTGATCTGCTGTACTACAGTACTCAATATTCTATTGCAAATCTCAAAGCAAAAGCTCTTTTGAGGACTGTTTGCTTTTGTCACAACACCAACAATCCAAATCTGCTTAATTGATATGAATTTCACACACAGGGTTTAGAATCACATTTCTGCACCAAAAGGCAGAAAAATCCTTCACAGAAACAGGATTTATATTTAAAAACACAGAACTCAGTATCCATGAAGTTATATCATTGTAGTTACACTGACCCAATTAATAGCACAAGTATATTTCCTATCTGACAGAGCAAATATTAGAGTAGGTTCATCTGCATAATTAAGTTTTGCTTCAGTATCACCAATCCTGTGGGTACTAGAGCTTTTGATAGGAATACTGTCTTTTACCACAAAAAATAGAATATTCCATTTTCTGTATACCCCAGTACCAGACGACCCCTACATTCAAGTAAGGCTCTTTAGTATCTCCTGCAAAAATATCCATAACCACAGGAGACTGTGGCAAGGTATTTACCATTGGGCTATTGTACTTGCTTTTTGTATTAAAACTTGATGAATTGGTACCAATTAAGTTTTAGTCTATCTAAAGTCTTAGGCCCATAGTCAAAAAAGGAGAGACAGTATCCTACAGCAGATACCCTGATTACAAGCACATTTGCCTGATAACAAGGCTGGAACCCAGTATTTGTAGCAGTCATCGTTAGTAATGAGCAGAAAGCTCAGTGAATATGCTGCAAGAAACCATCAGTTCTACATTACAGACTAAAGGCTTCATTCTTCTTTATTATGTCCATATACTTGAAGAATACAGTTAGCAGGCTCTGCTCTTAAAAAGGTATGGGTAAGTTTGGTGCATTTACTACCAGTAAAATGCATTTTACATCCACAGTGGCAAACATACTGAAGACAAATCAACTAATATCCACCTTTTAACAAACACATATCCACCCCCCTCACTTATTTTGAGGTGAGGAAAAAACAAACAAAACCCCCTAAACCAACCAACCAAACAAAAAAATCAAACCAAAACCAAAACAAAAACCACAAAAAAACCCCAAAAGAAAACAACCCACATGAACAGCAGGACTATGCAGCTTTTAGAAATTCAGGGAACCCAACACGTAAGGAAGAGTCTTAACTTCTATTTTGAGATAATTTAGGGAAAAAGTCAGTTGCCAAGATTCCAAATTTTGCCAAGTTTCAAAGTCAAAACCTTTGAAATCAGAACAGTCTACACAGTGTTGGGTAATTACACATCAAAAAGGATTCAACATTTTCTCTAATCTCCAAAAAAATTACCAATTTGAGTACTGCAGTTTCAAGTCTGAGTTGTGGCTTGATTTACAATCAGTAACTCCTTTCTGTATTGATTTAATTACTATGAAAATTAATTTTTGCTATGACTTTCAAAAACACATGGATATACAAAACCACAGTTAATTCAAAGATAAGTAAGTTCAAACAACTCTTTAAAGGAAGCTACTAACTTCAACATTTTGACTCTAGTGTCTTATGACTGATCTGAAGAACACTTAGGCACTTGGAAGAATATGAATAATGCAATTATAAGAGTTAAAATTCCAATCTTTCTATGTGTCTGTAGGAAATCTTTTCTTTCTTTTAATTCTTACTTCTAAGAGCTCAGTTTCACATGTCCACCAGGCCCTGTTAGTAGCTGACAAAGGGCTTGAATAGAACAGAAGGAAGACCCAGCAGGTGGAGATTCTCCTGGAAGTCGATGAATAAAAGCAGGTGTCTTTCACCTGCCCTTGACTGTTTCATGTTCAACAGCAGCAGGCCAGGCATACAAACTGAACATATATACAGGCATATAGCACTGAACTTCCTTGCATTGTCTTCTACCAGTCTCCAAGTTATCCTGAAAGCCAACACAGCTTTTCCAGGTTATGCAAGTCCAGCAAAGCCATCAGGATCTCTACAGTATGATTAGAACCATATCAGCAGCTCTCTTGGGTTGGATATTTTGAAGTCCTCCACACATTTGAGAGACCAGTATTCAGAAGTTGTATTTATATTGAGTAACTAACTAATATAAAGTATCTACTTGATTTAAAAAAAACCAACAGCTTGACAGTAAGTTTATTATCGGAGTAATTCTAGCACAGTTCACTTGGTATCAACTCATAACTTAGAATTATTGTATCAATATGAGAACACTGACCTCGATATTTCAAACAATGGGAACCAATTCTAACAAGATCTGATAGCCACGAGGTTATGGATTGTATTCATTGTTTGCAAAAACCCCTACCTCTCCTGCATTAGCTTTTCCACATTGTTCCACCTAGATGTTTTCTTATGTGAATCAGTAGCTACCTTAATTTCCATTTGCAGGTCACCAGTATCTTAAGTACATGACTTGACACAACTACAGCAACACATCCCAGCAGCTTCCTAAATCAAAGGAAGTTCCAGTTCACTCCAGTTAGCATTTAGAGAAGGGGGGTATGGAGAGAAGAGAAACTGCTCCCTTTTAGTTCAAGTCTTCTATTGCACAAAAGAAACTTTCCTATTTGGGTGTAAACAGAATAACTTCACAGTAGAATAACATCCTATGTAAAGTTTCCATAAGGCTTCAGTCTCACCACCCTTTTTGTTGCAAGCATATTGGAATAAAGCACTATGCAATACTTTCTTTTTTAAGTCAGAGAAGACTGTGGATGGAGAGCCTCTTGTCTCAATATCTAGTCATCTTTTCATATGATTCATCACTGTCGCTCCTTTGCTGGACCAGGAGCAAAGTATTTATCTAATTTTGGCTTTATTGGAACAAAAGGAATTTGTTATAGTACTTTGAACTGTTTCCGTGAAACAAAGCAAACTTATCAGACTAAGCCTTTAATCTTAAAAGGAAACAAACCAAGGATGCTTTCCAAATATAATACTTCATTGCTTAATGAGATAACCTAGTTTCTCTTATTTTTAAGGAATATTTTCATTTAACAGTGGAAGAACTTATTTCAACTTTGTTCTAGAACTGTACGATGTAGGAAAATACAAATAAAAAAGATAATACTTCACACGTGCACATGATGCACGGTAAGGCTCAACAGCAACTGACATATTTTATGATCAATAAGATGTATCAGTGGCTAAGGAGGCTCAGAACAGAAAAGCAAATGACTTTAGAAACATCGTGCATTCACTTAGAAGACACAGGTAGCAACCAGAAACCTAATTACAGTGGAAAAACAAAATCTCAGTATGAATATGAGCACATGCTTCCACTCCTTTACGCACACCCCTCCAGACAGTCAAAAGCAGAAGCTCTTGAGCCACACTATCTACAGATATTTTCCTATCAGCATTTTGCAGCTATGTAAAGGTGCATTTTATGACATTTGTGACCCAAGTCTGTATTTCAACCCATTTTTGCTTATAATTTAAGGGTTTCCACTACAGATTTAAAGAACAAAAACCCAAACAACAAACACAGGCTACATCACATAACAACCTACTCAGCCCTATCCATTTTACATGGGATATGAGAATTCAGCTACACATCATCATTTTGTTGCACTTTAAATGATTGTTTGCTCAATGCTGCACCTCTGACACCTACAAGCTATTAGTCACATCTGTAGCATCCCAAATATCTTCTGTGGCATCAGAGCTACAGACAGCTTTGCCATAAATACCACACCATGCCTAGTAAACCTACCAACAGATTAACCCAAAAGCTGAGTATGAACACAGGGTAACAGAGTTTAAAACATATTCTTTTTAGCTCTTCATAGCAAAACTGGAACAACATGATCTGTTTAAGAGACATTCACTGTATTGTTTCTAGTGCATCTATAATGCTTCTTTGGTTTTAGGGAAAGTTTCACTATTAAATACTTCTGAGATACCCAATTTAAGAATTTTCCCCTAAATGCATGAGAATAGCACATAACTACCCTAAAGCTCTTTTTTTTGGCCTCACCTGCTATTTCTTCTGTACTTTAAGAACCTCAAAGGTAGTTCAAAACCCACTAGTGGCCCACCAAGTGGACGGGTTTGTTTCTTTATTAAAAAAAAAAAATATTAAGAGCAGTATGTATTAAAACCCACAGTTCCACATACATGCTCACAACTGCCAAGAAAGATGCTCTGCAACTGGTGCAACCACAAATAAAAAGGTTAAGCAAGCTGACACATCCCAAAAGACTTAATGTACCATCCATAACACTAAGTTCAAAACATATTTTCTGACACCATGTACAATATAAGCAGTTTATTCTGTACCATGCCATCCATCACTAATAGGTCATGAAAAAAACATTGCTTTCAAGCAGACACCCTGTCACATTTCATAAGTGGAATATCTCTTTGTAGTTCTTTATAAATTAGCAGACAGTACTGCTGATAACCTGGCCAAAATTCAGGGAGCTATCGTGACAAGCAAGTAAGCCTTAAGAATCTTTTCTGTCATTAAATCGTAAGCCTTAATCTCATCAAGCATTTTGTGAAAGCTTTTCTCTTTAAACAGTGGCATTTAGGCAGCTCCAGTGTTAGGATTTGAGAACATGGGGAAGACTATGATTAACAGACATGCAGCACATATGAAACACTTAGTCATCAGTCCACTAACAGTGATTACAATAACACAATTACATTCGCATCATACCTCACAGGACTCGCATGAAGACATTCATATATATAACTGGAAAAAACGGAGCAGTGAGCATGCAGAGTAGCAACGAGGCCTTATAGTACTGAAAGCTTAGATCTGAGGCGTGAAAAGAAACAGAAAATTGGCTTCCAGAGAACTCGGCCTGGGACAGCCACCATTAGCGAGCGGCGATAGTCACTCCGGCTTCCGCTAAGCTGTGAACAAGGCAGGGGCAGACGGCCCTGGGAGGTGAGCGGAGAACAACAACGGGACGCCCCACAGCGGCACCGCCCGCTCCCCCCGGCCCGGCCACCCCGGCAGGCACTCCCGCCCGCCCCGGCCCGCACCTGCAGGGTGGTGATGTGCTTGTCGTTGAACTTGTTCTCGCAGTAGCGCAGCACCAGCGACGTTTTCCCCACGCAGCCCTCCCCGAGCAGCACCACCTTGAAGGAGAAGCTGCGGCCCCCGGCCGCCGCGCCGGCCCCCGCCGCCATCCGCGCCCCGTCGCCGAGCCGCGCCTCACATCAACGGGCCGCCGCCCGCCGGGACGGGGGGTCCCGGGGGAACAGGAGGAGGACTGGCGGGGACGGAAGGACAGCGCCGAGACCGCGGGGATGGAGGCGGGGGAGGAACGCGGCAGCCGAACCGACCCCCGGCCGCAGCCCCGCTGCCCCTAATGGCGGCTTCTTCCTCCTACGTCACGCGCGGCTCGGTCACGCGCAGGCCCCGCCGCCAATGGGAGGGGGGGACACGGCGGCGGCGGGAGGGAGGGGGCGGGGCCCTGGTGAGGGGGCGTGGTCTTGGTGAGGAGGCGGGGTCTGGGGCGGCTCCTCCCCCTCGAAGCTGGAAAGCCGGGCGGGTCTTGCACGCGCGGTTGGATTTGTTTTTAAATACCAAATTAAGTCTTTCTCGTGCAACTAACGTACCTGCCAAGCGTTTCCCCGTGGAAACAAAAAGCCCCTGACAAACAGGCTATAAACGTCACGGGCACGGGGTTTGTTCCAGCTTCGAAGGCCCCGTTCGTGTGGATTACGTTGCACTAGTGTATTACACTGGTCTCTAAATGTTTGCCAAATAAAAGTCCGTACTTTAAAACAGAGATGTGGAAGCAGGTAAGGAAAAAGGCACAAGAAAAACGTTCTTCTGTCGAGTTCCTTGATTGTAGGCATCCAGTACTGTTCCATACACAAGAATTGGATAACTGCCTCGTAAAACTGGCTATCGTTCCTTAATTAAAAGCAATCCTCCCAAACCGATCCAAACGACTGCGGGCAGCGTAGTCTCTCTGTAGTGATCATATAGTGGCAAGAAAAATAATGCTTATGAAAAGGCTCCATAGTGCAGTTTCCTTTTTCTTTGTCAGATAGCATTAATGCTCTGTTGTGTGAGAAAAAATAGAGGAATGAACAGAGAATGCATCCAGGAGAACAAAGATCAGATTTCCTTCAGCAAGAAGTATTACATTCACACACAAAATGGATTGGTTTTCTTTCCTCCAGATGTAAATAAAATAAACCTTTTTAGTAAATTAAGGAAATGGGACAAAGTGAAAAAATCAATGAACACACAATCTTCAGGCATGTCTTTTCTTTAAATAAACTTCCAGTTTTGTTAGATTGTAAGTGCTTTCAGCAAGTTACTATAAAAATACTGTCTTGCTGGAAAGCGATGCTTGCTTCTGTCAGTCATGCCTTCTGTGTACAGGCAATAAAACTGACTGGCGTGTTAGTTATCCTTTCAGGCTGAACAGAAGAAGGAGGCAAAATGGAGTTCAGATTAAGATTGCCAGAGACAATGGAAATCAATGGTCATGAGCACAAGCTGCTTCCAAGGCCCAGCAGGTTGAGGCTTTCCTGGGTAACTGCTGGCAAATGCACCTGCTGAGGCACAGAGATGCTGTCTTCAAAAACCTTCTTACACTTACAGCTTTTTACTGTTGTCAACAAAAGCAAGTTCTACATACATTCTTTATACATACATGGGATTAAACTGAAGAATATGCCTGGTTTGTACTTTTCAGTTCTTCTTTGAATGGAAGCGATCCATATATCTGTTACATCTTATTTATTAAAAGGGTACTTTCTGCATACTTCTGCATCAGTCCTAAATGTATTATAGTACTGAACACTGTAGTTGAAATAGAGGCTTCCGGTGAGAAAGAGAGCTGAAGCTTTGGAAAGGGCTGCATGAGAGACACCCTCTATGAAGTCTATGTGCTGAATGCACCTGACAGCATTTTTCTAACTAAGGGCACAGCAAAGCATAAGGCACCAACTGAAGCTCAGTTCTGGCTGACCATTTCTCCAAGAATCCTCTGCTGTGGTGCAGAGGCAAATGACGCATTCCCACTGACAGTAGGCTGCTGTGAGTAACTACAGTATCCCACCATTTCTGTTCTCCTCTCTCTTGTCTGGAATCTGTAATTACTGATTTTGTTGTATAAGAAGTCCTGTACTTTCCAAAACTTCAGCCACCAGTACTAAATGAAATTAGAAGGTTGATCTGGCTGATAACAGAAAATTCTGTCAGAGCTACCTGAAGTGTCACATTTCACTGTAATCTGATACACAACTTTGTCACATCTGCAGGTTTAAATATCTGTGACAGTTACCAAGTTATTTTAATGGTGTTAATTTAACTTGGGAAGTGTTTCTTTTGTTTCAGTGAATTTGAGAAGAGAATGGCTCTTTTTTCTTTAATTTAGTATGCTTCTCCTTTTTACACACCTTCCTAAAAGTCTTTTACACACCTTCTGTGTTAACTGTGATGCTGATTACATCTGCATGAAAAATGTCTTTCAAGACATATCTTATGTTTCGCAAAGATGCTACAATATTCTGCATGTTATTTAGCGGTGAAAATAAATTGCACCACTGTATCCATTGCCATGACCTTTTATCATTCTTGGTAATAAGAGTTGGACTCAATGATTCTTGTGGGTCCCTTCCAACTTAAGAATATTCTGTGATTCTGTGATCTTACTCAAGTCTTTTACTTCACAGGTGGTGTCATCTCTGAAAGTGAAAATAATATGCTACTTCCAGCTTTCATTATCAGATCTCTTTATAAAATATTAGATGTGTTAATTCTACTGTGAGCTGAAGTACATGCAGTAGCTGTCAGAGGAGATACTCTAGCTGATCAAACCTATAACAGCATAAGCAGCACCTCCCATGCCATGGATGACACATAACTGATTTCTGAGACAATTATAAGTTTCCTGTAAATTATAAAGGTAGCAGTTGATTTGCAAATAATGTCAGTCTTATATTTCCATTTTTTCCCTTGGAGAATATTTTTGAGCACAATTTGTCATACTTGCAGTAAAATGCTCTGATTTTATCAGATTTACTTGGAAAAGAAACAGTACAAAATCTCTGCCAAATAATATGCAGTTGTATAAGATCAATGTCTAATAGAGTACAAGATGTCCAAAAAACCAAGAAATCAGAAGAGGGAAAAAAACCCAATCCAACAACAACAACAAAGACCCACTTAAAATTAAGTTAGCAGTATTATCAAAAAGAAAGATGGCTATTCAGGTTCAGAAGATAAAGAATAAAGATGAAGAGTAATGCATGTGAACCTGAAGAGAAAAAAACCACCCCAAATAATTCTGAATGAATCTTGACTGAGAGGGAGCTTTTATGAATGTGTTTTACCCACTCATTCACTGCTGAGAGTCTTCATGTACCCACAGGGTACATACTTGACTGGTTCAGTAGTGCCCTTGGACATTTTGTGCAGCATGAAATTAGTTTCTAATTTAGAAATAAGTAAAACATAAAATCTGATTTCTAGCTAAGAAACAATGCCAACAATGAACAACTGCAGTTTTTTTCTTGTAAAGAAAAAGATTAGTATTTTCTAAAAGTTCAATTCTCCATGTTGAATAGGAATTGTCTGTAAATGTTATTCCCCCCAGGGTAAGCAGTTCTGAATTCCTTGCCACTTTGCATTATCTTTTTCACACATACACAGCAACACATATGGCTATGCCAAATATCATTCCCCATGCAATTGTGATAGATCCCCTCACTGACAAGTGGTATCCTGGATGTGTGCTGAGAACAGCCGCTCCACCATTCATTGACCCCTTACTCTTGGTGTTCTCACTTGCAGGGGCAAAGGCTCTGTTTCAGCTCTAAAGGAGAGGCCCTAACCCTCTAGGAGAGGGTAAGCCCATGGCTTATAAAGTTAGTAAGTTTTAAAGTTTCAGAGTTACGAAAGACAAAACTTCCCTTCCCCAGAAGTCTGTTTACTAGATCTATGTTATAACCGTACTAAGAATGAAAACATTAAAAAACAAACAAACAAACAAAAAAAGTGGAAATGCTCATTTTAAACACGTTAAACACATGCTGGCAGACCTGGGAAATTTCAGAGGAAGGCAGAACTGGTCAAAATTTAAGAAGTAAAAATGGGACCCATGAAATCATAAACTATCTAGAGTAATACCAGGCATTGGCAAACCTTATTTAAATGACAATGTTTTCAAATACAGAAACAATCATTTTCAAGGACAGAACTACAGAGCTGTATTTATTTCCTGGAGTGTATAAAGGATAAAATTTTCCACCAGAGTAACTTGCTGCTGCGTGGTGCAGCAGGAGATAAGGAAGTCAGTGGCACCATAGGCTCGCTCAGACTCTGC
Source organism: Platyrinchus mystaceus (assembly GCA_035041135.1). Classification (NCBI taxonomy): domain Eukaryota; kingdom Metazoa; phylum Chordata; class Aves; order Passeriformes; family Tyrannidae; genus Platyrinchus; species Platyrinchus mystaceus. Next base: position 35,864,744 of record JAWWLV010000045.1, on the reverse strand, counting down.
TCAGAGTGACAGTGGTGTGCAAGCAGATCTGCAGTGAGATCTTGCATTTTGCTGACTGTGGGTCAGTCACAGCAGTAATAGTAAAAGAAAGGGGTTTATTTACTGGTTGATAACCCAGTAAATTTTCCAAGACGTCTTATAGCAGAAATGGGAACATTCAAAGGAAGCATGGGTGCCAGAGTTCCTCAGGGACATTCTAAAGCCTACTGGTTTCAGTGCTACTGAGCTTCAGTTAAGCAGTGATTATCTGAGAGGATAGGAATGAGCTGCTCTGAGCAAATCTGTTTTGAATCATGGAAGGCTTACTTAATCAACTATATATCTTCATCCAAATCATCATCTGTATAACAGCAACCAGCCTGTTTGCAGACCATTTGGAAATGATAATTGCTTATTGCACATAGGCGTCCACAGCCTTCTGTACACACACAGGCCTTGATACACCCATCTTCACCATGGCATTCATACCTTCCCCTGTGGGGAGGAGCAGATGATGACATGAAGAAAAGTAATGATGCAAAAGAAGGACTAATACTTCAATGAAGCATTCAAATATTATGTGTGCCAGTCAACAAAATCTAATGGAAAAAACAGGTCACATCAAAGAAGCCTGAGATGAGAGTACAGGCTTGACTGTTCAAAGGTAATGTCATAGCTGTACTAATTTTTTCCAGTTCTTGACTTAGAACCACATGTTAACAATCAGAAAAATAATTGCTTTATAATGCAATAAACCACAAATTCACTGCGTCAAGAACTGGATGAGAGGTTCAGAGTAATTATCGGTGAGACAGGTGTCTTTGAAAACTGATGCTTCCTTTAGGGCTTTTTGGGTTTCCTAAATGGCCTGTAAAGTAAATATAAAATCAGTGCTAATCAAACTTGACGTGATGTGGCACTGTCAGTGTGATAAACAATGAAAAGAATAGGGTAGCCAGCAAAAACTGTATAAAATGCTGTCATTTGAAAAGTAAAAACATTGTAAAGAATGTAAAATTGTTAACTCTTAGTTGATGTAAAGAATTAGAGTCAAAACCTAAGAGGTATCTAAGTATATGACTTCAGCAAGAGGGTGGAGGTAATTCCTGGATATGAAATAAGGAAGTAATGAAGAAGTTATTTTATCTCCGTGCATAGCATTGATAAAATAGTATTGGAATTTGCCATGCAGTTTAAAAATAGGGCACAGAGCAGGAAAGGGCTCACTTTGGTCAGCACATCAGTGCTGTAGCAGGAACAGGCACAAAGAAAGAACAAATAGGAGGAATCTAAAGCCAGAGCTTTCAGATTCAAAATTAAACAAAAGTTGTTAAAACCAGGACAAATTATCAAGTGAAGCAAACAATTCCTCATCTTCTGGCAGCTTTGCATGAGGGTTGATGGGTAGCCTGATGGCATGACTTTGGCCAGACACAGATTGTACTTCAAGGAAGTCACTAGGCCCAGTTCACAAGAGATTGACCATCTCTACCAGCTCTGAAACTCAATAATAATTTTAAAATAATTTAATTTTTTTTTACAATGTATTCATCATATTTACTGCTGAAAAAAAAGCTAGTCAGAATTATTAATGGCTCAAATGAAAACCACATCTCACTAAAATGTAATGCCTTCAACTCAGACCTCTAAAATTTGAAGGAAAACTTGTATTCTAAATATATACTTCATGGGAATGTGTGGAGCAGTCCCAGGACTACATTGTATGGTTTAAATTGAAGCAATTTATCCTAAAGCAGCCTTCAGAACAAGAAAAAAAACACAACAATTTTACTATTACCATTAATATAAACTGATATAAAACTTCCTGCTACTTTTACAATATATTAATTTTATAGACATTTTCCTTTGTAAGATGTTCCTTGAAGTACTTTCCTGTGCAGATACTGTCAGTGAGCAGGTAAATAAACCAGCAACAACAATTACGTGATCTATTAATACTCCCGCTCAGTCCTGCATTTTAAAATATTGTATAAAGGACAAGTGACTAGACACCAGGATTATCATGCAAACTCTTAAGGCAAGTGCTTTCATTTCTACTGACCAAACAAATAAAATTGAATCTGCCAGCCTATTCCTTTCCTTCACAATTTTTTTTCCTTAGAAATTTCTAATTAATGCCAGTTCTTCTTTTAATTACACTGAGTAGCCCAGTTTCAAGAAAGTCAGATAGGCAAAACACAAAAAAGACTTTATCAAGGTCAACTGCATATTACTTTCAGCAGAATGCATCCCATTAAAAAAAAAATCTTCTTGCTGCTTTGACCAATGAAGTATTTTCTTTTCAAATGTTTACATTTTGTTGTAGTGACAGAAATTTTGGTCTCACTTTCTGTCTAGAAAAATGCTTAAGTATGACTCCTGCCCCCACACATGAAGCAGGTGATGCTCCAGGGCATTATGAGGGACTCTGGGGTTACATCTGTCTTTTCAGTTCTGCAGGAAAAAAATCTTCTGTACTGTCAGGAGAAACTTGACATGAACGGTCCCAAGGGGTCCCAAGTTGCCTGATTAGATTAGGATTACATTTTTAAGAACCATGCTGTAACAAGTGACAGGATTGATGTGTTTCTGGCCAAAATCCTCCACTCACCTATGAGTGAGAGCACTACACCAAGTTGCTGTTGCATTGTACCCCTGAGCAGGCTGCCTGCCAGCACAGGGTTAGAGAGCCTCTGGAGAGTAAACACAGCGGTGCATGTACACTGTGTGCACGTGTATATGGAGAGATATGTATGCAATTTTCTATTATATGTACATATATTGTGCATATAAAAGGTGAGATTAAAAGTAAGATTTAGTTCATTCTAGCAATTCAAATAACAACCTATGTCTCTTCAAGTGGGATGCCCTTTGAAAAGCCATTATTTATATCAAACAGTTTCTTAGTTAACCAGTAAAACACATCCCTGTGGATGGGTGTTTGCACACCCAACCAGCAGCAACTTTGGCACTGTAATGCAAGATGTCCTTCAGGGGCAGCATCTTGGCTGCTTTCTCCCCGTCCCCGCTGCGGCAGCGTCAGAGCCAGTGGCCTCAGCCCAGGGGGACATGGGAAAGACACTTCCCTGGCGTGGATCACAGGGGCAGAGGGTCTGTGGTGGGCACCAGCCTGCTCTGCTATGGCTCTTGCTTGGATGTGGGGGCACCTGCCCCCTCCTCTACTGGGTGTGTGCCTGAGGCTGCATCCCCAAACCAGAACCCCCCTCAGGCCTGAAAACAAAAACAGGGAGAACAGGCCTGGAGGCAGAGATAGCAATCCGTAGTGCTGAGGATAGAAAATATGTCATTACACGCAGTGAAGATGAAGTCACACATCAATGTATGGAACGGTCATGGTTTTCCATACCCATTTTTTCTGTGTTTTGCTTTGGGATTTATATTTTGTTTTAACCCTATAGTAACAGCCTTCATACCATTACTACAAAACATCTCTCAACCCAAGTTGAGGTCTTGGGCCTCAATCCAATTTGCTCAATGCAATTTTCCAAGGATAAATTATGCAAATCTTTAGTGTTTCTTTTTCTGGTAAGCTGCTTGCTTGAAACTTACTTCTGGAGCGAGATCTTTGAGACCTTTGTAGGCTCATGGGAGTTTCACAGGAAAGGTCTGAAATGATAAAACTCCAAACAGACCTTGTCTTCCATTGAATGAGGACTTCCGGAATACTAGTCCTCTCTAGTCTGTAGATAGTCCTGATAGCATTGTACCATGTAGGTAAATTTATACAGAAGCTTGAGGTAGCAGTTAGCTATCATTCAACATTTTAATATTAGCATAATTAAAGAGGTGAAAGCTTCCCTTTTATGTTGTTTAATCAAGTACTTTTTCTTTCCCACACAAATGATTTTTCTTAACCTTTTACTTCTGTATGAGCATAATTCTTCAAGTTTTTGATAGACACAAGTTTAAGAAGACAGACAAAAAGCCAATGCACAACAGCATTTGCCAGACTTAGTGAGGATATATGCAAATATCCCATGAGGAATTGTGAAACCAAAAATCTTGGGTTGAGAAAGGAGGAATTATCATTTGAGGTCATGGGGAGACGCACAAGGTGCAAGGAAGCAAGCTGACCCAGGGACTTCTGTAGGGCTGTTGACAGGACTAGCACAGAGTCACAAACAGTGTGCTGCACTTAGCAGGGGTTTTGGGTTTTTTTAATTTTTTTTTCCATGTAAAGTGAGAATTTGAGATCTCTTATAATTGGGTTACTTCACGTACATTGTGAAGGAACAGTTATATTCCTCCAACCTGGTGAGTGTTTCACTAGGCCATGTTAATATCCCCAAAGTTTGCTGGGCCAGGTAGATTGCACTATTTTTCCAGTAGATGAGAAGAAACAAGGGGCTCATGCTTAATACAAAAAGCATGTTCCCTTTAATTCCTTCATCTGAAGCTCTACCTGAATCTACAAGGAGGAATAAAACAGTTTATGTAAGAGGTTAGTCCTATGTACTTCAGAAAAAACAACTAGTAAGAACATAAACAGCTGAGAACTACAATTTTTAAAATGAGTGGATCAATGGTTAGGGATTCTCTGCAGTATTTTGGTAGGGTTTGGTGGTTTTTTTTTCCTTTTGGGAGGCACTGATGGCTACCAGACATATTGCTGTGTTCATTAAAAAAACAAAAACAAAACAGCCCCACACAGATTTATTAACAGATTTTTAGCAAACAACAGGTTTTGCCAACTAGAACAGACAAGATCCGGGAAAGAAAAAAAAAAAAAACAACCCCTAAACCAACGAATTGGTGGAGATCCAGTTTTCCAAGTCCTCTTTACAAGTATTTTGATTCAAAATATTGTCCTTGGTTAATGCATTTTTTCCATTAACAGGGATAGGAATTTGGTAAGGTTTACCAAACAGTACTTACTACAAATAAAAACACGAAGAAGGGAGGGATGGTGTTTGTGTGTTTATAACTCTAGTTATTAGTTGTGAATTGACCAAAAGGACTTTTTCTTTACTGCCAGTATCTGTTTCCAGCAATGAAGGAAACCCCTGCTCAGGTGAGCAGAGGCAGGATAAGTAGGGAGGATCTGAAGTGGAAGATCTGAACTGATGGCAGTAATAACACAATCATTTTGAATTAGTTACCTGATGTTTGAAGACTAAGTACAATTTATCAAAGATAAGACTGATTAATCTGATCCTGCAACTGTGCATGCACTTAATGAACTTACTGACATGAGTGGGGCCCATCTGCTGCAGGTGATGCAGAGGAGCATGCCGGCTGCAGTTCAGCAAAGATGTTTAGAGTCTGCTTAACCTTAAACAACACTAGCACACCCCTTGATTACTAACACTTCAGCGTGAGTGCTTTTGGGTTTAAAATTAATTGGGTGCTCGAACATTTTGCTGGCTAGTATCTTGCTGCTCTCCACTTAGTGGGATCAAACAGTAACAAAGTAGAGCTGCGCTGGAATGCCAGATGCCACCCTGACCTTGGTAAAACTACAACAGTGTTACTGACTCCGCAAAGATTTGTACAAATGCTGTGCTGAAAACAAGGCACAGGAAAATAACCCTGCTGACAGCTTTGATCAACCTGTGTCACTTCAAATTAAGATTGCTTCAGTATATTTGAGAAAAGAGTGTTGTCATTGATACAAGCCAGCTTTACAAAAATTACTAAGCAGATCATTTCTTATTACAGACAGAACAATATAAGCGCAGGTGGTTGGCAAGGCAAATTTACTTTTCTGCTTTTCAGCTCTCCTGTCTGAAAAAAATTGGGAAGACACCTGTTCTAGGTGCTCTAGGGAAGAGAAATAAAATCTTGTGTCCTGATATGGTCTCACACAGGACTGACGTTTTGATTTTGGGCAAGACACTGAACTGATTTTTTTTTAGAATTGCTCTCAAATCTAAAGGTAAATTCTGCATTAAACTCCTATACAGATGAGGGTATCTTAGCACTCCCCAGCATCCTTAATGTAGAAGTGGAACTCAGATTGCTGCAACTTGTGGCATTAGCTGTCAGCTTTTGTGGGTTTACATTTCACTTTTCCCTAAACCTGGATGGGAAGGGAGACATTATAGGCCCCAGAGGATATCAAATATGACTATTTGCACTAACAAAGAAAAATAATTGCACAAAACAGATCAGTCCCGTGTCATGC
>JAWWLV010000045.1:35834738-35858520 GCA_035041135.1 Platyrinchus mystaceus | reverse complement strand
CCAGAGGATATCAAATATGACTATTTGCACTAACAAAGAAAAATAATTGCACAAAACAGATCAGTCCCGTGTCATGCCCAGAACAGTAGACACTGACTTTGTAGATGCTGCGATGAAAGGAGTCACTGTTCTGGGGTCCCTATAATTCAGTCAGAGAAGTTCTGAGGACTCCAGTTTAGGAGTTAGGGCAGTAAAACAGAAATAAAGGAAACTGGAATTAAAAAAACACACCTGGATTCTTAAGATAATGCCAGAAAATAAACAGCAGAGGATATTTAACAACTTTTGAAAACCTTTAACGATTACAACTGCAAAGTACAAAGAAAGTCGGGATGAGCTGCAGTGTTGTGCCTGCCTACCCCTCGGGCGGGGATCTGCAGCATATGCTGAGTCCAGGGGCCTGGGGACCAGTGCCCTGTGTGACACAGCAGAAATGCTGGGATGGCAAGGGCAGGGCCGGCTGTTCCCTGTTACCAGTCGAAGGAGGGGATTGTCCCGCTCTGCTCTGCACTGGTGCGGCCTCACTTTGAATCCTGTGTGCAGTTTTGGGCACCACAATATAAAAACGATATTAAGCCATTAGAGAGCATCCATAGGTGGGACATGAGGATGGTGAAGGGTCTGGAGGGGAAGCCTTAAGAGGAGTGGCTGAGGTCGCTTGGTTTGCTCAGCCTGGAGGAGATTGAGAGGAGACCTCACTGCAGTCTATAACTTCCTTGAGAGGGGAAGAGGAGGGGCAGGCACTGATCTCTTCACTCTTGTGACTGATGACAGGACTCGAGAAAATGGGAGGAAGGTGAGTCGGGGGATGGATATCAGGATAAAATACTTCACTCAAGGGAGGTTGGGCACTGGAACAGGCTCCCCGGGGAAGCCTTCACAGCACCAAACCTGTCTGAGTTCAAGAAGCATTTGGACAGTACTCTCAGGCACATCATGTGATTCTTGGGGTGTCCTGCACAGGCTCAGGAGTCAGATTCAATGATCCTGATGGGTCCTTTCCAACTCAGCATATTCTGTGATTCTATGAAAGTGGCATATGTGCAGGTGTTATTCTTGGACTTGAAAATTCCATGAAGACATGGGCATAGACTGATACACGTACATCCATTTTTTCCATTGGGGGGGAAATGAAAATATATAATAAAAAATTGTCTTTGTTAAAGAGGAATGAAAAAGGAAAGGCATCTAAGCTTAATTTCTAGATTACTTCCTTATTTTAGGTGAGTTCTGAACCCAAGTGAAGCATTTGTTAATCCATGGCATATCAAACCAGACAAACCTATCTGAATCTAAGTGATGTATTACTCAAATTTATAGGCAAACCAGTGTGAGAACATTTTTGTTTTCTTAACTTCAAACTCTAAAACTAAATAAATCAAATTATGCTTCTATTTTGTCTTGTGATAATGGCTTCAGGCACTTTTTTGCGTTTGGTTGGCGGTGGGTTTTCTTTTCTGGCATAGCTTTTCACAGGTTAAATCTACTTCTTGGGCAGACACCACTGAGTGCAATGTCAGATGCTAGCACCTGTTTCATTTTCTTATGGCACCTACCAAAAGACATAGGGTTCCCAGAATTCAGAAGTAAATAACGCTCATGCTTCTTATCCTAGTACATCATGAATCAGCTCCTTTCACTTCTTCATTTTAAATTATAGTAGGATGAGACACTGAATGCAATGAGATGATGTACATCTATTGGGAGTACCATAACCAGGGGCAGTTTAATGCAGATCAAAACTACTGCTGCTTTGGGGGAGCATTTGATGACAGCACCTTTCAACAGTGGAATAATTTCAGGACTTCGGAAGTCAAAAAGTGGAATAACAAAATATCAGGATAACAAGTAGTAGTAACAAATAGGGCAGGATGACAGAAGTCATTGCTTTTCTAGCACTGGGCTGAACTCAGCATAAGTCACTGCAAGCAAGAGCTCTTCAGCAAGAAACATCAGAGTGCAGTCACACTATTTTATATGATGTCCTTCTATCTTCTCAGCTTTGCAGCAAGGGCAGCAGCTGTAAAGACCGTACAAAACTAATTACTGAAGGTACTACAAGGTATTAACAAATGCGCACCAGAAGACTTTTCTTACTGCTTTCTACTGATGTTTCCTCTAATTGCAGGATGCATTCCTATTTTTTTTTAACCACTGTCATACTTACTAATGGTGTGGGTTTGAACCTTCAAGGCCAATTTGGACAGTGATTGCATTGCAATGTTTAGTTCTACTGTATGATTGTTTGAACAAAGCCACAAAAAAGGAGCTACCAGGCAAGAGAGGTGCAAACAAGTTATGCAAGGCTTCATAGGTGACTCAGCAGGTCCAGCCAGGTACCTCCCTGCAAACTGGCAGTTGTTTCCATATTGGTGGCATTCCCCTTTCCAAAACCCCTTCCCTCAACATGGGTCAGGCTGGTTCTTCCACCTTTCAGCTAAATCCAGTCTTTTCTTCTGCAGTCAACCAGCTGGATTAGGAAACATCATTTGCCCCTGTTCTAAAATGGCAAATCCCAGGGCAACACAGAGCAAACATTCCTGCTAAGTGGTCTGCTATGGGAGGATACATTTATCCTGAAGATATTTTCCAAGTGATAGAGTGTATGACGTTATTGCTTCATATCATCAGTCAGCCACGTGGAAGGTTTCCTGGTCAGAGCTCACAAAACGGTGGTCACCTACTTTCCTGTGTATCCACCGTCTTGTGCTTCAAGGAAAACGCTGACATTTAAGGATGTGGTAGACTGCCCATCACCAACAGTTTACAAATGCCACTAGACAAATTATTTGCTACATAATCTCACTTAAGATCCCTTTCCTACAAGAGGCTGGACCAGATGATTTGTCAAGGTCCCTTTCAACCTGGGCTGTTCTGTGATTCTATGATTTAGTTAGTGGTTGTAGTGGCAAGACAGTAAAATTGACCAATTTTCTCCTATGGGATGAATGCTGTAGAAAAGCTACTGAATATTCCTGGTGGAATTTCTTTATTTGGAATGAAGTTTTACAGACATAGGAGTACCCAAGTGCAAGCTGCAATTTGCTCAGCAGCTTTGTTTCTACATTTATGTATTTCATCTTCCTTTTTTACTGAAGATGGCTGCAGGCTTGGAAGCATTGCAGGGATCCACATAGTCTGAGTGAATTCATGTACCTTCTCTGATTTATGCATTAAAACAGGCCCATACTTGTGAGAGCTTCACTCCATCCCCCACAGAAGCAGTATTTAAATTGAAAATTATCTAGTTACAGCAATAGCCAGAAGCAGAGACTGTAATGTACCTACAAAGCTTTAAGTGAATAAATTTTCTATAAAAGACAGGTTAATTCCTGCTTGAAGAAGAGCTACTTAAGGTCAATTTGAAATGTTAGATAATGAAATGTAAAAAAAAGGGGACCAAACTACTGCTGGTACTTCTGGTAATCCTACTTACAAATCTGAGATGCCCAACTCTAATAGATTTTAATGTGAACAGTGCCAGAGCTGGTGCTGTAAAATACCAACAGTAGTTCATAATGTTTCAGCCCTTTATTGTCAGAAAAAGTCAGTCTGCTGAACATCAGCTAGTCCTTAATACGCAAGTGATATATCCCCTTTGCTTTTTATACCACTTTATTTTGTTGTCCCAGAGAACTATGGTTTACATCTGCAATGATGGACCATTCAACAGCAGCATGCACAGACCTAAGACAACCTATAACTGTAACAAAAAAATAGAAATAAAAAAAATAAGTGCATACTAGTGACTCTGACACCAGTATACTTCAACAGCCAGAATCAAGGCACCAAGCCTGAGCGAGATCTGCCTTAAGATTTCGCGTATGCAATTATGCCAAAATTTTACTTGAATGTCTATCACATCCACAAATCAAGCCAAGCATGAGGACCTATAATTCACAATTGTAACCTCTTCAATTAAAAAAGTTTTGAGTGTACACTCTTGGTGCTGTGGAAATATTGGTGCCACTTCAATATGAATGGAAAAATCAATGAAAGAGGAATATACTACGGGTACCAATGGTTCTGAAGCAAAAGAATTATTCAAATGCTTAAAGAATGGAATTAAATTTGCTAACTGCAGTAACCTATTTTGCAATTCCAAATCTACCAATTTCTCTGGTTTTCTTCTAACTCCTCCTCTTTTTATCCCTTTCCCTTTTACTTTCTGCATTATCTGCTCCTCCAAGTGGCACAGGCACAGGCGGTATCTCTGCTCCCTTCTGACCACAGGAACTGCTCTTAGTGACACACTAATTTAGAGGCAGTTTGTCACATTCTGCAATTTCTTCCCTGTATCCCATACTCTCCTCTCCACCTCCTCCCAAAGCTGTCAGTCAGCTACTAAATAGTTAAATGTAACCTTATTTCCATAAGCTATACTCCACTCAATATAATATACCCCGAGTTAACTGTCAGAGTAACTGTCCTTTCCAGAGTTCAAGAGTGCTCAGGTCTTTCTGTATACTGGAAACATATGAGAGAGAATTTCAAAAGCAACTCAAGTGTCATCACTTGACAAATAAAAAAATCCAAAATAATGGCCTTTGAAGATCCTAACTACAGGAGCTCATTCAGATCACATTCGTTCATATGATTGCAGATCAAAGGATTTCATTTCACGATGAATTTGAAATCACAGATGTCTTCTCACTAAGGCAAGCTGGTTTTCAAATGAGACTCGTATTAAATAGTGAAGAGCTGACCATGTTCACTTCAGTGTCTGAAAATATACTTCACTTCAGGAAACATAAGAATCTAAAAATAAGGCATTTAATTGAAAAAAAAAGTATCTCACAAAAATTGTATCTCTCTCAATTCTAGAAACCACAACAATATTAATAAAATCTTAAAAGACAACTAATACAGCTTTTATTTAGAAGCAGCATAAATCCAAACAGTGCATAAAATTCCCAAGGGTTTATTGTTAGAGTTTAAGTGCATATATTCCTTTTATAATTTTGTGCCTTTTCACAGGAACAGACATAGAGCAGCTACAGAATTTGTTCTGTTCAGAAAGACCTTACTACTTTGATCTTTATAATTGGGTAATATGGTGAACTAATTCCAGTGATGAATTCCAGATTTATATTTCAAAAGAGTAAACTCAGTATGGAAGGTGTTAATTTTTTTTTTTAATATTCCCACAAAAGGTGACATAAGAAACAATTCAAGTGAACTAAGACAAGCAATAGACACGAGACATTTGTAAAAAAACTCCCGATGTTCAATACAAAATACTCACCTATCTCTAAAAATAAAAAGCTTTTTATAAGTTAACAGTATGGGCCCTAGCTTCTGAACGTCAACAGTGAGAGGTTATTATGAAGGTATCTCTAAGGTTTAAATACAATCTCTACTGAATTACTTCCATCTCTTTTATAGGTGAATGATGGAAGACACAATCACCTAACATAGGAGTCTGAGCATCAAAAATTAAATTTCCATTTTGAAATGGTTTATAAGTGTGACTTCCACCATTTGCTACAAGGATAACCTCTGCAGCTTCTTTGGCTGAGGCCATCATCTCTGGATAGAAGCCCCAAAGAAAATGGGAAACATTTTCACTGAGAAATAACCAGGGAGTATAGTTTGGTCAGAATGCTAAACGTTATGGAACAATTCTATGCTTATAGAAAAAATGTTCTATTTCTAAAGAGATTAATGTGAATTCACAACTGTTATCTTTAATTTTAAATTATTTAATAACTACCACAGTATCGACAATCTTCATAAATATCATTTGTTTTGAAATAAAGATGTCAAAAAAACACAGAAAAATTTATTATTCTTACTGGAACAGCTAGTCAGTTTCTATTGTAAATTTAGATTGTTGCTTGATATTATGGAATGGCATCACTTTTATGAATCCTATTCTCAGGGAAGTGGAGATGCTGTCAGGATACTGAATAGATGACAAGGCTTAATTCTCTCTTCCCTGTCCAAATACTTCCAGAAGATCTTAGTACTGTAAACTATGGGAAATAACAGAACTCAGCTATTTCAACCATGTTACCATTGCCTATATAAAGCTGCAGTGTACTTTGTGTCTGGTTTGGACAATAGCCACAATGCTCCATCACACCAACTATGATATGGATTAGACTTCCATTTCCAGCTTCTTGCCTTTCCAGATGCTGAAGACTGGAGAGAACACAGACACCAACACTTCAGCTCCATGAGGATAAATGAAGCAAATGCTTCACTTCACTTGGCAATGACCTACATCCATCTGAAGAGCAGCAAGAGCATATTGACAAAGTGCCTTCCAAGTCCTGAGAGATGCTGGTTGCCACATGAGTAAGTTGGCTCTCTGAAAGTTCCAGATCCCTCTCTTCAACAGAGTTCAAGTAGAATCCCTCAGAGTCTCTGAGTAAGACTGAACATACATCAATCACATGCAGAGAACCTTAGATCATTTCAACCCCTTGGCCAGAAAAACCATGCCATGCCTGGAAGCACCAAAGCAATGATTACAGAAGAAAAAAGATTTACTGCGTTGTTGTCTAATATAGGTTTTCCAGATATGTGCTTGGAGTGTTTTGTTTGGTGGTTAACAACCATTCCAATGTTCTGGTCAAAACCTGGGAAAAGATAAAGACTTCATTTTACAATGCCAACCAAGCTAAAAAGAAACTTAGTAACCAAGGGTATGCAGCTTCCTAAATTTATTTTACCATTAGGGTGTTAAACCTCTGTAAGAAGATGTCATCAGACTAAACTAAATTACAGTCAGTTTAATTTGGTACCTTCAAATAATGGGGTATAAATGCAATACATTACGTTAGAAGTTACTTCTTTGGAGAAGTTACACTTCTGTCAAATCTACTTCTCTATGTAATTTCATAGCAAAGAAAAAAATGAAACAAGATAAATCAGAAGAAGAAAATGCTGTTCCAAGAGTCATTCTAAAGCAAAGGATGATGTTTTGAACAGAAACAACTCATAGCAACATGTATTTCCTGTCAAGATGTATTTGTTTTTGAAGGAAAATTATGGAAACAACATTATTACTTGCTCTGACAGAAAGCAAGCTCCTTCCAAAGGTTGAATTTATAAATTTTATTTACAGAGCTATTTTATACTACCAGCAGCTGGGGTTTTTTCCCTAGTACATAGGTAATTTCTTGCTCTGCCTCTGTAGTATCAATACTCTAGTATTGAGCTTCATTACTACTACTGTACACACACCACTACCCTATATTTTGTCTAGCTGTACTATTCAATATGCTGATATGAGGGTACCATTCTAGAATGCTTGATTTTAATGCCAACTCACACTGTAATGAAGTATAACTGGGTACATGCACATATTTAAGGTTCATATGAAGGAACCAGATCAGTATATTTTATATTAAGTTTTTTTTCTTCTTAGACTTGAATATTTGCCAACACCAACAACCTGGAAATTTCAAAATAAAGCTTCTGCTTTATTAAAAAAAAAAAAAAAATTCAGCACCTCAGACCAAACTTAAAAAAATCCCACACCACAAACCTCCTTGGCAGGTACATACCTGGTGTTACTGTTACCTTTAATCATACACTTAAATCTAGCTTTAGATAATGCGAAAAAGCTACAGAAAAATCAAACTTCAAAGACTGATAGTTTAACCCTTAACACTTGCTATATTTTAGAAAGTAGTAAGTTTCCTTGGGAAAAGCAAGGAATAAATATTTCTAAATATATCCCTCAAATATACATGAAGTGTAGGTTCAGAGCATAAACAAGTAGGTGAAGTAACAGCAAGTCCTTCCATTAGTTTTGTTACAGAATAGATACAGCTTGAGACTGAGAACGTGGGCAAATTTGAATCTAATTCTGTACAGCTATTCAGACAAAACTCTGTTAATGAAGGTGTGGGCAGGGATGGACCTTCTTTTAGAAACAATGGGTACCACAGGCTATTAGATACACCAAATTTAGGAATACTAACCAAAAGGGAAAACACCGAGAGAAGTAAATAGCAGTACAAGCTAAACTGTTCTCAAAAAAGGCACAATTCTTTATCTCCACTGTCATATTTATTGTTTTTCAAGATGCTGCAGGGACTAGAGTATTCCTTATGAGTCCACATTGAAAAGAGACTGGAAAAGTGGGCTAAAGTAAGGAGGGACACAAAACTGAAGAGCATGCATGACATGAGCAGCACAATTTCACCTATGTCACGGCATAGATGTACCACAGCATGTATGTGTATAATACAGCATACATACTCCAGGCAGTGCTTATGAACTTGTAAAAGAAACTGTGGAACTTGCATACTGTCCCTAATGCAACTAGCAAAGGAAGTTGCTGAGCATGAAAAAATACATGAAATGAAGAAGAAATAGATGCTGATAAATGCAAGCATGCATTAGCTTGGTCTACCCCACTCTCTTAATGCATCTACCTCATTAGGAGCTTAAAACATTGTCTGACTGCTTAAGTGTTTTCTCTTTTGGAGAGAAATATCTAAAAATTCAGCAAATGATTGAACACTCCACTTTGGACTTTCGTGGAATTACAAGGAATAGAGCATAGAAAATGCTGGAAAGCCAAATACAGAGCATCAACAAAGGTTTGTAGTTCACATTGCAGTGGTAGATCTAAGGGCATTGTGTATCTCAGGCAGTTTATCTGCACATTCACACCTTGACTTCCAACTAATAAATATACCAACAACGAAACCTGGAAATTTAAGTTCTCTCTGTAAGAAAGCTGTTAAACACAACAGTGTCAGATATGGTTTTTAAATAAGGGTAAATTTACAGCTTAGCCTAAAGGTTATCCGTAGTGTTTATTCACAAGCAATGATCCTTAAGGGCAATGAGTAAACACTGAAATAATTTAGAATCAGCCAGCCAACTATTTTTTTTAAAAATGGACATGCTTTTTTTAATGTACAATCACAGCTAGTTTATGATAAGCTTAACTTATAGGAAACAGTACTCTATGAAGCAGTAAAAAAACCCAGAACATAAAACATTGTTCACATTTTCCTGGAGCTTTTCATTTTTAATTCTTAAAACTGAGACTATTGCTAAGACTTCAGAGTTAGGAAGGGAGCTTCTGCAGTGACAAATTAATCCAAGTAAATGGATAAAATGAAAATGACATTTTCTCTTGTAAAATGCTACTATAATTAGATATATAGAAGAGAAGAGGGCAGCAATGGTGTCTTCCAAGGTAACTTGTTGAAGATCTCTGGTCTCTTTCAGTCATTAGCAAGACAGTAAGCTACAGTAAACAAATCAAAATTTGAAAAGGAGCCACTGCCCTTGCTGGTTGTCATTATCATGTCCATTACTTTTGCTGCCTTTGTCCTTTGTGTTGCTACTTCTGTATTTTTTCCATTTAAAATTCATGCCCTCAACCCTTCTTGAAATTCAAGTCCAATTTTAGGTTACACTGGGAAAGGGGCGGGAGGGGGAAGGAAAAAAAGAAGAATCTTACCACTGTATTGCATTGTAGCTCCCAAATATGAATCAACAATTGATCCCAGAAGGCCAGCTGCTGCACCAAACACAATAATGGGCCATTGTGGAGCAGATATTTCCAGATCAGTCACAAAAATGAGTTGTGTTATGAAGTAGGCTATACCTACTGACATGCCCCCAAGCAAACTTGAGAGCAGGCCTACTAATGTAATTGCTCCATTAGTACCTAAATCAAACAAAACAAAGCTGATTTATAAAACTTTTTTTAAAGACTTATATTTGTTCAAATGTTTTACATGACATCAAAACTGTTTGTACTGATCTTCTCCCCTTCTATCCGCAAGACTCCACTACTGCAGGTTTTATTTACAATTCTCAATGTGCCGTTGAGAAGATTAACCTGAACCATTATGGTCTATTACTACTCTTTTCCTGTCTCTAGGGCTAGTTATCTAGCAATATTCACTAGCATTAAATTAAATAAAACCAGTCAGCACACCTCTCAATGTCACCTGGTACTTGTCTGGTGGGGACAGGATAATAAAAAGAGATTTGCCTCAAAAAACAGACCTTGAGATGTGCATGTTATTAAAGCAATGCCTCTCTAAGAAGAAATATAGCCAGACATATTTCACCAATACATTTAAAAAAAGGAAGAAAATCCATAGTCAGGAATAAAAATCTGAAGAATGTATAAAGGTAAAAAATACTTCCAAGCATTTAAATCCTATCCAACAAGATCTGTAAGTGATCAATATGCCAACAAGACTAAAAATAAGACACACTGCTTTAAGGTAGCAATGACATTCACTGTGGAGACAAGGTTTGATAGACACAAAGTTCCCTTGCACACCCTTGATAAGATATTAAAGGAAATGAGTGATTTGGTTAAGAACTGAATTTTCTACATCATCTGTGTTGAATATATATATATATTCTACTCACTAAAATATGAATGCCTGAAAAAACTAGTTGATAACTTGTATTCTTTATATTAGTAGCAACATAAACACTTTTAATAGAGATGAGAAATGACAGTATTCAGAATGATTTTAGCTCTGTGGGTCCTGTGTTGGTGCATCCCAACCAATCCCAGATTTCTGATGTTTGTTTTTCTCAGTCTTTCTTGGAACTATTGAAGTTGGATGCATTATTCAAAACAGATTAACAAAATATTCAGAACATGTAGAATAGGTAACACCTTACCTACTGGAACTTGTTCCCAGGTTGTTATCAGTCTTGGTTTACTTTTACTCATAACACTACCAATCTCTGAAGCCCATGTATCACCAGCAGAGCATGCCAAAGCTCCCAAAAGGGATAAGCACATCCATGATGCTGTGTATTCCTTTGAAAAATCAATAGGAATTTCACCTGGTCCATTTTCTATCATATATAAGAGAGCCAACTCAGTAGGAACACCACCATTACAGAACACTTGAACCCAATTCCTCTGTCCACCTGAAGTAATAAAAAATAAAATTTCTGTAATTTCAGGCAACAGTAATTGACAAGCAACAGCATGAGACAAAAGCAAAAACACACATATATAAAGTTAAATTTAAAAAGACACATGTTCCAAACAGAAACTTAAATAAATAAATACAGCAATTTATTAAGCAGAACAGAAGCAAAAGCAAAGTCACTTGCTAATGTTACAGGGATAAGGGTAGACGGGAGTCACAACAACAATGTTCCCTACTCTGGATGTTGTATCTCATCTGACGCTTTGAAAGGAATAGGAATATGCAGTATTTATTCTCCACAAGGGATCTGAAAGCATGAAAGTATTTTGGCTTACCTTCTTTGTATTCTGAATCTATTTGCTTCTTTATATCTTTTTTCCATTTAGTAAGTTTTGAAGAAGTAACAAAAAATACAAACAAAGAAGAGAAGAAACTGTAATTTGCAACTGTAAGGATAAATCCAACCACCAATCCTATGAGGAAAAAAAAAAGTATATCAAGTTCCTCCATGTAACAATACTTGCTTTGCAAAGCAGTTAAGTATTTTGATTTTTTGGAATATGAAGAATATCTTCATGATACCCAAGACAATCATGCAGTCACAGATTCTACTGCTAAATTGCTAATTTAATTGCTACTGCTTGTGTGATTTTTCAGACCTTCTTTTGCCACAAATCAGTAATACTGTGCAAAAATAAAAGACAGAGCAATAAAAAAACACAAAGCAAAATCCAGAGGACATAGAACTGAAATTTAAGTAGTCTGCCTGAAGAATATTCTTACTTTTATAAGGAGCAGATATACAGCTGTGGCTGTGACTTTATCAGCAAGCTTATCATCAGTTTAGGTATCAAATCCCATGTCCAAGGTCTCTACGATAACCACTATAACCTCCCTCCGTATCTTAGCAGATGCTACTTCTCCCTTCTGTTCTTTCCTTTTTCAGTTTCTAATTTTTATGCCATCTTTTAATTTCTGTATTTTTTTTTAAGTATTTGAGGTCCTGGATGTGATTCACTTTTATATCTCCCTTTACAAAGGAGGTCTCATTTCACTCCCCATCATGAGATTACAATTCTAAATGACTGAAAGAAAATTGTCTGCACTTAGGGCAGACGTCAATATAAACTGCCTAGCAGAGCTGTTACATTAAGAGGTAAAAACGTAGAAGAGCAGAAGAGCTTTTTTAATTTAGAAAATGCTCCCCTTAACCTGCAGACAGAACAAGATTTGCAAAATGGGCAACATCGGAGGAGAAGATTTGAGGTCCCGCTTCATTCCACTGGGCATCAATTCAGACAGTGTCACAAGACCAGGGTGAATCACCTCACCCAGAAATCTTGCACTGAATTTCAATAAACACTATTGTACACTGTGCTGCACTTTTCATCATGCAGTCAAGAAAAACTTTATTGAAATGGTCATTTGTTTGAACTAAAGTACAGATTTCATTTTCTTATTTTTGGCAGGCCAAAAAATGCCTAGAACCACTTCTATTACAGTAAGGAGAACCATGTTCTCTTAACTGGTTTCCCCCCTGAGGCAGGTAGGGTACTGACATGGATCAGTTTTAGGGTATTTCTTTACTACTACCTCTGCCATTTCTTTAATTCTCTGTGAATCCATCTATATGTTAAAACAAAACATGTGATTTAACTGCATACTCTACTGAAGTTGAAAAGAATTTTCTAGGTTTATATAAATCTAATGACAATATTAATCAAACTAATTACAAAGTGGCACAAAATTACCTTCTCTGTTTAAATAGGCATGAGAGAAAAAAATCAGTATGAATTTAAAGTATGTATGCTTTTATTATAATAGAACCAAGCAGTAAAGTCTTAAAAATTACAAACAACAAAAAGGACGCTAACTTAATTTACTAAATATTTAGCTTAACAGTCTCAGAAAAAAACATACCTCCCAATGCACCACTGTGATCAAGACTCTTCTTCTTAAAACCCTGTGCAGCAATAATTAGTGGAACCAAGACTGAAAAAAGCCAGCGCCATGGAGAAATGGGTCGTAAAGTACCTGATAAATCAAGTAACAGGGTTACAGATGATCCTTATAAGCCTTTCCAATGCCTTCATATCTGAAAAATTATCTTCTAGCATATACTTAGAGTCTGATCTTAACAGAGGTTAAAACTTCTTACCTTCTAGAAGAAAGATAGTAATATTATTGAGTCTTTTCTGTTTAAAATAACATACCTTTTAACTGGATAATAATAAATCCTTTATTAACTTATTTTAGTGAGCGTTCTGGAATTTTAGAAGGAAATAAATATGTTTTGGACATTGATAATAAACTGTCTCCTTAGAAGACAGTTGTTGTGGATACTAGTGCTTTATGGAATGGTGTGGAATTACAAGAGCCAAGCAGGATATTATTTTCCTGTTCTGCAGACTCACTAAATTACTGTCTTAGCAGTAAGATCCTTAGAGCCTTAATATTTTAGCACCTCATTTTGACCTTAAATTGGAGGACACAAAGTTCATTGCAAAAGATGCCAAAAGTTCATCTTGTAAAACACTGAAATTTAAAAGTCTGAAAAGAAATTATTCCTTAATACTAAAGCTTAAAAGTCTTCCATCCTTGTCATCTTAAAAGACAAGGAAGCTATTGATTATAACCTGAACTACACTATTTACTGTGATAGAATTTCAATACCAAAAAGAAGCCAAGAAAGACAATCCACTAGGTGAAAGTAGCGTGACCACTTTATGAAACATCATCACTATCAGTTCTTCTGAGCTTGATGTAAGGCTCTTAAAAATATCCTTTAAGCTGATGACTATAGCAAGATTTCACGTTACAGTTTTTGTTTGAAAAACCCACAAACTTTTAAAAACAGTTAATGTAGTTTTGAGCTAAAAATCTTCAGAAATTATTTATTACATATGCTATACAAATAAAAGACATCACAGATCTTGTTCTGAAATAAGTCTCAATCTTATATAATAGAGACTTCACACAGGCACAGCAGCTTGTCTTGCTGGAGAGCTAAACACGACGGTTTTCAACAAGAACTTCTGTGTCAGCAGTACCTCGACCTTTACACATATACACAGGCTCCTTGGTGCAAAGCAGGACAAATGTCTGGGAAATCACAGTAAGACACTCATTGCAAGTGCAAAGATTTACAAGACAAAAACTTCTGTGTACTGAAAAGCCCGAGTGCCATAGCAGGTGAGCAAGGGAGTCTTGCAGACAAGGGCTGACTCAAGAATTCAGAGACAAGCACTGGCTATGTATGAAGAGACCTCCAGTGCTGTAGCCTGGTATTGCTTATCACAGACCAAGGTGGCTCTTAGTGTAAACTTCACTGTGAGCAGTACTGGAACAAAAAGGGTTTCTTTTTCCTTGGCTAACAAATAGATTTTCATCTTTTCAAGGACATTTTTAAACTAACCTTTTTGTATTTCCTTGAAGGGGAGAAAAGTGTTGGTATTAAGTTACTCCTAAATATAAGCAGTTAGGACTAAGATAGAACACATTCATTGGTTTATTATGGATTCTTTGGCACTTCCATTTTACCAATATTTTGGTTACTGTTTGGTGCTTAAGCATTACTATAAATTGTAAATTAATAAAAGTATGTGTGTAATATTTTTATATTTATGTTAAAGACTGTGAATTTCATCACTTGTATGGGCTTAATCTACTAAGCCTACTAAATACTACACATTTCATTCACCTCCTCAAGCCGAGGTCTTTACACAGTCTCAGGCAAATGAACAATAGAAGTTGTATGTCCTTCTTGTTCCATAATCATTCACTACAAAAAGGAGGATTAGTCTGCAGTCCCCTCCTTTCTATCACTCCCTATCCTAGTTCACCTGATACAAAGTCTCTCAACTCTCCGCTGCCAATCACCTTAGAGAGCAGGGACTGGAATTTCCTAATTATCAGAAAAACTCAGAGAGCTATACCTTTAGAGAGCAGGCACACACAAATGAAGTTGCACGTTTAAATCCAACTTGGTTAGCTCTAATGGACACAAACAAAACCAGCTTGTGAAGCCGCTTCTGCCTACCTTCTGCATGTCTGGCATCTCACTACAAGCCAGAAGAGTGTCCAGACAACACCGATTTAATGCTGTACCAGAACTAATAGTGCATCCTAAAACCCATAGCACTGAAAAACACTGAGCAGAGACAACCAACCGCCATTGCAAAATCAACTCATACTGGTGGTATATTTATTCTAACTTCTTCTGGATCCAGGGTGACACTGGGCAATCAAGGGTGTTCATTCTGCATCCTGAAGCACTCTCAGCAACACTGCAATGACAGTGGAGCTCTTCCTGAACTAAACTGGCTGAGGTCTTAAGGACTTGCCCTGAAAAGCAGTTAAATTCTTCTAGACTCGCACTGATACTGAAGGCAGTGCTGCTCCTTTCACACACTGCTCTAAGAACAGTCCTAGAGGCAAAATATCAGATCACAGAGCACTTGCATCCCTGCAACTATACACAACTAAGCCTGAGCTGCCTCAACAGAACGTTGAGCTGACAGTACACACCCATGCCAGCCACTCCATGCATACATCCCCAACTTCTTATACCATTTTCCCCCAAGGAACCATTTGTGTTCCTTGACCAAGGAATTCTTCCTGCACGCCCTGTTCTGCACGTTGCTGCATGTGCATTCCCAGAACAGTTTTGAAGGCTGGCACACTCCTCCCGTGCTGTCACGTACTTTCCCTCACCCAGAAAGACCTCTGTCAGCTCGATCTTTCTTTTCACTTTTTAATTTTTATTTGCTTTCTTTTAGGGAAAGAAATCACAAAGCATACCAACATTTTAAATTCTACAGGATCCGTGGGCAGAGCTGCAAGTAGGTGGCTGTCAGCACCTTCTAAACCACTATCAGGTACTGTCAGCAGTGAGATTTTCAGTTCTACTGACGAAGAGCGGGGCTGTGCACACCCCTCTTCCCATTTGGTGTGTCAAGCCTGCAGGGGCTTGACGGGAGGGTTCACCCCTGGCCATGCCCTGCCGGCCTCTCCCCGGCCTTTGGACTCACCGTAGTACGTACTTGCAGTCATGGACACGATCCAGAACGCCAGCGAGATACAAATGAGCAAGTTCAGGATGACCATATTCGCCATCATCTTGAGGTACTCTCTGAAGAAATCCTCCTGGTAACAGGGCATGGGAAGCCAGGGGGAGAATACCTGACGGGAAAACAAAAGGCGCAGTGCATCAGCGACACCGCTACCGCCACCGCCGTCACCATCTCCTCTTTCTTCCGACCAGCGGGAGCCGCGGCCGGGCCCGGCCCGCACCGCCCCCGCGGCGCTGCCGGGAGGCACCGAGGCGCTCATGGGGAGGCTCCGGCGGGCCCCCCTGCCCGGCTGGGGGCCGGGCTGGGCGATGGGTGGCCGGAGGCGCTCGCACCGCCCGGTTCCGTCACTGACCTGCTCCCCCGACCGCCGGCACGGCCACCATCCCGCCCCGCGCCCGCGCCGCGCATGCTCCGCCCGCCGCCACAGCCCCTGCCCGGCCCCGCCCGCGCCGCCGCCGCGCCGAGGGAGCGGGAGCCGAGCGGGAGCCGCCCGCGAGCCGCCCGGGCCCGGGGGAGCCGCGGCCGTGCCTCAGCGGTGCCCGCGCCCTCTGCCCCAATGTGGGGATTTCGCCCCTCTCTGGCGCCCGGATGGGGTTTTCGCCAAACGCTGCCCATATAGACCCAGTTTGCGAAATAAAACCAGCAATGACACTCCTGTGAAAAGCATGAAATCTGATGAAAGTTGTTGATACCGAAACAAAGAATTGTCAACTTTATATTGTAATTGTAATTAGCATAAGCAGGCCTTATTTAGTGTGACTTAGCAAATTAGAACACTTAACCGAATAGACAAAACTGCTAGCTGCAAATAGGGAACTGCTCTTGTGTGAGAGACAAATAGTTAACTAACTCTTGTTTCAAAAACATGTGAACAGGCTTGGAGAAAGAGATAGGTAAGAAACCATTGCTTCTAGGCACAGGTGTTATCAAGACAGGTAGACAGGTGTTATCAAGAAAGCCAGAAAATATGTCTAAGGCCTAAGTAAAATAGAATGCTATTGCAATGTGTGCTTAACCGTTTAGTTGATGGGCTACTAACCATAGAAATGTAAGAGTGTATGGCATTTATGATAAAACTGCTCTATAGACCCCCCGAAAATGTGGAAAGGCAGAAGGGACATTTGTGGGGTTAACCCTGTGCCTTCTCCACCAAAGTGAGTAAAGGTACTTTGGCGGACAACCCGTTTGTCGGTCGATTGCTTTGAATCAATTGCTGAGCCACCAGGAGAATCTCTGTTTGGCTGCAAGACCCTTGGGGCCGAGGACCCTCCAAGGGCACCCCGGAGCCCTTTTGCTCCACAGGAGGTTCCATGGACCCTTGGATCAATGCGGGGACAGACAAAATCCTGACATAGAATTGGTAAGCCACATTTAAAGTACCTGACATAAAATTTGAAAGCCCGGGGGTATTTTAAAAGGCATTTTAAAGGTATTTTATTGAAAGTTATACTGGCTAAAATCCATAAGTCATATGCAGGATAGCCTGAGGAATTTGTAGAGGCACAAGTGTCCTCTCAGGATGGTGGGTTAGAGTCCCATAAAAGAGAAAAGAAGGAGGTAGGCAGGTTTGAGTCCTGCAGAAGCAACTGCAAAACAGTTAAACAGTTAAAGGGGAGCTGTATCTTCTGAGTGTGGATTAAGGTCTCACTGAGGGGTCGAAGAGCTTTTGAATGTGGGTTAGAGTCCTGCTAAAGCTCTACCAGACTCCTTAGGCTAAAAGGGTCTGGAAAGAAAGGAATGAGTGGTTTTGGATTTTGTCACTGGATTTGGACTTGGATTTGGAACTGCGATTATTATAAATCTGGCAATATATTGGGTTTCAGTCTGTTTCAAACAGTGTGTGTGTGTGTGTGTGTGTGTGCATCCTGTGTGAAAGTCTGTGCATAGTATTTTCTGTATAAGTGCTAAGTGGGTGTTAACTAAGCATTGAGTGTGCCTTTGGGAGGTTATAGTGAAGGTGTTTGTGAAAGCTCAGCAGAGGAACTCTACCTCAAAGCCCCTGTGTGAATTAGATCCCAAAATTTGTTGGCCACTTCTTTTTAATGCTTCAAATTTATAATCCGTCAATATTGCTTCTAACAGCAAACGCGGTTGCTAGCCCCTGTTAGTGTTCAAAGTGTGATAACTTCTCCTAGGATTTATTGTAATTTGTATTCACTGTTAGCAGAAAGGACTGCTAATTAGCAGCCTTAGGGAGCCTATTGTAGGGGCTGCCACATTGATTGTGACACTATATGTGGGGGTGGTTGGTTTCTTGGGTGAGGACTGATACACAAGAAGAAAAAGAGCTAGCAGATGCCAGGAGAACCATTAAATAATATATCAGGACTTCAAGAGGAAGAATCGGTTGTTTCACTGTGTCAAGCCTGTAAAAGCTGTAAGCCTATCATAATTTATATATGTCCTATATGCTGGGTTAACCCCCAGTTGTGGCTCGGTGTTATGATAAGATATACTGATCTCAGTGATGGAGACGAGTGTCAGTTGTGTGGCTATATTACCACGTGGAGGCTGTGGTGGCAAAGAGCTATCCAGTGTAACACAGGGAACTGGCCAGTCAAGGAATTAAACTTAGACACCATATTGATACAGTGTGAAAGAGAAGAGTGTGTGTGAGTGAATGAGACGCGCTGAAAGCACGAGGCGAGTGTGGAGTTCCAAACTGCAGTTCCACTATCCTGCGACGGACATGGTCAGTGACGAACAAACTGAATGGTGTGAAAGAACAGAGTGTAACAGACATGAGTGAGACACGTGGTAAATGCGAAGTGATCGTGGAGATCCGATCTCTGTTTCCACTCTTCCAGTGATGGAAGTGGATAGAGAAGAGCAAAGTGAATGAAACATAATGGGGAACAAAGTGGGAAAGGAGCAGATAAAACGCAGCCCTCTGGACTGCATTTTAGCACACTGGAAAGCTATTGGAGGACCTCCATGAAGATCCACCAACAAGAAAACACTAATAAAGTATTGTAGACAGTGGTGGCCTCTTTATGAGCTGGATGAGGGAGAAAAGAGGCCACCGACAAGGACTTTGAACTCTTACAACTTATGCTTTTACTTAGAAGGGAAGGCAACTGGGATGAGGTGGCCTATGCAGACATGTTCTTTTACTTAAGAGATCACCCCGAAATAGAAACAGAATGTGTCATTAATTTAGCCCCAAGGGACCCCTTTATGTCAACATTACAACAGGACAATCGAAGGGATGGAAAAGGGAAACTGAGGTGGTGCTGTTCTGTGTGCTCTATTGGGCAAAGATGCTTGAAATATAGGGAAGTAGAAGAAAGAATAGAAGATTATGTTGTCCCTGCAGAATCATGGGCATGGTAGAGAGAAAGAGAACAGGAAGGGGCTTGCCCAAAGTCTCCAGCAGAACAGAGAGCAGCCCCTTTATGTCTGCCCACTTCACCAGAATCAGAAAGAGGAAGGACCAGGAAAGCGGAATCAGGAGATAAATTCAGAAACTTTATGGTGCATATAGTGGCAGGACAGATGAATATTTGATATACAGGAAATGAAACAAGCCTAGGTTCACCTGTCTCCCATACTTATACCCTCTCTGCTAGAGTAAAGAATTTTACTATAGCCATAAGACCTAAACCCTCAGGAAAACTAGATCTTTATGAAATAAAGGTACCAGGAACACCATGGAGGAAGAATAAGATCACACAGCATTCCTTGTTCAGACAGGATGCTATGTAGACTTGTAGTTCAAGTGAAGGAATTAGAACAATACTGTTACATAAAGAGTGTTTGGAAGATGTCTGAAAAATCAAATTTTTCTGAGGATTTAGTGTTACTATTTATCCTTCCTCCTTTACCACCCCGTTTTGTACTCTGTGTGTGTGTGGTAAGCTATCATAATTTTTCATTTGCGGGACCTTATGTGGTAAAACAAACTAATGAACAGAAACTATTACTAGACCCAGTGTATTGCTAAAGAAATTAGACATTACGATTTAAGCAGATATTTCAGAAGTGCAACAGAACTGTTCTCAATTTATAGCACAAAGCTTACAAGGATGGGAAGCATGGCTAAAATCACGGACACTAAATACCCAGGTCAAGCAAGATTTAGCAGGATGGTTCGGGTCAGGATTAGGAATACTTAACTCTATAGATCAGGAGGTACTGATTAATAAATTAAGTACCATCACTACAGACTTAGGCCAGTTCCAAGTACCATTAAGATCATCACTATTGACACTAACAGACACACAAAAACTGATGGTACATTTACTGACAACCCTGTTCAGACATACCCAAAAAGACTTTCAGTCAGTTGTATCCTTTGAAGGAGGATTACAAGGTAATTTATCCCTTGCCCTTCAGTGTATACAGTCACAGTTACGGCTACAAGTGGTAGTATCAGATATCATTAGGGAAGGAATATCAGGGAGACTGCCACAAGAAATAAATAATAGTGAAAACTGATACTACCATTCAGTCTGAAAAAAGTGACCAGGGCTGGTGGCAGCTCACTGTCATAACATCAGCATTGGCACATATGAAGAAATAACTAATGGAACTGATTTTTGTGTATGTAATTTTACTGCTATAATAGGATGTGATTTTAATCATACTGTTCCAATCACCACCACTCAATTGATCACCAATGAATATATGTTGCATAATGAGGTCCCTAAGTTACAGATTGGAATGGACACTAGAATTTTGAAGCAGATGCTGTATCACCCAGGAATTGAAGCTTTAGTACCAAAGGTCTGTAAAACCTCACAACGAGCCCTTTGGACAGTGGAACATGACATCTTCAAAATTAATGAGATCACAACCCAAATACAAAACCCAGGAGAACACCATTGGTGGGATGTCTTCCTAGGATGGAAGAAGTTAAAATCTCCAACAGCAGCTCAACTATTCAACTTTTTAGTGTATCCAGTGCTAATACTGATCATTGTGGCCTTGCTCCTGACCATCGTGAATCTTTGGATGTAGTGGAGCATCCGAACTGTCACTCAGTAAGTACATGTCTTGTGGACTGTAAACAAGATCTTGCAAAAGAATTTGCAATAGGATGAGAAAAGGGGGGATTGAAACAAAGAATTGTCAACTTTATATTGTAATTGTAATTAGCATAAGCAGGCCTTATTTAGTGTGACTTAGCAAATTAGAACACTTAACCGAATAGACAAAACTGCTAGCTGCAAATAGGGAACTGCTCTTGTGTGAGAGACAAATAGTTAACTAACTCTTGTTTCAAAAACATGTGAACAGGCTTGGAGAAAGAGATAGGTAAGAAACCATTGCTTCTAGGCACAGGTGTTATCAAGACAGGTAGACAGGTGTTATCAAGAAAGCCAGAAAATATGTCTAAGGCCTAAGTAAAATAGAATGCTATTGCAATGTGTGCTTAACCGTTTAGTTGATGGGCTACTAACCATAGAAATGTAAGAGTGTATGGCATTTATGATAAAACTGCTCTATAGACCCCCCGAAAATGTGGAAAGGCAGAAGGGACATTTGTGGGGTTAACCCTGTGTCTTTGGTGGACAATCCGTTTGTCGATCGATTCCTCTGAGTCAGTACCAATGAGTGTCTGGATGAGGTTTGAAACTTGTTGGAATACTGCAAAGTTCATTAGTACCAGAAGAAACAGAGTTGAAACGTTTCCTAAAGTTGCCTAGGGATGAAAACATGCCAAACCTGCCTGATGGCTTTTCTCAGGGCATGCCAGAATTACTCTCAAAACACTCAAGTTGTAAATAAGCTGACACTAGTTACAGGAAGGGCTCCCACTTGAACACATCAGAGTCTTTGTCAACAAAGCACAGGATGAGGTGAAACTCCACAACTTTTCAAAACAGCAGCCTCAAACAAAAATAAATAAGAAATAAATGAAATAATCAAGACTTTGGCTATCACAGAAGATAATGTTGGCATATCAGTTGTGTATTCAGGATTTGTTCAGTGGAAGGTAGACCAAAACCTTCGAGTTTATAAACACTGCTACAGATGAGTCACCTGATGAATATCACTAACCTCAGGTTCTTTTTGTTCGTGGACTTGTGGCAGCAGCAGCATAGAATATTTATTTAAGTATTCATTGAGAAGCAGAGTAACAGGAAAAGGGGAAGTAAAAAATCTTTTATATACAACAGGAATAGTTTTTAAACTAGAAAATTCAAGTGAATATTCTTAGTTTAAGAGTTGATAATTTCCCTACTCAATTTAAGATTATTTCTGGCTTGTTGGCACCCATTTATCTTTGAGGTATGTTCTATTACTTTCATTCAGCCTCTGGAGAAGGTTTCTAACAGGATGTGAACACAGTCCAGGTTGTGGATTCTTTTGCAACAGAAACTTTGATATATTTTTGTGTTGTTGTGAAAAAAATACTCAGTTATCACTCAGAGCTTCTTCAGATGTTAACTAAGGAACATATTCTGCAAAGTTATTCAGATACCTGGTTTTAGCTGAAGACAGTAGGCCTATTCCAGAGGTAAAAGTGAACACCTGCATGTTTACAATGTATTTTCTCCAGGCAATTAGAACCAAAATTTGGAAGAGGTGCTTTTGACAAGGCTTTATCTTATTTCTGCTGTATTTATTGATAATAAAGACAGGTAACACACAAATTTTATTTGAACTAGAGATCCCTAAAACATTAATACTAATGTAGTGGGACTTACTTTTGGTATATCTAGTCTTCATTCTTACCTCCCAAATTTTTATTAAATTAAACTTCCATCTGAGCTCTGAATTTGAGATCTATGAATCAGGGACTAAGTAGCTGGGCTACTTTGTAAGAACAGGACACTTTTCATAGCATAACACTGACATGACATTGCTTAGATATTCCTGCCAAAATCTGAGTATCTGAAATTTTCAATCAGGCCAAGATCAACTCTGTTTAGACTAGTGGCTGAACAAGTAGCTGCTTGTTCAGGTGTAACCAACTCCCATAAACTTATTCACTCAAATACATCGTTAACTGCAATAAATTGTGAAGTAGCACTTGACACTGATTTAGGGATATGCCAGACTATTGTACTGGCTTATCCACAGACCTTGCATCTTGGTTTAAAGCCACAGGTGCTGCTGCTGCTGCTGGAATTTACCTAAGTGAGAAAAGGGAGTACTGCTCTCCACACCTTGTGTGAGAAAGGTGATTCTGGTCATGAAATCTTTCACAACCATGGCATGAATAATGTTGGCTTTGACTCCTTTTTCAGCTCTAAGTCTTTTGTTAAATGTGACTTCATACATTCCTCTTCCAGTGGTTTTAATTGCCAATAAATTTTCCTGCAGTAGCTCTGTACACATTAAATATTTCAAGTAAATTAGAAAACGAAAAAGGAAGGAACTCCAAGTTAGACTTCTTTCTGCATTTAGAAACTGAAAGAAGTAGCCATTTGAAAGTAATGTCTACAGCAGTTACTGTAATTAGCCCCTTGTGTTTAAAGTCTTTTCTAGATGTTGTCCTTTTTTTACTAGGTCCTGTATTATTATAATAAGAATAATATCACAACACTTTTAAAAGATTGAAGGGGTTTTTTTAAATTTAAATGGCAATCTAGATGCTTGCAATAATGTGCATTCAGAATGAATGTATTTAAAAAGCCATCCTGAATCAGTAAGAAGAGCATCATGTATATTTAATACATGCAATACATGCAATTTCCTAATCAATTTTTACTTATAAAAACCCCACATTCCTCATTCATATCTAATAATATTAATAAAACTGAAAATTTAAAAAATGGCAAGTAAAAGTTGCTTGAGACAGATAGACCTGAAAGCTTTTTCTCACACTTTCCCCTACAAATACATACTTGGAATAATAAAAATCTGATAAATAAAATC
>JAWWLV010000045.1:35788696-35829623 GCA_035041135.1 Platyrinchus mystaceus | reverse complement strand
GTTTTTTTTTTTTTTTTTTTTTTTTTTTTTTTTTTTTTGTCAACAAGATCAAATGTAATGAGCTCAAAAAGAGAGATTTTTTTTTGCTGCAGACATGACAGTTTTATCAATGACTGGGAAATCTCTGGACATGTAGAAGACCAATGTTTACCAGTCTTTACTTGTCCGAAGCAAGCAGAACAAGGATTGAAATGTGGTTTACTGTTTTTAACTGACTACTCCAACCAGTAAACTAATGGCTTTTCTAAGGGATGTCCATATTACAAGAGTTTTGTTCATGTTCTGTCCTGACTTTATGAGCTTTCCAAAAAGTCAGTCAAAACTGATATGTTTTGATATAAGCTCAGCAGCACTTCCCAAAAGGGAAGTATAATATTGTAATATCCTTAAACATTTCTTCCAGATAGAGAAACCACATCAATAGGCTATCAAGTCCAACTATTTGTGAACTTATATTTCAGTGTAGAGGTTCATAAAGTAGACTAGCCTGTAAGCCATTGGATGATGAAGAGCAATGGAAACATGTGGCTCATTTCAAAAATAATCTCCTTAATAGGATCGTAAACTATGCTTTCCTTGAGCAGTGGCTCAAGTACCAAAATGCTGTGTCTATCTGAATATTTTTAACTGAGACTTTTCAAGCAGTAGTGGCTTTATCTGCATCTAAAATAAACCACACTGAACTACACAACAGCTGTTTGAAGGGGAAACTCTGCCAATGTAATCAATGGGTGGTAGTGTTTCACCTGCCAAATCTCTAGTTAGGGTATGACTTTGTATCTTCTCCCATTTCCTTTTTCCAACATTTTGTCCAGTTGCTCTAAGCTACACTGACTCCAGTTCTCTGCCTTTTCCATGTGTAAGGTGATAGATAAGGCCACACAAAAGGAGAAAAAAACCCTCCTAATGGCTTCCTGGAAAACCCCAACACCTGGGGAGACATTCCCAGAAACTGATAAAAGGATTAAAACCAAGAAAGGAGTGATACAGAGAAAACATGGCCTTTTTTTGCAAACATCCTGGCTGCCCCAGACTCAGCAAGTGGACCCTTGGGCCTATTTCATCTATCACCCCAAAATTAATTTATTGACTATAGCCATTCAAACTGCCTAAAGAAAAAAAAAACTATAAAAAGAGATTAAACTTAAGCAAAAATTGGGGAGAAATTCTATGAATTCTGTGGAGCTAACTGATGGGCTACCTTTTCTCCCTCCACCTTCTTGGGATGCCTTGTGGTAAGCGATTACTTTATACATATATACTAATTTTGCTTTTGCTCCACAGTACTTTAAATTTTTTACTTATTTGTAAGTTGTTTTACTTATCCTTTTTCAGTTGTTTCGCTTTATAGTATGTGCTTAAGTTTTTGCTTACTAAGTTGTTTTGTGTTTAAGTTTTTACTTTACTTATTACTTCTTTGTAAGTTGCTTTTGCTTTATTGTGTGTACTGAAGTTTTTTGCTTTACTTATTACTTCATTGCTACTTTTGCTTTAGAGCAGGTGCTGAGGTTTTTGCTTTAAGTTTGTAAGTGGCTTTTGCTTTAGAACATGCGCTTTGTGACTTTGCTTTAGAGCTGTTGTTTGGGTGTTGTGGTATTAGTATTCTGTGTAAATTGTTCTGCCTTAGAGTGTGTGCTTATCCCCAGTCTTATTACTATTACTACATGGTGTAAGTGTAATTTTTGCAGTTAGACTCTATTCCAGACACAACAAAACCCATAAATTGACACAAATTTGTATTAATAAATGTGTTATTTCACAAACTGTTAGAGTGAGTCCATTTTGAGGTGCTGACAGTTTCATCAACAGTGAAATAACTCATAGGAGAAACTGGTTGAGGGGTTTCCCTATTGCTATTAAGTATTGTATCTATATAACTGGTATCAAATGTCCTGTCCGTTTCAGTGAATCTGGTAAGCGAAGAGTCTCATCTAAGAAGACGCTAACAGACTGTTTTGGACATTAAAAGGCTTTGATCTCCTGGGCGGGACACTGATAGTCAAAAAATAAATTAATCCAGGTTGGACAGAAAATTCATCTTTTCTGCCTCTTTTCACATGACACCATGTGAAGAGGGTGGGATGCTTTTGTAACAAGACAGACTTACCAAAGGATTTTGGCATGAACCCTTTGTGGCTCTACAATTCTGTGATACCATGCAAGTCAGGGAAGATGTAGTGATACTACGTGCAGATTGACCCAAAAACTCAAGGCAGATAATGGTAACACCATCAAAGAGATGAATGAAAATATCTGATGGATACTGATGGGCTCCTGCTAGATCTGATAGGAGAAATACAGTAGTCATCACTTCATCCATTACTGTATGCAGTTTTCATTTGTTTCTTTCAGTTAAGATTAGAGGCACAATAGAGGTTACTGCATATGTACTTAATTCAGTTCTGTCTAGGGAAGTATAGAAAAATAGCTGTCACAACTATTTTCTGCAGTTATGTTTCTTAGTTTGAATTTATAATCCATTATATAAAATCTACTGAAGCATGTAAAATGCCTCTTAAATCAACTTCAAGTTTATTTTACTTTTTTATGTCACTAAAAGTGTGGGATAAGCTGAAAGGGAAGTATTGAAAGTGCTATGAATTTTAAACTGAATAAAGGCACTATTAGTGTTACATTATGTCTGGGTGCTATATATAAAGGCAGAAGCATCAACTACGAAGACAGAGCTTAACTACTGTGGGTACTGAGTCTCTCTGAATTAGCAACATGTACTTTACGTTTCAATAGCAGTTCAAACATAAAAGGTTAAAAAAACTTCACAAATGGCAAAGTTTAAGGAAGGAAAGTAATATTGGTAAACACCTTGTTTCAGACCACATGGGAAAGTTAATAAAGAACAACATAAAACCAGATGATCTGCCAGGATTTTTTTATACATAATGAAACTTTATTAAATGTGTCATTAAACCTTTGTAAAAATTGCCCTGAGACCCAAACAGGGTCTCTGGATCCTGTAATAAAATAAATGATAGAATCACAGTATCACAGAGTATGCTGAGTTGGAAGGGACCCACAAGGATCATCGAGTCCAAGTCTTAGCTCTGCACAGGATAAAAATCATCCTTCAGTGGTTACCTGCATAACTACCAAAGAAACTGTAAAAAAGTTAATGAGGGAATTACCCAGCTGTGGGGTGTATGCAAATTTAAATCCACAGCACAGTGGGACCTTCCACATTTCATACAATGTAGAAGCCCTGTGTTGATTTGGTCTCAAACCACAGAAGACCCTACACATTAGTTGTAGCCTATTAAAAACTACTACAGAAAGAAGCGGTGTCTTGTGGTTTTGAAGGGAATTACTTTCCTTACCTACACTGCAGCATTATTATGAAATTTATAATCTAAATTAAAAGCCATAATTTACTGTAGATTGTAAATTTGTACTTGTAAGGTTGTATCTGAAAAATTATGTTGTGTGGTACCTGGGCAGATGTTCAGTTTTCTGTTAAACCAGATAAAGGATAACACACTTGCTAAGTGCGCTACAGATTTAGCTACATTTTGCAGAGAGACAAAAGCAGCAAATTCTCTGTGATCAATAAACTGGATTTTGGGAGATTTGCTTTTAAATAAAGAACAATTTTTGTATCATTAAATGCTTATTAAATCAATACATTTAGTCATGCAAATACAATACTTTGATTTTGGCAATACAGAATTTTGGTCCTGGGTCTCCCAGGGCAAATACTTGCAATACGTAACTTCAAACACTGCTAAGGAACTGAAGACTTTTTCAGTTCAGCAACTGAATAATTAAGTATAAAATGTGAAGACACCCTGGAAAACAAAAACTAAAGGGTAATGAAGGAAAGTGTTACCTAAAAGAGATGGCTATAACAATGCTCTCATGGTTAAGCAGAAGTATCCCTTACCTTTTTCTGTTCAGCCCAGATTCAGCAGGACTTGTGCAGGAAAAGCATTTCAAAAGTAAGATGAGTTTAAGTCCTATGACAAAGAATTGCAGATTCCCAATGTTTTCAGCAACTGAAGGTTCTCAACAGAAAGAATATGTCACTGTGTATTCTGCTGCTTTGACATGATAATTTATTCCCATTCGTTCAGTCAACAAGTGATGCCACAGGAAATCATTCTGTCATGAAGCAAATTAAAAATGAAGAAATCAAGACGCTAACAAACAGGGCGGAGCCCAATCCACTCTTTTCATGCCAAAACAGTGTCAATTAAAGATTTATTTTCTTGTTCTCCTGACTTCAGAGATCCACCCAGTGTCATAAATGGGTATTGAAGCCTCAGAAAACCCTGACACTGTAAAGAACACTCTAAGGTAGCACAATTGTTTTAGTCTGAAAAAAAAAGTTTTGAATAGTGGGGGCTGGGGGGTGGAAAGCCTCTTCATTTATTCCCTAGCATGGTCATAAACATAAACAAAATGTGGTGCTCTGCTTTTCCAGATAATATGAGATCCTTCAGTTTTGTGAAGTCTGAGGACATCACTGTAACTACAGGAGGTTGCCAAATCTTGCTACATTTGTTATATTTTCTTGATGATGTTGACATTGGGTAATATGGATGCAGGAATGAGAATTACTTGGATTCAAACAAAATCTTCCCAGAAGAAATCTAAAGAAATAATAAAAACTAAATATTTTTGATATGCATTATTATTTTAGTAGAATAGATCATGATTTTTTTAAATATATTTTGCACTCTTCTGTCTTGAGACTTCACCAGCCTGCTTTTGTGTTAACTATTGAGACTTCCACCTGTAAATCTGTTCAACTATCTGGAATTCACCCTAAATGTTATGTCAGCCACTGATTTAGAGGTAAGTCTTAGGCATGTTGGAGCTGTTCCAGTTCTTGTGAGCAAAGTACTTGTATTAAAACCCCCCCTTTTTTTTTTTGCCTAAAGATTCAAACCCAAAAGAACTTTTGTCAAAGGCTTTGAAAATGAGAGACTCGAGAACTCTTCCAGAGTCAGTACTGCCACATTGACAGCTTCTGAATTTTTTTTTTCCCTGAAAACTGATCTTACAGTTCCACTAGAAAATGCTCACATCCAAAATATAACTAATAATGAAAATTTCTCTGTACAGTAATTAGGCCACTACTAGCTGCTGGCTGACATAAGGTACTGAAACCTTTGCAGAAATGGCTTATGGCATGATGCTTAAGGATTCATTGTCTTGGGACACTTGTATGTATGAAAGTTAAGTTGAGCCTATGGAAGTCACTTTCTCCTATTAATTAAAACAAGGAGATTCCTGCAATGTGTTCCCCCCTGAAGTCAATTGACATTATGGGGACTGAACAAAAAGTAAAGAAATTTTTTTTTCTCTGTTAACTAAAAGAGAAGACTTTGCTGATAAATTTATACTGCTAAATAAAGAAGTAAATAGCAGCCGGGTGCAGATGAAGCACTGACCTCTCAGTAATTGACACTACTTAATTATAAACTCAATTTCCAGATGTATTTGGACTGCCCTGAGGAGATGTTTCCAGGAAGTCCCTAGATAGTGGGCTAGTCCTAAGCACCAGCTGGCCTTGAGGGACTGGATCCAAGCCCACATACTTAGCAGCACAGCCAAAGTCAAATATTAACCTTCTGTACCTAAAACTGGGGCCTCTGTGACTGTCATCCCCTTCCACTTCTGTTTTCTTGCCAAGTTAAGGTTTCTGAGCTTTCCTGAAGATAGCATAAAGAAAAGATGTTTGGAACTGGACAAAACACATAAAATTCTTTCATTTTCCTACATATTCATAGTTCAGATTATGTTTAAGAATAACAGTAAAGTGCTGCAAGAAAAGCTGAAAAATTGTCCTGGCAGCAACGGTCATGTCTTTTACAGCTGGTATGAAGAGACACCAAATGGAAAAAACTAAACAAAATCCAAACAAAATAAATCACATAAAGTCATCACAGATAGTTTTTGATTGAAAAAAAACCCCACCTGGATACTCTGGTCCCAAGTCACACCCTAAACTGTTGCTGTTGCTTCCCCAACCTGCTGCATCCCTCTTTTAAAAAGGGAAAACTCAGCATGTTTCCAACTCGCACAGACATATTTTCCAATAAAAATTGTCTGACTCCTGTCAGAAGCCTCCTATCTCTTGCTGTTCTGTCCTTAACCCTACAGCAGTATGTCCTGCCCGTCTATGGAGATCACCATGACTGTCCTTCTGTCACAGAACAACCCTTAGCACCCTTTCATGACATTAGAGATGTTCTCCTACAAAAGCCAGACATAATCCTTCTTATAGAGAGGTCCTGTCCCTGTGGCTCTACAGGGCATCCATAGAATCATAGAATGGTTTGTGTGGGAAGGGACTTTAAAGATCATCTACTTCTAACCCTTCCCTGCCACCCACCCCCCGTCACAGGTGGGGACACCTTCCACTAAACCAGGTTGCCCAGAGGCCCATCCAACATGGCCTTGGACATTACCAGGGATGGGGCACCCACAACTTCGCTGGGCAACCTGTTCCAGTGCCTCACCACCCTCATAGTGAAGAATTTTTCCCTAGAATCCAAACTAAGCCTACCCTTTTTCAGCTTAAAGCCATTCCCCCTTGTCTCTCACTATGTGCCCTTATAAAAAGTCCCTCTCCAGCTCTCCTGTCAGCCCTCATTTCTAGGTTCTGAAAGGTGCTATAAGGCCTCCCTGGACCCTTCTCTTCTCCAGGCTGAACAATCCCAACTCTCTCAGCCAGTCTTCATAGAAGAGGTGCTCTAGCCTTCTGATCCAGCTTCAGGGGGTGCTTCCACATCAAAGGTGTGGAAGCTTATTATTGCCAACCATGTACAAATTGCAGAACTTGCTGTACCTCCGTACTTGCACAAGAGCCATTGGTTTTCCTTAGCCATCTGTGTTACACTGATTCCTGATATGCCTTTGGGGCTATGCACAACTGTGGGTAACTTTGAAAACAACTCAGCTTCTTAAAATCCCTTGGCACTCTTATGCAAGTGCCTTGCTGGTATGTTGAAGGTCTTCTGCAAGCATTACTATTACCTGCTCTTCTAGCAACAGTAAAATGCAAAACTCATGTTTTCCTTATGATGATATGAGAAAATGCCTTGATTGATCAGTCAGCAAGGACAGTGGGCCTTTCTGGCTGGCCCACTCCTGAATATGCTCTCATCAGCCTTTCCACAGAGCAGTCACCGCTTGCTTCTCTTTCAGAACGGTCTGTTTTACAGGACCCAGCCCCGGGAGATGAAAACACTGTCTGGCTGCACCAGGGCTGCCAGTTACACCTTGATTCCTTATGGTCCTCCCCAGATGGCCCCCTTGTTGAACCTCAGGTTCTCCTCCCTTACCTTGCTAGTGTGACCCACCTGGTGGGATTATTGTAGCAGTGTAACAAGCCTGGTTTTCCCAAAATTTTCTGTAAGAGCAGAACAATACTGCAGCAGTTGTCAAATTTGTTCGATCATAGCATCAGATAAAGGGTCAAAACCAATGTTGCAGCACACACAGACCCATGGGTTTCCTTTGTAAATTTGCAAGTGGATTTTATACAGATCTCCAAATGCTGTAACTACAAATACACTTCTGTAATCATAAACATTTTCTCAGGATGGGTAGAGGTCTGCCTGTGTAGAAACACAGATGCTACTACTGTCACCAAGAAACTTTTGAGAGAATGTATAATTTTGATTCCACACAGTAGAATAACCCGAGTACCACAAAGAAACCAGGGGACTAATTTCACAGGACGTGTTGTCCAGGGGTTCTGTAAAGCCCTACAAATCCAACAGCATTTACACTTTGGAGCTGTTGAAAGGAAGAAATCTGTTTAAGAAATATACTGGCCAAAATTTGTAAAGAAGCTGGCCTGAAAGGGCTGAATACTTTTCCTTTGGCCCTAACATGTGTCAAGATCACTGTGAATAAAAACATATGCTATGTCCATGTGAGGTTGCAATGGGTCAACCCACAAGGTTACTGCATATCCCACCTAAGCCACCACATAGATCCAAGCTACAGGTGACTGTTGAGGTTATGTTGAATTACTGCAAGGCTCTTATTCTGGGAAGACTATTCACTCACAGGTTAAAAAAAAAAAAATCCTTCCATAACTTGCCTCTGAATGTGCCACTGTTGGGGACCATAGACCTGAGTCTACACTGAGGTGCCACAGAGATGACTCAAGATAGACAGCATGGAATCCATAAAGATGCTTTTGTAGGAAGTACCCCACAGGATGCCTATTCGTGGTAGAGAAAAACCTCTGAAGAAAAAGAGAACTGAACCAAAGACAGCTTTGAAATGCAGCTAAATACTGGACAACAGATAACTTCTATCTCAGAGACTGCTTTTCATGTTATAAAAGTGTTATTTCAATTTATTAACAATATTGTTAGAAAAAAATCTTACTTTATATGTAATCTCCAGTTTAAATTAGTGTTAGCCCTTTTCCTATTTGTTGATTGTAACCCCTTTGTCTATTGGTTAGTGATAGTTAGAATTTATAGCTTTTCCCCTTTCTGTATCTCCCTTTACGTATATTTGGATGTGTTTTAGCTCAATTTCTCCATTTATAGACATTCCCTTGAATGTACCTTCCTTGATTCCTCCCAAATTCCACACATTCCATGCCTACACCATAAAAGCTAGCCTGCCCTTCAATAAAAGTCCATTTTGTCTTCACTGTGTGTGATTCTCTATACAAAGTGGATTTCCACAGTCTGATATCGGGAGGTGTCACGGCTATCGCCTCCCTATATGCTCTGTCCTCAAACAGTTGAAAGTCTTTATATCTTCACATAAACTATTAAAATAGCTTTCTTCAGTTGGCCTACCATTACACTTGAACATTTCAAAATGTTCCTATATCCCTCTTCACTCTAGTGAAGGTGTCATCATGCTTCTTATAGCATTTAATTTGTCAGTAAAACAACCAATCTGGAATCCCTGGAGGGCAGAAATTCCTTGTCCAAGGTCATCCTCACTGACAACAACTGGGAACTGATCCAAGTTGATCCAATAAAGACATGGAGGAAGCTTCAACTCCTACCCACCACCTGGGATTAGTTGCACCTGGGAATAGTTGTTACTTTAAAGCAAATGCAACATGCCACCCAGGAGAGAGTAATTCTCAAAACCGAAGGGCATGATAGGATATTGCTTCTATATGTTTCTAAAGTGTTTTTAACAAAAAGAATGGTACTCTACCTTTCATACATAGAGGACAGTGCTACAGTACAATTTCACATTCCTCATCAGAAAAAAACCCCAAAATAATTGTATGAAATAATGTGAAGTGTATTTTTTCACTCTTCCTCCTTCCAACATTCTGCATGGAACCAAACCCATTGCATAATTTACCTGTCAAATAGAAAAGTTACAATTGCTTATATTATTTTAAATCATGCTATTCTGAGCTTTTAGTTTAGATTTTATGTTTTAAGGAATATTTGAAGTATCTAAAAAGCACTGAGGAAAACCCACGAAAATATCAAAATCATGGAAAGTGGTGTAGCTCAACCTTCTATATATGTACTTGCATACCTATCCAAGTGTAAAAAATTACCACAGACATTTGATCTGTTAAATATCTCTAACTTGGTTATGGCATCCACACACTATAAATAACAATATAAATAACTATAATCAACCATGTACACAATTTAAAGAATGAAGGAACACAAATCATCCCATCAAAGGGCAAAAAAAGCATTACACACTCACCACAATTTTTGGGGTTAACCTTGGGCTGGGTGTACAATACAAGTAAAAAATCAACTACAATACAAACTCAACAGAAAAAGCCTACAGTCTTCTTTGCCTTAAAAAGGGCACTAGTTCTATGGATCAGTTTCTAACCTTGCTGTTTACTGCTCCTCAACATGCCATTCACTTCTAGGAATCCTTACTGAAAGGCTTGTGTAGAGCCTCCAGTACCAATGCAGGATCCTCAGTTGAAAACCTCTAGGGATAAAGGAAAGGGTGCTGAGATTCCCTAGAGGAAACTGCCATTCTTTTCAGCAACATCTAACAGGAGGAAGTTAATTGCTACTTGAGTGTGTTCCATCTGAAGTTGCCTACAGTGATTATTTTATGTTCCTAAAAATAAGCCTCTTCCAAAAGAAAAAAGCTTCTTGTATGCACTTTGTAAAAGACAGAACTCTCAGAACCAGCTCTTTCATCAAACTATTAATACCTGATATGAAAACCTAAAATCACATTCTCACATCTTCCAGATTTTAAAAAAGTCTTCTTTAGTAACTGATAAGTACTGAATAATGGAGCAGTCATAAAAATGAGATTTTTCTCATCACCAAATGAATGTCTGAGAGCATATCAATGTGACTGATTCATATTTTAGCATTAACTCACCATAAATACCAAAGTAAAGATTACAGTCTACTTTTTTATTTGAAAAGCTTTTATAAATTGTCTTCTTCAAAATATCTCATTTTAATCTCCTATCTCATATAAACATCTCATATTTATACCTTGTACTTTTAACTCATCCAAGGGAATATTCATTCAGGCATTTAATATAATTTGCTCAGATATATCTCTTGGTGAAATATTATTTGATTTTAAGCATATGATGAGGCAAGTATTTAATTTCATCATTTACTGTGCAGCTCTGCCTGCAGTTTGAATGTGACTCTTTGTTCTTTTCTTCAAACTTACTGTTTCCTCTAATTTCTACTTCTTTTTACTTTCATATACCTTTGAAGATAATTAACTGTGTTCAGTAAGAACTTGTTTACACTTAATGTTTATTTTGAAGTTGGATGTTCCTTCTTGGATAGAAACTGTTTTCTTCTTTGGGAGATTTCACACAGGTTTCTGTTAAAAAAAAAAAAAAAGACAAAAAGAAAATCCAGAAGAAACAGAACAATAAAATGACACGAAATCGTGCAACTACTGTAGTGCCAAATTATGGATTAACTGAACATTGTGTCAGTTGGCACAGGCAGAACACAGGAACAACCACAAAATCGGGAAAGAAATGCAAAGAATACATTTATTTTTGTTACCTCACCAGCTGGGAGATCCCCCCATAACCTCTGCCACTTGCAATGCAGGAAGAACAAAAACAATCATACAATTAGCTTCAGCCAAATCTTACAGTACCAAAAGATACAAAATGCTTTTTATATTCTGAAATGTGGCCCAGTCCTTACAGCTCATATGGGGCTTCTGTAAAAACAAAGTTCACTTTACTTCTTATAATTGAATGGTAAACATGTTAGTAATTTTCTGCTTCAGACTTTGAAACAAATCAAATTCCATGCTCCGGTATTAAAATGTATGCTTTGCTACATTTTAAATTATTCCATTTGTACTTTACTGAAAAAATTGTCAATATTTAATACCAAAATTTCTTCTTCAGCAGCAATAGAATGTTTCAAAGGCATGAAGTCAAATTCAGCTAAAACAAATTTTTTCTGTTAAATTTACATATTTTTACACATAATGAAACCTTACAAATTTTTTTCATCCATTATCCATCCCATAAGCAAGAAAGTTTCTTAATGTTTTTCTATTTCAATGGCAGCTCCCTTGCAGTTTTCAAATGCTTATGGCCTCTGTTCAAATGTGTAGGTACCAAAACCATCAGAAAAACACATTTTTTTTTACAGGTGTCATTTTATTCCCTTTACAAAAAAGAATTTAAAACTATAAATTTTTCTATTGACTATGGTGAATCTGCTTCTTCCTGAAAATTTAGAATTACTTGCCTGATAACCCTGGATGATAGCAGGCAGTATCAAATGACTGAAATGAAAGAAGGGACATATGATACCACAGGTTATGCAAAACCATTGGAAGATTCTCAGGATCTTCTTTTACAGATGGTTAATTGTCTCAGAGAGAAATTTATAGTGCAGATCATATAGCACTGTTGAATAAATACAGCACACTTGTCGAACGAACAATAGGCAGACAGACAGAAACAACAGCGGGAATACTCACATCAGTTTAATCTCCCATAAAACAGCTGCTGTTTTGCCAATACCAATTTTCCTTCCCAGTCTAAAAGATACCAATACTAATTTCCTACTGGTGTGTGAAAACACTTAGAAATAAAGGTAACTGTACAAAGGAAACTGGAATCAGATATGCCAGGTTCTGGGGATGTCCAAGTAAGCAAATGTGTGCTGGGAGGGGAATTTCTGCATCTTACATGTAGTGATACTGAAACTTCTTTGTAATTACAGTGGATTAGATTTCAGACATGGACATAGGCACCTAGCAATGTTTAGGAAACCTGCTTGACCTCCAGTTGCTACTTCAGAAACTTTTCAGTAGGTCTTATGTCATATTTGCATATGTTTTAGTGCTGTGGCATATGTAAAATAGTGTAAGCCTGATTCCTAGAGATCCCAATTATTTAAACAGAAGTACTGACACAAATAACCCACTACTATAGAATGATAGAGACCTGGGGGAGGGAAGGGGGGAGGAGGGAAGCAGCAAATCTTGAACCTGCTTCAGTTTCCCCTGTAAATATCTTCACAGAATCTACACTTTTTTAAACAGGGGACATTAGAGAAATTTAGAACATGAGATACACATTCCATTACTCTACCCTGATTGTATGAAGTCAAGTCATAGTTTGTCCAGTTAGGTAAAAAAAAAAAAAGGGTGAAAAGTGTTTTGAGCAGAGAAAAGTAATCTTGCTTGGCACAACATTTTGGTCTTAATAAAGCATATACATTATCCACTCTCTCTATTCTTGTTGGATCTAAAGAAAATCTAGAGAGAAAGGCAAAGAAGAAAAAAAAATAGTAACATGATCCTGAATTTTATTTTGGTGCTTGTGATTTTATAGCATATTATTCACTAAAAAACCCCACCAAAACACCTTAATAATGCACCTTCAGGAAAAGCACAAAGAGGCAGCCTTCTTTCTCCAAGTTTGAGAACCATGGCAAATCTGCAAAGACATTTAGCATGTG
Organism: Platyrinchus mystaceus; assembly: GCA_035041135.1. Lineage (NCBI taxonomy): Eukaryota > Metazoa > Chordata > Aves > Passeriformes > Tyrannidae > Platyrinchus > Platyrinchus mystaceus. The sequence continues at coordinate 35,816,715 of JAWWLV010000045.1, read as the reverse complement.
TGACAATTGAAAAGAAACTCTCAGGGACTGTGCTAGAAGTTTAAAAAGTCAAGTTTTCTGAATTTTCCTGGAGACACCAATCCCACTTAGAAAGGCTTTATTTAAAATTAGGTTTCTCCTTCCATGCCAAAAACCCATCAGTCAGTACCCTGGTAGGATGCTGAATCCCTAAACAACCAACAAGGCAGTGTTGCCTAGAATCGGCACTTGAAAGAAACCTCTGAAACTCAATCTATGAGTTCTAGCAGGCAAGCTTTCTTTTATTACAGCATGCTGGATGATTTCATCATGCTAGATGCCCTGGTAATCATTTTGCCAATGTTAACACAGAGGTATCTTTGCTATAGCTTATAAATTTGCATTGCATGAGTATTCACTGTCATTCCCTGCTTTCCTGTTACATATTCCTGACTTTTGCCAACACTTATTAGCATGTATACATATCATAAGGTCTCTGAGGGGCTTCACCAAGGGTTTGTGGAAATCTTTTCTGTTTGGAGCCCCCAAAATTCCGAGTAACTGCCTTATCAAAGTCTTCAAGACAATACACCCGGTTACAGAGTGACCCGGTGTTGCTGCCTGGTGCTTCAGTTCCCTTCCTGTTTCTTTATCTTGCTTGGCTGGTTTCTTGAAATGGATGCTTTGGTTACACGTATGGTACATTTATGTGGCAAGCAGAGTAAGCATACTCTGTTAGGAGGAGCAACAGGATGCTACTTTGAGATATGACAATAAAACAAATGCTTGAAGGCATTTATGTAATTGCTTTACCCTCTCCAGTGCTCATGTGTCACTTCTGTCACAAAAGCCATTAGGGCCAATCTGAGTTTCTAAGCAATTATGGGTCTGGACAGCTTCGCATAAAACTCCTTCTTAAAAATGCTAACAGCAGTTTAGCTACTGCGAGGGTGCTGGGGGGTTGATGTCTGAACATCGGCTGTCTTCCCTTCTTCAGAAACCCGGGTACTGTTTGGGGGACGGGGGCAGCAGGGCAAGGGCCCCACCAAAGGATAAAGGGTAAACAGCACCCGCAATGACCACCCAGGAGGCCCCAAGCCCCGAAACACCGTGGTTGGCGCAGCCCGGACGGCGCTGACAGGAGCCGCCATTGACACTCCTGCGGCCGCCATGCGCACCAGCCCCCCCCACACAGCGCGGTGCCCTTCAACAAGATGTCGGCCTCCCCCTTGACTCCTCTACCAAGATGGCGGGCGGTACCCCCATTGGTGCCCGCCCCCCGCCGCCGCCACGCTATAGGCTGAGCCGCCGGCTTTCCCCGCCCCCTGCCTCGCACAGCCCGGGTGTGCGAGCAGAAAACTACATTACCCAGGGTGCCCCGCGCTAGGGGAGTTGTCCCACCCCGTCTGTACGCAGCACGGCGCTCTCCCCCTAGGCCGGAGGAACGGGGCGTGGTCTCGCGAGAGCCGGCGCGGGCCGGTAGGGGGTGCGCAGGGCGCGCCCGGACCGTTGTGGTGGGCCCATGGCGGCCGCGGAGGCGGCGACCGCGCCCGACCCCAGCGGGCTCTCCCCGAAGGAAGAAGGGGAGCTGGAAGACGGCGAGATCAGCGACGATGACAACAACGGCTTCGGGCCCTGCGGCGGCGGCTCCGAGTTCGGCGGCGGCGGCACCAGCAGCAGCAGCAGCAGCAGGCCGTATTCGAGGCGCCGGCCTCCCCCCGGGCTCCACGGGAGCGGCTCCGTGTCCTCCTCCCCCGGGCGGCCCTTCCCGCGGTCACGGCACCAGCCCCCGCCCGACGCGGGCCACGGGCACGGCCACGGCGGGTACCGGCCCAAGGACTCGTTCCGCTCTCACCCGCCCGCGCCGCGGATGCCGCCGGGCTCGCACTCGGAGCCGGGCCCCCGGCTCTCCTTTTGGGAGCGCAGCCACAACGCCCTGGACCGGTTCCGCTTCCGAGGCCGACCGTACCGGGGCGGCGGGCGCTGGGGCCGGAGCCGAGGCGGCAGTGACCGGCCAGGCAATCCTCCGGGAAGGCCGCCCGGAGGGGGCGGCGGCACTGGGTTCAGTAGCAGCCAGGGCTGGAGGGAGCCCTCGCCTCGGAAATGTATCCTTGAGCCCTGAGGGGGAGCGGGGGCGGGGAGCCCGAGCTGCTGCGGTGGGCCTGGGTGTGGCGGTGCCGCGCTACGTGGCCGAACGCTCTGGGAAGGGAAGGGGACGCATTTCCCTCCTGCTCTGGGAGGGGGATTCCCGCAACGATAACGGAGAGGGAGGTTCCCGTGCCAATCGCGCGGGTTGGCTGGGGCAGCCAGCCCTGCTTCTCAAGGCTGCTGGGAAGCCGGATTATCGCCGTGACCTGGCTTGTGACTTGGTCGATCGGTCCCGTGTAGGGAAAAAGAAAAACCGTAGCCTGGGAGGAAACCTTTGTTGATTGTATCCCGGGTGGCCGCTTTTCTAGCCCGAAGTGCAGATATTGTGAAGCGGGGTCAGTCTTTGGTGCGGCAGTTTTAATGTATTATAATTAGCGTCACAATTGTAAACCTAAAACCCTAAGCTTGTTAATTTCCCATATTGGGCAATGAAGGATCTACTGTTTTTTTATTTTTGCTTCCTGCCTTTCAGAGGCTGTTACACGTAGATTTAGCCTTAGTCAGTATTAGCAAAGTTGAACTGGGTCTGCACACACGAAATGTGTTTTATGTGGGCATTCAAAGGAAAGCCATACCCAGCATTCCTTGTAGGATGTCCTCCACTGGTTGTTCTTGGAGTTGTTTAGGAATAGGGTTCTGGTATTTTGTCCTTTTATGAGTGAAGATGTTGGGAAAAGCTCCCCAAATTTTTCTTTTTTTGCTATAGGAAGAAACAGAAAAAACTGATGCTGAGTGTAGCTTGGGGCAGCCTGGTTACTTGATGTAACTTGATTGTTGCCTAACTAAAAATGTAGACAAGTGTAAAAACCACTGAGAGAGGTGGTGGTTAAATCCTATTCTCCAGAATTTTACAGTGTTTTATTGTCCTCCATACCAATAGTCACAGGATGTGTGTTTGCTTGACTGTGCTGGTTGATCCCGGGAGCAGGAATTTTCCCAACTTGAGGCAGCACTTAAGGCTTTAAAAACTACTCCTTGGATCCTTGTGTTCTTTCAGATACAAGATTATTTATCCATGTCATATTTTTATTTGTTTAAATGTGGATGGAATATGTAAACTAGCGATAGAGGTGCTTTTATTTAATCTCGTCTGGTACAGTTACAGTGTTACTGAAGTCTTCATTGGAACTCTTCATTCAAGGACGGTATCTTGAGCGGCAGCAAGTGAAGAACTGATTTGCCCAAGGTTGCACAGTAAGATTTTAAGGCTGGTAATTAATTAGCCGTGTTGCTCTGAGTAGCTGAAGATGGTTACTTTCTCTCTAAAGAGTAATTTTCAGAGTAATTTTCAAAGTAGTATTCACGGCAAATGTATCTATTGTCCGAAACAGGCCCTGCAGTGTTTGTTAATATTGATACAGAGTTGTCTCCTGGCTTTTAATGAACTTTTAGAAACCACCAATTCCATTTTCAAACTGAAAGTAGAAAATGAGGAAGTTTGAAGTATTTTTATTCCCGATACTTAAGATGCACTCTTCTGTTTAAACACGGTAGAGAATGTTCTAATATTATTGCTCTTTAATAAGTGAATATTCAGTTGTTTATGGATCATATAGTTAAAGAAGGCCCATGATTTTCTCTTGATACAAGTTCTTTTCTGTATTTTTCATATCCTCGCCACCTAAAGGAGTCAATATTAAGAATTGCTAAATATTAAGGTACCTCCATGTTGCTAATGTTAATGGAGTAGGGGTGAAGTTTATTGGCATGTGATTCAGAAGAGACTTTCATAGCAGCTGGTACAGGGAGGCTCGTGGCCTGTAATGGCATTTGAAGTCCATTTGAAGTCCCTCAGGAAAGTAAAATGTTTAAGAGGCTGAGTCTTGGTTTTGGCTGAGAAAGATTTAATTTTCTTAGTAGCTGGTATACTGCGATATTTTCAATTTAGAACCAGAATAATGTCGATAACACAGTGATGTTTTAGTTTTTGCTGAGTAGTGCCTATGCTAAGTCAAGGGCTTCAGTGTCCCATGATCTTTGAGCGAGGAGGTGCAGAAGAAGATAATAGTGAGCAAAACTGAGACTCAAGCTTGGCCAAAGTCATATTCCGTTCCACAGAATGTCATGCCCAGTGTATAACCTGGCTGGGAGCCACCGATAGCTGCTTGGGAACGGACTGGGCATCTGTCCATGTGTGGTGAGCAATTGTATTGTGTATCACCTGCCTTTCTTGGGCTTTATTCCACTTTCTCTTTTTGTTATCTTTCTTTTAGTTGTAATTTTACTTGGTTTCTATTAAACCGTTCTTTTCTCAACCCACTTTACCTCCACCTACATTACCTTTTTCTGAGTCCCCACCATGGAGGGGAGGGGAGAGTGAGAGAGTGGCTGTGTGGTAGTGAGTTGCTGTCTGGAGTTAAACCAAAACAGTCTGGTAAGACAGAGATTGCTTACTTGCTTTATCCTTGGAACTAGTGCTTTGCACAATGTTTTGTAGGAATATATACGTAAGTGGAGTAAAGGACACGGTGGAACACATAAAGAATTCTTAGCTTTTAACAGGCTTTTCTCTTTTAATTCCCGGCAACTTTAACATGAAGCTGTTGGATAATCATTCTGCAGTAGTTCTTGCATGGAGAATTGTGGAATTTGAGTCTGAAATATGGAACCAAAATGGGACTTCCCATTGAATTGTGAACTCTTAACAGTGTACATTTTTCTTCGTTTCTAACCCTCCAGTTTCTTCAATTAGTCCTTTTTTTTTGGTTGTAGGATGAAGTTTCTCTTGAGTTGATTGAAGCGCAATTGTTTTAATGTTTATATATACCTCTGCCTTTCACAGCACTCCATGGAGTCTTGCATTCTGTGTGTAGAACCACATAGAAAAAAATTTTCTATATATGCAAACCACAGAATTTCTGGTTAACACCATTGTGGGAGCTCTAATGATTGTATTATCCTGGGCACAGAAAACATCGCAAAGTTTTGTCTCGTTACCCAAATCTAGATGACTTTAGAAGCTATTGAAGGATTTCAATATCAAATAGTAGTTACTTATTTTTAAAAATTATGTTGTCACTTAATTAGCTTCTGAATTTCCCGTGACTCACAAAACCACTTATTTAGCTGGCTTTTTGAAAGTCAAAGTGTGTTGGAAGTGAATTTGGCAAATATGCTTATTGCATAATTTGGTGTTATACTACACACAGCTTTTAGTATTTGCAGCCTACTTATAGATTGTTTAATTGCTTTCTGGATTTGATGTAGTTTATCTTTGCTAGTTTATGCTTTTTGTGCTGACACATGACAAAGCATTGTATAATGAAACGTTTGCTGGTATTATGGAAGTTGATTTTATAGGACACATATCAAGATTCTTCATACTTATGTTAGAACTTAACAGAGTGAAACATCATAGTAGTTGATGCATGTTATGAGCAGAAGACAAAGTTAATTTCCTCAGAATTCAGTATGTCCGATGTGGGAACAAGGTGTGTCAGTCTGCACCTGCATTTAGTTAATTGGAATCAAATTGGACCCATCTTGGCTAAATGTTTTGACAGAGAAAATGCTGTGTTTCTCAAAGTGGAAAACCACTTAATGGTCTGCATGATAGTATGTTTTTTCTCATGGCTGGACACAGTCACCATATAATGTGAGTGTGAATGAGTGGGATCAGAATACTAGTTTACGATGATCCTGAGAATTCTGGTTAACCAAAAGATTATGGAAGAATATGAATAAAAGGGAAACGCTGAAAAAGATCTGTGGAGAAATCCCGAAATCAAATTCTGTTTGTGTGCAGCCTCATTTCTTCAGGGCCCATGTTTGCCATATCTGACACCTATTTTAGCTTTCAGTTTTAGTCCATTTATTGTTTTAAGGGATGACGTTGATTAAAAAAGCATTTTGCGTAACTGGGTGTGAGTCAGCTGTTATCACAGTGAGGTTGATATTGAAAGTTGAATGAGTCAAACCTGGCTTGGTATCCTAAAAGATTTCCTCTGGAGTGTGACTTTTTCAAGTATCAGGTTAAGGTGAGAGGAATTGAACCCCTAATACTGAGAACTTTTATTCTGGATACAGTTGCCTGAGAATATTTCTGTCACCTGTATTGGACAGCATGTTGTTAAGAAAGTCTGTCCTTTGGGCATGGGCAATTTTTTGCATGGGCATATCTTTTCTGAGTAATTAGTAATTCCCAATTCTCTGTAACGTTTTTGAATGCTTTGATTGCAAGTCTTTAGTCACTTTTTTAAATTCCCTGCAGTTTTTGAGTGATTCTTCTGTGCTTTTGCTGAGCTACGTTTACTGCAGTGTGTAACTGTGCTTTGGCCAGACTTAGCATTTTATGAAAGGATAAAATGAGTAAGAATGAATTTAACTTGTCTTTTTAGAATGTCAGATGGGGAATCAACACTTGAAGTCTGACTTTGTGTGATAGGGAACAATCTCAGCATTACAGCTGTTGTTTCTGGGAGGATGGTGTGAGCAAAAGACTTTTCAGCAATTCATGACCATCTTGTCTTTAATACTACATTTGAAATTGTTGGTTTGAGAAAATGTTCATTTAAGCTGCCAATATGTAGTAATGGTTATGTCATTTTCATGCTGTTTGTGTTTATAAAGGATATTTTTCAAGCTACCCTTAAGGTAAAATAAAAATGTAACAGAATGATCTTAAGTTACATTTGTCTTAATTTAGTCTTCAGTGGTGGTATCACCACTGTGTTAAGGTTATACATGTTCTTGTCTTAAATTTCTTGACCAGTAATTCAGCCAAAACTTTTGGAAGGTCCCCATCTAGAAAGCAGAACTACTCTTCTAAAAATGAAAGCTCTGTGGAAGAAAGTTTTGAGGATCTGCTCTTGAAGTATAAGCAGATACAATTAGAACTTGAACACATTAATAAAGATGAAAGACTGGCTTTGAGCAACAAGGAAGAAAATGAACAACAAGGTGATGTTAAAACACTGGACACTGAGGACCAAAAAACTGTAGAAAATGACAGTATTAAAACAGATGCTGTAAAAGAAGTACCTCCTGAGGAGAAAAATCCGGTTATGGGCTTTCAGGCATTTGAACTGAAACCTCTCAGACAAAAGCTGCCTACTCCAGCTGAGAGGAGCAGATTAAAAAAAGGCAAAGAAGGAACGAAACAGTCCTTGCAAAAATCTGAAGTAACAGAATCTGGCCAAGGTAAATACTTGTAAAATTATTTTAGCTTGTGAAGTTCTATTTGCTTGCTATTATTATCATAGTATTTAATTAGGTGTTGGGGAAAATTTTACTTTATTAAAACATTAAAATTTCTAAGTTAAATGTTTAATGTACTTAACTCTTGTGTTTTGTAATTCCTTCAATTATATAAATATGCTTGGTAGCATGTTTTTGTTTGTATTTGTTTTGTTTGTTTTAAATAATGTGTTTTCTTAGACTGATAATTTGGCAGAAAGCACGAGGACAAGACTTGAAGGTTTTAATTGCTGTTCACAGCAGAAATCGTTGACTTTTCACTGAAAGTTTTACTTCTGCTTTTCCCTTGTTCTTTTTTGCAGAAGCAAAATATGGTTAATTTTTAGCGGAAAAGAAAACATTTAGAGACCTCTTTTTCTGCATTTCATCTTTATGTCCATTCTTTATTCTTTATAAGATATTTTCACCAGGATTATTTTGATCATTATTGATATCCACGAGTAATGAAGAAATCATAGGCCAGGAGTGGAAGAGCTTTGTGTAAGAAATGCAGCCAAAGGGTCTTGTCAAAGATAGTTCTGGACTGCAGACCAAAGAGTGTAATTGCTCAGATGCATTAACCAATTCGTGAGAAACAAGTGCTTGTGTCCAGCTGATCTCTGGTAAAAGTCCTTAAGCTTACTGTTAAGTCTGCAGCAAAATAAGACTGCTGACTTAAGCTCCCCACTCTAAGGCTTCATGTAGTTCTAATAAGTGTTTTTGCTGTGGCTGAGGGTGGTGCTTGTGGATATCGCTTGTCATCTGATGTTAAGTAATTTGTCAGTGTGTGTCAACTACCAATTTGAGTGGGAAGAGACAAAGTAGTGAGTGGATGGATTAAGAGCACTGTTGTGTAATTAGGAAGGTGAAGAAAGGTAGGATAGGGCATTGAAAGTCATAATGACTTATATGTAACTTCAGAATGAGAATTTGGAAGACAAAGCCTATAAGGAAAACTGATAATTAGTAGTCAAACCACCTCATTCTAGGTAATTGTTTCCTCTTGTGTGTTTCCTATTAATAAAAAGAAAAAATTCTGTTATTCTTTAAGAGGTAATATAGTTTTTATTGGCAGACATGAAGAAAACCAATTAATTTTTGCCATAGAATTACTAGTAGCCTACAGGAAGACAACATAGCAGGGCAGGAATAAGACAGCTATTTAAAATGCAAAACAGTCTAAAAAAAAATCCAACTTCAAAATGTGACAATACTGAAGTTGAGAATACAGTTCATACAATAGTGAAAATAGATGCTATAGCATATATCGATAATATATATACTATATATATTATATACTACCCTATATGTATACTATATAGATACTTTAATAGATGCATATTGAAAGCATTAATTTTTGCATGCCACTCAAATGCATGACATATGAATGATCTGAAAGCAGAGAGATTATATAGGAGTGCCTGTTTATGACAATGTAATACAGCCTTCCAAAGAAAAACTCATCTGATTTGTGTTATTGCAAATTCATGTGTATCAAGTGAATGTATGCTGTATGATTATTCATGTATTGGGAAATCAGCGAAATTTGATTTTCCTGTTATATTTAAATAATGTACTGGATGTTTCTACAGACCTGTAAAAGTTGAGGAATTTGTCTTAAAACTCAGGGAATTTTGAGTCTCTTTCTAGAATTAATTCCCTGTGGTTCAGCTGTTTTGACAGGCTTGACAGTATTCCCTCCTTTCCTTCTGGTGTTGCACATTAGCCTGTTGTGTCGGTGTTGTCCTTTTTTGGTTTGAAAGAGCATTTGGGTTTGTATAGAATGTCCTTGCATATGCCTGCATCATAGAAACTACTGTACCATCTGTCTTTCTACTTCTGTCATGTGGACTGGATGGTTAAGGATCATTGCTTAGTTTAGTAACTTTTTTGCATTTTCCTATGTAATTCATATGGGTATTACTTTTCTTCCTTTTGTATGTGTGCATTTAAAAAAAAACCCACATGTGCAAGCAGGAAGACCTTCAGCATTTTTTAAGTTTCATTTTTGCTTAGGTATAATGTCTTGATATATTTTAAACAGTGCCTTTCTGAGTGTGCCTTTCATAAAATGTTAGGAAGAGTAAAAGCTGTACAGACTGCAAATTTATTTTCTACCAATTTGAATTATGGGAAGGAATCTCTCTTTGAAGAAAGACTAATATAGGAGAAGAACTCCAAACTTCCCTGAATGTTTACTTCCTTCATCTGGTGCATAAAAACATATATATCTGTGGTTAAATAAAAATTATGTAATTATATTTTTGCCATCAATTATAATAATAATTATTGGCTATAATAATTATGTAACACTACAATATATACAGCATTATGTATGTTATGGAACAGTATGTTAATATGTGTGTACATACATTACAATAATCAGATGGTTATGCTGTGGGCAGTCAAACAAATTAATATGTCAATATCTAAATGTTTAGTGGGAAATCATTACTATTTACTATTAATTTCTATAGGATAACCTTTTTCTGTTTCCCTTTGGTGTGAAATGAAGCAAGTGTGTTCTTACTGGAGCTTTGGGCCCTTATATTTAATTCTGCAAAAGAAGGACTAGTTACTCAGAATAGCTGCCAGTGGAATATGAGATGGTCAGGACAGCAGCTGATACAAGATGGTAGTATAAAACAGATGGCAAGAAGTCTTCTTTTTCCATTCTCTCCAAATCCATTTTTCTCTGCTTCTTGGGGAAGTACCTACCAACTTTAAGGCAGAGAATTATTAAGAAATGACAGATACTGCCTTGAGCTTATGGTGTTATGATGATGTGGATTTCATCAGACATGCTCAGTTTATATGAATGTTTGTTAATGGGATCTTACATGTAAAACTGCTATTCTGTTTTAGACTGTGTATCAGTTATACTGATAAAACAGGTTTGTATAGATTAAATTTTGCATATCATTTTAATGTGGCTCTGTCTCTTGAGAAACAGCTTGCTCAAAAGTACGGTATTTTTATTTTTGGAAGGTACAGAAGACAAAGAACAAACATCAGTGCGAAAGCTTAGCAATTCGGATGTTACATCTGAAAAGGTAAGGAAGTATTCCTTAGGTGAGACATGATTGCATTGTGATACTCTGATGGCTTTTTCCAAATGGCAGTCCAGAAATGTTCCAGTAATAGAAACAGTAAATTTCTAACAAATGACACTTATTAGTAAAGCAGGATTTTTAAGCCTTCTTTTGGTAAGAACATTTGGGAAAGAATTCAAAAGACCTTGTAAAGAAAAAGACTATTAAATGATGTTTCCTGACTTTTTGTGTTGTCCTTTCTTCTGTTTTCTTCTCAAGAAGCTGCTTGATGATGAGGAGGAGATGTCTGAGTTGCAGCTTAGACTTCTTGCACTCCAGTCTGCGAGTAAAAAGTGGCAGCAAAAAGAACAACAGGTGTTGAAGGAAAGCAAAGAAAAATTAACAAAAACGAAAAGTGTAACGCAGAAAGTCAAAGCCAGTACAAAAGCACATTCGACAAAAAAACCTAGTGCCACAGGTAATAAGTTTAATGTTACTGATATGGCTGTCAGTGGCGTGGCCTCAAAAAAACCCCCCTATTTCATGAAACCTTGACCAATGAGCCTTTAGTCGGTTTAAACCCCCATACATCTACTCAAAACTCTTGAATCTAGGATTAGGTGGAACCAATTAGGTAAGGTGGAGTTAATCATCTGTCTTTTTATTTAAAGGCAAGCAAGCTGTGAGGAAACAACAGACAAAGACATCAAAGAAGATACAGCAGCAAAAGGAACTAGACAGGCGACAGAAAGAGGAAGACCAGAGGAAACAAGAAGAAGAAGAGGAGAGAAGGAAGAGAGAGGAAGAAATCAGAAAAATTAGAGACCTCTCAAATCAAGAAGAACAGTACAATCGATTTATGAAGCTAGTTGGAGGAAAGAGGAGATCAAGAAGCAGGGTAACAAATTTTGCTACATCGTGTTCAGGTGTTATATTTAGGATTCAGGAATGATTCCTGTCTTGCCCTACCTGGTTCTATGTGTCACCATCCCGTCTACATCCTCCCCCTTTTTTCTACCTGCTGTCCCTACCCCCAGAATAACCAAAACAACAAAAGAAAAGGTCCAAATATTTCAGTATTTACAGTGTTTTAATCCCACGCTAGACGGGCATTCCCTTTGTGTTTGGAAAATTGGTTTTGTATGAGTTATACATTTGCAAGTCAATGGTAAAGCATGTTTCTCCTAGAGAAAGTTTGAACATTGTGATCAAACAGCAGTCTGTAATTTAACACTAACAGATCCATGAAACTTTCTTGTCTCTTCTCCTAGATTGCAGAGTTTTTTTCTCCACATTTTCAAACTTTTTCTATCTATACTTCAGTGGCCTGCTTCTTTTGAAATACCATTTGAGGATTCGGTTGCTTTGTAGTGTTTTTTAATAGTAGTATTAAGGCTATTTTGTCAGGGCATAACATATGCTCAGACACAAAAGATAATTACTTTAGGCCTGCTACAGGATGACAGAATTGTGTGAAATTTATGAAGTAATACAGTGCAGTGGTCATTATGCTGCACTTGTAGGCTGTTCTCATTTCATTTTGAGATTAACAAAAGGCACTTGATTAACTAATGTTCTGTCTCTAAAACATTGGTACATTACAGAAAAACTGACAGTGTTTCTACAGCATTCATTCAGCATGGAAGCAGTACAGTTGCTGTAGCTTGATGCTTTAAGTGCTTGGAGCTACTGATGCTGTAAGGAGAAATGAAACAGCATCTAAGAGAATTGGGACTCCCTGTTTAAGGTCATCATATAGAAGAGTCTTTTATTATAATTATATAATTATAATAATACTGAGTGGAAAATTGAGACTAAAAATGTTTCACTGTAAACAGTAGAAATTCTGAAAGCTACCCAAGTGTCTTCTGTATGCCTCTGAAAGATAGAAGTTGAGAAATCTACAAAGTTACGCTTAGGTGTTCTGCAATTTTTTCAGTGCTGAACATTGATTGGCATCCATATAGTGTTAGGAATTATTTAAATAATCTGATTTATGAGTTGACAGTTTCTGGGCTTGTCTCAGAGTGGTACATGGCTCCTTGTGGGACTATAAAAAGATTCTCTACCTGAGAATTGTTTCTAGCAAGGGTAGCTCAAGTGTTTTTGCTAGTTGTCATCACAGATTACCAGAAATAATAAAGTATTTAGTTCTCTTGCAGCATTTCAGAAATATATAACCTTGCAATTTGTCATACATAATTACTTAATAGGTATTTAAAATTTTCTTCTATAAATCATAACACCCCTGTACCCTATTATCCTGGAAAAGATAGAGTTTTAAAACTACCTGTTAATTTGTCTAGTTACTACCTGCAATAGATTTGATTAAAAGGTAATAATGAGTTTGTTCTTTTTGTACAAGAAAAATAAATTGTATTTATAAAGCAATAAAAGACAAAATTGTAATGGCCTTTTTCTGAAATATACTTCTTAGTGGTTTGTTCTGACATAATAATGTAAGACCAGCTAAATAAAATACTTTCTTTGTGTGTTTAGTCTTCAGATACGGATTTGAGATGGTCTTTGGATAAGCAGTCCACAGAGAGTGCAGGAGGCATATATCAGTATGATAATTATGATGAAGTTGCTATGGATACAGATAGTGAAACTAACTCACCAGGTAAGACTTATTTACAGTTTTTTCTAGAGTGATTGTTGAGAATAGATAAAAAGCAGAAAATAAGCCATTCTTTTGGAAAGAAGGTATTTGAGATGTCTCAGTTCTAGAACTAACATTTTAAGGTGAGCTAATTCTGTTTTGTTTTAACATTGACTCTTTCCATCTCTGCTGGAGTGGTATTTTTTTAAGGTCTGCAGGGTTATACTGTTCTCATTGCAGTGCTATAGGTTTTATTCTTGTATGTTCCCAAGCAGCTGTTGCAGGAAGTGAGGGCTCGAGGCTGTTGCTGACTGGATAGACAGCAGCTTTGCAAGAAAGGAGGGGGGTGTCCCAGTGGACACTGAGTGGCATATGGGTCAACACTGTGCCTTTGGGTGATAGAGGCCTGCGCTGTAGCACTGTGACTGTCAAGGGTTGGAGGGGGGCTGTTAAACACCGAGACAGTGTCAGCTTTCTGGTTTCACAGTAGGAGAAAGAAAGTGACATACTAGAAAGAGCCTAGCAAAGGACCTTTTTGACTAAGAGAAACTGTTTCAGGCCTGTTTTTCAAAAAGTTCGTTGTGAGACTGGAGCATTTGGCTTGTGGGAAGAAGACTGAGATTTGTGTTGAGAAGGCTTAGGAAAGCTTTTGCTCCTGTCTTCAACTACTTAGTGGGCAGTTGCAGAGAAGTCAGAGCCAGACTCTATGATGGGAGTGGGCAACAGAAGGACAAAGAGCAACACCTAAATTGTAACACAATAACTTTGGGTTAGGTATAAGGGGAAACTGCACACAAGATAGTCACACGCTAGAACGGATTTACTGGAAGCGTTGTGGAATCTCCATCCTCAAATATACTTGGAACTTGACAATTCCCTTAGCAATCTGACTTTGGGGGCAGCCCTTGTGCTGGGACATAAGTCTCTTCCAGAAGTCTATTTCAGCCTAAATCATTTATTGACTCTTGAGTTTGAGGTGCATTTTAAGGTTTCTGTTTTCCATCTCAACATATGGAGTATTGAGAAAATGTCACTAAGCATACTACTTGTTTACTTTTATTCTCTTGCTTTACATCTTCCACCTTTTTTTTCCTCTTTATTTTTTCTTTTTTCTCCTTTCTTGTTAGCCTTCCCTATACATTACTTTGCTAAAATACCACACTTGCTACTTTATATATGTTAGCTAAATGAATCTTTTCTTGATAAAGCATCTCAAGCTCTAGTTTTATGTTTCTGAATATATCAGCTGTGCATTTGTTCTGCTTCTGTTCTAGTTTGTATTGTATTTGTATTTTTGGTAGCCAGCAATCAGGAGACTGAGATACCTTGTTTTAAAAGGTAAATTCTTGCAAATTAAATCCAATATGAAGGCTAAGTCATGACTTTATCAGTACTGTTTGGTTGTACTTACACTTTGTATATAAAATAGAAAAAGAACAAGGTAACTCCTCTTTTTATATACATATGTGTAAGAAATAAATGCAGTGTGCTATGTCTCTTGTTACCTTTGAAATTGGTGCACAGTGAAAACATTTGTCTCCTGCTACATTAAGTCAGTTGAAGTATAAGCATGAGTTCCTGTTTAGTAAATACCTGTCAGATTTCTTACACTCAATATTTTTTTTAATTACAGCTTCTTCCCCAGTGCAGCCTCCTTTCTTTGAGTGTCCAGTAGGATATTTTCCACCTCCAGTACCACCAATTTCTTTGCCACTACCACCTCCAATTCCAGTAAGTAATCTTGAAAGGAGTATGCTTTTGAAAATGTTGATAGTTCTCATTTTATATCTGATTTATAATGCTGAAATTAAGATTAAATTTAGATTCTGGTTTTGATACAGTTCTGTATTTGATGATTCCCTTGAATTGTTTGGTAGACTTGCAGTTGCTTTTTTAGCAACTTTTTGAACTTTTTTTTAATCTATCTTTTGGGTGATCCAATTCTTGTTGAATTTTCCCTGTTGAGTTAATATTTTCTTTTCATTGTTAGAAGCTGTGCTTTTTCACATAGAAAGCAAAAATTGTCTGAAGTACATAAGGAAAAAGAACGAATTGGAACTGTTAGCATAAGGAAACTTATCTCTAGGCCATGCGTGTAGATAAGTTTGTTTTCTGACTTTTTGCCTAGAGGGGAGGAAAAACCAAAACTATAGCTCATCAGTCTGTTGTTCAAAGTTTGTGCTTTTTGACTATATGTTGTCTGTCTTCTCACCCAAAGAGTCCATGTGGAAATTGAATTAGTGTGGCGTTTTTTTCCCCACCAATTTTCTTTGCTGAATGATTGTTATTCTTGTTAGTAAAGCAGTAGAAAGTTGCCATTCCCTCTCATGACAGCTTCTGAATTTTTGACCCAGGGAAATTAATTTTGTTAGCTAAGACAAATTCAAAAAACTGTTTAAAGGATGCTGGTCAACTATATTTGTGTGGCTAGATTATCTCTGGTTTAGAAGTCTTATTTAGTTTCTATGTCTCCGTAGCTTCCACTGTCCAGATGTAACCTTGTTAACCTTTGTGAGTAACTACTAATTGTTTAGTGGCAACCTTTGACTGTGATCTAAATGCAGTTTGAATTTTAATTAAACTGTCACAGTTTGTTACTTATAAATCATGACACAATTTAAATCTCAATCTCTGTTAAGTAATCATAAGACAGTAGTAATTTTCACATTTCAAATTGTTGTTTTACTTTACCCAGCCTGTACCATCTTTGAGCCATC
This sequence comes from Platyrinchus mystaceus, assembly GCA_035041135.1. Classification (NCBI taxonomy): domain Eukaryota; kingdom Metazoa; phylum Chordata; class Aves; order Passeriformes; family Tyrannidae; genus Platyrinchus; species Platyrinchus mystaceus. Next base: position 35,801,083 of record JAWWLV010000045.1, on the reverse strand, counting down.
TCTACATGGAGGGTATTTCTTGTGTTTCTCTTGAGCCACCTCCACCTCTTCCCCCTCTTCCCCCTGAAGAACCTGAACAGCCACCAAAACCTCCCTTTGCTGATGAGGAAGAGGAAGAAGAGATGCTCCTAAGAGAAGAATTACTCAAGTCTCTAGCCAACAAACGTGCTTTCAGAGCTGAGGTACTTCTTTGGTTTTTGAATGTAAGCCTCTAGATGGCAATCTTAACCAAAACTTAGATGTGACCTGCTAATTGAGGGTTACAGGGGTTTTATGCTGCCTTTCTCATGACTTTAAAAAAGAAATCAACAAAAATGTCCCTGAATTTCCATCACCTTCTGACCCCCAAAAAAAACTGAAACAAAAGCTACCCTGGAACATCCTTTGAATTGTAAATGGCAGCTTGCTGTTTATTTCTGAAGAAATTATGAAACTTTAAGGTACTGAAAATTGAGTAAGTTCAGGCGAATGGGGATTTTCTGCTAGAAAATGTTTATTATTTATCAACTGTTGGTTAGAAAGCAAGACAAGTAACTTTGTTTTAGCCTTCTAGCAAGAGGAGTTAGAAGAGTTTAGCTGTTTTTGGGTTTTGTTGTTTTAGTGGTTTTTTTTCTGGAGTGAGAAGCAAAGTTTGTGGTTTTGAAAGTATACATTGGTTTTGACCTTATAAAAAGGTTGTGATCTTTTGCAACTGACCTGTGAATAACTGGCATACTCTTGTATGCCTTTTTGATATTACTGCAGAATTGCAATGTTTGTCCAATACATTTGGATAGTCTGCCTAAATCACAATTTCAAATTCCAGGGCATGTATGAAAGAGTCTCATTTATACTGACATCTTTTAAAATAGCTCTGTTTGGTATGTATTTTCAAGACCATATATTTGATTTATTTTTTTAGGAAACATCAAGTAACAGTGGTCCACCTTCCCCTCCTGTTCCAGATAACTTACAGTCTGTGCCAAGAAGCAATCTGTCTGCTGTCAGTATTAATACTGTGTCTCAGCCACGGGTGCAAAATACGAAGTTTGTTAGAGTACCAAGGCTTCCACGAGCAGTGATCACAGTAAGGAAATACTGGTGCTTTCTACTAATAAGACTATGAGTTGAAAGTGACCTCATTTCAAGTGAACAGCAAGTTCAGACTTAGGTATTCTAGTGATACAACACAGAAAAGTGGAGCTTCAGTTAAATATTTGAATTATTAGCTTTAGGTAATCCATATGCTCTTCTGGAAAGAATTTGACACTGAAGCAAGAATTTATAGCTTAAGAGAGCATCAAAACACACCAGCATGCAGTGAACTAAGAGATTGTAAATACAGTTCTGTTACTTTCTTTTCCAGATTAGTACAGGCACTGTTGCCAAAAACGATGTAGTCTTGCTCTTTCTCCTGCTCCTGGCTATCTGTGCTCTTTATCCTGCTCCCTTCTTTGAAAGTGGAGTCTGGAGCATCAGTGCCACTGCTTAATTATTTAACATGCAAAACTGGTTAGAAAGCTTACCTTTGTGTGGGAAAAAGTACTTTCCTTCTAGGGGGAGTTAAATTTTTTCAGTGAGCAGTGTGTGTGCATCAGTGTTAGCATGTCTGAGTGTGGGTGGATGAGAATATTTGGGAGGAGAGGACCAGTGCCTTGTTCTGTTTTCTTGCACCAACGTAAACTGAAATTTCACCTACCTGTCCTATTGTCGTGCAAAAATCATGCAGCTTCAGTACATTCAGAAGTAGTAAATATGACTCACATTTTAAGAATTGTCCAGAAAGAGAGTATCAAAAAGAACTGCATGTGGAAATTGAGTATTTTTCATTTTGACAAGGAGGGGTTTTTTTATAGGGTTAATGTTTTAAAAACCACTTAGAGTTTTGAAAAGGTTCTGTCCTGAGGTAAAGGTTAAATGTCTAACTAAAGTTGTCCAGACCTACAGTGGGAGATCAGAAGAACAGTCCTGGAAATGTGAAATCAGTTGCTTTTTTCCAAGCCGTAATTCCAGAGTGTTTGAGGTTAATCTAAGTTGTCTGCTTGTTTCTGCATCTTTCTTTGTGCTGGAATTGGCAGTTATCTGATCTTCAGTGAATGTTTTAAGTTAGTGATTTTGGCAAAAAGTGATTAATCTAGTTTAATCTAGATTAGTCTGTTCTTTACGTACTCTTGGTGTTCTGCCAGTTAAACTGCCTGCACAGCGCACTGTAAGGTCAGCTAAGTACAGCTGTGGGACAGGAGGCATCGCAACTGTGTAGCAGAGAGATGAGGGAGTTTTGCCACAACATTTCTAATGCAGATTTGATTGATTGTTACCTCTCAGTTACTTGAGAAAATTTCTTGCAAGTGACAGATGGTAACTAATTACAATTGAAATAATTCACCAAGTATAGGAGTTAGAAATTTGAGATTTGTATGTTATGACCATGGAGATGTAAGTATGCTGCAGATACTTGCAAATAGGTTGAAAATGTTGGAGTACCTTTCATCTTAGTGCCAAAAATGCATACAGTATTACTTTCTTGTAGTGGAGATGTACAAATGCTTATTTTTTTGTGGAGTTGGTGTGCCATGATAACAAAAGGAGTTAACCTCCTTTTTGTCTTCTAGTAAACATGTCCTCAGTTATACCTGTGCCTCTAACTTTTTCTTCTTCCTGTAAAACTTTACATTCTCCCAACAGCTTCCAAAACACAAGTCTGTTGTGGTTACCTTAAATGACTCAGATGATAGTGAGTCTGATGGAGAGCCATCTAACTCAACTAGCAGTGTGTTTGGAGGACTAGAATCTATGATAAAAGAAGCAAGGAGAAATGTTGAGGTAAACACTATCAGCATTTTAATACATTTATTTGGTAATGATTTTGCTTTGTAATTTGGTCAAGAAATACTGGATTACATCAGAAATGGACAAGAGTGAGTATGTTACTCGTGTCTGGACAATTACATTGTAATTTGGATTGCACAAGCTAATCAAAATAATTTTTTGTTGGATGGCATCCTGAAGATAAAACTTGTAATATATTTTGGGTTGATTTTTTTTCAATTAAAATTCAATGCATCTTCAATGAAAAGGTACTGGCTTGAAAGATCTTATTAGCCTTGCACAAGTTTAAGTTTGTGCTGAAATGCCTCTTAAAAATGCTAGTTGGTGGCTGTATTTTAAACCAGCATGACTGGTGTTGACTTGAATCTCATCATAACAGGCATCAAAAATCAAAGCCCCTCCAAAATCAGAAAAAGAAAATGATCCAATGAGAACTCCAGAGGCTCTACCAGAAGATAAGAAGATAGAATACAGACTTCTAAAAGAAGAGATTGCCAGGTAGAACTGACTTTAATTGTTAATGTAAAATGTGTATTATTGGTAGCCCTTTACTAGTTTACTTTTGTAACTGGAAGGAAAATATGAGTTTGAAAACCTTGCCATTACCTTCAGGTTTTTCTCTCATGCACTTTTTAGTAAGACAACATAGTCTAAAGAAAATCCTTGGTTATGAACTGACTTACAGTAGTTGATTGCGATTGGAGAAAGTACTTTTTCTTTTAACTTTAAATCTTGTTCTGCTGCTCTTTTTGAAGATTTTAAAACTATTGGAAGTACACATCAAAATGAGTGTTAAGCTACTGAAAATCTTTGCTTTTAACATTTCTGTTTTAGTCGTGAGAAGCAGCGCTTAATTAAGTCTGATCCACTAAGGAACAATTTGTCCCCTGCAAATTCTGATGGTGAAGTTGATGGAATTGGGAGAATAGCAGTAGTGACAAAACAAGTCACAGAAGCAGAAGCAAAGCTGAAGAAAAACAGGTATATATTTCACTAAGCCTTACTTTGGTTGCTTAGCAGGATGGAAATGGTAAGTAATGTTTTTTTAACATATAGCATTTAAAGTACAGCAGATGTTCAGTTTCCTGTTATCTTGAGCTATTCAGCCTTTAATTCTGTGCAAAAGGAATTGTGTGGTAGTGCTAGTGTGGTGTTTGGTAACTTCTAAGTATGATCTGTCATTCTAACTGTTTTTAGCTGTGTTCAGTGATTAGAATATGATCTGTGCCACCTAATAACTATGAAATATGAAAAAATGAGTGTTCTTTTCACTACTGGTACACTTTGAAGGTAGTGAGTTATACCTGAGAGAGATATATATATATATACACACACATATATACATACATATATATATATATGAATGAGTGTTTCTGCAGAATAGGTATGCTGTTCGAATCTTTCCCTGTGTGGCTTTTCTCTTGTAGCATGCCTCTTCTGTGTTTCTCACCCTTATTTCAAGTTACTGTGGAAAGTATAAGTGCTTTGCATCCTGTTCTCAGCTTCTCTTGCCACTTCATTATTTCTGTGTGGTCTTGTGAACAAACTGGTTCGTGGTCAGTTATCAGTCTTTCCTCCTCCTCACAACCATTTATTCAAGTGTTTTCTTGCTTCCCGTAACGTATTTAATGCTTTTTGTATTTATCTTCTATTGTGTGGCATAATATTATTTCTTCTATATCTGCTCATGTGTGTATGTGTCCTAAGGAGGAACTGGGTTGTTACTTAACAGAAAGCAAGAACATGTGTGTTCTGGATGTCATAATATTGAAAACAGTATTAAAGATACATATCTACATGCATACATTCCTTCCCTTGTCCTTGTAACTAGAGTGTTTTCATTTGCATTATACTGGCATGCTGAACTTGGGATGCTGAAACCTGCTGTATGTACTAACAGTATTTATTATGGATGTTAAGACTGTCTGGAGAAACTTTGGTTGTTTTTTGTTGATGAGTGAGGAGAGCTGTGTTTTTAAATAACTGGGGTTTCAGAGGAGTAGTGGTAGCTGTGAGCAACTCCCCTTTGGAAAAAATCTTGTTATGTGCCTTTTCTACTTCTAGAATGCTGTTGATGAAGGATGAATCTATCTTGAAAAATTTATTGCAACAGCAGGCCAAGAAGAGGGAGAATGTTCGAATTGCTGAAAATAAAATTAACAAACTGGCTGAACAGCTACAAGCAACAGAGAAGATCTTGAATGCTAATAAGGCGTTTCTCAAGAGACTTCAGGAAAATGTAACTTGCACTCTGAAATGTTTCTGTTTCCTAGAATTGGAAATCTTGAAATGGGAAGCCTGATTTTTGGAGGCAGTAGGCTTTCTTAAAATTAACTGTTAATTCCCATGTAGTTATATTATATCTCATTAATTTCTGTAATTATATTTTATTATGTGGTCATGTCTGTAAATTCGTACCTTACTGTACTATTTTGTTTGTTTGTTTTTTTAAAGATTCATAAAATTCAACAACGAGTTACAGTAAAAAAAGCTCTGGCATTGAAATATGGAGAAGAACTTGCTCGAGCAAAAGCAGTAGCAAGTAAGGAAATTGGGAAACGAAAGCTAGAGCAAGATCATCTTGGAGTAAGTCAGTGTGCTCTTAAACCAAACTGTACTTGAAAAAGAGTAGCAATTTTGATTAAGAAAGTTCAAATGGAATTTCAGGAAAACATGAAAACATTTCAAAAGCACTGCAGGGAATCTTCCTAATGGTTGTGTGCATTTTTGAGGATTCAACAAAAAAGACATTAATGAGTTGAGAAATAAAACTGTTCAAAGCCTACGTTTCTATCGTAGGGGAATGCCATGCATAGATAAATAAGAGGAGCTATGTGCCTGTGAAGGAAGGCAGGAAGGACTTTACTGTCTGTAGACATCAATGATTTTGTTAAAACTATCAAGCGAAGTTGCCGAAGAGGGGCTCTGATATTGTTTTGAAAACAAAATGCAGAAAACAAGACTAAAACATTTTTGTAAATTTTTGTGTTTGCACTCCCAACATCTCTGTGTGTACTTGCTTTATAGCTCACCTTTTAAGTGTGGCCAAAACTTCTGTTGAACCTGTACATTATGTAGGGTAATTTTAATCGCAGAACCTGCAAACCTGCCAGTTGAATTGTGACAAACTCTTTTGTGGTTTTTCTACTGTTTGTTGAAATCTTCAGGCAATTCTTTTTAAAGTATGTTTTTATAAATTCTGAATTAAACATTTTGCCTATGTTTTTACTTCCTGTCAATAATCAGTGGATGAAAAAATGAAATAAAAGGAATTTTTTTCTTTTCAGCCAAGCAAAATGTTGAAATTGGAGGCCTCCCCTGCATCAAGTCCGAAAAAGCATTCAGCAGAATTGATTGCACTAGAGAAAAAACGACTTCAACAACTAGAGTATGAATATGCTCTTAAGATTCAGAAATTGAAGGAAGCCCGTGCACTTCAAACCAAGGAACAATCAAATGCTACACCTCATGCAGAAGAGGAATCTGAATTTACATTACCTCAGCCATCGCTTCATGACCTTACACAGGACAAGTTGACTTTGGACAGTGAAGAAAATTACTTTGATGATGAAGTTCTGTCTAATTCAAACAGAGAACGAAGGAGATCTTTCAGAGAATCTAATTCTTTCACTAAACCAAATCTTAAACACATGGACACTCCGAAGCAAGAAACTATAAACAAAGTTTCTAAAAAGGCTTCTGAGGAACCTGAGCTGTTCCTTGGGTTGAATATTGATGAACTGAAAAAACTTTATGCTAAAGCTGACAGCTTGAAAGAGCTGCTGCTGACAAGTACTGCCTCTATAGTACCTAAGGAAGATATGTTGTGTGGTCAGGTAAGTTCTTTACAACTAAACATGACGCTTGTCTTTATTAGGTGGTATTGCAATTACTGTGTATCTGTTGATCTGTTTTCTAGGAAATTTCAGTGGACGTGGATTTTTTTACATCTCAAAATAAACAAACCGAAGTGAAACCATTTCCATTTGGACCATATCATAGTCCTCTTCTAGTATTTAAATCCTACAGGTACGAAGACTGTAGCTCTTTGACTTGTGGGTGTTTTCTTGTTCAAGTTTTCGTCACTGCACTTCACTGCTCTTCCTAGATACCCAGGCATGTACAGAAAGACTAGTCATAGTGAGAAACGTGGCTATCCTTAAACAATTTTGTCTATTTTATGGAATCTAATGATTTTAGTCACGTTTTCTGGTATGCACAAGTCCCTTGTTTTTGTGCAGTATGCTGCTTTTACATTGCATTGCATGCTGCTTGATATAACTAAATTAAAAGTAACAGTTAAGCATTTGAAAACAGGATTTTTATATCCAATATGAACATGTAAATTCAAGAAGCATATTTCAGTTATGCAGTCTCTGAACTTGGCTAGGATTTATATTGTCTGAGTCGAGATTTATCCAATCATCTATTTTTGGTTTCTTGCTCAGTGGAAAAAGGCATGAGCACAGTGATTCATCCTGACTTGACATTAACACCTGCAGGTGTAATCAATTTGGCACATCTGTTTTTTGACTAAAGAGAATTTTGTTCCTACACATCGATTTTGAGAAAACAAAAGCCTGGAATTTAAAGTGAAGCAGTTGAATCTTACCATATGCTTCAGTTTTTTTATTTCTATGCTCTTAAGTAGAGAAAGATGGAGGATGGATCTTTACATGATGGCATGTAACTTCTTGTAGGTTATTACTTCAGTTCCTGAAGGAGCTAGAAATCCCAAAGTTGACATAGTCAAACTTTAGCTCAAGATCTAAAATAAGCATTAGTCTGCTCAACTCAGACTGGGTTTTGTTTGTTTACACATTTTAAAATCTCTTCACTGTTTCTTTATCACTTTATTTTTAATCTTTAACAGTTCTCTTTACGTTTTCATTTGAGGTCAATCTTAGGCTGCCTAGAGCATGAGATTTTCTAGAAACTACTAAAATGCACTTTCAGTAGTTTGTTTTCCATACTGGGTCGTTACCACACTTCCTGTTTTCATATGAATGAAGTTCTGCACCTAAAGAAGAGAATACTAGAGCAGAGCTTATTTATATTGAGAAGTACTGTGGTGTTCCCTTCCTCTTCCACTTCTTTTTACCTTCTTTTTAACTTGTAGGTTAATGATGCTTTTGGTTAGTAGCCTGGTTTTGGAAATAATGAGATTTAATACAGGGAAACTGAGCTTTGATTATTTTTCTAGAAAACTGATGTCTTGCTTTGTACACTTTATCCCGATAATGCACTGTTTCATTTTAGGTTTAGTCCGTATTTTCGAACCAAGGAAAAACTGTACCTCAGTTCAATAACATATAGCAATATGATTGAACCAAAACAGTGTTTCTGCCGTTTTGATTTAACAGGCACATGTAATGATGATGACTGTCAGTGGTGAGTTCTCTTTAATTTTCCTAATTTCAACTATACCTCTCCTAGATTTCTGTCTGAAATAAGCATGTTTTTAATTTCTTTAAAAGGTCTGGATATATGATCATATGCACAAGTTCTGGGCAAGGCTATTTTTGATACCCTATTGCAGATAGTTAGTTAGAAGGGAAAAAACCCCTTTTATCTAAGCCATGAAGAATGAGAATGCTCTTTAGATGTAAATTTAGAAAAGTAGTATGGCCTATTAGAGAATATTTCATCTTTTGATTGCCTAGTAATTCAGATGGGACTGGTCTCACTTTATAGCTTCATAACTTCAGGCCATCATAGAACCTCGGGGAGTGGTTGATACTGTAGAGCACACTAAAGAAGAAAAGCATACACCAAATATGTGATTAAAAAAATAGTACTATTGTAGTAGAGTGATTCTAGTTTTCTGGGAAAATACTGGCTAAGTTTGTTTCTTGGAAGACTGATGTTAAATTGCATTAAAAAAATCACTTGTTTAACAGTGTTGTGCACTTAAAAATGGGTATGAATTGGTCAGGATTAAACTCCATTTGGAAACTTCTAACTACTGGAAAAATATAATAGGAGTGAACTTTAGCTCTTCTGGATCAGCTTTTAGCTGTTGTCATCAAACCATCATTTGATTCTTTTAAATATCTAATTCTTGTAACTACCTTATTTGAACTGGAAAGTTCTACATATTGTGGTTTTGTGTTATTGCAAAATGAGTGTATAGACATGTATTTTAAAGAGTAAGTAAAATAATGGGGACAAGGATTAAGTTCCTGATGCAGGCTTAAGTTTAGAGAAGGCCTAGATGTATTTAACCAAAACGTCAAAGCAAGCTGTATTGTTTTCTGTGGGTATCATTTTCTTTATGCTTCACCCAATTGTGCACTAAAAAAAAATTGCTTAGTAATTTATTATTGTGATTAATGTATTAATTGCTTATTTCTTTATTTTAGGCAGCACATGAAAGATTGCACACTTAGCCGCAAGCAGTTGTTTCAGGATATTCTGTCGTACAATTTAGAACTGATTGGCTGCTCAGAAAAAAGCACTGATGAGGAGATCAGCACTGCCACAGGTTTTTAAGAGTCTTTTGTTCACTTTGGTATCCAAAGATTCGCTTCTGAAGGGAATGGCTTTCATTAAAAGCCCTGAGTGCAAGGACTCTGATGTGAAGCAATATATAAGATACAGCTATGTGAAACAGTAGGTTTCTTCAGTTGTCCAGTTCAGTCCTTTCTAGTGGTTAATTACCTTGGTGTCTTTACAAAAAGAAAAAAATCACTGATCTGAGGAATATTTCACTCAAAAAAGTATTACTGGGATTCAGGAGTTCTTTCCTGCTCTCCTTCCTCAGTTTTGTAACTACTTGACTGATCTGTTTCAGTGGAGCTGGAATTTCATAACAATGCCTTTGCCATATAGGCAACTTGCCAAAGAGAACTTAGTTACTTTTTCATTTCTTTGTGCTAGTGTGTTAAATTACCATACCTCTTGAAACAGTCACATTTTATGAATTTAGCATAGATTGTGCTAAATTGCTGTTAAGTTACTTAAATATTTTCATTTATATGTTTACCTAAGCTACAAATATTCTTGTTTCAGAAAAATATGTTGAAAAACTTTTTGGTATAAACAGAGACCGTATGTCAGTGGATCAGATGGCTGTTCTTCTGGCCAGCAATGTCAATGAGAGTAAAAGTCACAGTAAGTAACTTGCTAGATGAAATACAATATATATAAACTTTTAAAAATTATATAAGTACCACCTTGGTGATTTGGTAAACCAAGAATTTTTTTTGTTGTTGTTGCTTAGCTTATCTCAGTATTATAAAGACTGAATATGGTAAGTTAAAGGCAGCAGAGTTTGTTTTAAGGCAATAATGTGTTAGTTTTGGAGTGCAATTTGTAGAAATCACTTATGCCCTTGAGCACAGTAAGTTTTAGATAAGTAGTATTGAAATTTTAAAACTTGTGTTGCACTCATAGAATCTTTTTCTCTAAAACCTAAATCTAAAAACGTTTTATTCTTGAATACAGAAAAGGAAAAGGATTTCTATTACTTTGTTTACAGCACCTCCACATACAACATGGAAAGAGAAAAGGAAGTGGAGGCCAAAGTACTGGAGAAAACCCCTGTTAGATAGTAGCAGCAGTGAAGAGGAGCAGTTCGTTGGACCTATTAAATATGGTAATCTGGATGTGTGGCTTGAATGAAAAAGAGCACTGAAGGAAAATACCTATCAACCTCTTCTAGACACCTCATTTTAAGTAGTTCTTTAAAAGAACTAGTCATTTTAGTAGCTCTCTTGACCTTATACTTCCTTCAGGCAAAATTTATTTTGCATACGTTTTTGGGTAAAATTTGATATAAGTCAGTTGTGTTTGTACGAGATTCTTTTTCCTGTATTATGTGACTGGAAGTAAAAGTGGAATTTCTAATTACCTGTTTTTAAAGGAGCATAAGGAACTAATTCCATAGAATGTTTGAGCTTTGTCCATGTATCACTTGGATTTTTTTAAAATTTTTATTCCACCCCTGAATCTTTAAGATAACCTCATGTGTTCGGTTGTACAAAGTTACAGTTTAGTGAGAGGTCAGCAGTTAAACTGCTGTTAGGCAGCACATGAGACTTGGAAGCTTGTTAGAGTATCAGTAACATGACGGTGTTTCAGATGCAAGTAGGAGCTTTTGGATTTGTTAGCAAATCTTCTAAGTAAGATTTTTAGAGACTCAGAATTTTTCTTTGTCAAATGGGTCTAGTTCCTAATGCTGCCAAAATAACTGATTTAGTTGGTGTCTGTTGATCAAGTCAGCCTTTTATGTCTATTTATTTTATTCCTTCACATTTGAAATTTAACCAGTTTTCTGCAAACAGCATGATTATAAGTTTTAGAGGATGTTGAAATAACCATATTTTGCTCTGGTCAGTAGCTCTATTTGAAATATATAAATGACACCTCTTGTGTGAGTTCTGATCTTACAGGTCACTTCTGTTTTGGAAAGAAACTTTTTTTTTTTAATATTTTTTGCAGCCCATCCCACAGAACATAAAAAAAGAGTTCCAGTGCTTGATGCTGTGGTCACTCCAGATGATGTCCGGTATTTTACAAGTGAGACTGATGACATTTCCAACTTGGAAGCAAGTGTCCAAGAAAACCCCTGTGATGTACAGCTTTGGATTAAACTTGCATATAAATACTTGAATCAAAATGAAGGGTATGTCTCCTACATTTTAGATTGGATTTTAGACACTTGCTACATTTAGGTTTGTTTTAACCACGCTCTATGATGAAGTTTCCTTTTTGATGTTAAAAATCTTTGTTCAGTAACAACACAAAGAATTTACTACTTAAAAGCAGGTTAAAAAATAGATTAGATCAGATTTCCTGCTGTATGTAGTATTGCACATGAGTAATAAAATTGCACTGATGGTTTATCTTTGGGTAGGTTCTGATTCAGAATGGAAGGTGATGGAAAGCAGTGTGGGAGAAATAATTGTTCATGTCTGAAAAGTGCACAACTTAATGTGTTTTAAGATTACAGTGGAATGTTGTACTTCCAGTGGTCAAGTAGTGGACCAATAAACTTACTCCTGTACTACAGAGTGAATGGTTGGAATAATGTTTGAAATCACTTTCATCAGAAAGCTTTCTTATAAGAACAGTTCTGCTGGGTGGTTTTATCCCTGTAGAAATGGCCCAGTTGAGTGCTCCGTTTCTTATTTTGTGTTTTGGATTTCTAAGTTTCTCTGGCTTCTCTTCCTTAAAATTATATTGCAGGGTGCCACGTTTTTGTTGGCAGTCACATCATTTCAGTGGGAATTCTGTCACGATGGTTTCATCCATCATGACGTTTGACTTCAGTTTTACTAGTGAGGTACTGACTTAAGCAACTGCAATAGGAAGGAACGGGAATGGAGAGGGGCAGCTCTGCTTTACAAGCCTTGTTTAAAAAGATCAGTATCAATAGGTGCTTGAACAATAGAAGGGATAGAACTGGAAGGGCCAGTACTCAGAAGAAAATATTACCAGCAAGTGACAGCGTGAGAAGAGCATACTTAAATATTTAAGTGTCCTTTGGAAACGACCAAGAAAAGAAGTGAGAAAACCTAATGGAAAGCAATGCATCCTTTTCTTTAAACAGCCACCTCCCCTATTCTCCCCTTCCTC
>JAWWLV010000045.1:35766584-35785591 GCA_035041135.1 Platyrinchus mystaceus | reverse complement strand
CAGTGGGGTTGGATCAAGGGTTGGACTCGATGATCTCGGAGGTCTCTTCCAACCCAGTTAATTCTATGATTCTATGATATATTAAGCTGAGTCCAGTTTGTAGATGAATTGTCTCTAGAGCTAATGTATTACTTTTGTGGAACTGGAAGTAATTGGAGAATTAATCAGAAAAATGGAACACATTGGGAGATGTATGTTTTTAAAGTGTCTCTCACTTCCCAAAATAACAACCTTCTGCATTTTTTCTGAACCTGTTCCTAGAAATCATGCATATGATTTGAATAGTCATGCATTCACATAAACTGACTATGATGATGATGATTGATGTAAAGAATTAGGTACTGTCCTTTCTATGGAAAAGATTTGAGAATATTAAAACTCACTCTTCCCGTTTCCTTTTCTATTCTTAAATCTTAAATGTTATGTATTTCTTTTAACCTTTACAGAACGCTTTAAAATCAGCAAATGAAAAGATAATATCAGAACACCTTACTGTAACTGACCGTTGTTTGGCTTGGCTGGCTTACATACATCTAATTGAATTTGGTGTTCTCCCAGTCAAGTTCTATGATCCAGCTAATGTCAGTCCTTCAAGGATTGTGCACAAAGAGCCATTTTTGATACCATGGCAAACAGTTCAAGATGTGAAGACTGATCCTGATATACTGTTAGCTATGTTTGAAGGTAAGATTAAGAAGGTAAACTACTTAATACGTGTTGTAAATCAAGAAATATTATCCAACTGCTAGAATTTCAAGGCAGTGCAATATTGCTGATGACTCTCTTAAGCCATTGGATTAATCCAGTGAATATTTAATTTTGATTTGAATGGAGCAGTGAGGAAACTCCATGTTCTCAGGTCCTTAACAAACACACTGAGTTTTTTGTCTGTGGTTCAAAGCCGCAGCCTTATCTTGATAGAATATGATGGTTCAGAGAAAAAGACCAGTCAGTGGCTTGTGACTGCATGAAATTGCTAGTTTTCTTGGGCTTAAGCAAGCCAAGCTTCTGTTATTATTCTTTCTTACCCTTTCTTCCCTTAACAGGATGTGTTTATTGCAAGGTTATTTTTCTGGAATGTTGTTAGTGTATTTTCTTAAAAGAGGCAGCGAAATGTGTGTGTTTATCTCAATTCAGAGTTTAAATAAATGGAATAGTTTTGTTTTTTTTTAAGATATAAAATGAAGATATTAGAAGAAATTGAGTTTTTGACTTGTGTTGCTGCCAGAGGTAGACTTTATAGTAGCAGACAAATGCTATTATGTAGCAATTATAAATGTCAGTACATTAGTGTGTTAGCCAGCAGCAGTATTGAGTTGCTACTGAGAATATGCTGCAGCTGGTAATGCAGTGTGGAAATACTCAAGGATCGATGGAGTAGCCCAGCTGTGGGAGTAAAGGCAGTCTAGCCATGATAACAGGGTGTTCATTGTTGGATAACCCTTTATAATATGGAAAAGAAAAATAATACCCTATATTAGCTTTTGTCTCAATGACTTTCAGCAGCTATGCTGGAAATCCTGGGATGTGATTCTAAATATAGTGATATGCTTCTATCTGTAACATTGCTTTAGGATTTCATTGGTTGGAAATTGTTTTTAAAATGAATGAGATGAAACTGAAAGATTTTTGTCCTTGCAGTGTGGTGTTAATTGTAAAGAAAACTTTTCTAAAGATTATCTTTTTCTAATAATTTGCAAAAGCAGCACTCTCAGTAATATCCTTCCACACTTATGTACGTTCATTATGTTAAAGGGGACTTTTTTTATGTTAAGGCTTTATGTTAAGGAGACTTTTTTCATGTTAAGGCTTCAAATAACTTTGACATTGCTTGAGGTCTAAAGGCATCATTTTTTACTTTTGTTTTGAAGATGCGGTCAAAACATGTACTGATGAAAACCTTGAGGCTGACAAAAGAATATCTGTCTGCTTTCCTCTCTACAGAAACATGATAGCTTTGCTGAAACTTCTTGAAAGGTAAGTTGTTTCAAGTCATTTTTGACTGGAGTACGCAACTGTTTTTTTTTTAAATTTATCTTTACTTTGCTTTAAGGTGGGAGTCTGCCACAGAACTTTGCAGATCTTTGTTGGAGCTCTGTCCTAACAACTGTCAGCTCTTGGAGAGTTTGGCCACCTTGTATTTGCAGATGGAGCAGAGTGACAATGCCTACAAGGTGTGGATTGGAGCTTTTGAGAAGAATCCTCAGAATGCAGAAATTTTTTATCGGTTGTGTAAATTTCTTGTTTCACAGGTAATACTCCACTTCAAAACTAATTTGTTGGTCTGCTAGATTTTTTAAGTTAGGTTTTGTGTGTTGGTTGAAATACTCATCAAATGGATAATCTTAATTATATTTCTGTGATATTTAGTACTTCTTTATATAGATGGGAAAAGTACAATTGTGACATGATAAAAGATAATAGAAATTATATAAAATGATAAATTTATAGTTTGGATTGTTCTAATTCAGTGTAATGTCCTTAAGGAAGAATAACAGAAAGTAAGAGTAGAGCCTGTAATATTTTTTCAGCTTTTTTCTACTTCCTGCTGAGTGACCCAGTTAGACTTCATTCTAGAGAGAATGAAAACAATGGAGCATTGCAGAGATAGGAATGCCACTTGTTATTTATTTTGGTTAAGTTGTTCTTACCATTTTCAGATTGATGTCTGATTTTATTTTTTTTTTATTTAAAAAACACGAAACAACAAAACAGGAAAGATCAAGCAGTATTCTTCCACTGTTGCAAGACTTTGTGGCAGCTTTCTTTGAGAATACGTGCCAACAGCATGGTCCCATGGATCTCTTAAGGTACATTTAGAGTATTTTTTAATTTAAATTTTGGCAATATTGGCATCTTTTTGAGTAAGAAGGTAGTCTAGAACTTTTAAACTCTTCTATTTTTTTAGCTTGGCATAATCTGCTAAAACTTCAAGGAATGATGATTTGGTAGTTCATAAGGTTTATACTTGTTTTTGCATAGACACTAATTTGTAAAACCCCTGAGCATTGAAAGACAAAACAGCAGGCAAGTTGAATGTCTGGATTTGGGCAGTGAAAATCAATCATATATATGTCAAAGTTGGTTTTGGTTCCCCGCCCCCACTAAAGCTGGGAGCCTAAAATTGCATATCTGAAGTACCTTATTTAGGCACTTGCAAAAGAGCTCAGTCCAGAGGTTCAGGATGTTATTAATCATATTATTATTGATGAAAAAACTCAGGTTTGATATGTAGCCTGATGATTTTGCACTTGAATTTTAGCACTTAATTGAGAGACTTACTGAAGTTTTGAAATATGCAAGTTTCTTACAGTCAAAATAGATGCTTCTGAAGGCCTTCAAAGCAAAAGCCTTCTGTGATAAAGCTTATGCAGATGAGGTTTTGTAATGTTTTTATCTCTAAGTGAGGTGTTAGATTTTGTTCCTTGCTTACCTTTGTTTACATGAAAGTTAGTACTGATAATGTAGTCTAGCTGATTGTATGTAGACAATTCTGCCTTAATGTATTTTATTTAGGGTGGGGAAAGTCTCAGATATAAGGCAACATTTAACTCTGTATGTAATGAAGGAGTAAATGCCTTCTATATTAACTATTTCTATATTTCGATGTAATGCTTTCTGTATAAATTCTATCTAGTTAAAATTAAACTATCTAGGAAACGTGTATTTTTTTAGTATTTTTCATGAACTGGACTTTTGAACTGAATGTTACATCTATATAGCATTCTTCCATGTAGGATGATATTCTCATTTACTACTACTTTTTTCTCTTGTAGATATCTCTTGAATTTTCCAATGCCAATTGAATTTACATCACCACTCTATAAAGAACATCTTATGGATGATGTTGTTAACCAGCAAATCCCATATCTGTGGCAAATCTACTGGTGAGATTTTTGTAAAGAATTTCTGAGAAACAGCTCTTGGTCTGAGTAAATTCCATTTTCAAAAAGCAGAGTATTTGTTATTTGCCTAAGGGTGTATCACTTTGGGTTCTTTCAGTAAATTACCTGCCAGTCCTTAGAGAACCTACCAGCCTGCTTCACAATGGAGATAATTTTATGAAACTGAATTGCATGTCAACTTAAATTCTACATTTGAGAAATCTTTCACAAATTCTGACCTATGGGAACACTAATAGGTGTGTTCATCTCAAAATGATTTTTTTTGTTTACTTCTGTTTTAGGTTGCTGCTGCTAATACTATTGTTCTTTTTCCTGGCTTTCAGTTGTCTCCCTATTATTTTACAGTAGTTTCCCCATTCTGTTTAGTCCTGGTCCCCCCACCTTCCTTGACCCACTTTTTCAGCTTTTCATGGAGAGAAGCCCCTCCACAGTAAACTGACCTGATCCTCTGCAAGAGATTGCAAAGGAACACATCTTTATCATGTATACACAGTCTTTTTTCGTTTCTTCTTTTGATAGCAGCAATATACAGGTGGCCAAACACCAGAGTATTAGTCCTCTGTAACTTATACTAATTACATAACTGTGATTACTGAAGTGTTGGCTTAGGCTGTTTAAGAAGTTTACCACTTCATGGTCTGGGTTTGTCAGTCTTCAGAAGTAGCTATTTGGCTTTTAAAGTATGTAAAAGAGGCAAAGATGATAATGTTTCACATGCTGAGTGAGGACTCCTCAGAACTTCTTCACTACTATTGCTTATAGTTTTTAATTGGTAGGCAATGTAAGATAAAATGTATATTTTTCAAGAAAACTTAATCTAAACCTTATGTAAAGGTTATCTTAGTTTTTTTTTTTATGTTGTCCATTAATACCAACTGAAATGCCTTTTTAACAGAAAGTAACTCCTCACAAGGTCAGTTTTGGGTTTGGCACTTTTACGGTAGAAGCATTGTTACTAAGACACTTGAGGTCACTCTTTAGTCATAAGGGACCTTGTCTTAAGCTCAGATGCTCCTGTATTTTAGCACCTTCTTCTAAGAAGGGAAATTAGTGCTCTTGTATTAAGTGCCTAAATTACTTTCAGAGGTAATAATTGAGTGTCTCTGTTTCAGTTGTGCTACAGTAAGTGTTCAGGTACCTGGGCCTGCATATCTGTCCTTTCTTTCTTCAGGTACAGACAACAAAAGACATAAAAGTTCACTTTTAGCAACTGAAAATAGGTTGAAATCAGCACAGCTTCAAAGGTCATGTAACAAGGTTTTACTTAGTGATCACAGTGTGCACAGTGTGTGTATGTGTGTGTACACACAAATGTATACACTCACTTTTTTAGAAAGAGTAGCAAATTGGTGATTTGGTTTGTAGTTCTTTGGGGAAACAAGTAGAATCAGGCACTCTGATTATGTGACCTTAGTCAGGAGGGTTCTGTAGCAAGGTAGCAACACCAGCTCTATCTTTGTGTTTCTGTAACCTTTCATGAGGTTGTTGGGTTTTTTTGGAGTATTTTTCTCCTCATGGCTTAGTGAAAGCCTTAAATTTTCCCACTATAATTTTACACTTTGAAATAATGATTGTTCACCATGTCTTGATCAAAGAACGTGTCTCCTTCTGTCTTTGGTGAGGTCCTGTATATTGGTCTTACTGTATGTTTCTTTGAGAGCAAAATTAAGGTGGCTTTTTTTTTTTTTTTACTTATCAAGTTGTTTTTTTTTTCCTGACATGAGCAGTATGTTTCTGCCCCAGATCTTGGTAATACTTGTTTCAGAACACTAATTTTATTGCCAGTCTGATACTATTTGTCAAGTGGCTTTAATCTGACTTTGAAATGTATTGTTCTGGAGCTCAAACATAAACTCAAGACTTGTCTCCATTCTGTGACAGTCAGAGCATTCACATTAGAAGGATTAGTAAAAGGGTACTTAACAGGAGTAGAAGGTAATTCCTAAGATTTAAGTTGGTTTTAAGGGTTGCATTTTAAACTGCACGGTTGCTTTATTATTCCTTGTTATCTGCTTTTGAGACTTACCCATTTTAATAAATTGACTGATAAATTAGTCCGTGATACTGCTAAACTGAAAACACTGTTTTTTCTTGCATCTGAGGATGGGAAATTCTTCATTGTGTCTTACTCTTACTTTGCAATAACATGTATTGTTTGTGACATGCAACACTTTTATCTTTTTATATAAACAGTTTGTGCCAGTCTATTCACGCAAGTGTTGGTGAAGCGCTGGATGCTTATGAAGCAGCTCTGGGGGCAGTGATGCAGCAGGAAACTGTTCAGAGCATTTGGTTAGAGTAAGTTCGTAAGGGAAGAAAGTCAGTTAATCTCAACTATTAAGTGAAGGCTACCAGAACCATCTCTTTTCTTTTCTTTTTTTTCTTCTAGTTACCTTGTTTTTATCAATAGCAGAGTTGTTGGATCCAACAACAAAGTTCAAGAATTCAAGCTTTTTACTGATCTAGTGAACAGATGTCTGGTGACAGTCCCCACACGATACCCAATTCCGTTTAGTACTGCTGATTATTGGACCAATTATGAGTTTCATAATAAGGTAAAAATGCGTCTGTGGACAGTTTAAATTAAACAAAGAGGCTGACCTGTTAGCAGGTCTGTAATCTACTTGTTCAAATACAGCACCAGTAATATATGAATACTGGAAGCTAGGAGTTACTAGGAAAAGAAACAACAGTCTGAGGGTAGTAGTGTTTTGAGCAGAAGAGTATCTAGCAGCAACCTTTTGAGTAGAGGGTGTGTTAGGCAAAGAGAAACTTTATGGCATGTTTTAATACTGTGAATACAGCTGTTAATGACAAATTATTTTTTTCTAGAGAGAAGAGAAAATATATAAGGGAGGGAAGATATGGCTGAGCACGAGTGGTCTGCAGAGCTATAATACTGGCAGATGGAGACAGTATTTAAGCCGTCAGTTTTTTCTCAGAAATTACAGTGGTTGAGAAACAGAAGGAGTAAAGTTATGAGTAAAAACAAGTTGAGCAATTACCCAAAAAATAATAAAGCTTATAGGAATCCTGGACCTCATTTTGCTAACATGCAATGCATTTCTCTTTGCTCACTAAATGCAGGTTAGAGGGACTAAAATATGTGGTGCTAGCAACTTGACACTAGCTCTTTATTGTACAAATTGCTTTCTGTACCCTTGAGTGATAAGGTTTGAAGGTGGCAACTCACTTAAGTCACAGTGTTCATAGTTTGTCATTCCTTTATTCTTAGCATAGTAAGAGCTATAAAGTGGATTAATGTTTATAATTCAAATTCTACAGGTAATTCTTTTTTATTTGAGCTGCATTCCAAAATCTCAGCATTCCAAAACCTTGGAACGGTTTTGTTCTACCATGCCTACTAATCCTGGACTTGCACTGAGGTATGTAAAAATACTTATAATCAAGACCAACAGACTTTTAACTACTGTTTTTTGTGTAAAATGTGCATGATTTGCTTTCTACTACAGAAGTAAAACTCTTCCTCTATTATTGCATGTTGCTTGAGGCATATTGTGCCTTCTGACATCATCTCAATCTTATATTTGACAAGGTTCTGTTCTATCTACAGACAGTTTATAATTATACCGGAACTAACTGTGCATTGTACATGATGAGTAGAAGTTGTCAATATTTCAAGTTTGTAGAGAAATGTCAGATATATGTTAAAATCTTGTTGTTACTTGATCTATAGTTCCACCATAGAACAAACAAAAATGGATGCACCAGTCTATAACAGTGCAGCTTAAGCACTTGATATTTATTTAGCAAAGAGAAACCATAATTTAAAAAAAAATCTTGTGGGAAACAGAACCAGTTAATGTAAGCATTGCACTGATTCTTACTTGAACAGTATTTCAAACTGTGCTCTTCCAGGATTAGAGTCCATGTTTTACTGTATTCAGGTGCAGTGAATGCATGAGTATTTGAGTAGTTTTGAAAAGTTCTGAAACACTGTTCATCATCAACAATGACCCCAAAGAACTCAAAGCAAGACTTGAAATGATTGTGTGTGGTTGTGGGCATGGGGAGAGTATGGCACACCTGCCTTTGGCACATGAAGTTGAATGACTTAATTTTAAACCAAGTTGCGATTCTGTCTAGATGGAACTTGCAGCTCCCTTAAACAATGTTGATACTGCATGAAATGGGTGAGCAGAACTGACTAAACAGTACCTCTAGCCACATGACTGTAAAACTAATTTGCCTCCTTTCAAATGTGCAGTTACCTTGTGCATGCTAAAAGTGGATTTGTAGTCCACTTGTAATATTGTAATGTGCCGAGATCATATTTTCTCTCTGATTTCATACTTCTTAGTTATTCTCTGAATATTTTAACATTTTTGTTTTGTTTTGTTCTGAGAGCATGATCAGTTAATATTGTATATGGTGGCTTGGGTTTTTTCCTACTTGAAATTCTCAGCTCAGATTAGGTATAATATATTTTGTGTAGTGTGTTTGTATCTTTGGACAGCTTTTATGGTCCAAGTGATTAGAGCAGTGTTCCTTTCTCATGAATACCTTTTACAGACTGCTTCTGCGATACTGGGAGGAGAGCAATGTTCAAATTCTGAAACTACAAGCCAAGATGTTTACATATAATATCCCAACATGCCTGGCCATCTGGAAAATGTAATGCAACAGTCATACATCTGTTTTCATAGATATTGCTTTTGTTTATAAGGTTTACATCACAAAGGTAAATCTGAAATGTCCTTCCAATTGGGCTTGTAATGGAAGCCTCTCTTTCATTAGCTTATTATTTAGAGAGTAACTGTTTGTTACAGCAGACAGAGGTACTGTCACTTCTTAAAAATGAGAAATGGAATTTCCCTCTTGGAGAAACTTATGTGAATGGATATTATGCAGATAAATATGAATTATGTATTTTCAAGTTGCCTTTTTAAATTCAACTATTGACTTCTGTCTCCCCCCTTTCTACCCCTCCCCTTTATATATCACAATAGCAGTATTCTCCATTATCCAGTGATGCTGAACTGATCTTTTTCTTCAGTGTTTGTTCATAATGGGGAACAACTGAAATGTCTTGCTCATGTAAGGTTGTTTTTAAAAAATGGCTATTTTTATCTTTTCATATAGATAAACCTCTTTGGAATTTAGTTAGTTTCTTCTCAAGGAATTAGTAATTCCATTCCACAGTCAGTATTCTGCCACTAATGGCATTCAAATAATTCAAGAATAAATATTTGTATATATTTCTTTTCCTCAGAGCCATTGCTGCCGAATGCTTTCTAATGGGACAAAGAGAAGTAAGTCAACACAGTGTACTGAAATAAGTAATTATGAAATTCTGTAAGATTTCTCATATCTTGGCTTTATCCAAAGCAATGGTCATATTGTAAACCCAAGATTCCTAGGTAGTTGAAATACTCTTGTTTATAAACATCACATTTACCTCAAGTGTGAGAAGTGTCTTTGACAGGGTTAGAATGGATTGTATAATGAATGAGTACTTGGGCATACTGTTTCTGTTTATCTCTCCCTTACCGGGAGGGCTGTATTCTTCTACCATTTCATTTTTTTTTTTAATTCTTTTTTTTAATCTGGAGGAGACTGCTAGAACTTAAAATACCATAGAGGGAAGAAAGACTTGTTTTGCTGGAAGATGCTAGTGACTGTCTTTACAAGTAGATAAGAAAGCTGGAGAGGAACTTCTTAAAAGGGCATGTAGTATTAGGATAAGAGGGAATGGCTTCAAACTAACAGGTTTAGATTGGATATTAGGAAAAATTACTGTGAGGGTGGTGAGACACGAACAGGTTACCAGAAGAAGTTGCAGATACCCCATCCGTGGAAGTGTTCAGGGCCAGACTGGATGGGTCTTTGAGCAGCCTGGTCTAGTGGAAGGTGCCCATGCCAGGGGGTTTGTAACTAGATGATGTGTAAGGTCCCTTCCAACCCAAACCATTCTTTGATTCTATGAAGTAGTTGGAAGGGTGGATCTGCCACACGAGTATATGTAAAGAATTTGAATAGCTCCTGACCACCCAAAAGACATCAGTTCTTTTTCTCCAAAATTAACAAGTTTACTTACTGGTACTTAAGGAAGGGGAAAAATAACCATATACAAATACAAGAGGTTTTTGGCAGAGCAACTGAATCACATTTCAGTTCAAACAGAATGATCTTCCTGGTACTGCTGCTATCAAAATACTCTTCTGCCTGTGGAAGGATGCTATGTATGGGGGGGGTATCATGAGGCCCTAGATTTGTGACTCACCACTTGCTTGTGGTATCTTTAAGCTACTTCTTTGCTGAATCTTGTTTTGTGTCGTTCTTTCAGTGACTTCTTAGCATCCTTCTTTTTTTTGTCTGTAGTCTTTCTTTTGAATCCATGTTAAAGCTTAACTGATCCATGAAGGGTAGCACAGCTATTGTTACACTTGCATATGAAATCTTTTCTTTCCTTTTTTACTGTCCCGTACAATGTTTAAAAAGAACATCCCTCAGGCAGAGTTATTTGGTTTGTAAGATCAAATAATTGAAAGTTAGGAGATATCAAAGGCATGCTTGCCTATTCAACCTTAATTCTGTCTCTGTTGGTTTGGTGTAATCTGTAATTAGTCACAGATCCCTGCTTCAGTCATTGTATTAGATGGACTACATCTTAAGGCACTGCCTATAGGAAGGCTGGTGACTGGAAAAGATCCCTGATTTGTTTGGTTAGAAAAATATATTTCAAATGCATCAAAAAGAGGGCCCTTAAAGAAAATGAACCAATTAAAATGAAGGCATATGTGAAACATTGTAGCTGGATTACACCCAGAAGAAATCTCGTGGTTTTCTTCTGCAACCACCTCACTAATTATATGGTATGTGGTAAAATCACTTAAGTAGGTACACACAGTGTAGTTGTTTTTTTTTTTTCTGGTGGGGGTCTTAGTTTGGGATGTAGTGAGTACTTAAAGCTGTTTACACAAATCAGTGATTGTTCCAGATAACTGGATTTTCTAGTAAACAAGTAGGATATTGATTTAAAATTGAATTGTGATTCAGATTCTGGATTTCCTGTTCATGGAGAACCCATCACTTATTCTCTTCAGAGGTCATGTAAAGGTTTGTTAAAAGAATATAAAAATGGGTACAAGTATTTAAAATGCCAACAAATACCTCCCCTAATGAGTCTGATTGAAGCTGGTACTTTAGATACCAGTATTTGGAGACTTGAGTAAGTACTAGCATTAAATGTTTTGGTCCTCTATTTTGAACCACAAAATGGTAAACCCATTTTCTTTGAGAGTTGCAAAAACTGATTGATTGTTAAAGTACACATACAAGCTGAAAGAAAAAAGCCCATGAAACAGTTATTTTCATTGCAGGATTGGGATGATATGCAGTAAACAAGACCTTGAGACTACATATTGAGTGGTGAAAGAGAAATATTCAGTAAGCTGCTTCATTCCCTGAATGTGTTCCATCCTGTGCAATGAATGAGGCAAGAATCTTGTGAAGAAAAATAGAATGTACTCATGTAACTAATCATGTTCATACAAGGGTCAGAATTAAGGTCAGACATAAACTTGCCTTTGCTTTTAGTAGCAATTTACTTTAAAACTAGTTTAAAAATAATTGCAAGACATTTTTGTGCTTCACAACATTCATTTTGAGTGCATGAAATTGTGCTGACTTTTAATACTTGCCTTTATTTTGCAGGTCCATCATTTATATCAGAGAGCCCTTCAGAAGTTACCTCTATGTGCAACACTGTGGAAAGATGTAATGTTTTCTCCTTATGATTCAGTTTGAGGTTTCATATAAATTTTCTCCATATCCCATATCCATAGATGTGGTGATGCTCAGGCTCTGGCTAAATCTTATATCTGCTTCCCCCTCTCTTTCAGCAACTCTTGTTTGAAGCATCAGGAGGAGGTAAAACTGATAACCTGAGAAAACTAGTTTCCAAGTGCCAAGAGGTTGGAGTCAGCCTAGATGAGCTTTTAAATTTAAACACTTACAGAACAGAAAACAAGAATTACTGAACACTCAGTATGGTCAGCCATAAGTCCTATAAAATGCCAAAATCAGTTGAATGGTTCTTCAGGCTGATCCATGCCCTATGATCTGTGTAAGGCAGATGAGTATTGCTGAGCATATCAAGTCTCCAGTCTGCTTTCCTTGAACCTGGAAACAATTAACATGACCTTCCTCTGGAAACATGAACTCCCTGTCTGGCCTTGCTTCTGGGCCCTACCAGATTCTCATAACGTCATCTACGTAAGTATAGTTAATCAAAATGACAGACTTTTATTTTTTTATGTTTTCTTTTTATTTACTATTTTCTTTGTTTTGCTGTTCCTGATTCACTTGACACTCTCACTGATGCCTGAGAGATCTGTGTTTCAGATTAATTTACTGGGCTGTGTTTACAGTAAAAAGCAAGTAGTCCATTTTGGGTTTTTCCTTTTTTAAACCTTTTTTGAGACTTTTTCATTACAGGATTTAAAACAAAAGCAGCCGCTCTTAAGGAAAGTGTAACTGCCGTGGCCACAAGTATGCTTCTTGCACTTGAAGGCTCTAAAAGGGTTGCTTACTGCCCTTTTCTGCATTGGACTCATGGCAGAGACTATTAAACTTGAAGAAACTATTGCAAATGCCAGTGCATCAGAACCTAAGAGTGGTCAATTATGTGCAATTTTTTTGTAAAGAAATTTTAATTTATAATAAAGTTTAACAGTTTAAAGAAAAATAATACTCATCTGGTTTGTTTTGGTACTACCTTGGGGTATTACAGGTGCTTTCACAGAGATATTTTCAATACAAGCTGACTTCTCAAAAAAAATTAAAAATCTGGTGTCTTTTTAGTTTTAATCAAAAGGCAGGCAAATGTGGTTGAGCTGCCTATTGTGGATGTAGAATAACTACATCCCCTTGCCTCAGGTACACAGATGTTTCTCCCATAATGACTATTCATATCAATAATACCACTTCAGTAATGGGAAATGCATTTTATATTATCCTTTTTGCCTTCAATGAAGTGAGGCCCACTTTCCAAAGTTGTTCCATGTACACTGCAGAGAGATGCTTCCAGCCCACTGAACCAGTGAGGGGCTGTTCACATCAGGTTGGCTTTCCACCTGTTTTTCCATCTGTGCCGAATCATATCAGAAGATGGTTGTATTACCTATTGCATACGTGATTTACGAAGATGCCAGTAAATGAGAGGCCTTCATGTTTGAGAGTGAGGCAAAGTGGTTTGTGACATAGAGCTTCCAGCAACTTTCAAACCCCTGACTTTAGCTGAAGTTAAACATGCAGACTACAAAACCAGTATCAGAAAAGCTGACTCAAACCTGTTCTTCATCGTAGTAGGGTAGTATCTTGGGGTTTTTTCACACGTACGTAGTATGACACAGACCACAAAAGTGCAGTAATTAGGGTTTTTTTTATTAAAAACCCCTCAAGTTTGGTAAATGCTGGCTTACATTGCCCAAATATTTTTTCACAATTTGTCTTTAAAACTTCGCAGATAAATATATTTTTCTGCAGCAGTGTTTATTTTAGTGAGATACCCTATTCCACTATTAGAAATAGCAAAGCTGTGAAGGGTTACAGCACTTTTCATGCTGCCCTGTGTGTTCCTTACCTTAGGCTTCTATTACACTTAGGGCTGTTGACTTTGTGACCTTCCTTGCCTTGCTGTACAGTGACTGTATAACAGAAGGTCTCATGGTTCTACCTGAAGAGACCTTAAGCTCTTCATTTCTGTCAAGGATACACTACCTTAATACTTCAACTACCTCACATAGTTGAAGATAAGGGCAGGGGGAACAAAAAACCCACAGTGTTCTGGCTTACCCTGTCCTTAATCCATATTGTTTTAATTAAAATACTCATGGTTTATTAGTGTGGCCTTTTGACCCAATTTTGCTTGATGGTATATGAAAGTGGCTAACCCTAATGGGAATTGTTAGTGTAGGAGCTGACATGAAATATGAAGAAGCTGTATAATTTTTAGAGCAGCACAAGCATTTTCTTTCACCAGGCAAGAAATAAAATGCATTGCTGAGTAATGTAGAAGTGCCAGGAAGGACTTAGTGCTTTCACAGGTCTGCACTGACCATGGAATTCTCTCTAGGCTTTGGTATTCTCACAGCTGTAAAGAGGGATTTCTGTTTCCAAAAGAAAAAAGGGGCTTTCTGTCATTTGGGAGACTCAGTTCTTCACCAGGAAGAATGGAATGTACCACAGGTATTAATCTACATATTAGTCTTTCGAATTAGTGATCTTTCCTAAGGACTTCTATAAGAAATTTCTGATAATGAGGAATAGTGGTGAAGAACTGGGAATAAAGGATAACTCCAGTTAATCAAGCAAACTACTAACTGCTTAAGAGGAAAAATAACTTCAGGGGTGAAGCACAATAATTTTTATGTAAAACTGTTCTGTGCTCAGAACGGTTACTTTATGAATAGGGATTTGATTATTTGGTCTTTAAAGTCTTTCTGGAAATAAAGTCTAGGTTTTCAATAGTACCGCACCAAACTATTCCCACTGCAGTATTCTTCATTTTCTGGCTCTTACAAAGATGATACAGTATTGAGCAAAACATTCAGCTGCATTTATTAGGAAGAAAAATAAATGGAAATTATTGTTTGTTTTAATAGACTCAATGAAGACCTACATGGAGATAATCTCTTTTGGTATTAATCATTTTACTGCTTATCCAGATCAGTTTATGGGATGGCATGCTGTTTACTTTTCACAGAAGTTGCATTTCAGCCAAGCTTTGTTACAGATGTACAAGGTTGAGGGTATATTTTAAGTGCAGAGGGAAACAAAAGGGGAGATAAGCAGGAAAGTTTTAAAGAATTGTTTAGGTAAGACATTTGGATAGAAAGGTCACCACTGCCCTGCTGCCTTCCTTAAGTCTTGGTGTTCACCTGCACACAGGGGACAGGTGGTGCTCCTGTATTCTTACAGTTAGGTTCACTACCAGGTAACATTCCTAACAATCTGTAAATTAAATAGTTTTCACACTGTGACTTACAAACTGTTCTTTTCTGTGCTTCTAGAAATAACTTATTTTCATTGAAGTACATTAATTTCACTTCCATCATGCTGCATAAATAACAGAAGAGCCTTGACCTGTTCTTACTGCCTGGGATTGTGTGGCAGAATGGTGTGACATCTGTTTCCCTTACATGATTCTTCAATTCATCTGCAAGTTTCTTAACACAAGGGGAAGGGAAAAAGGGAACAAAGGGGTGTGCAAAGTCTGAGGGAGAAACGGTGCCAGGCACCTCTGCAGCCTGGCAAGAGCTTTGTAGTAAAGGACCCAGGAGTCCTGGTGGACAGCAAGTTTAACGTGAGTCAGTAATGTTCCCCTGTGGCAAAGGCGGCTGCCACCCTCCTGTACTCCCTTAGGAAGAACATACTCAGCAGGTCAAGGGAGGTGATCCATCTCACCAGCACTGATGAAGCCACACCTGGAGTGATACATCCTGGAGCACCCAGCATATATTGAAAGGCTGGGACTCTTCGGCCTGAAGAAGGCTCAAGGGAAGAGCCAATGTGTAGAAAAGAAGGATGCAAAGAGGACAGAACCAAGCTCTTAGTGGAGCCCAGGAGTAGGTCTAGAAGCATTAGGCACAAACTGAAACGTGAGAGGTTCTGGCTGAATATCAGGAAACATTTTTTTACTGTGAAAGTGACCAAGCACTGGCTCAGGTTGGTCAGACAGGTGGTGGAAACATTAAAAGTTGCCTGGCCATCGTCCTGGGCAACTGGCTCTAGATGGTCCTGCTTGAGCAGGGCATTGGAGCAGGCGGTTTCCAGAGATCCCTTCCAGCTTCAGCCGTTTTGTGATGCTGTTATATTCCTGGTGTATGTAAATCTGTGTGCTTTCACCACCTTTGTCTTTTCAGCTTCACCTGCTCCCTAATTGCCTCCATGCTCCTTTAGTCAAGTGCAGAAAGCAAAGGGCCAGGCCAGCAGTCTTGGTCCTTTCCTATCATCTCTGGCTGAGTCAGAGCTGTCACAGCATGTCAGCTGTGAGCATCTTTTGCACTTGGGACTAACTTTATAAATACTTCTTACCTTAGTATAAACAGTAGCTGAAGAGCTAGCTATGGACTTAATAGTTTCTTTAATGCTTTTATTGAGGTGTTCCCCCACAGGACACCTTTTGTTCTATATTGTCAGTGCAGTGATTGCTGATAGAGACTTCTGCCCAGCTTTATTCATTCTGGAGGTAGTTGATGCCTTCAATAGAAGTTGTATTGTAGGTTTTTTTTATTATTTTAGCTTTTATTTAGATGATTGCAGAAACCAAAACTAGATAGTTTAAACTGAGAAGACTAAGGAGGTGTGTTGATCTTGTATGGCAGGTGGTTGAGACCATTCCTCAGGTCTGAGAGGGTTAGGTGTAGAACTGGCTTGCTTTCAAAATCCTTCAGGCATATTCTTTGTGCACCTGTACTGCTGCTGCTGTGCTCAGTAGCTATCACTCAAAGGAGTAGCTGGCTTCTCAAAGTGACAATATCCCGCCAAATGTTAGAAATTCACATCATCTTCAGAGGAGCTAAGTGAAAAGGGGCAGTGAAAACTTCCACATCCTGCAGCTTTCCCAGAGAGCCCAATTACAGCTCAAACCCCCAGACATTCATTGGTCTGTGGTACTGTCCTGCAAGTATACCATGTCCAGCTGGATGCTTGGAACCAATTCCATAATATCCAAGATTGAGACTGTGTTGATAATGAAAGACAAGTGCTTTTCTCTATTCAGGAAGAATCCTGGATTTTACTATAAATGTTCTGTGAGATGGGTTTGTGTCCCCAAGGCCCCACAATGCTCATTATAAATTCACAGAATCATGAAAGTTGGAAAACCTGCAAGTTCAGCCTTTGACCTAATACCCAATACATGCCCACTAAACCGTATTGTGAAGTGCCAAGTCCACTCATTTTTTCTGAACACTTCCAGGGATGGTGACTCAACCACTTCCCAGAAGAGCCTGATTCTCTTCTTAAGCTGGTCAACTAAGCCCCTTCCTCCTCACAGATAATTTGAGTTCACATCCCATTAAATATCATTCAGAATTACAGGGCAATGAAGTTTCTATTTTCTGTCAATTAACAAGAAGTCTGATCACCCAAATTTGTCATGGAACAATTCAGCTGAGGGATGAGTCATCTGATCAGCTTTTTAACATTGTGAGCTGACGTCTTCTGTGTGAACATGGAAACACAATCTCATTAAGAATGTCATTTATCTCCACTAGTATTATTTTTTAGGATTTCAAATATAAGGTTCCCAAGCAATGGTTGGCTAGTAAAACCAATTGCAAACCCATTTCCCTTTGCTGTTTTATGTTGATTCTGGTCACATCTCTGGTAGACAGCTTTCTGTGCATTGGTTTTGTCTTTTCCCCTCCAAATGGCCATTACCTTCCTGAGCTTTGTGTAACAAACTGAACTCCATCATCTTGGTTTGAAGGACATGGTTTGTGGGTCCACAGAAAATCAGTGTCTGTTTTAGTGATGGTGATTTTGGTTAATAGGGAGAATGTGTCGTATTTACATTGTTTTAGGAATGCAGAATTTTTAACTAATTGCCTGTAATCAAGTCCATTTGCATTTATGGAGTTTCCCTGACAGTTGTTAAAACCTGGCTTTCAGCTTCTGGGTAATAAAGTAATTTATTTCCCTGGTGCTGTGAGTCTCAAAAATAATTTGAATAATTTTGCTAGATGCTGTGTCATATTGGTGCATCTGAAAGATTTCAAAAGTAGTTTCTAAGTGAGTTGAATGTAAGCATCTTTGTTTTGCCAGTATTTAGTTACAAGATAGTAATTTTGTGGGTTATGTGTCCAGTGAAGAGACTGTTCATTGACTAGCTCAACCTATTTTATCTCACATATAAGATGCACTAGTTAGATCTCTCCTTAAATGGGAGAGTAGTTGTAGATGCTCCTAACTAGCTTAGATACAGTATGAAGAAAGATGTAAAAGCACTGACTTCAAACATTGTCAGCATCTTTCAAATCCTTTAGAAATTTGAACTAGGTTACTGATGTAGTTATAGTGCACAGAAATAGATGGAGCTATTGCCTGGGCCATCTAGACTGAAATCAGCAGGTGCCCTTACAGGACCTGCCATTTCACCTGAGACTGGGGAGCATCCTACCACTGGTTTTAGGGAGTGGTCAGGAGTGAGGTGAGAGCGGAAAAGGTTTGTTTTCCAGAACAGAGCAGGAGTGTTAGCTTATCTATAGGATGACTTAATGTTTGCAAGGAGCCCAAGATCAAAATTTGGCTTAAAAGAGGATATAAAGTTAACTGCTACTTTTCTTTTTTATTGCATACAACTATTATTGTTGTCCTACCTGAGTAGCAGATAATAAAGCGAGAGTATGGCCTGTAACTGAAACTTAACCTTGTAAAACTGTTGGCAGTGAATTATCCATGTGTCTGTTTGCTCTTTGTTAATGGCAGCATAAAATGGGACCATAAAGTTTGCAGTGCAGCACCTGAGGTACTGCAGAAGTGACTGTATTGTGGCTCAGTAAAATGCTGACAAAGAGTAAATGGGAAGAAGCCTTTCAGTGCAGTCAGCAGGGCCTGATCTAGCAGAAAATAGAACAGAAAATGTGCTGATGCAGTGATATAAGTGACTTGCCTCTAGGAGTCTGAGCTGGGAAAAAATGTATCTTTGAAAAAGGGAGTGATTTTTGTGTAATTTCTCACTGCTACCACAGCATATGATGGCCACAGGTGATTTGTGAGGAACATTTGCTCTTTGAGATGATAATCTTCATTGATTTCTGTATCTTCTTTTTATTTTCAAGACAGCTGTCAATCTGGCTCCCATTTGTGACCCTTAGAGTTAGGTCAGTCCCTTTTCTGGTCAGTTTGAGAAAACCGTGTGGATAAGGAAAGGTGTTTGGGGAACTTGTAAGTATGGGTCTTGAGGGCAGTGATGTTTCCTCTTGGATTGACCAGAGTTAATACAGCATGAGAAGGAAGACAGAAGAACTGCTCCTACAAGCTTCCATAAGGAAATTTTAGGTGCGATTTTATGTAAAGCAGAAATAGCCCATATTTTTTCAGCATCTAACCCCTGTAATCTCATCAGCTCTC
>JAWWLV010000045.1:35752980-35766484 GCA_035041135.1 Platyrinchus mystaceus | reverse complement strand
TTTAGGTGCGATTTTATGTAAAGCAGAAATAGCCCATATTTTTTCAGCATCTAACCCCTGTAATCTCATCAGCTCTCTCCTTTTCCTCCTGAGGCTTTCTTTTCACTCTGTGTCATGGTTTAACCCCAGTCAGTAATTAAGTACCACACAGCCACTTGGTAATCCTGCCCACTCCTCTGCTGGGATTGGGAGAAGAATGGGAAAGAAGGTAAAACCCATGAGTTGAGATAAGAACAGTTTAATAACAAAAAATAGTTCTGACTTTCTTCCCAAAAACTATTTTCTTCTCAAAAACTTCTGCTGCTGTATTGCCCCACATGATGGTATTACCAATATATTGCAGGTGTTCCAGAACTTTACCCTGTTCCAGCGCAGTGTGGCTCAGTCCATGGCAGATGAGAGGGCTGTGTTTCCACTGGGGCAGTCAATTCCAGGTGCACTGGACATCGCTCTAAGTGAAAGCAAACTGTGGCCTGCCCAAGGGATTGAGAGAAATGCATTGGCAATACCTCTTGTGGCAAGCCACTTGGAGCCTTTGACTCCAGTTCGTATTGGAGTTCCAGCATGTCCAGTAAGACAGCAGTCAAAGGTGTGATTGGATCTGTGGTGACTGTGCATTGTTTGGGCCAAAGGAAATCATATCTAGCACAGTTAATTCCCCTCAGGTACTGGATACGTGTCTCTATGGTAGCCCACTTCCCTGGGTGACAAAATATCATCCTTGAAGGGATACCTTTCCTTCATGCTCCACAGGAGTCACCTCTGGAGGCTGAGGACTTGTAGCCCTTTTCCAACTGCCTTGTCAATGCCCCCTTCTCTAGAAGGTGATCCCAGCTCCTTGGTTTCCATACCCTTTAATTCCAGGCTACCAGCCCTGTTACCCCAGAGTCAGAGCAGCCAGGTGGTAACGTGCTCACCTGGGCAACAGCTGAAACCTTTTTGCATATCCCACAGCTCACTCAGGGATAGGGATTAAGTGGTTTCCTCTTGTTCTGCCTCTCCCTCCTGTTCTTGTGGTGGCCCTGCTTTGCCCTCCTTTATTAAACGAGCTCTTTTGTGTCCATTTCTTCTTGTGCAAAAGGGGCCACTGATACCAGCACAGGTTGGTCCTCTGGTTCAGCCGCAGGGCCTTTCACTGGGGTTGGAAGAGCCACTGTGCCTACCACTGTCATCAGATCCAGGGACATTCTTTTCCCTTTGAGGATACTGAATAGTGTTGAACAGGGCTCAGTAGGCATGGGCCAGGGCCCAACACATTGCAGTGATTTGTGTCTCTCTGGAATTACCAGGCTGACAACATCCTTTTCCCAAATATTTTACTAGTTTTACACTTCTTCAGAGGGGAAGTTCCAAAACACTGGGGGTGCCTACTCTGCTAGGCACTTGCCCATACTATCCCACATAGCCAGCCACTCAAAGCTGTCCAACCGTGGGGAAGATCTCTGGGTGCAAAAGCTACAGTAACTAGCCTGGAGGAGAAGGGGAAGAGGACGGGAGGTGTCTCCCCCATGGACTGGGTCTCCGAGGAGAAAAGGTAAAAGGTTTAATTATTAATAGTTTCCAATAGATGGCTCACAAAGTACGCAGATGATGGCAATGCCGAGTACAAATACTAGGGTAGTTTCACGACCATCAATTCTGTCATATCATAAGCCAGCATTGAAGTACAACATGATACAACTCCAAAAACAAGTGCAACAGCTCTGAGAGCAAATAAAATCAACACTGTGACCAGTGACTACTGATGATGAATGTTCATAACAAATTTGTTCTAACTCATTCTAATCAGATTTGTCATTATTTAACTCTTTATTGCCCTACGTGTTGGTTGACAACAACAACAAAAAAAAAGGGTCACAGTTTAACACCAGCCAGCAACTCGGTACCACAGGTACCACACAGCTCCTCACTCAGACCCCCTCCCTCCCTGGTGGGAAGGGAAGGAGAATCAGAAAGAAGGCAAAACTCATGGGTTGATGTAAAAAGAGTTTAATAATTGAAATAAAATACGCTAACAATAACAATGATATAATTGTAATGAAAAGGGAGAAAAAAAAGAAATAACCCACTTCTCAAAAAAGCTCCACCCAAACTCCCAAGTGATGTCCAATGCAGTTGCTCACCACCTACTGACTGACACCCAGCCTGTCCCTGAACAGTGATCCCCCCTCCTGGCCGATTACTGTTTTATTGTTCAGCATGATGCCATACAGGCTGGAATATCCCTTTGGCCAGTTTGGGTCAGCTGTCCTGGCTGACCTGGAGAAGCCAAAACGTCCTTGACTTCGTATAACCACTATTTGGCAACAAAACACAGGTGAGTTATCAGCATTATTCTCACACTAAATCCAAAACACAACACTATACCAGATACTAGGACGAAAATTAACTCTACCCCAGCCAAAACCAGGACTTTGAAACATTCTGCAAACTTCCTTTCTCTTTCAGAAGAGATGTTAAGGCACTTTTTTCTGCTGGGAGAGATTGGATAGATTTCAGTAGGAAGATTAACACCATGACCTGACTGTTCAGAACTCTGTACAATCAAAAAAAGTCAAACTTTTGATATCACTTGTTGGGGCATTCCTTACATGGCCATAGATAGATGGAGAAGACTGAAGCATGCTCTCTAAACTCTGCAATTACAGGTATGATAACCATCATTTCTGGAAAGTGATTGAGAGAGGATCAACTGCAAATCTCTCTACCCAGAGGACAAACTCAGTTGTTAAAAAAAAACAAAACAGAAATCTTAAGATAACTGAGGCTGTGTCTAAAGATAACTGTGCAGGGTATGCTGAAGGTTTGATCATGGATGCAGGAGATGGTGTATAGCAAGACCAAATTCTATGATAGGTGCATGCTACAGTGCTGTGTTGTCAGAAGCCAAATGCAGGAGACTTGGACAAAGCCAAAGACTGATTTATGGGCAACAATCTTGTTCAGACTGCAAAGAACTTGTTTTTATAGTGGGGGTCTGTTTGCTCCTGCTGGGAAATGCCCAGGAGGACTGGCACATGTAACTTGTGCACCAGCTCTCAGTGGAACAGTTTTGACTCGTTAAGTAGGAAGTCCTGCTTCCACATGCTTTCTGGTTTTAAAGACCCAGCATAATCTGGTGGATTGTGTAGAGATTCATGTGGAGAGAGAAAGATACCACACCATATATAATGTAAGTGGATTTATAACGGCATGATAAGAGAGAGGAGAATGACTAGTGGAATTCATTTGTAAGGCAAAAATCAATGTTTTCTGTCTGAAATCAGCACATGAGTGAGTCAGTGTCTGTAAAGTGCCAGTGGACATAAAGCATGTGCTTTTATCACTTGTTCAGCATAATCCTTCCAGAGTGCTATATTGAGTTGTTTTTGAAGGCCTTGTGCCAGGGCTTTATCAGATCAATCAAGATCAAAGGTTAGCCTTGATTATTATTTTTGTGTGTCTTTCTGCCTTTTTTCCTGCCCAATTCTATTGAGCACTCCAGAGGCTTTAAGTAATGAAAAGCATTGGTTGGAAATGGAGCAATGAAAACTGTTTCAGCCTGGCTTTCTCTCCAACATGTAAAGGGGTGCAGAACATGGAGGTACAACACCATGGCCTGAGCTCACTCTGTGTATTGTTGTTAAGACCCCAGGTTTTGAGCTACGAGCTCATTGAAGGGGTTTTACTGTAAAAATATACAAGGCACTAAAAATATCTGCCCTCCAGATTGATTAAAAGGGCCTTCAGTTCTTTAAATACCTTGAGAGAGCACATGGGAAAAGACCATACATGTTTTCTCAGGAGGTCAAATAACACACTTTTACTGGCAAACTTTGCAAAATAAGGGAACTTGGCAAAAGTCTAAAGGGCAATATTTAACCAGAATAAAGCATTCCACAAGGCAATGACTTAGCACATGCTAACCCATACCACTTAGTAAAATCGAACCCATCCGGCTTTAAGTTACTCAAATATCAAGAAAGGAGATTAGGAGAAGAAGTAGTAAAAGGAGAGAAAATGAGATAATTATAGCTACCACCCCACGTCTAGCATAGATCCAGCTACCAGGAGTCCAGGAGATAGCAGGACCAGACCCACAGAGTGGCTGCACAGTGCTGCTCTGGCCCCTGGTGGCCACTCCACCCCCCTTCCCCCCCTCACAAGGTGTTACTTTGGTGTTCCAGCTGATCCAGGGCTGGGTTGGGGCTCCAGGAGGTGCAGTGCTCTTGGTGTGACTGATGGCTGTGCCAGGGCTGCCCAAGGAGGCTCCAAGGGGCTGAAATTTGACCTGTCCTTTCACCCCCCAGCCCCTCACACTTGAGTTGGTCCGAGCCAATAATGAATATAATAATCCAGTGTCTCACAATTGTACACTAATATTTGATGTAGTGGAAATCCTAAATTGTAATTTGTGCAAATGGCTGCATAGAGAATCATCTATAGAAACCTGGAGTCAGGAAGCCTTGATCCAGTCACAAAGCACTCACTGGTGAGGCTGGCTACTGGGCCTTATCCAACACTGGGTTTTGTATTTCCTAGGTCACAGGCAACTGGACAATGGAGCAGACTGGAAAGTCTCTAAGCAAAGTCAAGAAATCCTTCTAGCTGCCCTGGATATTGTGCATCCAAGTCTGCTGGACACACTGAGAGAATATTGAGCCTACAGCCTGGACTCCATCTCTTTGAATCATTTGATTTGTGCCAGAAACTCCAAAACATTAGTTGTATTAGTGGGATTGGGCAAGATACATGCTTCATCTCAGCCTAATAGTTCAATGTGTCAGGCTCCCTGACATGGTTTGGGCCTGTACAGCATCTGTCCCAGTTTTGTTTGGTGAATTAATGTATATCAGGCACTGTTTCCAAGATGTATTATGGACAAGACAATTCTATTTTGAGGGAAAGAGGGATTGGAGGGAGTGTAAGTGTGTAGACTAGGATAATGCTTTGAGGGCAGTCAACATTCCCAGACAGTTTAGTTCATGGTACAGAAGTAGCCCCTGTATCTAGAGGCACATAGCAGGCTGGGTGCTGGTACTCTAGAACCAGAGGAGTTTGTAGAACCAAGCACACTGACTGAAGCCTCCTGGCTTTTTGCTGGATGGAACTGGGATCCTTGAGGTCCTAAGTGCCCAGTGTCAAAGATGTCTATTCCTGGAGGCAGCAGCTGGGCTGCTGGCACTGCCTGAGTGCTCTTCCAGCTGAAGCCCTCCAGTACAGCTCACATCCCTTTTCCTTCAGTTCCCCTGAGCTAGCATGAAGTGTCAAACTTCTCAGGACTGTAGTGATTAAAGAACAACTATATAAACAATTATGCAGGGTGAAGGAGGGGAAGCTTTCCTAATAAAATGATTTTTATTCCATATGGCTTATAGAAACTGTGGTGGTGATGATGGCAATGAAGATTCCAGTTTGACTGAGCAGCCAAATGTGTGAACATTGTGGTACTTTCTAGGACAGTTCTGCTTTTAAAGCATGTTTAAGACTCTTGTCATAAATACCTGCTGTAATTTGCTCACCTGCGTGCTTGCTGGGCCGCAAGTATTTAGGCTGTGCACATGAGCTCTCAAAGTGGGCTGCAGTATTGACCATTTTCTTGGCTTTTCCAACACATTTCCTATGTCCCACCTGCCTTAAGATTTTGGAATTGGGAACTGTAAGAGTTAAACAGATTCAGGACATCCCTGTCCCATCTCCAGCCTTCCAAATGCTCTGGATTTAAAGCCTACCTTTTTAGATAGCTGAAGCGTACAGAAACATGTTTGTTTTGTAGAATACCAAATCATAGATATGAATAACAGTAACTGCCAATACACTTAGTTTCTTTGATTTCCTGACCATTCTTCTGTATGGACATGGGAGTCCTCTGTACATGTTTTCCTAGTCACTGTTTCCCCAGATCTGCTTGTTAAGGATCTGTTTTCTGTGCCTTTCGCTTTCCTGACATAATTTTCCTCATGTGGCTGATAAGATCCTTTTCTCTTATAATGCTGGAGCCCTTTGATCAGTTTCTCAGTTGTTCTTTTCTTCAATTGTTGCTCTTCTGCATTTAAAAGGTTTTGCTGCGAGTGGCAACCGTCTTGCTGATCAAGGATGCTGTGTTTCAGATGGAAAACCATTGAAGACTAAGGGCTTCCATTACCAGCCTTGAGTCTATCTCCACTGCCACCGAGGTGGGAGAGGCTAGGAGCATACCTTCTGCCAGAATTCCCCAAATTTGCACAGGGAGCTCCCTCAAATTGTCCTTCTGAGACTTTCAGAAGAGGGAGGACTCACTGAACCAGAAACGGAAAAGGGAAGTGAGTGTTTCTCAGCAGTGAGACACACTGGGGCACGACCCCACTAAGTGACTGACAAAACAAGGCTGACTCTCCCTCTGGCCCTGACTCCTTGTGACCCCAAAGCTGCAGCCCTGATGGAAGAGGCAAAAGGCTGAGTATTGCAGGGCAAGACAAAGTAAGAAATCTGTTTCCAAAAGGATGTCTGGGAATACTCTCTTAGCAAGTGTCTTCCTCTGTCTGTCATCTGCTGTATGAATTCTGCTTCTGGTTATATTACACCCTCAAATCCCTTGGGATAAGCTTTTCCTGGAGTGCTTTCTCATGTCTCCCTTGCAAATAAAACCAGGGAACATTTCTGCTACCTTATTAAAAGATCTGTGACATAGTTATTGGAAATCTTACTCACATTAAAAAAATTACTATTTTAAAAGGTGAGGGCTTAATTTTTAGTCTGGGTCCTTCTTCTGAATCCTTTAATGGCTGGTTAATGTTGCATTGGCAGCCTAAACTTCTGAGCCACAAAATGTGAAACTTTAAAATTTTTTCCTTTTATTTTATTATTTTTATTTATTTTATTTATTTTATTATTTTATTTTATATTTGGGGTAGAAAATATGAATGACACAAAAGGAGAAATTTGCCAGGGAGGTCTAAGGGGGAAATAGAGCTGAACAACCATTTTCTAATCATCGTAATAGAGTGCCATTATCAGAAATGCTCTGTGCTCTATTGGGAAAGAAAGTTATGTTAAGAGAAAACAAAGATATTTGATCCTTCATAGATCAAAGCACTTTTATGATGCTGCTGTCATTGTGAAAGGCTCTTGGTGTAAGAATGGCACTTGGTGGACAATGGCTCTATTGTTTGTTACTTATTTAAAAAAAAATTTAAATCAGACCTAGTGTATCATTTATGAGGTCTCAGATTTGATGAGAAATGTTTCACTCTGCCAGAAAGCAAGTTTTTAGGACTATGCTGTAGTTCAGTGTCTCCACTGTGCTAACAGGAATATTTAGTATGGGAATAAACACTTGCTCCAATCCACTGGAGTGAAGGAGGTCCTTGCAAAGCTTCTGAATTCTACATTGCAAATGCCTGTGGGCTTTCTTATACCTTTTTCTCCTTTCTCTTTATGCTTATTTGTGTTCAGAATATAGCTCTGAGAGCTTCCAAGCAGGTTTTTTCCTTTTCTGTTTTTGCAGTGCTTGGAGCAGTCGGATGTTGGTCTGTGACCAAAGCTCCAAAGTGCTCTCCTAACACAGATAATAAAAAAATAGAGAGAAATTGATACTGAGAACAGTTCATCTCTGGCTCACAAAATGGATTTCTTACTGCTGTAAAACCCTCTGAGGAGTTGCTTAAAGACCTGGAAAGACCTACATACACCCACAGTGTCGTGTAAAGAATAATCAAGAGAACGGGAAAAGGAGAGAGAATGTTATTTGAGGGAAAGCTTATTAATTTTTGTAGGTAGAAAAGCAGTATTCATGGATAGAACAAATTACAATATTTTACTTAGATCTGTATTTTGGTTCTGTACAAGCTAGTATTACCTATTCCTATTTGAGTGAATAGAAGAAAAAAGCTATTTGAATTTTGAATAGTTTGTCAGTTTGCCAAACTTAGCAATGAACTCAATAAAACACAATGATTTATTGTTTGTTTTCTACTGACCCTTATATACAGGTGGGTTTTTAGATGGAAATGCTTTGTTTTAGGCTATCTTTATTCTCTTGCTTTGATTCATGGTCTGCAAATACTGTCATGCGGTGGATGCACATACATGTCCTTATTTAAGACTGGAGATCTTCCTTCCCCCTTTTTACAACACCAATAAAGTGTATTGCACAATCCTCCCCTGTGACCAGCACATGGGGTCATACACAGTTTGCCCACTGCTATTTTGGTTTCTCTTTGCTGCTTTTTTTGAACGCGGCACTTGGTGACTATAAGATTTTTAAAATGCTTTTGCTCCAGCAGCACCTCCAAAGGTCATGTTTTCTTGTGTTTCTTCCACAGGAAGAAATTCAACCTCTCTACAACCTATGTTTCTTCTCTTAGAGATTAATAAATTTCTGTTAAATGCTCTGCTTGTGGTACTTTTAAGCCTAAAGCAATGAGGGCTCACGACTTTCAGTTGCAAAGTGGCTTGTTCAGGAAGCCATGAAGGCTGGCTTCAGTACCAGAGCTGACATTTCCTGAGGCAGACATTTTGGCACCACTCACATGCATGGACAAAAACCTCCAACTCAAGGGCTCAGGCTGGAGAGCTGGAGCATGTTCTCTAAAGAAGTCAACTCCAAAAGAATATTTTTCTGACATGTTGTCTCAGTTTCATGAGACACAAGTGTTTTGCTAAGGATGAGTAACGAGAAAGACCCAAACTCCTCCCTCTAAGCAATTGTAAATTCAAAATTAAGAGGCTCCAATTGAGGAAAAATATGGAAAAAGGGAAAAATAACAGCCCTTTATTAAAAATATATGTGTGTTGGCAGAACACCGAAAAAACACAAATAACCAAGCAATAGTCCTATACCCAAAAATAATCCCCTTCAAGACAAACAGATAAACAAACAAAAACAAAAAAAGAAAAGGTTAACAGTTCAGTTTGTGCCCTTTGGTGCAATTCTAACCACCATCAGCAGGGGACGCTGTTGGATCACTGGAGATGCAAAGCCTGCAGTGCTTGGTTCCAGTCAGCAGGGGGTGCTGTTGGATCACTGGTCATTGCCACATGGGGAGACACCCTCCTGGGTGTACTAAGAAACTGAAAAACTGAGGTCTTCCTTCCCCTGTCCCCCACTGGGAAAGGGGAGAGAGAGAAGGGAAAGGCAGAAAAAAGTCTGAGGACAAAAAAAAGGACAGAGGGAACTCAGTCCTTCTGGTTGAATCGTGGGGCACAGCTTTCCTTCTCCTTTGATGTGCACAAGAACTGCTGCCAAGAAGGAAAAAAAAAAAAAAACCAGGAACAGAGGAGGGGAAAAAACCCTCCTGAAACAGTTCCTCTCCGATGGAAAATCCAAGCAGAAATTCTCAGCTGGCAGCCAGGCTGAGAGCAGAGCTGCATCCAAGCTACCTGCCACCCGGGCCCTGTTGCTGCTCTGGCAGCAGCTGAACTCCCTGTCCCAGCTCCGCCGCAGCTTAAACTCCTCCCCCCATTTCCCAGGAGATGAGAGGAAAAAAAAAGTAAAAAAAAAAAGAACTTCTTACCTCTCCCCAAAGACAAGATCCTGAAGGCCATCAACCAGGAATGTGGTCTTACCAGCCAGATCTTTTGTGTTATTTAACTCTCTAAGCCACAGTCAATATGCCCATTCAACATCCCCTTCACACAGTAGGCAGGGGGAAGGGAAAAATTCCTGCTTCGTTTCTAAGAGCCAGCAAAATCATGACACATGTAGTCTTTTTTTTTTCCCTAAGGTAATTGCACAACCTTTTTGACCCATGGCAAGCCTACAGTTTCCAGTCTGCCCTGACTTTACCTGCCTGACAAGTACTACAGTGAAGTTGTACTTTTCCCTCACAGAGCACATTGACTCCTTGCCTTTGTGATATGGAACACTTGCCAAACTCTGCTGTCAATGTTTCTAGCTTCCATCCTGTGTGCTTTATTGCCTTATTTCACCTCGGTAAGAACGTCATTGTCCCTTAGAGACATACTCTCCCAATGTCTCAGGACTTGGTGTCTGTAGCTCTCTGCGTCCTTCCAGAACAGGATGGAGAAGCCCACCTGGGTGGCCAGGTTGAGGAGGACTGGGTATCCAGGGGAGCAGAAGCTTTATCAGAATATCTCCAGTTGCCCAAACCTACCAGAACCCCAACAAAAGACATAAATGCCAACAAAACCTCCCTAACAAAAACCCATGGAAAATTCCAACAATATGGAGGATTATCTGTATATTGGGACAAGTATGTATCAAATAAAGCAAAACCGTTCTTTGCATTCACATTGGGCAATTATGTCAGGAAACTATTTTCCCACATCACACATTAAGATGACAGTGGCTGGCTCTTCACTTGGATAGTGTGCCATGGTTTAGACACATTCTCATCAATCATCTCTTCTATGTACTTCCCTGGAACAATATTTTTGTCTTCTCTTTGATTTGCTGACTGATGACAATGTTCAGGGAGAGAGGCGTAGAGGCATTTGTTAATGCTGCAGACTTAAGACTGATTTCATATTCTAGAATTCATTCTTTGGCCACACAAAGCTCTCTGGAGTCAATTTTCAGAGTTAAACACAAAAGAGGC
Organism: Platyrinchus mystaceus; assembly: GCA_035041135.1. Taxonomy (NCBI): domain Eukaryota; kingdom Metazoa; phylum Chordata; class Aves; order Passeriformes; family Tyrannidae; genus Platyrinchus; species Platyrinchus mystaceus. Next base: position 35,755,967 of record JAWWLV010000045.1, on the reverse strand, counting down.
CTAGAAGGACTTCACAGAAGGCTGTGGTACTTCCTATGGGAGACAAGCCCCCTGTTTCAAGTAGAGCAATTTCCCCATTTACTTTTTTCTTAGAAGGCTGGGAGAGCTCCTTCCTCCACGAAAGAGTTAGTTCATAAATGGGAAATGCTGATAATAACTGCAGTGACCTCTACAGACAGTCCTGAGAAGCTGTTGTTATGCATGGAACCAAATTAATAACTGCAGACACCTGTCAAAACAGTGATTGCATATCAAGAATGACACCAGATGAAAAAGGAGATGTTTGAAACTTCCTTCAAGAATTAGTTTTGGAGTTCTGAGACTTTCAAGGCCGGCTGCAGAAGACTCTTATTGTGTGCACGCATAATACTTAGTGGAAGTCTTTAGATTCACAGATGGACGTTTTTTCCCTTGTTAATGAAGCATATTTTTTGCTTGACAAGTGGAAAATGTTGCCACCTGTGAAAAGATTAGATGGGGATTTTGAGCGGACTCATTGTCTGTGACTGAGTTTTTTAGAAATCCTGGCTGTGGGCCAGCTCTCAAGAGGACTATTCTTAATGTTTGTTTTTTCCTATGACTGAGATTGGATATTTAGATAATTTTGACAATGCCACAACAAACTGTTTTATGGAGTGAACATACTCATGTTTCCTAAGTCTCTAGAGTCACTGGAGCACAAGTCTGTGATTCTCATTATATGAACAAGATGTTCTTAATGTTGATACTGCCTTTTCTTTCTAGTATGCTTGCAAGGGTTAGGTACAACACATGGAATCCCTTCTGTTTTATTTACTAGCATGGGTAAATTTGCATTTTTCTTTAAAATTTCTAATCACATGTGGGTGGCATTCTGTTCAAGCAAAGACGTATAAAGAGCTGAATCAATTTCCTAGGCTTAACTTAGAGAATATACAATAATACACACATTATTTTTTACAATACTATTGCTGAAGGACAGATTTGTCCCTTGGTTGGCACATGTTAATGAAAGGGAACATGAGGTGCTTATTGTGGCTGGTGGAGATACTGGTCTATCCCTTGCTGGTGGAAGCAGTGCAACTCTGCTGGAGTCTGAGAGCTGTATTACCTTGCAGTACCTGAGCATTTGCACAATTACTGTTCTTTATGGATCTGGATTTTCTAACACCGTTGTTGCTGCTGTTGTGATCCTAATTCCATTTTGTGTTAGCCTTCCCGTATCAGTATCCTTACTGTTCCGTCTCCACTTCCTTGTCTTCCAGTGCTTTCCTGAAGGAAAACATTAATTCTGCTACATTTTTAATTATTTGAGCCTTTCTTAAGTGGTTGATCAATGAAATTTTCAGCACCTTAACTTTCATATAGCAACCTAAACTGATCACAGAGGAATTCTGATTATGATATTGATGTTCTAGTGTTTCATGTAACCATCAGAGGAAACAAGTGGTGCCCCTGTGAAGCTGAAATTCCTATTACAGACAATTTAGATAGGAGGTAGTTTGACACTTCATATGGCAGGAGCTTTCTTGCTGTCTAGTGTATGTAGCTCACTAAGGCAGAAAGCAAACATGGAGCAGCAGGAACAGCATGGACTGTGCAAGAGGTTGGTCTCCATTTCAGATCAAGTATGATCACCAGATTAACCAGTGATGTTCTCACTTCTTTTGGGAGTGAAGTCTGAAGCTGCATGCCTACCTGATACAGCATTGCTTGTGTGGTATCATTCTATGTGCTTCTCTGCTAGTGTCTGCTAAGGCTTGGCCTTCATTCCCATCCATTATTCTTACAGGTGATTCCACCCTCTTTATGGTTTTCACTGTATCTCTGACTAGCTCTTTTTTCTTGGCCACCTGAAACTTCTCTGAGGACTGAGTTCCCAAATAAAACTCAGTAATGTATCTAGTGAGCCACTACAGATACTACACTGCCCTGAAGTTGTGACTGCAGGCACTACTGCTCCCTATTTGGTACATAAATTAATAGAAGTCTTTAATCCGAGATGTTACTTGCTGCCTCTTTTTCCCTTCTGCACTTGGGTTTAAACTAACCAGACCACTCTTCCTTTCTTCTTATTCAAGTTGTAGTACTTTCCTCCTAAAATAACATATTTTCATTCTTCTTCCTTATGGCCCCTGGCTCTAATATTGCTTACTCTGTCTGGTGCAAATTAGGTGCATGTGAAATCGTCTTTTCTACCTGTTTTCTATTGCTTCCATCTTTTTGTATCCATTCTGAGCTCTTCATCCTTCACAAAACTTCTTAAGATCCCATAAAACTCCACCCATGCTGTCTCTCCAAGCCCCCTCTCCTCCCTGAGTTATGCACTCCCCTACGATATCTTTGTCATGCTTCTGATTTTTATCTCTTAAAGATAATTAATGACTTTCCTATTCCCACTCACTGCTGGTCCTGTCCCACCTCAGTAAGACTATTGTGAAATTCACCCATCAAAATTACTTCTTCTCCACTGGCCCTTCTGGCTGAAATGACCTTCCTCAACCAAGCCTCCTTATCTATCCTGAGAACCTGCACAGTCCTTGCTAAAATCCATTTACATCTAGGATAATTTTACTTTCTTTTTTTTAATCTTTGTAATTTGCTACTTGCTATATGGAATGAACTCCTGACTAAAAAATTGCTTTCTCAGAGTTTTTGCTTCATTGGTGTTTTACCTCTTTTTTTAAAGTACTTCATAGAAATGACCTACAATCACCATCTCTGGAAAACCAAGCACATATAACTGTCCCATGATGTAGTCTCTCCTAACAGGAATGCATCCATTGTCTCACCTGTCCTTGTTGCCTAGATAATGACATGACTGTACTTAGCTGCTGCCTGCCTTTAATTCAACTGAGCTGGAAGTTCTAATGCAGCCTGAGCAACCAGGCTCTTGCTAAGTTCCATGTTTCTGGCCCCACCTTTCATTTGCCCTTAGCACCTCCATCCTCTTCATACCTGATAGTGCTACTGCCTCTCTGTCCTGTATCAGATGAACTTTGCTAGCT
>JAWWLV010000045.1:35710026-35747912 GCA_035041135.1 Platyrinchus mystaceus | reverse complement strand
GCCTTTTTGGATATCCTGTGGCTATAGTCAGGTCATTATGACTAAAGCCTGCTGTATATTCTCATAGAATTGAGGTGTATATGCTGTGCAGTTGAAGCTGAATGCTCTGCAGTCTGAGAAACTCTCCGTACAAGTGACCAAGCAAGTCCTTCACAGTGGTCTGTGCTTTTCCATGAAGGTTTAAACCCTGCAGCTGAAAAGCGCTCCATATGGCTATGGCTGTTGCCATCAAATAAGTATAAGGATCTATTGTGTGAGTTTTTCTAAGATACTATTTGAAAGATCAAAGCTAAACTTCTCTTGGTTCTGGTGATAACTTGCCTTGAAGACAGCAACACTTTCATGAACTCAGGAGTTATATTTAGGCCATCAGAGAATATGTGCCAGTCAAATGTCTCTAACCTTTGGCTTTCTGCCTTTTCTATTCCTCTTTATGTAACTTTAAAAAATTTACAATTATTTGCTGTTGCAAATAAGAATCTTGGCTTGAAATGAATGCCGAAGTACAAGTTGTAATTTGTTTTGTTTGTTCATGTTTCACAATCAAAGAATGGCTAGGGAAAACATTCGCTGAATCAAGCAAGCAAAACTTATGACCATGGCTGCTACAGCTAGAATTGACCTTCCAAAGGCATGTTTCTTTCCTTTTCTTAAATGAAACTGTGGAATGGGTGGCCAGTAGCTTTGTTATTCCATTGGTGTATTTCTTTTTCCTTTCTGCGACACTTTGAATTCAGGGATGCACTATTTTATAAAGAAAATGACAGTGCTGGGTGTCCTTTTTGAGGGATTGTGTACATCAGTGCAGTAGTGTTTGGCATGTCCTAGACATTGAACTAAACTGTATGTTGTTCAAGTTGCTCACGTGTAAAATAAATCAATGAAATTCAGAAGAATTACTTTAGCTTTGCAAAAGACTGAGCAAGCAAAGATTCTATTGCCTTTCTCATCTGTTTCTTAGTAGAAGAGTCTTTCCCTTTCCCATTCCCTTAATATGGGGATCAATTCTGGTGAAAAGGGGCCCAGAGTAAGTATGGTTTATGACTGGGTAGAGCTTTTGTTACACTCATAGATGAATTTAGCAGTTGAATAGTTTTCTGGAGTTCAATGCAGAATTTTATATTATCATGCAAAGTATTTCTATTAAACTCATCAAATTGCTGCACAATGTCATGTTGTTGTCCTAGTATCAGATTCTTAGTTTGTTCTGCATTTAGAATATCCAATAACAATGTCCTTGGATTCCTGTCTGAGTTTCATACCTGGAGAAGGTGAGCATTGCACTGAATGATGAGATTTCAAATCTTCTTCAAAATCAAGAAAAAAATCCTCAAAATCACGTTCATCTATGAGGGAGAAAAGGCCCAGATTTGTTACTGCAATTTTCAGGAAACCTTTTGGTAAAAGTTGCAAAAATTCCCCGTGGTATTTAAGGCCTGGTCTTGTCCCTTTTCCTGACAAACTGTGAGCAAAAGCAGACGTATGGCTCCTTGATTTTGAATTACCGTACTTGGGATTATTTAAAAAGTAGGCATCATTACTTCTCTGAAAATAACCACTAAAAGATACATTCTCTGTTACCTACTTTGCAGTGTGATGACTGCCTAGGAAGGAGTTTAAAATACGAATTCTGCTGTTGTGTCAGGCTACTAAGGATCAATCAGGTTTCCTGTGCTTCCTGTGTCATCACTCTAGCACATATTCTTGTCTCTAATGTCTCTAATCTTGCTAAACTCTGAGACTGGTTTGCAGGGGCAGAGACAGCACAGAAGGCAAACCTATGTAACAGATAACCTGTCAAGTAACAGACCTTGTGCTGAATTATAGTAGTCTTGTGTCTTGGAGAGCAGCTACACTCTCTAGCAACCCTGGATGTTCCTCCAGACTGGGGAACGAGATGCTGGAAAGCAGTGCCGCAGAAAGGGACCTGGGAGTCCTGGTCAACGGCAAGTTGAATATGAGTCAGCAGTGCCCTGGCAGCCAGGAGGGCCAACCATGCCCTGGGGGGCATCAGGCAAAGCATCACCAGGCAGTCGAGGGAGGGGATTGTCCCGCTCTGCTCTGCACTGCTGTGGCCTCACATTGAATATTGTGTGCAGTTTTGGGCACCACAATATAAGAAAGATATTAAGCTGTTAGAGAGTGTCCAAAGGAGGGCAATGAGGATGGTGAAGTGTCTGGAGGGGAAGCCGTATGGAGAGTGGCTGAGGTCACTTTGTCTGTTCAGCCTGGAGAAGAGAAAATTGAGACCTCATTGTGGTCTTTGACATACTCCTGAGAGGAATCAGAGGGGCAGGAACTGATCTCTTCACTCTCATGACCAGTGACAGGACTTGAGTAAATGACATGAAGCTGAGTTCAGGGGAGGTTTAGGTAAGATATCAGGAAAAAGTTTTTCACCAAAAGGGTGGCTGGACACCGGAACAGGCTCCCCAGGGAATTGGTCACAGCACCAAGCCTGACAGAGTTCAAGAAGCATTTGGACAATGCTCTCAGGCATGTGGTGTGATTCTTGGGGTGTCCTGTGCAGGGCCAGGAGTCGGACTTGATGATCATAATGTAGTGTCCTTTCCAACTCAGCATATTCTATGATTCTAGGAAAAAGTATGCCAAAGTAGCCACTTAAGCTGTAAATCACCCTGAAGCATGTGGGTAAGCCAAGTATGTGTTGCTACTTCTGAGGCTGGCAAGAAACTAGATCTTTGCTGGCCTGTTCCTGTATGGAGTTACATACCAGCTGCATTTCCCTGTCTCTCACGTAAAGGGAAGATTTCATTTCCCACATTAATATAGCTACCAAAAAGGTGAGGGAGTGAGATTTTTGAATGGCAGACCTAAAACAATGAGTTTGTTAAGCATAGGAATGCTTCAATAACACATTATCAGGCAAGAGAGAGGGTGAGCCTCTGTGACTGTAAAGGGTATTGGATTTAACATGACAGGTTGCTTGCAGCCTGCAGGTAGGTTTAAAAGCCTAAGATGATGGTTACCTTGAATTTGTAACAGCCCAGCATCCTTCCTATGAAAATCATCAATGCTGCTATTCTCATCTTTGTTCCATTGGCTGGAGATTTTGTAGTGGCTCTCACAAGCTCCAAAGGCACAGCACTGATAAGCATAAGGCATTTCCATGACCCTGTAGAAGAATAAGGAAGCATGCCATGATACTGCTTTAGCACCAGAGTTATTGGATTGTACTGCTTCTTTACTGTCAGCACAAAGGAAATTGTTTAAATATCCATGACTGAAAGTAAAAACATCTCTCAGTAAAAATCAGTCATGATAATACAAAATAAGGACTCACAAATCAAATTCCACTTCAGAAATGCAGATGATTTCTAGGCTTATTTTAGTAAAGAAACAATGAAGTTTTTTTATGTGTTTTCATAGGAGCCATGAAAGTGGGAGATCCTTGCCACTGAGTGAATATTACTTAGAGCTGTATTTCTATTTTATGATTTTCAATGATTTTACTGTGCAACTCAACAGTTTCTCTAACAGTTACTTACTTAATGGTTTCTTTTAAAAAAAGCAGATGCAAAGATCCCAACTGATTTACCAGCCTAACAGGCAAACCCAAAAAACTTCCCAAATGGAATTTCTCTAAGAGCACAGTCATTGCAGGACACTGGATGCTCATTTCTAACTCTTTTAAAAGATCATTAGTATTCCTAACACATAACTGAGTATATGTCAGTGAGTTCCAATTATTATGAGGGTTTCTTTTGTCAGAAAATTGCACTTTTCTGGTACGCTGTGAATTTAATTCCTTTGGGGATGTGCAAATTCTGGGGTAGCACGAGAGAACTACATATATCCGAGTTCTACCGACTACTTCTTCAATTCTGTAGATACATTTTATGCTTTGGAAGCAGAGCTATTTAATTTGCACAGCTTGCCAATAGCACATAGTAAAACCTAACAACTCACCTTAATTTTGAAAGCCCAATAAACCAAAATATTCAAAGATAAAGAGGTGATTAGAAGTTATTCTGACTTGACTTAAAAGGAATCAAGTAGAACTAGATCCTCCTATCAGATTACTTTCAACAGGTTAATCATGTAAATTAACATAATGAGCATAATAAGCAACCTCTGACCCCCTGGGAAATTTGCAAAGAAATGAGGCTGAATCAGGACCGGTGCCAACAGGACTTAAACTTGTGCACTAGCCAAAAGCAGGTACAAAGGGGAACAAACAGAACCTTGAGCTCTAAAGTGAGTTTTAAATTAGTGCATTTTGGGGCATTTACATTCTAATATACTTACATTTCTGATGGGAATTAACCGCAATAATCTGTACCCTTGTACACAAGACAAAACTTTTAGGGTGCTCAATAAAAGTTCAAGATAATTATCAAGCAACCTCATGCCAGCAGTTTAAATATTTTAACTTGTTCATGTCCACATGCCATCTTTTCAAATAAGGAGATTGTCTTGATTAAACATTTTTGAACATATTTCCCAGAAGCCCTTCTTAAGTAACCTATAGTTATACCCATAGATTACTACATTAACCCATAGCTAATCATCGGGGATAAAAACAATCCCAATGCCCAACTAGAAATGCCCTTTTTCAGAACAAAAAAAAAATTAACAAAAGAAACAGTGACAGTTCTGTGAAGTGATGACTGCAACTTGTGGCTTCAGACCTTTTGTAAGACATTGATGTAGTTATGGGAATGAACAGTTAGTGGATATTTTAGGCTCAAGGGACTAACAGAAATGTATTCTTTGGTTATTCAAACTGTTCTATGTACTTAATAATGACAGATTTTCAGATGCTGTTGTGCTTTTACTAGCCTGCTGGCCTGTCATACACTGCAAATGCAGACCTCTCACATTGTACTGGTCGACTACTTTGATGATGTAGCCAAAACCATCCATGGCTTTTAAATGGACTTTAAGGAGCAAGACTCCCACTCTTATTCTCTCTGTAGGTATTTCTAGCATACTTTCTTAAACCTGAACAGTTTTTGTTTGTTTTTTTTTCTCCCCCCCGTGTTACTAAGATATACATATAATCCTCAAATTAGCAAATGCTGCTGAATCTATGTGCAAAGTACAACTGCACACAATGGCTGCAACCCAGAACACAGAGGACAAAACATACTTTGCAATGCAGGGAAATAGATATCCGTTTTTCCTGGTGACAAGAGGAGTTTTTTTCTTGCAAAAGGTACATAAAAAAAAATAAAAAAAGGGAAAGAACTCTTAGAACTCTCAGAGGTATACAGTGCTGGAAGCAGTCCAGATAAGCTAGTGCTTATTTGATGTGGGTAATTAGATTTGGACTTTGTCAAATTAAACTCTTTTAGAAACACTGGCTGAATTTATTTTTATGTACTGCTTATCTTACTAATGATATCTGTATCCTCGATAATTTTTTTTCCTCTAGCAAGAAATGCCTCTTTTTTTTCTCTTCTTAGATTAAGCAGCAGAGGACACAAGGTTGTTTTCTACCTCAGACAGGTGTGGGGTTGATGGTGAACAGGAAGGCACAGTTACGATGAATGGAGCAAAGCACTGAGTTCTTTACAGTGCTGAATCAAAGCATCAGATAAAGAAGGAAGGAGTGGCTGGCAGCCTGATTGATTCCTCAAGGCTTGCCATAATAGGTTGGGCTCAGCTCTGTAGGGCGTAATAGTGCTATTGATGAAGATGGGGAAGAGGATACTCAGCTCTTTGATATGTCTGTATTGATCAATTTATATGAGTAGGAAGTTTTTATACAGATATTTGTCTTTAATGTTGTAACCGCTGTCTAGTTACAACAAGTACAAATGGAAAAATATAATTTTGTGTTAAATCTCTGTTCAGGTTTGGTACTTCATATATTATCTGTGCAGTGATCCTGTGTGAAGTCTTGACTTTCTTCTGATTTATGGTAAAAGTCATGCAGACTGTAGGTCAGGAGTTTACCCTATTCTCTCCCGACTGGATATGATTTGTTTTTTACAGATGTTAATCAACTCTAGATATATTAATCATACTTTGAATACTTTTTTAAAGACTTAAGTTAGTTGGACACATCCTTGTAAACAATTTACCCAGACTAAATACACTGTAGTTTTATTTGAGCAATATATAAAATTTTCCTCATAGAAAAATCATATAAAGTACAATTTTGAGAAAAGAATTTAAGAAAATAGTTACTTCAGTTGAATAATGGATTATTCTAGGACTACTGCAGCACCTTTTATCGCTCTAGATCATGGTATATAATTGGCAGGTTGGAGTAATGCATTTTCTTGTGTTTACATTCTTTTGAGGAAACTTCAATTATTTTAGAATTATCACCTGCCTCAACGTTTGGGCAAAGTTAGTGAGAGAAGAAAAAGCATGGTATAAGCTCAGCCTCAGTCATTGATGATTTCTTATGGTACTTCCTTTTGACCTCTTAGACACATCCCAAGATCTCTACTGTAAGAGAGATGTAAGGCCTCTAGTAATTTGAATGTTAATGTTATGAAGCGGTTTCATGCACTGTGATGAAGTCAGTGCCCAATATCCTCTGTGACAACCTACAATTTTTGGGTTTAAGACTTTTAAGGCATTGTTTCCTAACCTTGGAAACATTTTTTGCAACTCTTATCTCAGTTCATATTAACATGCCATCATAGAAGTGTTCTAAGGTGGACGCCTCCAGCGCTGTATACAGAGGCTTAAATCAGCTCCACACTTCTATTCATGATTCCCTTACTGATAGCTCCAAACACTCCAGTGTTTTTCATTAGTGGTAACATCTTGAGCTGTTTGCCTGCTAAGACTCTTAGGACTTTTCCAGTGCAAAAGACAAATCTAATGAAGACATAAGGGTGGAGCATCCATCTTTGGAGATACTCAGAAGCTGTCTGGATGTGATCTTGGGCAAGTGGCTCCAGGTGACCCTGCTTGAGCAGGTGGTTAGACAAGACGGCCACCAAATGTCCCTTCCAACCTCAGCCACTCTGTGATTCTGTAACTATGTGAACACTGTTCAGCTGTTTCGTATTTTATGATATCGAGCTTCTTACAGTAAAGCATGAAAAAAATGTATATTGCACTTGGCATCCTCTAATTAAAATATAAAAATGAAGGGAATGTTAGGGGACACTCCCAAATACTCTGAAGTCAGAGAGAAAACTCTCTTTGCTGTGACCCTGAAATCAATTCAGTTGGTTAGAGCATGGTGCTAATAAAGCCAAGGTCATGGGTTCAATACCCATACAGGCCATGATCATCCAGTGGCTGGCAGAGCTGCAAATGATCTTTAGAGGATACTTCCTTCCTGTATCACAGAGGACCCAGCAGAAATTATTAGTATCAAAGTGTGTTAGTAATAATGGCAAAGTATTATCTGAATCTTAATCAAAAGATTACAGAAAAATCATGCTCAAACGAGTCAAATCTTTCAGACTTTCAGGAGTATATTCTTCCCTTGTATTTTCTGAGTTCTCACTAAATATAATGGAAGTTCTGTAAGCACAGTTCAGTAGAAGGAGGACATATCACTAAGCTGCCAGCGATATTGTTTTAACAGCTTTTGAAACATATCAACAGGAAGCAGATGTGGCTCGTACTAAGCAAGTATTGGGGTTAATATTTCAAAACCCTTCATAGTTTCTTCAGTTAAAAGTGAGCATAATAAAATAAGTCTATCATTTTTATCATATTTGCTTTAGTTTTAATGGCACAGATCAAAGAGTGACAATATGAAGTAACATGCATTACACACTGACACACCTTCCATTGCACATGAACACAAATGTGGCTTATTAGTTTTAATCATATACTCACTTGAGTTCTGGAAAATTTTCAGATGTTATCAAACTTTGTAGGGCATGATTTCCTGTTAATTTTAAATGAGTTAAACCATGTAGCCCCGTCACAGGAAAAGAGGACAAAAGGTTGGATGACACATCCCTGCATAACAGCAAATAAAAATCAGCTTATGGTTTTCATTTTTTTTCTTCAACAGTAGAAGTGTCACATTGGAAAAACAGGTTAAACTTTTCCAACTCAGTAAAATGCCTGCATTAAACAGAGGCCCCAATCTGCAGAACAAAGTTGCAGCATGGCTCAGGAGTACACAACTATATATCCAGCAGAAAGCTAACAGTAATATCTAGCAGTTAGTTGGGTCTCTGTTACCAAATTTTGACTCCAAATGTTCATAGTGCCAGTTTTGAGACTAGCAAATGAATTTAAAATCTGGTCATTAGACTGTCTGAATTCTGTGTGAGTCAGTGCCAGAACAGCTTCCCACAGTTTAAAAGATTCAGTGGAATGATAGGGCACGGCTGCCCTGAAAGCTCCCCAAGGAGGAGGTGAGGTGTATGGGGAAGATGGGAGTTTCAGGGTAGGACAGGTCTGGGCTGCAGCAGATGAAGATGACATTTCCAAGCTGAGGTTTGTCTGAGTAGCCGAGGGAAGACAGTGCCAATGAACACAGATATGTAACTTTGGGAAAGTAAAACAGGTGAATGAAAAAGTGATAAATGATCAAGGAGATACGGTAGAGTAATGAAAGAGGGTGGAGTTCAGAAGAATTCTGTTCTCTACTTTGCCTTCTGTCTTCCAGTTATTCTATGAGCCTTTTCAGTCCTCCTCACAATTATCTACACTGCAGTACTTCCGATTGTCAACCATCAAGGAGGAAGAAGGGGAATCTGATGCAGCTGAGATGCTTTTATGCCCAAGGCTGAACAGCAAAGTCTGGAGGACATATTGAAATCTAAGGCATAGACTTAAAATAAGGTATGCTGATGGAATAGCTTTCTACCTGTCTGGTTTAATGCGTCTTGCACCCAGCACAGTTAAATACCAAAGGTAAAATTCAGGTCCTATTGCAATGGTAAAAATGACCACTGACTTCAGTCAGACCAGGGTTAGAGACTAGCATTTCAGGAAACTCTGGTACACTGTGTTATTGTCTGTGTGTTAAACGACTTTTTTCTTTAACCCCTTTTATACGTTATTGTCCAAAGCTACAATTTACACCTCACAAAGTAGGAAGGGCTCCAAAAGGGATGTTATAGACAAAAATGTCTTTATGGACATTTTTCAGTGCACCATTCAGAAGGCTTTGCACATTAACAGAAATGAATACCCCTTTCCAAATTTAGGGTTCCCAGCAGCTACTGAATTATCTGTGAGCAAATGCTCAGCAGCGTATCTTTGTGACAACCATGCAGCAATATTACTCCAGAGGAATCTTTATTCATGTATTCCCCACACAGCCAAAATCTCAGGGATTCACCTTAAAAAGGCATTACAATGACAGTGGGAAGTAGGAAAAAAATAGTAAGCACTGAGAAGTGCTTGTGAACAAGGCCTGCAAATCTGTTTTCTGATGTTTTGATCACTAACTGCTCTCCCTGAACTCACTAGAGAAGAAAAACTGTTTTGTCAAATGAGGAACAATGAAATAAAAGCAAACACTGAAAAAAGTTTCTTATTTAATTTTTAATCCAATTCTTTAGTCTTGAAACATAACTAACTGGAAATATTCCCCACTCCTACAACAAAACTAAACTGCTAACAAACGGAATGAAGAAAGTCAGATGCACTGATAATCTTCATGAACCCCAAATCACGCTGATTACACAGGGTTGTACGCAGCTTTGCCATAATATCTATAGGAACCGGTGAAGTACAAGAAAGAAGACATTTAGATATGGATTCAACAGACCAGATTATCAGAATAGAAAAAGCCTCCATTTCTGCTGGGTCACAAAGCTATTAAATTTTTGTATGCTCTTGCAAGAAAAATGCAAAAATTTGAACATAAAAGATATACAAATACTTACAGTTTGATCAGAGATGGTAAAGAGGAGAAGGCATTGGGGTGAATAATTTTAATTTTGTTCCAAGCTAAATCCCTACAAGAAAAGTGAGTAGAAAATTACACACCCACTGAGTGAATATGGAAGTTTTCAAACACTTGATTAGGAGACTTAAATATAAAGAAGGTATTAATTATGGGCAAATATTTCAGTAAGTTTCTACATATCTCACAGTGCAAAATGTTTTTTTCATTTTTAAGTTGTTAGTCAGTTGTGGTGTTAGTTATTAAACTGACAATATTCTTAAAACATCTTAATGCCTTCCAATCTAAGGCTTTTCAGTCTGCTTCACAGCTTCCTAAGGCAGCAGAAAGAAGGGTGGTTTATATGGACTAAGTCTTCTAAGATGTTCTCATGATGTGACTAAGAACAGCAAATCCATGGTCAATAGGCTTAACTTCCTAATCTCAATTTTCATTGCCCCTGAAAAATCAAAAAGACTAAAAGCAACCCTTAAAAATGTATAGGTTCAATTCTGCAAAAACTTATAACCATAAGTAATTTCTTGACAAAATTACTCTGCTAGCACATATGTCTATGTGAAAACTAGAAATCTGCATATGACTGGACTCTATATCTTAAGATGCTGTTCTCTATAAAAAGAGTTCATGCTCCCTAGAGCTGCTTATAATGTGAACTTGTCAAGAGATACCATCTTTGGCTCAGTATCTCTCTCTACCTCCAACAGAAACATTTAGAAGTAACAGTTTTTACAGCTATAATAATATAGCTATAATATATAGATGTATTTTAATTAATTACTGCAGATGTTAAACTTCACCATGGTTGTTCTTCTTTCACAATTATGATCTAATGGGTGAAAGATCAAAGTGAGGAAAAACTGAAATAAGGATCTTTCAGGGTACTTAGTGAGCAGACAGAATATATCCCATGTTTTTGAGAATCTGTGTGAATGTCTGTTGGGGGAGTACTCACAGAGACCGAAGAGCAGCCAGCTGCCGAAATGTGTCTGCTTTGATTTCACCGATTTCATTGTGATGCAAGTCACTGAAATAGCAGTAAGAATCTCCTCAGTTTCAAAGACACTTGTAGGGCACTTTGGGGTGTTTTAGACTGTGTTTACTATCCACATCAATACAGTATATCTGGGGTGTGTCAAATCGGCCAGCAATAACTGAGTTAATTATGCTCAAACACACATAGATGCTTCTTTTTAAACTTTTTAGGATAGTTTTACACTTACATTTTTTGGAGTTTTTTACATGCAGTAAAACAGGGTAAATCTTCCAGCAGGTTATAAGACAGATCCCTGTATTATATAAGAAATGAACAGATTAATATCAAAGTAATATTAGAAGAAAAACAGCTTTCATTACATACCTTCACACTCAATTTAAAATAACTTCGTTTTATCCACAGAAGAATAAGAGTGTACAAACTCACTTATCTCTCATCTGTCAGATTTTGATTTCTAATTTGAGAGAGGAGGGGGAAAGGTAAGATATATTAACTCCATATCCTATAGTTGCAAATTCCTTGCATTGTCTGAAGATTTCCTGCCTGAAGTATAGATTTCTGCTGAGTGTTTTACAGTAACAATATGGGCCATCTACTCATAGGGAATACTGGATTTATATCACAGACTTCATATTTATCAAGTTTAAATTCTGATAAATATTTAAACCATTTAAAATAATCTAAATATAAATACTCATAAATTTTTTAGAGAAGATCCTGTATTTTTCTGATAAGAATCAGAATCAGCTTTCCATTCTACACTTCCAATTAAGCACTACTGCCTCTGATTGTTAAGACTGCTGTAACTTATAACTGAGGGAAATGGTCAAAAAAATTGGAACTAACTTTGAAATCAATCACTACATGGGGAAAAAAAAAACCAACTTAAAAAGACTTGAGCCAAAACTCAACAAATTACAGAATAACTGAAACATCTGGACTGATTTACAGTATAATATAACTAATCAAAACCAAGCCCAGGCAATTTGCAGAAACTGGAGGACAAAAAAAAGGGAAGCAAACACCAGCCCCCATCACCCAAGAGTCTCATCCTACACAGATAGATAGATAGATAGATAGATAGATAGATAGATAGATAGATAGATAGATAGATAGATAGATAGATAGACAGATAGATAGACAGGTAGATGTGTGTCTGTGTTGCTCAGGAAAAGCTGAATGGGAAATTTGCTTGTGGAAAGAATAGAGAAAAAAACTTAAGCCTATAATTAGGAAAAATATCCTTTTCCACAGTTATCCAGTATTATCAAATGAGAAAGTAATCATTTTTCACTTCTGTGAAATCCTTCTTGCTTCTCAAATTCCTTAAAACTGGTTCATCTCCACCTATTTACTTCCTTGGTAAAATTGTATATTCACTGTTATTGTTCCAACAGGGGCATTTAGACTATTTTATATTTGATTTGTGGAAGCAGTGCAAGTAATAACAGTGCACGTTTTTAAGTTATTCTACTCTGATTTTACTATGTACAAAGGCAAACTTATTAATGTTTGGGTTTTGGTTTTTTTTTTTTGTTCCAGCAAGTATGATTACAGCCTCTGTTTTTGTATTTTTTACAAGTACTCTGTGGTCCAAGTTAGACATTACAGGAGGGGATTCAATGAGCTAGAGGCTTTTAGGCCAAGGTAAAGCATGTTTTCTATGTCTGGCAGAGAGTGGCTATTTCATCATGCCAGATTTGTGACTTAGGTCCTCTCAAAAATATGTTAATAGCTTGAATTTTGTGCATAATGACACTCTCTCCTCACACAGAGAAGAAAGCCCCAAACCAAACTTGAGACCCTTCTCAGTTTCTGTCAGTGCTCCAGGAAATATTTGACTTGTTTATTTTTAAGGTCTTTTTTCCCCACTTTCTTAATATATGAGGCTCTTGGCAGCAGCAGAGGGCAAATGGTTTTGTTTCCCATGCTGATGTGTACCCCAACCATGCTGAGGGCAGTCTTTCCAGGACTGCTGTGACTGTGTTCTCAGGTACACCTTTCCTGCAGGTGTGCAGACGCCCAGTAAGCCTCTGCTCCACATTAATCCACATTTGGAAGTATCGGTGGCTAGGCAGGATGCACAAATTGCCTTTCAAAGCAGTATGTGTGCTTGTGATGCCTGAGTGTATCTGAGCTGGGAGCCTCTCCAAGGATGCGGACTCCAAGTCACTCGTGGGGTTCAGGGCACCATTTCACTTCATGGCACAGACAAAACTAACGTGCAAACCAAAGGGGGGACTTCGCAGGCTCATTCCAATCTGACAGGAGTGGGGTAAGAGCAAGTCTTGAGTACTTGAAATTGATGCTAAATTGGTTCCCCACTCTTTTAAGCATCAGCTCTATTAATATAGGGTGATACTCAAAAATAAAAAGCGTGAATTTCCAATGGACAGTCCTACTCTTCTGTGAACTGTACAAGTTATTGATTGCTGTAGTATTTGTTGCCTTCTGTTTTGATATAATTTATTGTTTTTGAGTAATACAGGACATATTTCAACTTGAATCTGTATGCAGACTTTCTTCTGGCAACAGACTTGTTTCTTTTATCATTGTGGAAATGATTATATTGAGTCCATTAACTTAAAATTATTTTTTTTTCTGGGAATGATCTTGACATCCACTCTGGTATTCTGATAATGCATTATAATTAGTGCTATTTCAATGTTGGCCAAAGAATTAATACCAAATACATTCCTAGTGATGTAATAGATTGAGGAAAGTGTTCCTGGCTCCTTCTCAAAGAAGTGGACACAATGATTACTTTCATTAGTGATTAAGCACACTCCAAGGAAGTTTGCAAGCTAAAATAATATTGGATATTTAATATATCAAATATACCCCAGCTATGCCAAGGAATAGTCTATTAAAATTTCAGTCAGCTACTTATATCTGGTTGAGAAAGAAACTAAAAGAGGAGCATAACAAGGACTCAAAACTCACCCACTCTCACTCACTTCACTAAATTATCTGCCTTAGTAAGAAAAAACTCCCAAATGACTGTAGGAGAGACAGAATGAATGAAAATAAGGTAGTTCTGTGTTTTTTAAACAAAATCAAGAACCATTTAACTCTTTGCTAAATATATACTAAGTAATTGTCTTTCTCAGCAATGCATGGGAAATCCTGGCTGATAAGTGGGTTGTAAATTTTTGAGTAACACTGGGGCCCACTGCCTGAGCTGAATTCCTAAGACGTAATGTGATACACAGAAATAGCAGTAATTGGGTAATTTTGAAATCATAATGATTTCATTTGTCTATTAATCTCTTGCATTAATGTAATGTTAATAATCATAGAATCATGGAAACGTACAGCACTTGGAGATTGGGTAACTGGTCACAAGCTGATCTGGGGAGAGAGGTGATCTGTGCTCCTGTGAGTGTTCTGTTGAAAGAATTTATGAAAAAAAATATTACTTTTTAAAGTATGAAAACCAAGTAGTTTTTTTTAGGACATTCTTTACAACAAGGCATTATCCAAGATAATAAAACAAAGCAAAAATACTTTTCTAACACTTACAAACTCTCCAGACTTGTAGTCCCTGTCAGATCAGGAAACTCTGTTAATTGTGAAGCACCATTTAAAGTCCTAGAATTTGAAAAAATAATTTCAATAAAATTCTGGTAAGGGAACTGTGGGACAACTCTCATATTGCAATATATAAAGACAATTAAAATAAAAACTAAACACATACAGAGTTCTGAGTTCTGGTAAGTGTTGAAAAGCAGATTTTCCAACAAGCTGGATAGGGTTATCATAAAAATGTCTGAAAAAGATGACAAAAGATATTTAATGAAAAATATTTTAAAATATTTAAAATATATGTTTATACTACAAGCAAACAAGTAAACTCTCTATGATGAATCACATACTGTGCACCTCTGGTTGTAGCAGAGGTGAAACTTTGGACTTTTCTCACCCTCTAATCTATATTCATCAATCGCATTTCAAATTTTTAATATTCAAGTAGTATCTGTTTTCCTGGTTTTAAAGCCAGAATTCAGTCAACAAAATATTCTCTCCCTCCCAGGTTTGCAAAGACAGGAATCCACATATGAAGAACTTTGTTACGACCTGAGACGTGAAAAAGTCAGGACTTCATCTACTCAGAAGAGGCTCCCTTGTCCTTTTGTAGTCATGCTGCTTTTGCAGAAAGACTATTACTCAAGATGAATCATTATTTTTCTTACATTTATTTTGCAGTTTCTTATTTTTAAGTTTGCCCATTAAGTGCATTTTCATGTAAGAGAATGGGAACTCAGACTGGAATACATCAAGAGTAATTTTTACTAGCTTCTGCATGGCCAGTAATGCCGAGAGACTTAGAAGAAAAAGTTCAAATAAAAGGTCAAAGGCCAGAGACCACTATTTGCTTCCCTTAAACAGGGCATGCAAACTGCCATTCTTTCCATGAATTTGGAAAGACATGAGCTTCCTTGCCTATACGATGACGTGCTACATAGCGTACTCACAAGAAAAGCTATTTGACAATTAGCCACAAATACAATACTTAGTTTCAACATTCTTTAATACAAAGAGTCATTGAAAAGATTCTTATCACTTACATAGTAATAAGTGATGGATTACCCACAAATGCACGCTCAGGTATTGACTTGATATTATTGCTATGAAATCCCCTACAAAAGGAAAAATGGTTTATATGGTAAGAAAAAAAAAAGGGAAGACTCAATCTGTATTCATTGTTTTTCATTTGTAATAAGAAAAGTGTCTGTATGTAAAGGTATATTCTTGTTTCCTGGGATAAGACAGAACTGAAAAAAGCACAGGAGAAGGGAAGGGGAGGGAAGGGAAGGGGGAAGGAAAATTGCTGAAATTCTGTACTTTTCTAAATGAACAAAGCCATTCAGATGAAGTAAACTGCAAAATCACCTTTTAAAATTCAGAATATATGCATATAGGTGTATAGATTTAATGTAAATATACACACATATATGAACTAAGATCATTAATAGATACTAATAATTAAATAACTAACAATATACTTCCTCCTGTGCTTGTTGAACTGCAACTATTTCTTTTGCTGGATGGCACAAGTTTATCAAGTAAATGATTTTATACATTATATTGTAATGTTGACCCTCCAAAAACCACCTCTTTGATGAAATATTTTAAATGTGGACACAACCAAAATGTAGTTGTGCCTGCTGGATAGAAAGCCAAATCTTTGCCTCATTATTAATTGCTGGATTTCATTCATATGAGTAATTTCCCATTGTGAAAAACAAAAGGAACAACTAAGATTTCGAAAGAACAATGATGATTTGTGTGGGAAACTCCCATTAGTTCAGTCGGGTATGAAGAAGGCTTCCCAGCTTAAATTTATGCATTACTAAGCGTCCAATTGTTCATTGATGCAAGCACACTTGGCCATTACTTGAACAGGTCCCACATTACTGGTTGACTTGTTTAGGCATTGTGCTACTGGTGATGAGCTACAGAGCAAGGCTTTACATCTCTGCTTCTTCTGCATCCAATGAAAACACGCGGATGAAGACTCTAAGCTGTATGAGCATCTCATTTAGTCTGGAACCAGTAAACAGACTGGTTTTGAATGGAATTCCTTGCATAACAGAAAAACCAAGGAAATGGTATGACTACTTTCCAGAGAAAAATCTGCTACTAGCTGTAGACAAAAGGTGATAGTTTGTGTTTTCAGGTACAAATTCCGAGAGAGACGTGAGGTGCCACCCAGAAGCACCCTTACTAAGGTGGCCCTGCAGTGAGCTGAACCTCTGTGGGCCTGGGCTCCCAAATGGGCTCCCATATGGGTGAGAACAGCAGGGCATGAACAACTGTGTGGGAGACATCCCATCCTTACAAGATCAGCTTCCAGGTCCCAAAGCACAGAACCATGTGGTTTCATGATCTGTGCTGGATTTGGGGTGTCAGATTGCCATTTCAAACCCCAAATATTTCTTGCACATAGGAGCTTATGTGCAATGGTAAGTTTGATACTTAGAGGTGAAGTCCTGTGGGGGTCATCAGGCAATTTGCTGAACTGGACAAGGTGCATTTCCTGCAAACCTGTGTTATCCATTTTTGGCTACTGACTCCAGGAATCATCAAAGAGGCAACACTTTGAGGTCACTGGATTTCATACCAATTATTTTATGACATAAACAGCAGCTGAGAACAGTTGGGCTGAGAAACTCAGCCCTGCTGCCTTTTCCAGAGCTGCATTCTGCCAACACTGAAGGTGCTGAGCAGGAATCAGAAGTGTCTGGGGATCCCTGCTCTGGAAAAAAATCTCAGTTAGCTACTTAAAAGTATTTTTCAGCTCAGTTTGTGATGTAGCAGGGATACAATCATGTCCAACTAGTATGTGGTTACTTAGTTTTGTCAAAAATCTATGCTGATGGTACCAGTAACATGGTAAATAATTCAAATGGAAAGAATTCTGAACATATGCATTGAAAAGAAATGCTTTAATTTAATGGAGAAGAGGGAGGGAAGTTGGTCAAGACATTTAAACCTGATGGACTAATAAGGATATCATGCCTCCTTTTTCTTAGGCTAGAAAACTGATACATTGCATTGCTTGCAAAATCTAACTGTTGTGTTTGGGACTAAAAGTGAATATATCGTGTTTATTATTTACAGTATTCCAAGGATGAAGTTCCTGGAAAAAACCCACTGCACAATGCAGTGTAAAAGTAAAAGCTGTCAGAACTTGAGTGTGCTAAACTGAATGTTGAAAATGATTTTTTATGTATGTTGGCATATTTATTAGTTTTTCCTAGAGTATCAGGTTGTAAGGACTACTGATAAAATCACTAGCATTAAAAAAAATAATCAAACACAAGACAAAACATCCTCCTTCCTAATATGAGCTCTGCACTTACAGTTCTTTTAGGTTTGTTAGTGTCCTGATAGCAGTGGGGAACTCGTCCAGACTGTTGTAATTTAAATCTCTGTGTAAAAAAAGATGTTATTATATAGGTTATGCACTGCATTGTTGGCATTTGTAATCAACTACCATATTCCATGCATTGAAGGATACATACAGCAAAAAACGAGAAAATCCTCAGAAGTGTGTGGATGTTTTCCAACAAACTCTATTTAGGGCCCATTATCATTCCTACTTTTTATCAGCACACATAAAAATGTAACTATTTTTAGTTACATTTAAGCTATTCTGCAATACAGAAAACGTAAGTGCATTTGGATACTACTACGGGATTGCTGTTTGGTAAATTGCCTATCCTGCTCATTGCTTTAAAGCATTACCAGGGGAAAAAAAAATCTTTCAAACAGAATATTCAACAACTTTGTTTGGTGAGCTGAATTCTACATGGCTAATAGATCTCACTATAAATATTTCTAACTGTATTGTTAATTTTAAGACTTGACTATAGTCATACAAAGAATATTCCTAACCACAAAAATTGTAAAAATGATAGTTTAGCTAGGGTAGTGACCTCTGCTTTAAGAACTGCTCATGCTGCAGCAGTAATTAGATTTTATTGTGGTAGGCTGAATGTATTATAATCCTGCTTCTGCTCTCAGCAAGATGTGTATCCTTTAGCATTTAGGAGATACCTGAAACTAAAATTGAGATATACCAGTTTACTGTGATGCTCTCTGGCAATGCTTTGTGATGAAAGCAGTCTGAAAAACTGGAGCAAAAGCCTTTTTAAACAGGCAAAACACAAGCTCCAGTTTACAATAGATTGAAATTGAAATAGCATCAGGTTGAAGTAATGCAGGCAGGAAACTGCTGTCTGAACTCAACAAGGCTTTCCTTCCTGCTTGTAAATCTCTCCTGCTTATTGACAAAAAGAGATTACAGGCATGTACGGTTTGGTTTTGCCCTCCAGTTATATGGGATTTCCAGACCTATGCGTCAATGCAAACAAATGATCTTAAAGCCGGTGTCCGTCATTTACACCAAGATCTTTAGATTATCTTGAAACTATCTGGAAGCCAGTCTATAAAGTATGCAATTACTGTGCCTGAGGCAAGTGCTACACTGCCCTGTTGCAGTGAAGTGGCTGCACCTACACTTATTCCCAGGTTCCTGACTGTCCTCTGTGTTTTCATCTCTCTCGTGTCAGATGGCTGGGACTGGGTTTGCAACTACCTTATTCCACTGTGCTATTTTCCCCCATTTTTGACAAAGTGCCATGTGAATACCACTTTAAGAACCAAACCAGTTATATTTTCCTTCTTCCTTTCCCATCTCCCTTTCCACTGCTACACTAAGGGACTTCCTCTCAACGCACAGCCAGCTAAAAGTCCAAATTGTAAAACTGCAATTCAGTGGCAAGGGATCAATGTAATCAAAACTGGTGGTAAAAAAAAACAAGAAGTCTTAAACATCTTGCTTCCCGATTTTAATGAAACATGAAAGTGGCCAATACGCAGTTCTGTGGATAAGAAAGCAAACAGAAACTTTTAGACT
Organism: Platyrinchus mystaceus; assembly: GCA_035041135.1. NCBI lineage: Eukaryota > Metazoa > Chordata > Aves > Passeriformes > Tyrannidae > Platyrinchus > Platyrinchus mystaceus. Next base: position 35,728,682 of record JAWWLV010000045.1, on the reverse strand, counting down.
AAAGTCACTCATGTCTGAAACTATTTCTTCCTCATAACAGGCTTTTTAGCCTCTGCCCTGGTTGGGTAGAACATCTAAAATCTCTGAAAATGATGCAGCTGACTGTGGCAGGTGCTGTAGGAAGGATATGCAAGGTTTTCCTGCCCCTGTAGCATTTTTTGGGTCTGTGGGTGACTCTAGAAGATATCTTTATTTGACTAACTGTAGTGGCATTCTTTGCACTAACCACCAACACTGCATTCCTGTTTGGCACTTTCTGTAGAACAATTTTTTGCTAGACAACTCAAGAAAATTTGACTTGGTCTGAGCAGAACTACAGTGAAAACTTGAGGAAATTTCAATCTTTACCAGTGCTATTCTTTATTACAGTTCTTTAAAGACAAAAACTTGGCTACAACTGACACATTTCTTCTGCTTGTAAAGCACATGTGTAATTTGACTACTTGGAACTTTTGCTTTTTCCAGGTGTAAAAAAACCCCCACTGTCTAATTTTTTAACGCTCCTTTATGGCAAGACAGTTTCTTAATGTTAAAGCTTTTAATTGTGACAGTTTCCCAATCTAGCTATTAGCTTTATTGATTAAACAATTCAAAGAAATAGTACTAAACTACGCAAACATAACTTCATGAATAGTCACTTCATTTTCAATGCTCAATACAGTTTTCAACTGTCTTTCAAACAATTTATCAATTGACAATGCTTATTAAAAAGGCAAACTAATTTTATAGTCAAAAATAGGATTTGCTACATAGGGTCATTGTGAACTATCACTTAGATCCTCTAACGATTAGGCAAGCCAAAACCCACATTTGGCTTTTAGGCTATTTTTATTCTTTCAGAATATTAATGAAAACACTCTAAAAAAAAAGGAAACAAATAAGAGGTCAACTCACAATGTCTCTAGGCTGTGGAGCCCATCAAAGCATTTCTTTCCCAGGGAATAGATTCTATTGTTATGGAGATGTCTGCAGGGGAACATTAAGCACGCAGTCAGGAAAGCACACTGCACACAGTGGACTTAAGCAAAACATTTTGATGGTTAAATCAAAGAAACTTATTTTCAGGCATGCATTGATTATATGCAAGTCATGCTTTTGCAAGTGCATGTATAGGAGGCACCTCCACCACCCTCTACGCTTTCTCCCAATACCTCTCCACCCACATAGTCTTCCATTCGGTTTCATAGAGGGGATATGTTTTAAAACCACCTAGATTATTTGATATGAAGATGCCAATCTGGAACTGCAGGATATAGCATTTTTAAACAGACATATTCTCAGTGATGGTTAATTGGTTAATTAACACATTGTCTTACAAACTGTGTGTGGGGTGTGAGATGTATATTTGGAAGATGTATTTTCAGCAGGTGTTAGAGGGTATGGCACAAGCCAGCAGCAGATGAGGAGAATGACAGCATGGCAGACAGGTAAGGGGCATTAGGCTTGCAGAATGCAAGAAGACATAGAGCCGTAAGACATAAAGTTGTAGCTTTGCTGAGGTGAACAAACTAATTAATCTTAAAAGGGCTGTAACTTGCCTTCCTTTGAAATTATGAAAATCAATAACTACTTCCTGATATACTTAGCAATTGAAAGTATTTTTTATATATTTTGACCAATCCCCCCCCTAAAGACTAGGAGTTCTGCCTATTTCTAAGTCTTTAAAACAACATGGAGAAAACCCACTCTGAGTCAAGTCATTAATGTGAGTAGATACAACTTGTAGGCACTTCAGGCCGTTTAATTTAAAAAGGATGTCTTTTCCCCAGCAGATTTTTCCTTTTATTTTGTCCTCAAGGCTTCATCCCTATAGTGGAGGGAAACCAGAGGAGTAGTGCTTTAAAAGAAACAAAAGGCTGTGAATGAGGGCTGCCAGGCCCCTTCAATACTTCATTCTGCTCTGAAAATATTGCTAAAGATCAGAGGCTGTCTGAATTTTCTGCAAAACCTACAGAAATTGAGTCTACCTGTCCATTAAAGGCAGGGATTCTGATGGCAAAATAAAATATTCAGTGGGTTTTTCCTTTCCTAGGAAGAAATCTAGTCAGCTCTATTTTTAATGACTACACTGACCTTTAATGCTTTAGTTAACATGAAGAGTGCATCTCCAAATTCCAATTATGTCTGGATCTTTAATTATAAAGGTTTTGACATGCTCCAATTGACCATGCATTTTTGCACTGAGTTCAAAATTTGCCAGACTGTATAGAGTAGCAAACAAATAAAAGCAGAACCACACACAAAGATTCTGATGAGCCAAAAATATCGAATGTTGCACGTAATGAGGAATGATTAAATTATTAACCACTATATAGCTCAGAAGATTAGAAACAAGGAAGGCAGATCTTAAATAAGGAAACCTAACTGAACAGAAACAATCAGAGCATGAAAAGGAATTATTTTCTCCTGAATTTCTTAACTGTCCTCTTCCCACTACATTTCTGGTAGGGATCTAGAGAACAATGTTCAAGACAGCCTCTTGTCTTTACTATTACTGATATAAGCCTAGAAGCCTAATCAAATAACAAGTCCATCCACTCTTTAACTTGAATGTGATTGATTCTTAATATAAAGAGAAGGCAAAGGTTTTGCAGCACATGTTAATCCCAATTTTTGGGGCCTTATGTACTTATATGAGTATATTAAGCACTAGGCAGAGATAGGGACTAAATAAAGAACACTGATGTGTGTCAGGTTCAGTGCTTACACTGGGGCTAGAATATGCTAAAACACACTAAGTGTCTTACAAACTATTGTTTCAGACAGCTTGTAAAGCCTGACTATGTCATTCTCTCATTAATAATGCTAATGTTTTCCAAAGCATCCTAAAATACCTTCTCCACCTCAGTTTCTCGAGCTAGTCGATTTTTTTACCCAGTTGGTACATTCCCAGAAGATAAAAAGCTGAAATCACGTTCTCTAGTATACTTCCAGATTTTGGTGTCAGCCATGCATGTTTCAATTAGTTGAATTGGTATGCAAACATAACCAAATACATATACTTTCTATGAAAGGAAATGCCTATTTTTTTCTACTAAACAGCATTCTTTCCAAGTCCCCTAGAAAGATTTCAGTTCATTTCCTGTTTCTAATCTTCCCTCAGTCAGTCTTATGGAGCACACAATTCCTCGCTTCCTGTTTGTTTTGCTGACCAGATAGGGTGAGGTTTTAAATCCTTTACATACTTTTTAATTGAGATGGAAACTTCTGAGCTAGTTCAAAACAAGTGGTTTAGGAAATGCTAGTCAAACTGTAGGAAGATACAAAAAATTGTTTTCTCCAAGATAATTTTTAAAAATTTTTGGTTGTATTACATATGCAACCCAGAAAATTGCATTTATATTTCAAAAAGAACATTTTCTAAACAAATGACATTGACCTTTTGACCTCAGGAATATCACTAAGCCTATGTAACTGTAGAAAGGAAACTGTGGATTAATAGCCCCAAGATATCAATTTAATATTAAGACTGTAAGACAAAACAGACCCATGCCTATACCTGTAATTAGCCAACTGGACATGGACTAAGGGAATATTTAACTATTAAGGGTTGTCTCAAGTAACATCTAAATTAAACATTGCATCCTCAAGTAATTAATCACAAAGAGGCCAAAGCCCTGCAAGAAAAGATTGTGTCTAAAATGCAATCAATGAAACTTACAGAACTACCAAACTGGAGAGATTTCCAAAGGCATAGTCTGGTATGTAATGAATTTTATTCAGTGCCAATGTCATTGCCTGAAGTGCTGGTAAACTCCTAAAAGCTTGGACAGGAATTTCTGTCAAAGAATTATCGTCTAGCCACAGGTGTCTAAGGGAGACCAAGCCATTGAAGCAGTTGGGGGGCACATAGTTGATGTGGTTGGCATCCAGACGCCTAGGAGAAAAAGAAATAGAGAAAATTGACTTCAAGAAAGGAACAGTGGCTTTGCACAATGGCTATCAGAAGTTATCACCAAGCACACAACCCCAAAGGATGGACATGGGTTCCCACATCCAGTTTTCATTTCCTGGAAATCCTTTCCATCTTGCCTGCAGCCTCACCCTTGAGACTCAAATCATGTTTACAAGTCTCCTTGTCAGCTGGCTCTGTGCAGACAGCTCTCCTTTCGAGGCATCAACTCACTGAGAGCACACACTGATCATTTCTGAGCAGAGTCTCTCTGAAGACTGCGTATGAATTTGTTTCCTTTCCCAATTGTTTGAAAGTATGGAACAAAACAGTGCAAGAAACTCATCTCCAGATTCTCTTTCAGAACCTATAAATCATTGAGCTGCAAGATAATTTGGATTTCCATATGCTAGACACCCATTCCAAGAATTCACTTCTGAGCCTCTCGAGGTTCCTGTTTTACTTTTCTTACATATTGTTTCATCCAATGACTCTAATGAGAACTGAAGTTCACATTTTTTAGTAGTGCAACATAATGATTTTTACATAGAGATTAATGTTGCCAATGTGATGTATTTATGTTGAAAAAGAAGTTACTAAATGCACTTCAGAGCCAACAGAGGGAGCTCAACTGCAAGTCGTACCTCTGAAGTATCTGCAGGTGATGCTTTGCTCTCACACTTGTGTAAATAGGGATTAAATCTCCTGAACCTTTTGCAGATGTGGTGCTACAAATATAGCACCATTTATTCACTAGCTTTTGCTGTGTCTTGCTTTTTCACTGTGATTTTTTCAAGGAAAGATTTAAAAGTGTGCTGCAGATTTCTGAAACTTAGAGAAACATCCAGTTGGGGATTTGCACTCCGACACGTTTTCTGCTTTTCATGCATTGCAGTGACTTGTACCTTTTTCAGAACACGAAAGCCATGCTCTAAAACTTTTTTTCTGAAATGTGTAGAAAGGAGTAATTAAGTGAATGCTGAAACAGAAATAAATTTAAATAGATGTTTGAAAATGCTACAGAGCAAACAGCCACACCCACAGTACAAAGCAGCAATTCTGTACAACCTAAATTCGGTCTCTTTGAGAGAAATGCAACACTCTGTGGTGGGCATAATAATCTCTTTATTTAAAGCTTCTTCCTCATTTACAGTCATGTAAAACATCAGGTCCATTCTATCTCCTGCTCCATGCTGCTCCTACCTACTGCATGAGAACAAATAATGACTGCTAAGTCTCCGTGCCAGGCTGGCAAATAACTGAGACAAGGTCAGTTGGAACAAATTTATAAGGTTCAGTGTCAAAGCCCTTGTACAATTAAATTTTCAATATAATAACTGACATGGCAGGCAGCAGAGACAGAGCTTCCAAAATAACTCAAGGGTCTGTCAACAAACGGGTAAGGCTGGAAATGTTTAGAAATACTTACATTGTTCCTCCCCTATTCCCCAGGCAAGAACCATGCTATGCCTATGTTTTCAAATAAGGTATAATTTGAATGAGTAGATGAGGTTTCTTTGTGTTCAGTCAGAAGTAAATTTCTTCCCTGAGTGATGCTGGTATGTAAACTAAGAAGTTACAGTTGCCTTAGTTTGACAGTTACACTGATTAAAGAATGGAGGCTTTATTCAAACTGTGTTGCAGTATTGCAGTTAACATCTTGTTCAATAGGAAGCCTGCCTGTGCGGCTCTGATGTCCCTGTTGACTACACAGGAGTTACTCACAGGATGCCTGGTTGTGTGGCCAAGCCAACAGTCCCTGGCTTGGGGGACCCTGTGGCTGAAAAGGCAATATTTCTGCTGTCGTCAGTGAGACCAGGATTTTTATCTTACCAATATTTCGTAGCAAATCAAGGAACTGATTTTTTTATAGCTTAAGTTTCCAAATAGAAACCCACCACTGGCTACACAAACAAACACACAGCACAGAAAGAAAAACAAGAGTGCTGTACTATAAATGAAATTCTAAATAGTTGAATTATTGTTTAAATAAAGCTTGGAAGAAATAAGAAAGCTGCAGTGATTTGTGCTTCAGGTTCTGTAACTGGATTACATATCCTGCAAGCACTCATAAGAGGTACTGCCTCAAGTGCTCTTTTATTATCTAATCTTTTTTAAATTTCCAAGTACCATTTTCCCTCTTGCAGATATTAAAAGGTTTCAGTAGTGGTTATGTTTCCTGTCATACTGTAGGTAATGAACACTGATGTATAAAGCATTGATCAAAATCACCCTTTTCAGCCAATTGTTTTACATGTGTTGATCAAAGTTTTGGCACTTTCAGAACTAAACCCATTAACTCACAAGCATGACCCTATTTATAACTGAAAATATATAGATAACATGTGGTGAGTTTGAAAGCTGCTATTATATTCCAGAGAGGGCTAATTTAGGGAAACAGAAATACTTGATCTCTTCTGATAGGCAGCATGTAAATAAAGCAGCCACTATGAAATTCACCATGAGCTCACTTAAAATGTCTAAACCTTTTAAAGCAAATGCTTGAGGTGGACTGTAACCCACTTGTGTTTCCTGTGACATACTGTGAATGCTATGACCATGTGCACAATTTATGAAAAGATATTGTTCATATAGAATTGTAAACAGGACTCATTTACTGGTACAGGTGAAGGCAGATGTTTGAAAAAGATTTAATTTGCATTATTTTATCAATTCAATATGAATGGATACTAAGTTTTATGCCAGTAGTAGGTTTCTAAGGGAATATATATATTTTTTTCCTTTTTCTGCATCTTCTCTCAAAGCCAACTGCAACATGGGTGTATCTAGCAATCAAGAAATTCCTTAATGTCTTGTTAGAGTGCCTTGCTCATTCATTCAGGTTTAAATAAAATGCTAAATGTGGGATCAGGAAGGAGGTTTCTCCCAGGTCATTTCTCCCTCTGAAATAAACAGCTTATTACGTGGGTTGCCTCTTCTTGCAATGGATGAGGGCCAGAATACAATGAAAGGTCTGGAGAAGAGGGAAACCACAAAGACAGATAAAGAAGTCTAGAATAAAATTCTTTTTCTGACATTTAAGTTTGAAGTAAGGGAGGTAAAACTATATGAAGAGGGGTTGTACATAATAGGTAGGGGAGGCAGAGAAGTGAGAGCACACGAGGACTGATTTTAGGCAGGGTGGATTAAAGAAGGTGTGCACTTGATGATCTCAGAGGTCTTTTCCAACCCAGTTGATTCTATGTTTCTATGACTCCTCCTGACCTGATTCTGTTATGCAGGGAGCCTCAGTCAAGCCTTGTCACAAAGTGCAGAGCAATGACAACGTTGTGGACAGGCCCTGCCTGAGGAGGGTACACAAGGCAGGAGAGGGCCACTTGTAGCCCCACCATCTTTGCTGATGTGTGGGGACACAGACCCTCTCAAGTGTTTGTTCACAGGAGTTTGACCAAAGTCTCATTTAAGTAATGACAAGTGACATCTAAACTGCCTTTGAAAAGTGGATGCAATGAAAATATAGGTGGCTATTGTAAGCCATGTTTTTCAAACATGGCCTTTTATGTAGGATATCCCCTTCAGTTCACAAGGGAAAATGCTAGGACTATTGTAGAAAGCTTAATTACAACACACCAGACCAGCAGTTCTCATAGCTCACTTCTACAGGACTGATACCGATACTGTGTGGCAACAGCAAAACCGAAAAAGACAAGTAATAAGTCACAGTTTACAAGCACTTGTTTCTGTCCCACTGCTCAGTTTTGCATGAGGAGGTCCCTGCAACTCTGGGAGTTTCAATCCTTAGTGTTTCTCCTAATCCAAATGTGCTGCTCAGGTGTTTTGGTAAACCTGTATTCAAGATGATGGTACAGGATGCCAGCACATTGCATACAGCAAAACAGCCAACTGCAATGCTATGTTTGTACAAGGATTGGCTCTGATACTGGGTACCTTCAATCCTCACAGGTGGGAAAAAGTGGGTGCTAGCAGGGGTTGTTGGGTTATCCTAGGAATCTGGCTGCAGACTCACAGCTAGATGGGCATGTTTGGTGACACTGGAAACACTCACAAGTCCTCAGCCAACTGGCTTGGAGTAACCTCTCCAAGCATCCCAAGCAAGGTGGCTGTATGCACAGCACCTCCTGGGGACATTCCCAAGGGCATGTGAACTGCCAGATGGACCCCAGGAATAGTTCAGGCAAATGCTGGTTGGCACAGGTCAAAAGTGTGCCAAGGACCCTGTTACCAGTGCAACAGGATGAATGGTCACGGCCAGAGTCTGGGAGCACTCTGAAGCACTGCTTGCTTTTTTAGGCCGGCTGTGACTACCACAGTATGCCACTGTAGGGCACCCAGGAGGACCTCCTTGGAAATCTAGTGTAAGTCCCCTATTGCTAACCACTCCAACGGGAGGTTCTTGTCCTCCTTCTGCATGTGGTCTATGTCCTGGTGGCTTCAGCCATGCAAGATGATTTCTGACTAGCAGTTCTGAGGTTGAGAAATTTGTCTGTCTCTAAAACATGCAGTACAAACCCCCTTTTTTGAGATTAGTCATAAGACAGAAAAGAGTCAGATGCCTAATATCTTCTATTGGATGAAAGAAAACATCACCCAGTGTCCTGGAATTGCTGATCTAATACAGTCTACTTACAACCCTCTTTGAAAGCAACTGGCTGGTTGAGTTAGGGACTGCACCTAAAGAAAAGAAAAAGTAGCAAAAGTATTTTAGGGAACCTTGCACCTCTGCCTTCCTCCCCTTGGTTATCAATCTAGAAAAGTGTCTGTGATTGAGAGGGGTAGTTTGACATCGCACTACTGCTTGATGTTTCAGTCACTCTTCAGTTGTCTAGTGCCCTGGGGCTCTAGCAGCTCAGATGGTGAAGATGTGCAGTAAAATGAGGAGACCGCAACAGTGAGTTTTGAGACATCTTTTCATATGTGTACAGACACCTTCATAGGTACAAACAACCTTGATTTAAAATGTGGGAAATTCCTCCTCTGGGAGTTTGTGGGTACCTATTGAGGTACCAGGTTTCCTAAGAAGGATAATGCCTTCTGTAGCCTTCATTATCATGGGGTGTGACATGGAAAACCACAACTAAGGTTCCTGTCTTTTCATGAAAACAGTTCTCTTGGGAGAATGTAATTTCATCAAAGTTGTTTGGTCTTTCAACTAAAAATCAGGATTATTAAGAATCAAACTGGAAAAAGATTGTTTCAAGTTAACACTTCTTGGGGGTGGGGGTGGGGAAGGCGGCTCTCTAATTTCAAGCCTGAACTGGAAGCGTTTCAGAACTCTGTGCCCTCAAAGTCTTCAACTCTTTGTTCAGGTTAAGAATGTGAATTTGTCTTGAAATGTCAAATATTTGTGGGAGTAGGAAGATGACAAAAAATCCATTTGCAGACCTATTGAGGACATCCGAGATGTTTCTAGATAACATTTTGTGTAAAACTTTGTGTCATCATCAGGTGCTCTAAAAACACTGAAACATCTTAAAATAAAATTTAAGTAATCTACAAATTCTGTTGAGAAATTCTAAAACATTTAATTGATGCTATTTTTTGTTACTTGTAAAGTCCAATTAATTTGCTTCACTAAATTTCAACTTTGCAGGTTGTCAACAGAGAAAAGATGGTTTATTTTTTCCCACTATCAACTGTTCAGAGTGCTTTGGAAAACAGGCTATGTTGTATTCTGCCCTATTTTCTACAATTAAAGTAAAAGTCCTCTTAAATTTCACAGGAATGAAAGCAGGTCATACAGCAAATAATGCTTGCTTTTAAATGTCCTTGATGACTGGTTTGTCATGGGCAGTGAGACACCACATGATCTGTTCTTTATTTTGACTATTGCTGTGTCTGCCAATGCAGCAGTAAAAGCTGCTTATTAACAATGATGTCTAAACAAGAAAATAAACAGGGAATGAAGTTTCATCTGTAGTATTCACTGCAAAGGGTTGTTACAGTAGTCTCAATAAAAGAAGAGCTTTGCTTTTCCATCTGCAAGGCAAATTACTCTTTTCTCCTTTATCTAGCAACATTTGCTAGTGGAGATCTGCAACTTTTCAGATGCTAGTAATACAAAATTTATATTAAAATGTTCAGGAAAAAAAAGTAAAAAAAATATTGATATGTCATTACCAGTTTAACCAATCCCTGCTTGTTCAAAAATACTGAAATTATATGTCAGTTCTGGTGCATAAGGGGTGTAATGACAAGATGATCACGCTAGAGAAACAAAGATACCTATTTAAACAAATATATGTATTAAATGAAAAAAGTTGGACAGAAAATAAGCTGTTAATTAAGAATTACACTTGAAGAACAAATCAATATACATATGTAAAAAGTTTTTGGACTATACACTGATATTCAAAATCACTAAAAGGTTTCATGATTTAAACACAGAATGGAGATTTCAGAGGAAAATTATAGTCTATATAACAAGTTGAAGATATCCTTCTGCTCAAAACCACATCTCAAAATCAGCATGGTCTGATTACTTCCTTAAATCTTTCTGCCACAAAGAGAACTGGAGTCCTATACACACATTGTCCAAGCTCTGGTAGCTGAAGTCATTTATTGATCAAAGTAGAACATCACTGGTTTTGATTATTGAACTACAAAGACTTTTATAGAATTGGATAACATTTTAACATTGTTTAATCTTATTTTTTTTGTCCCAGTGAAAGAAAAAAAATTGTTCATTTGTTTTGAGGAAACAATATAAAGGTGTTCTCATAGATTTTTGCTGTCAAAGGAAAGTTCACAAATCTTACGTGGGGTGTTGGTTAATTTTTCTCATTTTACAGTATTTATTAAGTAATGTCCGCTGTCTGAAGAACACTGATCTGTTCTAGAGGTATGTTCAAGCCTTAAGAAATCTATGAATATTTATAACTCAAACTTGTCATACCAGCAATATTAAAACTTGGACAATAAAGTGGAAAAAAATTGTTAATTGTTCCTGCAATACATCAGTTCTTGTTCTCTATAGCACAGGACATTTAACATCAATTAATGAATCTATCAATATTGATACCTATACTGTCATCTTTTAGCCTGGAACTAGATAATAAGGAGTGTATAACAACCAGAAATACCATTTTGTGCGAAAATTTTTGATTATTTTGCATTATGAGTGAATGTGCAAAATTTGCATGTGCATGTATATATATACACACACACACACACATTGTGCACAGACGCACAATTAGATATGTATACTTATATAAAAAGGATTTTAACATAATGCTTCACATTGATCAGGGTAGCAAAGCAATTGCAATGGCTTGCCCCTCTGCATGACTGCCTTTCTTGAGTAAAACCACAAAGGGCAGAGATTTGAGTCCAGTCACCGGTTTTGTTTTTCACATCTATACTAACCTAAAGCAAAGAGCTAATGAGGCTTTCAGAAATCATGCCACCTGCATACTTAAAACATAATAAATACAAGAAGTTGCTATCTTACAGAAACTGCTTTTGTGAAGGCTTTTAACCTCTTAATTAAACTCTTGAAAAGACTCCTGCTATTTCAAGGGTTTCAAGAAAGAATTCCTATTGTAAATCAGAAAGCAATGCAAAACAACCTTGTGAACAGAAAATTCCTAGACTATATGAAACAAGAAATTGAATCTGTGTACACCTTTATCTGACAGGCACAACCCCTTTTAAGCAAACAAAAGAATAATAGTTTTCTTTTCCTCAAAGAGGTCTCTTTTGCCAGTGATCGTTTTTCAGGTGATAGTAGTTTTTCTGTACAAAGCCATATCACTCCATCTTAGGTCTGCTAGGCAGCTGTCTAAAGGTTTCTACTGACCATTCCTATTCTCCCTCTGTTTTAATTCAGTCACAAACTAACAGTCTTATACATAGACTGCACAAACTCTGGTTTACTTCTTCAACTTCTTCACCCAAGGAAAAAAAATATTTACAACAAAGCCTGAGTGAAACTGTCATTTTGTTTAGAAACTGTACCGAAAACTCAACAATCTCTTTCAGAGCTACAAAGGAACTCTTGTTGGCTTGGCTTATCTTGTTTTGGTCCAGAATGTGTATAGAGTGATGTGATCTCAGCAAGATTTTTTTTGTTTGTTTAGCAGAAAGAAAACCTAGTATAGTCACTAGACCAGCATTTTCTCATGACTTTTTCAAAGATCAAAGGAAAGAACTGTAACCTCAAAAGTATACGGCTGAGATATTTGTGTCTGTGTCTGGTCAATAAAGAAAAAAGGCACTTGACCAAATAACAATTATAAGATAATTAATTCTTAGGGCTATTTCACCTTTAGAAACCTTAACAAATGCTTATGTATTACAAAGGAAAATGTTGTTCAAGATGGACATAAGAACCTGGGAGCTAATATAGTATAATGTGTGTCTGTACAGCGGTAAGTTATACACAGGTGACATAATTTTGCTGAAAATCCATTAATTTCATTCATTCTGTTCTCCAGAATTTGGCTGAATTGAATGTATGCAAAATATGTTAACCTACTGGTGCAATTTCTTTATACACAAAAAAAAGAAGAGTATGTTCAACACAGTACAATTTCCAACCAACACATCTTTAGTCAAACCAGACTGGTACAGATGTACCAGCTTGGTACAGATGCTCACTCCATCCTTGTCATGGTTAGAATTTTACTGGTGATGTCGGTGATCAGTGCACATTGCAGCAATATTTTCTGTAATAGCTATTTGAACTTAAAGACTGAACTCCCCTTTGGATCTTGGAACTTTTTAGGATAATAATTTTATTTGAGAGTAATTCTGTGACATTATAAGGTGATCAACTAAGGCAGAGAGAAGAGTCAGTTGACATCTTCCTCTGACCAAAAACCTGCTTCTCTGTTTTCTATCATCTAGATATTTTATGCTGCATATTCAAAATCAGTAGATCCTTTAGAAAATTTAGTAATTTTTTTATTTAACAGATGACAATGCAAGTCTGTGGATAATTCAGAAACTAACTCTATTTACTGCATCCTGTGTTGAGACAGCACAAGGGTCTTTGTGGTTTCAAAATGTGAATTGCAAGTGCAGCAGAAGGAACTCACAATACCCAACTGACTGAACAAGAACGTGGCAGAGGAAGTTCAGTATAGATAGGCGTCAAGAGAAGCACTTAGGGAAAAGGCAATTCAAACTTTACAGGATAAGCTCTTGAGTAGCTACTAACATGCTAAAAAGAGGTCCTGCAGTTGTAATAAGTATGAAAATAACTTGGCATTCAGTAAAGTTTAGAAAACTAAAAAAACCCCAAAGTTTTGAGAGTTAGTAGGAAAGCAAACAAAAAAGCATCCATAATTGCCCTCTATAAATCCAAGGTATGCAAGCACTGTAAACATGCTATGCATGGCTTATCCCTCCTTCTCTCAGATCAAGTACATGAAAATTGAAAGAAAGTTCAGTAAAGTGACAAGGATGAACAGAGGAATGGAAGAGTGAGAAGCAATCCTAACAGCCTACACCTGAAAAACTGACTAATGGAGATACAACAGAGGTGTGTAACTCTGGTGTACATCAATACAGAACTGCTGTTTCCACTTTCTGCTGATGCTGCATTTAGAGAACATCAAATGTGGTGAAGTTCCAAGTAAATAACAGGAGGTACTTTGCCATGCTACACTGGCTAGCTGATCAGCAGACACACTGCCATAAAAAATCATGAGTGTTTCACTGGCTCAAAAAGCAATTGTACAAACTCATAAAAGAAAATTCTGAGGAGCTACCAAAGCCACAATAGGTTCAGTGAGTCCCTGAGTGCAAATTTCTGGCAGATGGGACAGTTTACCAAAGAAGTATTATTATATTCTTTGCTGGACTTTCTAGTTTTCCCTTAGTATCTATTCTTGAAGGCTGGATGGTGGGCTAGGTCAGCTTTTAGCACAACCTGATACAACCATCCTTATATTGTGGAGTAGAAGCACATCAGAAATAATTTCATTAATACCATGAAGCAGTCAATCTTCACTCCTGGTCTAGTACTTTTGGCAGGAGTTCTGTTAAAACTGAAGCTCATGGACTGAGTCAGCATGCACAGTTGAGAACTATAAATACAGAGACCTGCCAGAAGCACAGAATATAATTAAGCATCTTCTAGCACACTTTGTTTCATAAGCTAATACTGTTTTCCATACTGCTTAAAAAGAAAAAAAAAATTACGACAAATGAAAAAGACCCAAAGGAGTCATTTGAGATTCCTTCTCTTCCCTGGCAAAGAATCTTAACAAGAAACTGTGTTCTTGACAGAAAGCATTGCAGGCCAAAGAGTGTCTTCTCAGACGGTGAGCCAGTTTAGAAGCTGACAATGTCATGAAATTACTGGAATGAAATCAGTCACTTTTGATGCTTAATTGAGAGTACAATTCTCTTGAAACGCAGCTCACAGGGAGTTAAAAGAAAAAGTTGACTCAGCACATTATTAAGTGATATTAACAGATAATTACTCGGTAACCATATATTACTGTTCATGCAAGGTTGCAAGTTGATTTATCAGGTATACTCACAGAGACTGCAGGCTGCGCAAGTTCTGGAGTGCTTCAGTAGGAACCTGGCGTAGCTGGTTATTCTGCAGCATCCTACATTTTGAGCAGCACAAAACCCAGAATCAACACAGTAAAGACAATTTCTTTCTATTGCAAATTTTCTTCCAAGCTTACCTCTTTTGTAGTAGTTCTACTTTCAGATTACAAAGGAAAGCTACACAAATACTCCATTTCCCTGACCCTGTCAAAAACCTGCTGTCTTCAAAGCAAACAAATACCTGTAGCACATTAGCTTCATTAACAGCTAGACAACAGCTTTGAGCGGAATTTTCAAAGCAACTGAGAAAGTTAAAAGAATAAATCCGCTTTTCTTTCAATAGGGCTTAAGCTCCTAATTGCCTCCGGTGACTCTGAAATTTTCATTCTCATGTACTGATTTTGTTTTCCTTCTGAAGTGATTCGATTCTGATAAAGCTGTGAAGGACTGACTCTTGAAATCCTTACTCAGGAAAATGCTAATATGACAAATGTAACTTTTAACTGTATGAGGAATTTATGATTTGGTTTGAAGTAAATTTTTTCTCTATAAAAAATGCTTTTTTTTCAAAGAAATAGATTTTCTCAAACGGAAGGTTGCTAGCAATGACCTGACAAATCTTTTTTCTGAAATATCACATCATTTAGCTTGCAAAGATTGAAAAATCACTTTTCATTCCTAAAGAATCTTTTCCTCCCTTTGAATATGGTTTCATTCACACTACCTAATATCCTTGTTTGGACCAACTCCTACACATATAAAAGCATTCTATATGGATAAATCTGAAGTAGTACATGCTGCCTTCAAAACAAGGCATACTCGATTGGAGACTAGAAAAGAAATAATTTTTGGCAGACCTAAAGCTCCTTGGGCCAACAAGAGCTAGAGCTCACAATTCAAAAGGAGATGGAATGGGAATCTCTTCGTACTTCTTTTCCAGTTGTGTATTTTTTCGGTAGAGCTTTGTATACTCATACAGTAGCATCAGGCTTGGCTTGATGCTGTGTAGGAGGTTGGTATTCTTGCTAATAATACAATTTCTGTGGATTTTACATAGGCAAAGATCCCCTTTAGTGTAAACACTGTGAGATGTGGCCTGCTAATAATTTTAGTAACTGTATGTACTGACTTATTACTCCAAATAATACAGGATTTTGTAATATTTTTTATAATTTATCCAATAGTCATTACACTGTAAAGAACAAGATATAAAATAAGGACCAAAATTTACATTGTGTTCTCCAACGATGTTTTTTACCCCACCCCGGCTCTCGAGAAAAGGAAAAGGCAATTTAACCCCAGTTGTGTGTGATCATGAAAAATTCACTTGAAATCAGAACTTTTGAGACAATTGGAGAAACTATTAACTGAACCAATTTTTACCTTTGATATTGTACAGAGACATCTACTTGATGAACAAGTTGTTTTTAGAATGCCATTAATGTTTTCCAACCTTTGTTTAGGATATTTTCTATATGAAAAAAAGAGATTTAATGATGTTCATATGTATCTTCAATTGAATTGTTCAAAATGAGCTGATCAAAATATGTAATTTACTTGATCAAAACTTCACTGGTTAATTTGTTCCCTGGAGCATTTAGGAAATCAGAAATATATCAAACAACACACAGTTTACTTACAGCACTTTAAGACTGAAAAGGCCAGCAAATGCTCCCTTAGGAATGTATGTCAAGCCATTTCCTGCAAGACGTCTGCAAAGTTTGAGAAAGGAAAAGAAAAAGAGTGAACACATTTTTTTCTCTTCATGTGGAATTAATTTGGTTGTTAAAAAGTGCAACACAGCTATGTTTGAGTGACCAATGCCAGCGACAGTAGTTTAAGAGCCTAGTTTTGTCATTAATACATCTTTTGAAGGAAAAAAAAAAAAGAGAATCCATTAACTGCACAGTTGATCCACTGGCAGATGGACTGCAGGGAAAAAGAAATATTTAGCTGCAAATTGTGCTTATGCTTTTTTTTGTAATTGTGCATGTATGATGTCTGTCAACATTTAACTCATCTGCACTAACATAAAAATAGATCAACATAGTAATGACCACAGTTCATTTTAAAATAACTACACATAACACTGCTGTACCAGTGGAATAATAGTTTTCCCTGTGAGCAGTTGTGTAATAAGCTGTCAAAAGGTATTTGCTGAAATTTGTAGGGCTTTTTTCCCTACTTCTATTGCATCTTCCTTTCAGAATGCCTGAAAGTATTTTACAGACCTAGTTAAGTCAACAAATACCTCTGTAAAGCATGTTACTCTAACAAAAAAGAAAAAGCTGCATTCTGTAAGGTTTTTGTCTAGGAAAGAGATAATCTATCTGGTACAAAATAATGGCATTTCCATGTTCTGGCCCTCTGGAAAGAACAGAGGACTAATTCCAGGAAATGCCTTAGGTACCAAGCTGCCAGAGAGGAACCCACAGGACTGAAGTAAGAACCATATTTGCCAGTACTCTTCATGGAAAAGGCCAGGTATTTATGACAGCAGTCCCAAAGATTCAGCACTTACTGGCCCTTAAGTGCTGTCTTCCCTTGGAGTTGAGTCGCCCCAAGCTAACTACAGGGTCCTGTGCACACCTTCTTTTTAGACACCTCTTTCATATAGAAAATAAGAAGACAAAAAAAACCCCAACAAAAACTCCACCATGAATCTAGATCTTAGCTTCAAAGACTTATCAGGAATTTTCATGTTGTGGAAAAGGCTCTTCCCTGTCCTTGCATTCCCACTAAGAGATGTGACCTGTAACGCTGAGCAAGTGGCTCTTCCTTTCTCTGTTACAGGTATGTAATTGTGCTCTGCAAAGATGCTCAGCTACTGAGCTTGCCTCTCTCTTCAGAGTATACTGGAGTCTGATCTTCAGGCATCTGAGAACTTGGCACATGCACCTGAATTCCTGCAGGCAAATGAGCAAACCAAACCCGGCTCACTCTTGCTCCAAGATGAGTCACTCACAGGCTAAGTCTAAATTTTTTTTCTGATGTGTGATGGCCTTCTCCAGCTTCAGCTTTCATTTTGAACAAAACTGGCAATGACTTTTGGGTTGTTGCTGGATCAAGCAGGTGTGTGTTAACTTAGGCACGCCAAATTGTGATCCTGAAAGTAAATGACTTTTGTGGATCACTAACAGTGGAGACTGAGGACCTGACTAATTCTGATTTCAGTTTATGGTAAGATTTAAAAAAACCAAACCCTAAAGACTTCTTCACCCCTAGCCTTTTGCAGAGCACCCTTTTCCTCTGCCATTTTAATGACATGATTGGATGTGAATCTGGACATGAGCTTGGCATGAACCAGAAAGTGAGGAGTCTGCAAAACCTCACTGAAAAAAAAAGAAGGTGCAGGTCTTGAGGTTTTCACTTCAGTTACTGCTTTGAATGTTATATGGAAAACTTGATAAAGAGCAGAGCACTAAACCCACGTGTCTAAAGACTCAAGCTTGTGCTCTTTCAGGCCACCATACCTTCTTAATTCATAACTGAGGCAATGGAAACTGCCAAACACATTATGTGTAAATGCTGCCTGTTTGAACTGGAATACTCTTCAGAAAATGGGCTAGCTGAGAAAATCAGACCTGGAGAAGGGCTCTGGCAAATACCAACCATGCACCACCTGGTTGCAAATGCAAGACTGTGGCAATTTAATTGGAACACTATGCAGCTTTAAAGTTTTGTTGCAATGTGTAATACTCATTTTTGCTACCTTCAGAGCATCATCATGGCTTTCTGCAGTATGCCTTAATGTTTGGCTTTTTTTGAAAATGTACTGTCATAATTTAAAGACATTTTTATGGTAGCTGTAACGTATATCTAATATATTTAGAAAAATACCTAAGCACAGAGCCGCATGTACATAAGTATATGCTACATGACTCACTGACAAATACTGTACTGCATTGGGCTGTATTTGAGCTGGTATCTCATGGCTAAAACTTTTCCATGCAACTTATTTACCTGTTTCCTTTTGTAGCCAGGTTTTCTGTCGAACAGATTTGACAGATTAAACTGTTGTCATTCTGACTGTAAGGTCCATTTGGATCATCTGGCCAACCACAATGTACCATCCTAACAGCCCCTCTGCATGGCTCCAGCTCCAACACCTTTTGGAGGAATATCCAAAGTTGACAGATAGTTGTAAGCAAGGGATGCTGAGCCACGTTCCTGAGCTGCTCTGAATGATAGTTACCTGGACAGTTAAACTGAGATGTAATTTTTAATTCTTGCTTTGTTTCAGATTTCAACCCTTGTTTTTCTGCTTTGCTTCTTTTCC
>JAWWLV010000045.1:35684777-35709926 GCA_035041135.1 Platyrinchus mystaceus | reverse complement strand
TTCTATCTTATATGATATTTCTCTGCTAATGCAGCAGCAGATCATGCTCATCATGTACAGCCCTATATTTCAGTAGAGGACTACATCAAATATTTACATCAAGTATATCACAAATGCATGTATGTCCTTGTAGTTCTCTCATGAAGCAAACTGACATTGTCAGAAAAGGTAGACACCTGGCAACAATTATTTTAGATGTAACGATGTCATCTGACCTTCATTTACCATAGTAAATTCTTTCTCATGATGGCCATTTCATGATTTACTGTGGAACAAATTCAGGAAAAGCACCTATCTATTCCCAAGATGTTCCACGAAAGTAGCATCTTTCCAGTCCATTGGAATTCCCCAGCATTGCAGTATTCAGTAAAAATCAGGAAAAATTATTCATCTGCGTAATTGTCTAATTCTTTCAATATTCTTGGATGAAATTCAGCACATCAGTTCTTTAAGGCATGCTGCAAAGCTCATTGAGTTCAGCTTATTTGTTCCTGATAATTTTTAATGTCTTCCTTGCAGCATTTTCTTACTGTGTTTCTATTCTCAGCTTTGGCATAGGGGAAAATGAATCCCTTTGTTGACACTACGCTATATATAAAGTATCTACCACTTTTCTCCACTTCAGAGATTTTGTTTTCCATTACCCTTAATTATTTGAGGGGATCTGCCCAATATTTTTCTGAACTTTAGATAGTAATTTTAGTCTGAATGGGTAAAGATAATTTCCCTGAACAATTGAGAACAATCATAGTATCTGTCTCTAAAGTGGAGTATTTAGTTAATGATTTCTGAGAGCAGGAATGAAATAGCTTGTTTATAGCATTTATGTAACCAAATGACTGGCTTCTATTATTTGAACAACTTTGAATTCCCATTTTTGAAAGTTAATTCTCTTATTTCAAGCATTTCTGACATTATTTTACAAATATCTTGTTATTTTAGAAATATCTCATTACATACATTCAGGCTTATATATATATCACACCTCTTTAATGAAAAAAATAATCAAAAAGGATCGTATTTTCTGGGCCACATTATTTTAGATTTAGATTTTACTTGCAGTGCTTTGAATAATCTTGCAAATTAATGGAAGCTGGAAAAGTTTACAGAGAAGTGCCACCACGTCTTCTTCAGTACCTGCCACAGCTGGAGTCAAGATACTAGGATACTTTTAGCTTAGGCGTTGGCTATGTTTTTATACTATTTCATGCTTCTTCATAAGAGATGTGAGACACCCACAGAAAGCTCCAAAAATTATCAGAAACTATTTTTTTTGTTTTCCTTTGATTGTCTGAAAAGAAAAACTTCATCAGATCAAAGCAAATAAATATGAGGTTGTAACTGTGAGCAGTCAGCTATTTCCTTTATATTTCTAGTACAATAATTTTTCTTCGCCAACTAAAACCAGCTTTGAGTGGGGGTGTTTTCTGCATCATGATAAGCCTTTCCTGGCACCAAACTTCTCCTCATTACCTGATGGGATGGAAGGTGAACTTGAAACACTAAAAAGTCTTCTCTCTACAGATAAAAAAACGTGGCCTTTAACAAAGAAAGCACCTTTCCACTGACTGTGGAATGAACCTGTGGCAAATGTCACACAGCTACTTCTCACTGTCTGCAGCAGACAGTGCTAGTACAATATGGGTAGTGGCTGCTTTTCTTCTTTGCCTAAGTAAAATCCAGTCCAGCAAGTGCTGAACAAACATCTATGAATTGTATTTCAAAATTTAGTAGTATCAAACCTATAGCCAAGACATGAAGGGAAGGTAATTGTCTCCTAGAGAAAAAGAATATGTTTACACTGATTAATATTCATGCCGTGCTCTAACAAGATTAGCACAATGGAATTTTCTGGAACAAGTTACTGATCAACTCTTTCAAGGTGCTGAAATGCAGGAGAGTAGATGACACTCTGGATAGTGATACAGGTCAACATATGATAGGAACAAACAGTGTGAAAGGAGTCAAGCTCCACTACTAAGAAGAGAAAATGCAGTGAAATCTGTTGTAATTCTATTTCAGAACAGATACAGTAAACCAGAAATTCATTACACTCAAATTTCTGATAAATATATTGGACTCTTATTATTATGCCAGTAAATTATAATATGAATACCAGACTGACTCAATGTTTCTAGACTGGTGCCAGTGCATGTTCTTTACTACAGATTAGGTTATATATCATTGCATCACTTGCGTTGCATTATATTTAATCAGTTCTCACATAGTGCAATATCCTGCATAGAATGTAATGATGAGTGCAATATGAAATCATTCTTCAACTATGCAAAGATACAGAGGGATTTCTAAAAAATAATTCTGTGAACTACTATCCTGCCTTGATGTCTATTTGACTCTGCATTTTACTTCTGTTCACTAACTGGTTTGTTGATTTTATTTAAGGAATGAGACCAAAGACTGCACATGCTAAGAGAATGCTATCATGAATATGTTAATATATATATATGTATAAAAATTTATATATATGAGTAGGTTAACATCAACAGAGTCACAATTCAGTCAGTTTTATATTTTCCTGTTTTCTTGGAAAAGAGAGGTTCTATTTATCATTTGCTCCACTGTATACTACAGCTAACAAACTCTCAAGACAGAAAATTGAACAGGGATCATATGGAAGAACCTAAAAACAGTTGAAAAAAAATCTCTGCTTTACTGAATAGAAACTGGAACTACAGAAGGCCTCAGACAGTGAAAAACTCCAACAGATGGAACAGTTCTGCTGCTATGTGGTACCTTCCTGAATTTGGTGCTAAAACTCTAGCATGTGATGTAGAAAATTCCATTAAAATTCACGTAATCACGACTGTGTCTTTTTCATCTTGTGTACAGATAAGAAACTCTCTTTTGTAATTTGAAACTTCTTTCTTAAAAGCCTCATCTGCCTCTCCAACTGCCATGATAATTCTGAATAACTGATAAAGATCTGTGGTGAAATACCAGTCTCATTTATGTCTGTGGAAAAAATTTGTGCTGACACAAGTAGAAATAGGACTCTTATTTGCATCCTACCACAGTATCATACTTGCCAATAATTTACTTATCTCTAAGGAGTTGCACCAATAGCACTACTACCAATCCTAAAACTATTATCCCAATTTCTAATGAAGGAAATGGCTGTCTGGGGAGGAACATGGAAGTATAACAAGAAAACATAAATTTCCAAATCCTTTTCTAAAACAACTTGTTTTCATATAGAAAATTGCCTTTGTTCAAGGAAGAACTACCAATCTTGAATCTTGCTTCAATTTTTTTTTCCTGACAAACTGTGCCAAAAATCCACAAGCACACACCTACACATAAATATTTAGTCCACCTATATAAAAATATAGCCAATATATTTCTATGACCATAATTTTCTTCGGTTTACATATAGATAGGTAACATGAAATGTTCCTTCTTCTTACATTTCAAAAAGCTGACAAAATGGACATTCATCCAGCACTTACTCAAAATCAATTAAAATTTTGAGATGAGTTTAATTTTATATTTATTAATGACTATTCTCAGACCAATGCAATAGGAATGCATGAATTAATAGGTGATTAATTACAGTGCTAATAACTAATGGGTGATATCAACATGTATTTCAACATTTTTTTAAAGAATTACTTGTTAGGCTTGAAATTTAAATGTTAGTCTGTATTTTAATTATCTTTTTATATTTCAATCTGTCCTGTTATTTAAAACTAATTATAGCAATATAAAAAGAAATGCAGGTCAAATGATATATTAAAAAATTTGATGCTCAGAGAGATCAAAGAAGAAAATGTAAAGATATTCTCCTCTCTTTAAAAAAGGGGAGGGGAATGTACAACTCATAATTGTGCTGTATATTTATTGCTACTTACAGTTTAGTTGGAAATTCAAATATAACAGAGTCTGCTCTTGCTTTAAGGCCTAATTGCCTTTTAAAATGCATGTGCCAAATTCTCATAGGGTGTAAACTGGAATAACTCCAACTGACCTAAAGCAGTTGGAATTAAATCAGTGTGTATTTGATCTTGAGCTGGCTTTGATAAAACAGATCATAGATTTTTGTCAGTTAAGGATACGGTCTAAAACTTGCTATTTCTTTCTCCATTTATAAAAGACGGAGACTCTGCACCTGGAATGAGTGTGATCCAGTAACTGCTAAAGATAACTGATCTCTCCATTTGTGGAGCTGTCCCTACCAAGCGCTGAGAACAAGCTGGTTTGCTCTTCTGCAGGACTCCAACAGGGCCCTTCTGCTCAACAGATATCCAAAAAACTGTCTTCCAACTGCAGCAAGGCCAACTGTCTGGAGGGACTCTAACATCAGCCAGGAAATCCCACACTGATTCCCAGCAGTGGATCCCATGGATACAACTAATAAAAGGCATTCCTTCTGTGTTTAAAGAACGCTGTCACCAAATCACTACTCTCAGAACAACCTTAAAATTGGTAAAATTTCTTTCTCACTGTTTAAATGTTACAGCAAGATGGAGCATTAAATGATGGATCATACATATCTCATTTCCTAGGCTGGGTCTTCCAACTGTCATTTACACTTCTGATGTTGGTTTTTGTTTTATCCCAGTAGTGTCAGTATCATCAGAAAGGGTAGGAATTAATAACAATAATCATTAATAGCAGGAACTGGCTGAAGTGTACTGCAGTACAACACACCATGACTGCACTGTTAATAATGATAAATGTGTTAGCTGTTTAGTCTTTTCAGTGTGGCAGACAAAGAACACAAATAGTGTAGACCCAAGTTTTGAGGTTGCTGGTGTTATTGTGAGTGGCACAATGAGGCAGCACCAATGAATTACAGGAGAAATCACTGCTACTCCTGCTTGGAAATTCAGAAAAACATTAGGGAGAAGTTGATTTTACTGTGCTTGTGAATCTGTTAGATATAAATGTCATAAGGCCTGAATTCTTTAGCCATAATCGTAAGCAAGTGAAAAGTTGACCCATGTAGGTACCAGAAGTTCTCACTGCACTGAAATTAAGCAGTCTACAAACAGGCTGAACTTTCACTGATAAAAAAGGGAAATTATTTCTGCATACTTGCTACTGCAGAACACACAGATTGTGCAAGAATTAATATCCTGCCTCAGGATCTACAGATATACAGCATGTTTCACCTTAGTTTAATTAAGAATAATGTCACTATCTGTATTGATCGCAAAACACAAAATGCTCTTCCAATGACTCTTTTTGATGTTCTAAACCAGTTCCTAATGAATATTGCTGGATAATAAATTACAAGTTCCATAAAGCACTTATAAGCTATAAGCCAAAAATAAACTTCAACAGATGCTCCACAAGAGTAATGTAGCAGCGCCGACAGGATTTCTTGGATATCAACCTAGAACATTTATTGTTTCTGCTTTCATGCATATCTGACTCTTTTCACTTCTATTTTCTTCCTTCCTCATCGCCTCCCCTTCTTTACACCACAGATGCACAGCAGCTCCAGTGCCAAGGTTGCTCTGTGCAATTTGCATTAACATTTCAAGAATAACTGTCTGTCAGCACAAGCTATTCAAAAAGCAATGCAAGTAACTCTGATTTAGCATTTACTCTGTGTTGTTCTTTTTTCTGTTTTGCCTTTTTTTTTTGTTGTTCCTCATCTTGTCATTCTTGGTACGACAGCAAAAAGGGCAGTTTGGAGGATGTCAGGCTGACACATCCACATGGGCAAGTTCTTTGTTGTTACTCCCTTTGGTGGCATCAAAGGAACAGCAACAAAGGCAATGACAGCTCCAGAACATCAGGGCCCTTTTTTGTGGGTGTAAAGGTTACAAGTTGTTAGCTCATACAGCAGGATCTTCTGTGCTTAGGTTTGTTCTTTCCTACTAAACTAAAACTGTGCAAGCAAACACTAGGGGAGAAAACTATTGTCATTATTTTCTGCAGATTAATTAGGTAAACATCTTCTTACTGTTTTTACCAGCATACCGTTTATTTCAAGACAACTGGTGCACATTCCACTGTCAGGATTTAGAGTGCAGCTCTGTATTAAAGCAAAGTTGGGAAACTACAGTCCTGAGGCATCAAAAAAGTCTGTTTTACAGCAACAGAATTTACAATGCACCAATAGCTGGGCTGGTGGTAGATACCTCTATTGATAAACACCATATATTGAACACAGTGCCATAGTCTGATCTATGTGTATGCATGCACAAAGCAAAGAAACTAAATTCATAAATTATAAGAAGAAACTGAATTCACAACTTATGTGTTAAATTGCGCACAGCTCTGATATGATCTATGGCATCATGTCATTTAGCAGTGAAAGTTCTTGAAACTTTAGTTGATGGAGGTGACACAAGCCAATTTCCACCAGGAACAACTCCGCTAAACCCTGCTGTGCAAATACTGTAAAACAGATATTGAAGTGCCATTGGAATGTGTGGACAGTTTGAGACCAGTAGATGATTATTTTTACTTCAGTTCTGCAGTTGCAGGCATTTCTATGTTTTTGCCTTGCAGGTTTTAAAATTTACGCAGCTTAATCTTTGGGAAAGTTTGTAGTATTTAACCATATTGTTCCAAGACTGTTGAAGTAAATGACAAGATTCCTCACTTGCTCAAAAAATTTTTGGACTATGGCTGCAGCACTTTGATGTTTTATACCAGCCTAAGTAACAGTAAAAAGTACAGAATTTGTTTTCAGTGCTAGTCACAATGTGCCTCCACCAGCACAAAAATAAAGACTGTACAGGACTCCCAGGAGCAAATGCTCTCAGTTTTCAAAGACCAGAGGTCTCAGTCCCACTGCTCAGAGTCTTTGGGGAAAAAAACACCTAATTCCCATTAACAGCTTTGAAAACCTCTTTGTAAGAAGAAAGAGCAAACAGAGAAAGGAAAAAAATAAATAAGAACAGATGGCAGTGGATCATGCCTGGTAATTTAGGACTTCATATATACAGTTATTTGGAACTGTCCTGCTCTGTAGTAAAGTAATTGTAATATAACAGTCTTTTGTTGTTGTTTTACTTATATTTATATACATATATTATATGTATATATATATTTATACATATATTTACACTTATATTAAGTTCCTGAAAAATAGCAACTTACTAAAAATCACTTGGAGCTTTGCTTATCTGTTGAATGTTCCTGCATTTAAATGAAAGTAAAAGCCTTATATATGTGCATGCGTGGGTGTCTGCATGTATATTTATGCATATGTATGTATATGTGGATATATATCTAGCTGGAGAGATTTTACAGTTAGGTTTGATTCAAATAGCTTTGAATTTTTATTGGCTTTCTTCCTCACTTTTCATTGAGACATTAATTTATAAAATAAAACAGTTTCAGGCACTGCTTTGAAGTGTTACTAATCTCAAAATGTTACATCTACACTCAGATGTAGTAGACTAAAATTCTTAAGAGTCCCACCCTGGATAAACTTTTACACTTTTTAAAAAACCTTTTTTCCATGCATTACTCTAATTTCTTGCTCTATTAGTAAAGGCATTTTACACATATTGTACAATGACATATGTCATATGTCTAGAAATAATCCACATGATTGAGTCTTGGACTTGGTCAGACTGATAAATACCTGCAGTTATTTTGAATTTATAATGAAGAATTTGACTGAATGGTGTTGTACAACTTCATGCAGAGCAACTTGCTGGTAATCAAGCAGCTGAAGCATATTTCTTTCTTGGTGGGAGCTCCATCATATATGCTTTAAGAGAAAATCAGGACTGAAAGGTCCAACAGTTTCACAAATAAAAGATCTTGCTCAGAACTAAACTTTCTGGGAGTTAGAAAGTTCAAAGTACAACAATGCTTTCCAAAATTTTCAGAGGAATGTGCACCTCAGAAATACAGCATACTTTCAATATGTTGTACTTCAGTGATCATTGTCTTTGGTTAAGAATAAATGACAGGCATGATCATCAGGTTTGCAAGAATGCTGTGTGCAGAGATGTCTAACCTTAACTGTAAATGTGGATCAGATTCAGCGTGGAAGTTCAGAACTGGCTGAACAGACCTGGCTTATACACCACTGCTTTGGAGGCAAAACAATTGGTTTAACTGTCTTAAAAAAATTTTAGTTCTTTTGGGGTAATGACTTATCAGTATGGCCAAACCGGGCATCCAGGATGTAACATCTAAGCTGAAACTTAGGTGGATCATTCATTGGCTTTTATTGGATATTTGAACCAGATCTCTAATAAAGGTGTTAGGAACACTTTTTTCAACACTAAAAAACCCTAAAAAATGCATTTTAAGATCCTACTGTTTTTGTATTTCAAAGAGCAGACAGATATTGCGAAGATGCATTTTAATTTTATGGAACATTGCTTTGGTAAAGATCTCATAAAATCTTATTTTAACAATGTCTGTGTTATGGGCCAAGTTATATTTTTCAATAGTGCCTTTTAACTGAGCCATATAAAACACAGAATTTCCAGGTAAGCTAGAAAAAAACCATCACATGGCAATGCCCGGATGGGAAAAATAATTTTCATATGTACAATCACTGCTCAGAAATTAACACAGGGGAGCATGAGAACTACAATGGCTGTTACCCCCTACTTGAAAGTTGAATATCCAGTTTCCTTTCAATTCCCTGTAACTTTTTTCCATGTAATACTAGGCTGAATTGTACTGCATGCCTCTGAACACCAAAGAATCTCTCAGCACAAAGAGAAGAGGTAATCAATTGCTTGACATCTCCAAAGGCTTCAGTTTTCTATGCTTACTTTAAAAAGGAATACAAACTGGAAGGGTTTCACAAAACAGTATTAAATTAATGAGAAATGGAAATTATTGGCTTGTGTAAAACAAATAGAAAGGTTGACTGTGTATATGCAAAACACAACACAGTAAAGACATAAATACCTTTCTGGTACTACCAGCAATGAAGGACTGGCTTTACTTGATTTGGAACATAGGGTTGTAAGGATAAAGGTTTAATATTTCCAGTGGAAAAAGGAGGCCCAGCACAAGAAGAAGGTAAAAACACTTTCAACGGTCTTGATCAGGAGGATGACATAGACTACAGAATAGCTTCTCAGGCAGTGACTTAAGTCTTGCTATTTGAATCATCTAACTTTGGACCATTAAACGAAACAGTGAAGGTAACTTGGCTTCATGTATTAGAATTTCCTTCCAGAAAAAGCCCAAACTTTTGTTTTAATTATTTTCTTTAATGACTAGAGAACAATCATTGGCTTGAATGGTTTTAGTAGGGTTATTAAAATTGACAGGAGATTGAACAAGCAAGCATGAACATTATGCAGAAGTCCACAAGCAGGGGCTTTGTGGCATGATTCACTTCTTACGCACTTGATGTGTGACATCTCTCCTTGTTATGTTTATATCTGCTATATTATTCCAAAGTTGCAGTAACAGCAAGAAAGATACTGAAAACCAAAGAAATAAGTAAAGAAAGAGAGAGAAAATAAAAAGAAGTAAAGCTTTCTAAATACAAGTGCTGACAGTAATAAAAATAAGTCATGAAAGGAAAATCTGCTTGCAAATAGGGTATTGTCCAAAGTTAGCACTACAAAATTTTTTCAATATTTTTTTTTTTTCATAGATGCACGATGCCACCTGGAAAGACCAGCTGGTGAAATTCAAATGAGCACTAGCAAGGACACCAAAAGTTGTCACAGCAATACCCACCTAAATTGCAGAGGACTGTACACATTTCATAGCTTAAAACAGACCTGTCTTTGCAAAAAAGGCAGCACAATGACTTTGCATTTCTTAAGTGGATTTTATGGTGTGTTAGCAGCTAAACATGCTATAAAAAAGAAGACTTTCACTTTAAAATTTATCAGCCATGTTTCAGAAAAGGCTTTTAATCAACATTTAGAGGTACTCATACAAATATAGGCGCCAGCTTTTTTCCACAAGATCTATGGTGCATCAGTTATAAAGTTTCAATCACTCCTCAGAAACCTAAATTTTCTTTTAAGTCTGGGCCATTATAACTAGAGTCACTGCCAAATCCAGGTCTCATGAATGCACAATACTTTTCACTTTTGGTTAGTCACCATCACTTCAAGCCAGCATTCCTCTTTTGATGTAGTGCTTGATCAGCTAGTTTTTGCAATGTACTTTTTCCCCTCAGTGAACGTACTAGATAGCGTAACTAAGCTTTTTGCAGGATCCTGCATTCTACAGTCAGCCTTCAGGGATGCTAAGTTTAAGAGTAAGTAAAGAGTAATTAAAAGTGATTAAGACAAGAAGCCTCGATACTATGAAATGTGGACTCAATTGTCCTTGACACAGGCAGAATGAGGCAGCAGGTTTTGGTTTTGATTACAGCTTTACTTGTGATTTTAATAAACATGAGCCAGTATTCAAACTTTTAATATCCTGCTGCTTAACTATTTCCAAAAAGCAATCCAGCTCTTTTAAACAGCCCTTGTTTAAAAATTTTAATTTGTTTGGCTCTGTCTCTGCTTAGAGAAGTTGTAGCCTCATGGTAACTCTTTTATAAGTTCATTTCCAGAATCACAAGCAATTGGGTTTTTTTCAACTAAGTGTTTCCGCATGTGCCAAAAGTGTCAGGCTGACAGCTTTCCTGCACCATTTTATCTGGTTCCCACAGTAAGTATGAGAGACAAACACAGGAATGTGTCTAGTGCTGACTATGCCCATCAAGAATACAATGATACTTACAGCTCTTCCAGGAAGCGGAGATTGTGCACAGGGTTTGAGGGCAGCTTAGTAATGTTGTTCATACTGAGATCACTGTAGGGGAAAACAGACACAGACTTAATATGGCATGCCACAACTGTGGCATCCAGCTGTTCATTCCACACATTTTTAAGTACTACATTAACAAAAATTAGTTCCTCTGCCAGTATTGATGAATCATTATCTAGTTAGCACATTAAACATTCTTCTTTCGTATGGACACAGGGTTGTGAAACCAAATACATTCTGTATCATGTTCTTCATTTCCAGAGATTTTGGAATGTTTTATCATGCTCTATAAAACATCTGGAACACTAAACAACCCTTTTAGTCAACATAGTTTTAATAAACCATGGTATTGTATTAAAATTTACTTGGAGTAGTAAAGAAAAACTACTATGATTTTTGTTGTTTTTGTTTTAGCACCATAGTACACTTGGTTTACTAAAGCAGACAGGCAAAAGCATAGCAATACAGACTATCTGCAACATCCTTTATATTTCATGACTACAAAATATATATAAACACTTCGTCTTTGCTGTACAACCTGCTGCATGGTCACACTGATTTGCCTCGCCTCGCATTAGGCACATCAGGTGTCCCCAAAACCCAACTTGACTCAAAGAAATGACGTATTTTCAAATAATAAACATTAAATTTTTGAGTGCTCTTTTGTTACAGGTACTCAAATTGCATTAAATAAGTGAAATGAACCATAAAACAAGGGTGTAATGTGATCCTGCTCTGTAGCACACTTCCTGCTGAGGTTCCACAGTAGTTCCTGGTACAGGAAACTACTAGCCATATCAGCTCTGTCAGAGCTCATTCAAGCTATGTTTTAGACTAAATTTCATAAAATATCTTTTTATTCCTAACTTGCTTTCTCATCGATTTCCATTGTCTTCCTCATGCCCTACATCCTATAATCTCTTTTCATTAAATACGAAAACTGTAAACAGATAATAAAATTCTGTGTGGAAGATCCAACTTACACAACTATAACAAAATTCCTGTAGTTTCTTAAAATTAAGAATGACCTGCATATTTTATGCAAACGTTATATAGTAATTTAAAACTCCTCACTATTTAAATATATCTATGCATTTGTAGCAGTGCTTATAGTTTCCAGCTTCTTTGGGTACTATTTAGATAACTTTATTTCTTCCAGCTGTTGAGAGCTTACAAGGTAAATAAGTTATCTGTACTTTGGTGGGTAGGCATCCTATGCCTACTCCATCTAGTTCTTATTATTCACAGTCTGTTTTACATTACAGAATATATGCTTGATACATGTTTGATCTTTTGCTGAATTTTAAAATGTATAATTTAAAAACATACTTCATGTAGAGATTTTGAAATAAAGGAAATGTGTTAATACTTTACAACAATTATCAAATCACTGTTGAGTAAGGTCTCTGCATTCACTTCAAAATCAAAGCATAATTTGAGAAATGTGTACTTATTAAATTCATTCCTTGCTGTAATACTTTATCACCTAATTCTTTTAAACTGTTTATCAGGTTATTGCCCTTTTACTTTGATAAAGGCTCAAAGGGTTTATTCTGGCAAAGGAACAAAAACATGGATTTATTTGGCAAAAGAAAAACTCATCCAGGTAGTGAAGTATATACTACTGAATATTAAGATAAACCCAATATTTTAACAAGATCATTTTGATTGTGATATTTTCAACACGTCTTAATGGGGTTTTGGAAACATGCCAAATCACATTTTAGACTTAAAAAACTGGCCCTGCTGGAAGATGGGAATGATTCACCTTCAGATACACACATATTTAGAGCATTCTACAAAACCAGCATTAATCAGTGCTCTGGCTGACTAGGGAAACCTGGTTTTCTAGCATATTAATTTCTATTACTAGCAGGCAGTACCTGTCTGCTTGTATCACCCACAGGACCCCATGACGAACCAGTCAGAAGCAATCTACAGACCAGACTCTAATATCTTAAGAGGATTAGAATAAGAGAAGGTGGCTTTCATTATGTGCTTTGATGCACAAGGAGAAAATCAAAAATACGTGCATTTTTCTTAATAACATCTTTAGACCCCAGAGCTGGATTTGCCAACAGTGAACTCCTATGTCCTAGTCTCCTTTTTGGACTCAGTCATGTGGTAAAGTATGTGCTCCACATCATATGATGGAGGAGAACCACCTTCCCAGTGTACACTGCAGCAACTGCTACCTCTTTTTAGTTAAGTAATTTCCTTCTGCTACCTTTTTTATGGTTACTTGTTTTCTAGATTATTCTTTTGTTGGAACATAGCATACAAAGATGTTTTTATGCAATAGAACTACTAAACATTACCTATGCATACTTCATAGAGTCATAGAATCATTTAGATTGGAAACGACCCTTAAGATCTTTCCAGTCCAGCTGTTCACCCAGCACTGCCATGTTCATCACTCAACTACATCCCCGAGCGCCACACCTATTCATCTTTTAATACTTCCAGGGATGGTGGACGTAACAGAAATTATTTCCCAAATTTGATCAACAGTGTCTTTTTAAACGAGTTTTTAACACACTTGCAACTAATACACAAGCCATTCCAGTCTATGTTGGTAATGTGCTATACTTTTAGCTATAAGGGTTTAAGAATACTAGGGCAACTACTGTAGGAAGAGATAATATATTTGATGAGGCTAGCTGATACAGATGGAAAAACTGAGAAACTTTCAGTCACAAAAATCAAAAACCTCTACTTTTTCCAACTGTACCAGTTGGCTAAACAGGTGAGATTTACTTCTCCCTAAAAAACCACACATCCCTTATGCTGGCAAAGCAGTAATTAGTTTTTTAGATTCAGAATATTCTTTTGGATCAGAATCACCATGGATGCATTTAATCCAACTTTTGTTCACTGAAATCACTAAGGGAGAGAAGTGCCGTGACCCAGAGCGACTTCTGAGGGCATGTTCAGAGACGTGAGACAACCAAAAAGGGTTAATGAAAGGCAATCAGTCACTGGGCCTTGTGTGAGCAATACTGCAAAATTTGGGCTTCTGAGCAGGAATTTCTCACAGTGCTCTGGAGACAAATAAAGAAAGTTCTCAGCATTTTGGTATGCCAGCATTTTGGACCATACTGCCAAGAAGACATAGCTAGGTGAGATTTATGGCCATTAGCTAGATAAAGCACAGTTAACAGCCAGAAAGAGCTAGTCGGTAAATTATAGGATTACATATTATTACTATGAAAACCAGTAACACTTGCAATGGGTATGTCTTATGTCCTGCACCTGCAATGGTTTCTTTCCAAAAAGTGCATCAAACAGGTTTTCTGATTTCTGCTTCCAGTGCTAGCCCGCCAAAATCAGCAATTTGCTCTCTCTCTAGGAAAGAGAAGAGGATCAAAGATGGCTTACATATCAGCATTTGCACTGTAATGCTTAAAAACATTAAAATCAAGGTACTGGATCTTTATCCTCAGTGGAATTGTTATGGTTTTATATTGGATCTCGGTAGACTCTTACAATCAAAAACATAGAATTATTAAATTACTGAAAGCCTTTAAATAACTCAGAACCTTTAAGTAACAGAACTACTCCTATCTCCCACCATCAAAGCACATACAAACCCCACTGATTTTAGTAGGAGCAACACGGTAAAAGTATACCCTGTTTTAAAACGCTTTTAATATAACCAGCAATAGTACCAGACCTACCTTTGTGAAAACTACCTGCATGGTGAGCTGCCGTACTGTACTGAAAAGGCAATACACTGTTTTGAACAGTCAGATGGACATATCGTATGTTCTCCCATCAGCATTCCTGCAGCCTGTTTCCAACTGCTGACTATAAAAGCAACATACCAGCAAATGCAACTTTCATCTTTTCAAAAGACTAGAAGTTTTGTTTCAATGCAGTGACTGCACTGGCAACACGGTTCACTACAATGATATCTTAACTATACCCTGTGCCAATCAATCACCATGTTGTGCCTCTGGTGACTTGCTAAGGGAGTCCTATCTGTGATGAAATCTTTGAAGAACAGAAAATATTGCAAACTCCACCATGCAGCTATCTGTTTTTTCTTGGTGAGTACATTGGCAAATTCTGAGCATTTACAAAACAGCATCCAAGAAGGCAAATACAACAGGTCTTCCCTGCCAACCCCCCCTCCACTCCAGTTTTGTTGTCCGTCCATATATGTGCTGAAAAAAAATCCAGTTACCATCCTAACAGTGAGTTCAAAATGAATTCCATAAAGCCAGCAGTTAAGTGAACTAGTTCTTAACATTTAATAGATGAGTTTGGAGGCTGTTATAATAGCTGTTATTACAAGAAATCTTTCAGTGACTATTCATCTTGGAAGATCAGTTTTTCACATTATACTCATGTCTTTTAAAGGAGAACAAAAATCTCTCCAGGGATACACACAAAACTTCTACTGGCTTTCATGAACTTGCCAGTCTAAACATCTATTATACTGAATGGTACAAACCTGTCTACCCTACTGCAGGTCTAATACAATTTTGTAGCCTATTTTCTTAACTGTTGCAACCTGCTTGATTTTTAGAAAATGATCGAGACTTATTATTAGGATTATTAATTTTGATTCTTCTAAGCCTGCCTTATCCGAACAAGATGTATTAACAATTATTTTTATGGAAGTCTTTGGAAGATAAAGCACTCTCATAAAATACTGACAATAGACTGAATGCACTCCCTTAGTTATTACCAGCTGAGAAAAGTTTCTAAACTAAGACAGTTTCCTTAATTCATTTACAGCACAATTTGACACTAGCTTATATGTAGGTAATACAAAATAATGAAAACAGGAGAATATTATCACTGCTCTTCCCTTGCTGTGCCTATCTTTTTAACAAACCACTCTTATTTGTACTGTTGGCAGAACACTAGCTCCACTGTACAATGGAAGAATATGTTAGCTATTAACTACATGCCTTAATCTAATGCAAATGTTTCATTAGCTTTCATGAAAAATATCTTCATCTGCTACAGCTACTTAAATCTATTGGTCAACACTGTAGTAGTAGTAGTAGTAGTTCCAGTTTCTTACAAATAAATTGCTAGAGATGTTCTTGTTTGAGGGTCTCAACAAATAAATAGAATTATCATCAATTTACAGAAGGGAAATCAAGACACCTAATGTCAGAGTGACATGTTCACAGTCAAACAGATGTTTATACACCAACATCTGAAAAGGAAACCAACACTGATGATTTGTCCAATGCCCCTTTTATTACATCACACTGTCCAACCATGGCATTTACACCAGTGCGATGCATAAGCTGTCAAGAGACTGAGAAAACAATTATCATATTTTTTGATTTAATGTTCCTAAATTACATAATCTTTCAAAGTCAACATGAAAACTGCTAGTCATGTATTTGCATGTTTAATACACACATTCAGAGCAGCACAGGGCAGAGTATGAGCACATAAAAATAAGCACTGTAAGCACTTTCTGACAATTAAACCATAGCATTCCTTCTTATAACTAGTTTCAAACTTCATCTGTGGTTCTTTAAAGGACTTTGTAGTAAACTATGATTAAGATCTGAAATTCCACTAAATGATTCACATTTGAAGAGTACATATTTATATTTGGAAAAATTTTCTGGAAGAAAAAGTGGTAGATTTGCAGGAAGAAGTAGTAGGGAGAGAGTTATAATAGACCTTACACACAACAGAAAATCTCACTATCAAGGTTTCCATGGTAAATAACAAGTGGCAACAGCACGGATATTTCTGCCCTTCTGCACATTGATAATGACAAATGCTAAAATTAAGTATTTAAAAATTCATTATTCCATGTACTATTATTTGTAATAGCAAATTAATAGAGACTGATCCCATGCTATACTTTTACATGGAAATGATGCAAGGCTAGAAGAAGATTGCTTGTTACACATTTTCTACAGAAAATTTCTGTTACTTGACATTGAAGTTCACTGTTTCCAGAGACCCAACACCTTTGTATTAAAATACGCCCTGTACAAAGCAAATGTGGTTGTGTGGTCACAGGAGAATAGACCCTGCAGTGAGCGTATGTGTGCCTGTGCACCTCACAAAGAGCTTTTATGCCAGTACATGGACAGTACTCCTGCTGCCTGCCTCGCTCTCCTTCCTTTTCTTGGCACACCAGTGGTGCTTGTTCTAGCAGTG
This sequence comes from Platyrinchus mystaceus, assembly GCA_035041135.1. Lineage (NCBI taxonomy): Eukaryota > Metazoa > Chordata > Aves > Passeriformes > Tyrannidae > Platyrinchus > Platyrinchus mystaceus. The sequence continues at coordinate 35,693,105 of JAWWLV010000045.1, read as the reverse complement.
CATTTTGCTTACAGAAGACACAACCATTGCAAACGTAAAAAGATATATACAAAAAGGATCAGGCATCTTGAACTTAGGGAAGCCTCAAAGGTGATCCAGTAACATCAGGAGGGCTCTGTCTACATCTCCTCTCTGTTGTTGTGTATTGGCTCATGACATCAGATCCTGGCAAACTAGGCTGCTAGGTCACATCTGGATTCAACACAAAGTGAAAAATGCTCTGGCCAGACTTCTGCACTCTCAACACCTGTCAGTGGGTTCCTCTGATGTCACAGACAGCAAAATTTGGCTTATTACTGCAGAAGCTCTGTAACAGAGTAATTTTAAACAGAACATACTATTCCTGAACATAGGCAATTCTATCATATAAACAGCCATCAAAGCCTTACTTATATCTAGGCTGCAGAACATTTGTAAAGCAAACAGTATGTGCATGATTAATCTTTTCAGGAAATGATTTTGCCATTCAGTTTATCCAACACTCCAGCAGAGGGAGCAGGGCAGAGCAAACAATTTGGGTCAAAGCAGAAAGTAAAAATCAAAGATCACATCAAACACACCCAGTGCTGAATTAATCTGACGAGTACTTGACATTTCACTTTAGGTACAAAGATTCTGGCTCTCTGCATTTTTTTTGTATATCAAATTCATAGTGCTTTCTAGATGAAAAACTTGATTTCTACTTTCAAAGCTGATTCATGGCTGTTCATTTGATGCTGAAGACTCAGTTTGCTAAGTAATAGTTACCAGGATAAGTTATAAAAACATTCCAACATGTCAGTCATTTACTGTACTTAACTCACATATTAAAAAACTTAAATAACTAATAAGGAGTATTTTATAATACAGAAGCCAATAAGAGCAATTAAAAGAGGACTGAATGGAATTCCTCTTCCTCCCATGCCCCCAGATTGTATTAGTACTATTTTACTTTATGAGTTATTACCTGTTTCTGCTGAATGAATTCAAATATTAAATGAGTACTGCATACATGATTCATCTTGTTCAAATACTGAACAATACAAACAGGAAAATATAGCAGTTTTTGTTGTAATTTATGAAGACAACTATTAGCATGTTTGTTGTGTTTTTCATCATTACCTGTTTACCAGGTAGTGTTTATTTTATTTTGATGAAGAATAGTACAGCTAAATTGAGAAACAATATTTATTTGAAGGGACCAAGTCTGGGGGAAAAAAATCTTGGCCTCTCTCAGTTTCAGAATATTTTCTGCCACTCCAGAAGTTGCTTATTTTTACAACTATTTGCTACAAAAATGACAAAAATATAGGAAAAAATCCTTTCTTTTCCCTTTTTTTTTTTTTTTTTTCCTGAATGAGTGGACACATTCATCCATTTTAGAAATTTGGGGTCCAATTTCCTTCTAATTCCCAGTCCATAATTTCATACATCTGATTTCAATGAAGCTGTTCCTAAATTATGACTATCTATATGAGAGGAGAGTATTTACAAAAAGCACAGCATAGTTTATAAGGGTACTACACCTTGCCTACAGCAGAAATTATTTCAAAATATATGTGAGTGTAGACAAAGACTGAAAATACATACTGTCATAAAGTACATATTTCTTAAATCAATTATTATGAACCATACAGCCAAATGAGCTGAATACCCAACTGCAAGTTATGTACATCACAGATTGTATGTTACACAAGCCAACTTTAAAACTCATCTTCACCAAAATATCCAGTATTACTTCAGTGAGTTTGCTGAGGGTGGAAATTATTTATGTCTAGCCTGATTTCATTCATAACTAGATATACTGTAAGTAATTGATTTTGTTGGTCTTTGTCTCAATTCAATTGCACAGCATGGATTTTAAGAATTAAAAAACCAAACAGCTGTGAGAGCATCAGCTACAAACACATTTCAGTAGTGATGGTGTGAACATGAGTATCCAGAAATCTGTGCACCACAGCCCTGTATGCAGGGCAGGAAATATATAGCCTACATTGCACAGTGCAAAGGTCCCCAAGGTACAGATGAGTGAGCTGGGTACAGAGAGGGAAGTTACATTATCATGTTGGGTGCCCTCAGAAAGACTAATTATCCCAGGTACAGCAGGATGATGCTATGACTACTCTAATTTCACAACACAGGGTCTCTACACAGTGCTACTTTGTGTGATGCAATGTAGCAAATGTCATGCATATATACACTTTGTATTCCCAAACTAGTTCAATACACTCTGGGAGAAATTCTGGCTTGGTAAAGGAGAGGGCAAAAACATCATTCAGCAAAGACAAGAGTACACCTCTTTGATATCAACTGATTTTTTTTTTCAAATGATTTATCAGTAAAATTCTTTCAAGTTTCTTCACTACTCATACTCTATAGCTTTCCATTTTCCTGTGCATGGATTTATAGAATCTTTCACAGATTCATAGAATTTATGATTAGATAGAACCATTTAGGCTGGAAAAGACCATTAATATTATCAAGTCCAACCATTTCAACACAGCACCGTCACTTCTGCTTTTATTACAGTTTATTTATACCTTGTGTTGTTGAAGAGCAGTTAAAGAGTTTCAGCAGAGAAAATGATGCTACGCTGTATCACACCTACTACAGTTCTTCTCTGAAGTATGAATTTGATCATTTTTGTTCTGTTGCTTTGCTGAAATAATTATTTACAGAATCTTCCCTGAATTGCATGGACAACCCAAGGGATGTCATATTACCAACACACTCAGTTTCATTCAATGCCACTACCAAAAGAATTACTCCTGATCTCCCCCCCAGCCCATCTCTGCTCATTCCTTGTGAAGATGCTGTTGAACCAAAGTTGGCAACTGGCTTGGATTTAAAAAAAAAAATCCAGCAGGAAAAAAAAATTGGTTTTAATCCAAATCAGTTCCCTGAATTGGTTCACTACCTTGCTGCCTGTGCCTCCACAAACCCAAGTATAGAGGAGAAACAAATAGGAAAGCTGAAGCAGAACTGTTTTATTTCAGTTGGCAGTTTTGGCTTAGAGTAATGCAGGGTGATCCTGAACCTAGAATGCAAATATTGTAAACATTTTTCAGATATAGGAAGTTGAGGATTTTTTTACACACATATCTTACCTTTATGTCTGACAGAGCTTGTTCACCAAAATATAATACGTTTTCAGATCTGCCAGCTCAGGATGGCTGACAGCCTCTTCTAACACCTCCTACAGAGCTCAGAGGAATGACAAAGCTGTCAGATCTTTCCCTGACAGACTGAACACCCAAATTTATGCAACAGTAAGTGCCAAGAAATATGCACAGCCTTATTCTTACAGAGATAATGCACTTAAAACCACTGTATTTCTCCATCAGATCATTATTTTTTTCCTTAAGTAATTAAAATTCACCTTCATCATGAGATACCGTCACAAGGGCTGGTCTAAAACAGCCTTAATATACATAAATACCAGGTCATTAATCTTACACTGACATGACTTATATACCTAGTCTTCACACATTTTGTTTGCTTGTAATTGATCAGCTTCTTCTGCCCTTCAGACAGGCAGAGCACTGAAATACCTGAGCTAGCTTTAAACAATTCAGGTCAAGGAGCAGGGTTGCAAAGCACTAAGTCACCTTATCAACGAGAAATCTTCAGTAGAGAGACCTTGTGTGTTGGATCGGGCTGGCACGTGTTTTCCAGGTGGTTAGATGAGCAGAATCTTCAAGGAAAAGGGCTGTGCTTCCTCTAGTATATGTCATCTCTTTGGATAAATTATTTCCCTTTACAATAACTGAAATTACTGGGATCAGAGCTGTACAATTAATACGTGGTGGTAAAATACTTCAGAACTATTTCTACTGAGATCAGTTGGGTTGTTCAGACGATAAACTAGTATTTAGTAGGAGCAGGGGCAGCATACTCTGATCCAGAATAAATGATGTCTGTCCTTTTATTCAGAGAGTTTACATAGTCCACTGCTCAGCAACCTCATTTTGAGGCCTGTGACCCACCACTTCTTGTGATTGTTATGATGATCAACAGAAAATCCCTTCAGGGCAAGCAATTAACTGGTGGTTTTCAGCTAAATCCACTGCAGTGTCTGTGTTTCAGGCTTCAAGTATCAGTTTTGGATCTTCCTGGAGATAATATTGAACCATATCACAAAAACATCAGTAGCCAAAACAAACCTTTACCAAATATAAACTGTTGCTGCCAACTCTATTGCACCTCTGTAGATATGTGAAATAAGTGTGTCCCTTATCCTGCACGTCTGGTCTGCCTTTTTTGCACACAAAATGAACTTTCCAAGATCTCTTTCATTTAGCTATTCCAAAGGCTATAAAAATGCGGGAAACAATCAGTTTTCCTATTATTTACATGTCTTAAAACTTCTAACACAGCAAGTCAATGTCAGCATTAGAACAGTGCCTGTGGGTAAACACCTGGCTCCACTGATGCTGGTGGCAAAACTTCCAGTGACTCCCATGGGAGGAAGACGTCATCCCAGGCCTATAAGTTCCTAATACCAAGTTCTACCCAGTAGGAAGTACTTCACAGTTGTGCAAATTATGCAACAGCACTATGGTTTGCCTGCAGTAGTGCATGTATTACTGATGGGTTCACTGGAAAGATTTCTACATATTATTTTCAGCCCTTTTATAATTTCCAAAATATGTTGAGTTAAAGGCAGGATGTCGTTGGTTTGGGTCAGTAAGGAAAGGAAAGTGTGACATTTTCTGCTGTTACAGCCTCTCTTTGTTTCCTGTTTGGTTGCCATTCCTGTTTCAATTATTTGGCTACTTAATTTTCATTCCTGGTGTTTTTTTCAAAGTGACGAGCTGATTCCATTCATTTTTCCTTCCTCACCCTCTCTTTTCCATAGCCTTTGCTCAAATTTTCTTTCACATCAAGTTCTTTTTTCCAGTTAGCTCCATTAGGAAACCAGAAGGATTACTCAGAATAACCTGCATTGTGATGGTGTGAGAGATTGAATTGTTAATGGTTAATAGCTCAAACAATCGGTCATTTGCAGAAGCAGTGAGTGCTTTGCTGATGATGTGCAAGGCAACAGCCCAGCTGCAGATGGTGTGAGCACCAGAGGATGACCACTGACACATCAACCTTCCTTTAGCAAGAAGCTGTGTTTTGAGCCAGATAAGGGAAGAGGCTGATAATAAGCAGATCCAGCATGAAATGGTGCAGATAGAAATGAAATATAGAACAGGAATAAAGTCAAGGCACTCACTAAGCAGAAGCAGGTCTTCTGCTGAGAGGTGTTGTACTATTTCCCACACTCTGCAGAATCCAGTCAGCCTTGCCTTCCCTTCATGAGGAGTTTGGAGTTGGTGGGATGCACAGTGGTATTCTTCTTCACACCACACACTGGGTATAAAGAGACTACTGCAGTCTGCATCCTGGCTATGTTCTCTCATCCCATGTGGGGAGTGATATGAAGATTAGAGGTAAAAGATGCCCCTCTCAGTCATGGTCTTGGCATTTGGATCTCAACTTTCATGTGCTTGTGACAGACTGAAGAAGACACCACCACATGGTTCTCCATACATAAATACTGCTGCTGTAGGACAACAGAGGGGGACCACAAAAGGGATTTTGTGCGCATTTGTTCTGATTGAAAACAACAAATTTCTCACGAACTTCATGAATAAAGCCCCAGTATATCCTTGCACAATCCACCAGAGATTCCAGAGACCCTTTCTCCAGAACTGCACAGTGGGTTCTGCCACTTTTTCATTTGTACAATTTTACTAAGCTCTTCAGAATTTTTATCTCTCGAATCTTGCAGATTCAGAACAGCATAGGAAAAAGCAAGGACTTGAAGCCATTTTGATCTTAAATTAAAACATCTTCAACGAAAGCATGATCATCTAAGGGGACTTTTCTAACCAAATACCATAATGAACATTTTTTAATAAAAGCATATGGATTGAAAATGAGTTTTTAAATAATGAAAAGAAACAGGTTTTAAAATGCCTGTGGAAAAAAGGACATTATTAAAAAAAAAAATTAAATTCAATGCTCAGGTGACTTATCTTGTCACATGACAACATAAGACATTATTTTTATTTGAGAAACAGTGTTAGAGAAGGAAATGGTAGCATTGATAACAGATGCTATAGGGCAGAGAGTCTTTCCTGGGCAATTTTTCAATTCAATAAAATTTTCAAACTTGTATTTTGCCATTTCCAGCTCCCATATTAAAAATCTATTAGCAGAAAGCCCATTGAAAAGCTGACCATGAGCACAAGAGACTTTTTCTGGAAACACTTCTATTCAGTTCTCATGCCTGAACAAAAGCAGATTGGCACATTCAGTGATATACAAACGCCTTTGAAAGGGGCCTCCCCCCCCTTTCCCATAGCCACGCGTTTCAGGGCTCTATATGCTGAAGGAAGCCAGTGAAAGGTTTGAAGGGGTGGGGAGACCAAGGGCTTCCACTGAGATCCTTCAAAGTCCTCATCTTCTATAGTGGGAGGATTTCCCTCTAAATCCCTTTCAATAGCATATTGATGGCTTTGAAAGCTTAAATGGCATTTGTCAACCATCAGTAAATCTTGAAAACTGTTTCTGCAAATAGCCCAACTCCAAGTCTCAGATTTTCTCATTAATCTGTACGTAAGGCCACTGAAGACTTTTTCAGAGTCTAGATAATGCCTGGATTAAAAGGTCCATTCAGAAGGGAAAACTTTAGCATTCACCTTGTGTACATAGCCATTTCACCAGTGGTATTCATTGGTTGTTATTTCAACTCTGCATTTGTCCTGCAAACAAGACATTTTGCCACAAAGACTTGGTAGAGACATTCTTCAGTGAATTACTGAAACCTAGCCCTGCTATTTGTCATGGTTTGTTATTTTTATCAAGTGTAATCAGTTCAAATAGAAACCCGAGACTGACAACTTTACAATTATGTTACTATTTTAAGACTGGAAGGTATCTAATTCAACAATGAAACTGATTAAAGCACAACCTGATTGCTTTATCTAATGAAACAGTCTAAAATTTCCCTTAATCAGATGTCAGAAGACTTTTTGCTTGTTTTATTTTGAAAGTACAGACAAGAAATGGATAAAAATCCTTATTCAACATATTAAATTGATGATATTTTATAAAAACTTCATATATTTATAAGGTGTAATAATTTATAATATGTTACATACTGCTTTGTGTTTGTCTGTTAGGACAATACTGTTTTAATTTACCTTTCTCCAAATAAAGCTAATGGGCAGGCTTTAAACCCTCAAAACCTGTGCCCCTTACACACACAAACATTTTTTAGGCTGTTCTTACATCCAAAGGATGCCTTTATTCTCTGCTTTCTAATTTTTTCTTTCTATTTTGTATCTGATAAGCTATACCAGAGCCAAGTGATGAGCTATTTTGATGGGCACAAGGCATTTACTATTATTGTTGTTGTTGTTGAAATGATCAGGCCAAAATATTTATGCATCACAGAACAGATGAAAAACAGAACAATTTCACACACTGGAGACCGGGAAAATGTTTCAATATTAGAAAAAAATAACCAGACCCCTGTCAGGGTTCCTGTAATTCAGATTGATCTCATTGTTTGAACAAATCGACCTTTTCACCATATTGGACAATTTACTGTGAATGTCAAGAACACACAGCCTGGGGATCAAGGAAGTTTAGTGGACATCCCTCCTAAGGATACACGAAGATTATCCTTCCCTTAATGCTGTTGAAAGTGAAAAGCTCAGTCAAGGATTTGTATATGTGAAATCACATTAACTATGGCTGAGGGCCACACCTGGCATCTAATTCTTTTATTTGCCATATTGTCCACTTATGTGTATGTCTCAAACACCAAGAGCTGGATAGTCATGGTGCCAATCAAGGGTTGGTGGTAAGAACATGCTGTGAGAAAGAACAGGATGTGGCTGGAGAAGAGAGCCTTATAGAGACAGGGCAGCACTTTTCTGGGACAAATGTCCTTGTTCTGGTTATCTGGAGATAAGCACAACACAGAACAGCACAGGCACAGGAATGAGGCTGAGAAGCAGGCAGGGACTGTCAACCAAAGGCTGACCCAGTCAGGGGGATCAAGACCACCAAAGATCCCCAAAGCCTGCTGACTCACAGGAAGATCTAGAAGAAAAAAGCATGAGTAATAACTATTTTGTATGGAAAGTGACAAACCTAGCTCCAGGATGGGAAAACCTATCTATAAAGAGACAGCCCATTAGCTGGATTGATGCTGGAGCTAGGACTGGACTCCCTCCCTCCCTCCTTCTCTCCCTTCCTTCCTCTCTTTAATCTCTCTCCTCTCTCTCCCTCCCTCTCCTCTCCCTCCCTCTCCTCTCCCTTCCCTCTCCCTCTCCTCTCCCTTCCCTC
>JAWWLV010000045.1:35629755-35684677 GCA_035041135.1 Platyrinchus mystaceus | reverse complement strand
CTTACTCAAAATCCACCACCACATGGATTATACTATAAGGGCCTAACTTACACCAATTTCCCTGCCAAGTGTATAATTTACTAATAAAACTGTAAGTTTTTGTTGACCCTCTGTGTTTTGTTGTTCCTTCTCAATGATGGACATTTAGGAATAGTGGGGCGCTTCCTTTCCCTCAGGAGTGGGACATCATAACATGTCCCACATGTTTTTTGCTATCAAGAAGATACCTCATAATTTAAATGTGAAAACTCTCTGCAGCATGGATATGGCATAAGAGATCATCCACGCTCAGTCCAACTCACCACAAAACTAATATGAAGCCTGTAACACAAGTTTAAACAGAAGGGGTTTTCTATTCCAAATCTCCCCCCTCATGCAGGTTACTATGTTAACAATACTGAAATTCTCTGTGTGTCTTTAAGATTTCTAGGGGAATTATGCCACAGCTTTTAAAAAAAACTAAACTGCCAGATTTTTTTAGCTGTGGGTCATCATTTCCTGAGATTACTTGCCTGGCTCCCAACCAACACTATTCACACAGTAGAGGATGCTCTTCCTGTAGAGCCCATATCATATGTATCCCATGAAGACATGTCAGATAGCCTGAAGTATCTTAAATGGCATAAGGCAGATATGGTGAAATGAAGCTCCAGTTGCATTAGAGAATGGAGACTCAGTTTGGTAAACACAGGCATCCAGAGTCTTTGAAGTGTTACCTGATGCATCCACATCGGCCTGGCAAATAGGACATTATGACCTATGACATGACCTGTTGCCTTGTGAAGGAACAACTGAAGGCCCGCTAAGACACCCTCAGGCTAACTGAGTGCACCTTTGCCTCTGAGACAGTAATTCAGCTCCTAACACTCTGAAGTTAGTGGTCTGCACATGGAACAAGCTCCTGGGCTCCTAATGTAGTCAGAAAGATTTATCTCATCTTCAGATAAGTGACTTTTTTCTGGTCAATGCTCTCCATCTACTGGAACTATACTGATTTATCTGGAGAATGAGACACTGCTTACTCTAGACAGCTGCATTTTAGATCAGCATATGAATCTGGAGCTGAATACCACTTCAAGCTGACTCCAGGAGCAACTAAATTAAAAGATAAAATGTATGCACAATATTCATGCTACTGGTGATGCAAGGATGAAGAAATCTGCTTCCTTGATTCCTTATCTGCACCAGTGCAAGTTTTCTTACATCAGAAGCATACTGTAATGCCTAGTTGGTTATTCAAGCTTTTCTTTGGATGAAAGAAACTTTACATGGAAAAGTGAGAAGTTGTCTTTGTTTTCGTCAGTATGTTAAGACTTGTGACTTCATTGTTGGGCTTTCTTTTATAAAAATATTAATAGGTAGAACTTCCTAGAAATACAGAAAACTTAGTAAGGAGGATTTAATAAAAAATCGGTAAAACCCTACGAAAAGTGAATACAACTTAGGCTGTAACAACACTTAAAAGACTTGTGAAATCTCAGTATGGGTTTCCTGCAAGTAGAGCTTAGGAAGACCAGTTTCATGTGGGTTTCAGTCTTGTAGTCAGACTCCTCTAGGTTCAACAAGGTGGAGCAGGTTTCTCCCCCATGCAGTTTCTTAGGTGTCTCCAGATAAATACCATCCTTTTTGGTAAGGTTAGTGCTCAGGTAAGGTCAGGCTCAGTACTTTGCTGATGGTTTCCAGATGACTCAGAACAAGGGCAGAGCTTACATATATCTTCCTAAAAAACTCTACACAGATGTGACTTCATATGTGTATTGAATTCTTTGGACCTAGAAACGAATGAAGTACTCCTTGTAGCACTATTTTTTTGCACCATTTTGAGCCTTGTAATGAACAGAATGCTATGGAAGAGGGACAACACTCCTAATTAGGGTCAGTGTTTTCCTCCTGTAAGAGTTACAGATCATCCAATTTCCTCATGGTTTTCATTTGGAAAAACTCTAAGGATTTAGGAAACTAATTTCTGTGCAACTCAAAAAGAAGCACAGAAGCAATTCCCTGTCCTCAGGTTTGTGAGCAACAGCTGTAGGAATCTACGCTCTACAGAAAATGTGCTGTAATTCGAAGGTCTGAAACAGAATTGCGATCTCTTCTCTTAAGAGAGATAGGGGAGCAACTTCTGCCCACCCATACCAAAGAAGAGTGTGTATTGGCAGAGGGTGGGGGAAGAACTTTCTGGGCTGAAGGAATTACGTGCTTGCTGTCTTTGCCCTCCTCCTCTTTTTGTACAGCCATATTCAATTATGCAATACTTTTCAAAGAACAGCATAAAGAAAGAGTTAACTACTAAATAGGAGTTGAGGAGACTGTAGAGCGGTAGACAAACTAATTTTGCTGTGGCACTAAGCAATGCAGTAAGGAAATGAAGAAAATATAGGTTTGAATCTCAAATCAATGCTTTATCTATGAGGTTGTACTGCCTCCATAAGAAAAATGAATAAATATTCCCAGGCTAAACACAACTCTCAGTGGTATTTCAATGAATGCTTCTACTTTGTTTTATAATTCTTACATCAATTTTTATTTCTGTGACTCTGTTTTCACATTCAAAGTAACACAGCTTTTGCAAGCTGACATCACATGGGTTGGAAAACAAACACTGCAGAGGATCACAAAGCCAACATATTTTAGGGTGTAGAAAGACAACTGAAAAATTGGTTATATACTTCAGTTTAAGACTGCTATCATATAGGAACATAGCTTTTTTTTCCTCCAAACACTATTCAAGGCATATTGCTGGCAGGGGAAATTAATTTTCCAAACTCTGTCTTTGAAGGATATTATTTTTTTAATAGGAGTGTCTTTGAGATAGAACACATGCCCCTGTTTCTCTATCCACACCATAAAATGTTTTTCTCATTCATCACAAATACCTGCTTTTTTTTTTTCCTATAAAAGCTTTTATAGAGCCTGCCTCTGTATTTTGGCTGTTCCTGACAGCTGATGGCTGTGGATTGCAATACAACTGTAACATAAATGATAAATAAATAAAGTCCTTAAGCTTATCTGATGTTTTAAATATAACTTTAAAAATACAAAGAGTTAAGTGGACAGAATTATTAAGCAAGCTATCTGTAACAGCCTGCTGAACTACTCAATTCATATAAAGATGGGGAAACCTAGGAGAAGACAGGTATTAAAAATAAGGTATTCTGCAGCCTATGGAATTCAGTAAAATTATCTGAATAAGTACTGTTTGCCCAGGTAAAGCCAGCAGTTCTGTGTGCTGGCATTCCACTAGGTCTGCATATTAAGCATTTTACTGTGAAACTTAGTATCTTGCAAGATATCTTGATTTATACTTAAATAGAATGGCCAAAGCCAAGAAGGAGTAACAGCTACCAGAAAACTTAGCCGAGGCATATTACAGCATAGCATGTGTGTCAGGCTAACAGTCACACTTCAGGCCCTCAGAACACACAGTTCTTACCTAACAGAATCAGGAGACTGGGATATCCAGTAATTTGGCTTTGGCTACAGCTATAGAGTTTTTGATTTCACTATGTGGCCTTAGAAACCCTCATCTTGAAGCCTCATGGAAGCAACAGATCCAAACTTTAATTAACCAATGAATTATTCTAATGCAATTGTGGAAAAAGATATTAAAATGCCTTGGGAAATCAAACAGCATCCTTACATAATATCAGACATATTGTTTACATGGAATATGCTTTTTCCACAAAAGAGAGCAGAAGCTAAATATACTAAAACTCAAGTGAAATTAATCTTCAGAAACGTTTAGCTGCGTAACATTATAGATCATGGTGCACAAAGATATCCTAGCCCAAAAAAGCACCTTAATCAGGGCCTCTCTTCTATGGCACCATCCTATTTTCAATTAACAATGCTTTCAGATGAGCCGAAAAGGGGTACTTTGCTCCCACCATTGCAATTTCTGCTATTCTTTTCTTTACCCTTTTCAAAAGCATGAAAGCATTGGATTGCTAATTACTTTTATCCAGCCTATAGGAAAATTAGTTTATCTTCCTGATCAAAGCAAATTAGGCAGATCATGGCTGATTAGAATGCAACAGTAAAATCTCCATACTTTCTATTCCACCCCCTTTTCTCTCAGAAATGGGGCCTGTGTCAAATATGTAGGTATTTCCCACGGCCAGTCTGGACTCGGTTTCCAACGGGCTCTGGGGCTGGGACAATGGTTCTTACACAGACACTGAAGTTCTTTAGTTCAGTCATTATGCAAGGAAAGAACTGGTAACCCCTTAGGTAGCATTTGATGAAACATCTAGATTTACATATTTCCCTAATTGCATTTTTTGAATGTGAGTGAGATTTATCTGACCAGAGTTAAATGCCTCCTTTATTCTACTACCCAAAATACAAACCTATGCTCTCCAGGCAGAGTTGCACTTGGTTCTGATCCCAGCATTAAAACGCTGGTTTTCACTACAGCGGGACAAAGCAGTGTCTACCTTTATCTCTCAAAGCACGATCTAAAGAGGGCTTGACTAGTTGCTTCCAAGGTGGCTGCTGCATTACATTGCAAAACTGAATACCACTACCCCTTCTAAGTAACTGCATTTTCTGTCACTCTAGTACTTCACTCTTCACTTTTTACCCTTCATAACTCATTTCCCTTCAATTTGTGTTGTATGGCTTTAATACATGAAAGCCAAGCTATACTGCTACTTTATTTATAACCAATTACTATAAATTAACAGTAAATCTCACATTTAGCTCCATTTAAACATCACTATGCAGCTGCCCATTTGAAAATAAAATGGTTGCCTTCTTTCACTTCAGTGGGCACAATACAAAACATCCATTGAGCTTTTCCTTTATTGCAGCTGCCAATGCCCAGCCGACTTTTAACAAACCAACCAAGCGGAATAACAATGCAGCTGCAACATTTTATGGTATTTCTGTTAGTTCTCTTTTGAGACTGAAGGTGTTAATTAGGAATCAAAGAATACAACCCTGCCAGCTTTCTTTCACAAACTATACTCTGGCTACTGCAGTTTTCAGAAGGAAAATAAATCTAATAAAGGGACAAAAATGTTGTTTGTCACACCAGTAACGTGTATTTAAGATCCTTTGATCACAAGCTTTTTATGTAGTCTTGTCAGACAGGCTGAAAATATTTTTTCCTCTCTTTTCTCCTTTCTTTAGGCTTTTCTGAATACTGATTCTAAGGTTGTCTGGAAAGGTGAAAAACCCGATAGTAACTGGAATGCTTTACAGGTTAAAATGGCTTTGCTGAGCAAGCCAGCTTTAAATCAAATAAAATATATTTGCTCACTTTTTTGATTCAAGTGTAAGTTATTTTGAAATACAAATGATCTTTTCCCGTTATATAGAGTTTACTAATTCTGTGTATCATTTAATATTTCAAGTCTTTAAATTTATGCAGCTGTTTTAATATCAGTACATTGATTGCTTTTTGGAATCTCATTTTAAACCACAAAAATTATGTTTTACAGGATGTTGCAAAATATCATATAACATGATAAATATAACATATATATATATTTTCACATGTGTACCGTACAGTATATATTTAATATTTTATTTACACTTACTAACCATAATCATGTAAGATATATTCAAAGGTAACAGCGTAAGTCACTACCTTTAATCTTTAGTCAAGTTAAAACCTTAAAATAGGTTTATGAAGTTAACACAGCTGAGAATTAGTCAAGCTTGCTAGCTTACCCAGCAAGAGCTTTCACTGTTAAATGCACAATTCATGCCAAACTCCATTAATCCTGCCAGGGAATGGCAGAAAGAAGATCTGGTTGTTGATTTAATGATAATGAATTGAGCAGACTCTTAAGGCTACCTGCAGAGTTTGCTAAATTGTAAAACAAATAGAGTCAATTTTAATAAACACTTTTTATAAGAAGTATATATAACAGTTTTCTTTGCTTTAAGTAGTATGTAAGAGAAAGCAAGGGTCTAAAATACAACTCTACTTACCTTGTTATATATTTATTATAGTTCCTTATAAATGTCAAATATATATAGAGGGTGATTATAAAACATATCTGAGAGTTTCAATATTTGATAATGCAGAAATACAGAACAGCCTTGAAAATGCTAAAATACAGATCTTAGCAACAAAAAAAAAGTTCTGATGAGAGTTGCCATGCTGCATGTCTCATGTAAAGTGCAGTCTCTGGCTACTGTGAGAGACACCCAATGAGATGATTCGGTTTTAAAGGTACATTTTCTTTTGTGCCCCAAATGTATAATTTCTTACATTCCTGAATTTTAGCTAAGTGAAACATAAAATTGAAAAATTGTTTTAGGATTTTTAGAAACACAAACATGAACATGTCTACTTTTTTTTTTTTGTAAAATGATAATATGAGATGATAACCTATTAATTATGATTGCTTTACTTTTATCTGTTTTACTCACTGAACATTGGTTGTGGATGCATGATTGGGCTTGATTTTCAAAGCACAGAATGGCAGCTGGGAGACAGAAGGGAATATTTCCTTTCTGCATATGAAATAAGGTAAAACCAGCAAATATATTTGAAATTGGCAGCTGCAATCACTTCTTACAATGCTTTTGTTCTGTTATTGTATCATAATAGTGCCACAGTATCTAAAAGGAATGAAATTATTTTTGTAGAAAGATGACAATTATATACAAACAAGCCATACTGCTCTCCATTAGGGTTAATAATCATCATTAGAGTAATGCTGTTAAAAATTTGTTGAAGTTCTGCTCTGGATGATATATTTCATAGCTATTTCAGAGCAAGGTGGCACTTCCAACACTAAGCTCATATCTGATGAATCTTCTTTCACTCTCTTAAACATGCTTTTGTGTAATCTATAGGCTAAGGTCAAATATATCTGGGGTGAAGTTTGCCATTAGGCAGACAAAACATTTTACCTGTTGGTAATTCAATATGAAGAGGATTTTTTTTCTAATTTTGGAAAAGTTTTTTAACCAGTCATTATTTTGAAATTATGTGTATGTATTTTTATATATATATATGGAATTTTGTGTATATACTTCATATTTGTTAGACTCACAAATTCAAGAACTGCGACCTATAGAGCTACATCTGGGTGAAAAATTTTCTCACAGTTGATTACTAAATTGAACCACTGTAAATGCACTCAAATTCTCGAAGAATGTTTAGCTGCTCAGTTTTGCTGAATTCTAGATTCATCTGGAATACTCCAAAGAACTTATAATGTGTCTATTATAAGCACTTCCAATGGAATTTTTACAAAATATTGTTTATCAACCCTACCAAATTAATCAAGGCAAAAGATTTTTGCTAATGAGCATATGACTACAACTAAATCAAAGATAAGAAAACCCATCCCTTTTGTTTTCTTTAGGGTTTATTTTTACATAGGAATCTGCAATGGTGCAAGGGCACTTGAAAAGTTTTCCACTTCCTTCATCTGCTCACCGAACTCCCAATCAGTTGTCCCTGTCCCTTCAGCTGTGTTGGTTCGGCTGTTTCTGTGACTACATTTTAAAGCAAAACAGTGAAACTACATACATACTTTTTAATCAGATATTGTTTCTTTTTAAACAAACAGTTGAGTCAGCACAGCTGAAAGAGATGGAGCCTAGAGCAGGAGGGTGGGAACAACTGGCTCCAAGGGTTCCGAGGAGGACCAATATGAATATCTAATACTGTCTGTTTCAGAGTGACTTTTAATAAGGAAGGACATTTTTTCTGAGTTTCCTATTCTAACTCCAGTCTTCCAGAAAACTTTGAACACTATCTTCTTCCAATTCTGTGAATTCAGAAACTTAACTAGCAAAGACAAGCAGCTCCTACACAGGGAATTCTGCTGCAGAGAGCAAGTTCTTTTCCCAGTGCCCTGCCCTGCTAAGCTAAATCAACTGTGTTTGAGCCAGAACTATCTGGAGTCAGCACACAACCTGGCACCTTGGAAGTTCACTTTTGGTCGTCTACTTTTCCTAAATTGTTTTTTCTCATAGATCTAGCAAGTCCTAAATCTGTATCCTTTCATAACTTGGAGAAAAGCCCATTTTGGTTTCTTATGCTTTTGTATGATGTTATGGGACCAGAAGTTAAAGTATATAGATAAAACTTATCAGAAAATAAAGCATATAAATCAAGCCTTTCCTGCCCTCTTTCTCATCTTTTTCACTAAGCTGCTAATGTTGTAAGACTTCATGGCATATCCTCAAGTACAATCTCTGGACTGAATTCTATGTGTCCACTGCAACTTCATTCTGTTGTCCATTCAGGCACAGTAGTTATAGCAAAGAATGGCTCTCAAAGGTGGCTTCTGCATTGGTGGAACTGATTTTTGATTACTCTGTAATTTTTTTCATTTTGGTAAGTAAATAATTAAAAAAAAAAAAAGAGAGAAATTGTCTTCACTGAACATTCACTATTGGAGAACTCTAATTTAAAGGAATTGAAAAAAAACCCCTTACCATAAGAACATACAACAAAAATTAATCTAAAAAGAAATATTATAAGACTCAAATTAGCCAGAACCTCTTTCCCAGTCTGTATACAGGCATGCACAATATCTGTATGTATTGTACCAACCACAACTTAGAAAGGAAGTAGTCTTCATCTGATCAGTTAATGTCTTAAAAAGTGAGGTGTGTAATTCAGATTCAATAGCTAGAAAAAATCTTATGGAAAACCTCTTCCTAGATCTGAAATAGTAATCTGAGAAGCTTGAAAAACCTTTGTTTTCCTGTGTAAGGCATTAAAGATGATAAGGATAGAAGTCCTAAAACCTGTATAGGCACTTAGTGTTACAGATGGCAAACACAGACACACTAGGAAGGACCAGACACAGGGTAGATGATATGGAAGTAATAGTCTCCACAGCTGACTGCGTGATGTCATCCCTGCCACAGCACAATCTGTCTTTCCTTCCAAACACAAAACAGCTAGATCTGCAGATACTGATTAAAAATACACTAATTTCTAGATCTTAATATATTTTACTCTTAAAAGGCAGCACTTCATGAGCATATGAGGCACTGTACTACACAGAAGCACTGCAGTTGAAATCACTAGCCAGAAGATGCACATATTTGCATTAGTCTGCATTTTTTTTATGTCTCCAGAAAACATAATATGTATAATAAATCCAATCATTTACCAGAGAGCTTTACTTAGAATTAGCAAAACTTGTAGTTATATTGCCATGCCTTTGGCATGTGAAAGTTTAAAAACATAGATACATATTTTTTTTTTAAGATCCAAGAAATGCTAATAGCTTGAATTACTGAGGCAGTGGTACATAGCAACCTCCTCAGAAGCCAAAAACATTTTACATTCTATGCTCGACAGTTCTGACTAGTTGAACAGTACCCAAGGTATACGTGAGCTGACTGCTTTTCTAGGAAGCATCTGCAGGCCTTTTCTACTTTCTTTCTATGCTGCGTCGATGTCCTAAGTAACCTACAAAGGAAAATTTTTTAAAATGGCAAAAGATACCTCTAGACACTCCTGACCCTGAATTTTAGGAGAAGCATAAACTCTACTCCAATTTCCCCTACTGAATTCTCCTTAGTTAGCAAGTAGTGCAGTCAACTGCATCACATGCTTTGTGAAATACCGAAAGAGTAACACAAGGGACAGAACTGGTATTCAAACTGCTAATCAATCTTTTATTCATTTTAGTATCACTCAGCCTTATGTATATACTTACACTGTGACATCTCAAATTTGTTTCTCTTATTTATTTATTCACAGAAAACTGCCAGTCTGTTTCATGTCATATGTTTGAAGATATTATTCCATGGTCTAACGTGCACTTTCCTTTATCCAGTTTGAATTTTTATCCATCAATATTGAGTACCATGATAATACTCTAGATATTATTTTAATGCAATCTGTTCTCCAAGTCCTTGACAATAATTTTTACCTTATTTACAATCTTCTGCCCTTAATAACTCTAACCATCATTTTGCCTATCAAAACATTTAATTACATGTTTTTACTAAATCTGGCAGTCAGAGACAACCCCATGAACAAGATTATGATGAAAAAGAAATAAATAAACCCAATATTGATAGGAAATAAAACTCTTGATTTTACATGAGCTGCATTATCTATTCTGGTGGATGATGACATAAATGGGGAAAATAAATATCTTGAATATTGTTGGTTTTTTTTTTCTCTAGATTTAAAACCTTGTGCCCTGAAATTAATCTCTGTGCACAGTTCTTTCTTTATACTTGCCCTGACACAGAAAAATATTCAAAATCTGTCTATTTAACTAGAACTGAGAACATACATATATTACATTATTAAAATACTCAAGAATTATATACTCTGAAGCAGCACTGTAGAATCATTGTACGACGCAACCTCAAAGCCTCTATCTCATACTGTAACTACTGAGAAATTCTGCCTCATATTTTATCTTCATTAATAATTGTGCCATAGTGTATAAGGAAAAATTGACAGCATAGATGGATACTCAGGTTAATGTCTAAACCTTCTAATAAATGTTAAATTACAAAATCTTTAAATTGCTAGAATTATTTCTGATAAACAACACCATTTTACAGACAGAGAACAAACAGTAGGCTTATTTCGTGTCTGATTTTGTTTCACTTATAGCAAGACATGTATTTCATTTATCTTCAATACTAGTAGTGTTACTATTGATTGAAAGAACATAATGCTTTGGTGCTAAGGTATATTTTTTTTTCCTTATGTCTTTCTGTTATAATTCTCCTGTGGCTGGGACATCCACCCATTTACCAAAATCATATTATTAAATGACAATACACAGATTTCTTATTTTCATTTGGTCATTATTGAACAATCACCTTAATACCCCTATATAAAAGCTATGAACACAACTTAATGGAAGCCCTCCATGCTAAGATAATCAAAATCACTAACGAATGTCATTAAAAATTAATTATTATAATTGTTACTTGGATAATTATCCATTTACCAAATATGAAAAAAAATCCACTTGTGCATTCAACATATGGACATATTTGGATAAATAGGGAGTAATTTCCCTTAGATTAGACTTCTCATGACCCAACAGAACCTTCTACAATGAAACTAACTGTGACATACCAGGACTCAATTCACATCATTAAAAGGAGTTTCAGTTCTAGCTTCATTGGGAACCAAACTGGCTCATAATCAGTTTTCACAAACCCTTATCAGAAGAGATTAAACTAGCAGCACATTGACAGCATGCAGCACTTCCTTATATACTTCCCACACAGAGATATGACACTGCAAATAATAACATCCAGTGAATCTGGATATTAGAAATTCCTTGTGAAATCCGATGCTCTTATAGCACTACTCTATGGCCAGGAACACAAAGCTGCATGACTACAAGAGGCTGTATTCACAACTGATGATAAATGTAGAAAACAGACCACATCTGCCTTCAGGTTTACAGGATTCTTTACAGATGGACCAGGGACAGCCATTGAAGGCAGAATAACTGAGGCACTGACACATATACAGAAATGTGATTTTGATAACTATATCTGTATGATGGTTCTTTCTGTCTATGATAAATGGGATGAATGTATCACAACACTCAAAAAAAAATGTGTCCCTCTTTTCAATGAATGCTATCAACAAGCACAAAAAGACCGAAAACAAAATTTCCCTCCTTCCTCAAACTACTGGAAAATCTGTACACAACTCCCTGACACAGCACAACACAACTCACCTGCCAGTCTATATCGTGATGCAATCATGGCGATAATGATGATCACTTGGCTGTATGTCTAAAATATTTAAAAAAAACCCCAACCCTGCCTTCTATTTATTTCAGAAGGACAGACATTATGCATGGTAATCACATAATAGAAGCTTTTCTGTCAGGAGTTGGCATGTTAAAACTGAAGCAAATGCTTCATTTTAATTATATTAATTAATGTTTTTCCAAAATCTTCACATTTTTCAAATTCAGTTTATTTTAGCCGTACCAGTTCCACACAATTAAGTTAGTTCCATTAGCATAAGCAGAACAGAAACTATGTGAAGTCTTCCTTGGCATAAATCTATTGATTTACACACAGGGAATGACATGCAGAGATAGATTTGTGTCGTATGTGGGTGTCTTAGGTTTCTCAAAGAATTACTGGCAAAAGCATCAGCAAAAGCAGGTTAAATACTAAAGTGAAAGTGCAACAAAGCTCATCAGGAAAGTTCACTCTACTGCTTACTAGGTGGTTTAAGCACACAGAGAAAAACTGGACTAAAATCTAAAATCAACCAAAAATGATCTCCATGAAGGCTGGGGATGAAAAAAGGATAAAAATGAATAAAGGAGACCCTTTTGCTTAATCACAAGGTTTAGAGTAGACCCGCTTGCAAACTTAGCCCTAGACTTGACCAGTTTAGGCCTAAAGATTTTAGCCACGTTTAAAACTTAGCAGCATTTAATCAGTAGCCTAATTTAAACAATTTAACAAAAGATTCTACAGAATTTACTATTCATTTATAGAGCAACCTTACAGATCTAAACTACTTAAGAATATAAGAGAAAAACATTCACAGTCCATTTTCTATAGTATATTCACACTCGCACACACAAACACCTAAAGAAGTATGTACGAGGTACTTACCTGTAAAAAATTCCCCTCTAATTCAGTGAGTACTCACATCAAATGCTTTTGCATCTTCTCTATGGGTGAAGGTTTGAACCTTAAGGAGTGGGAGCATTGACCCAGGCTCCATTGGTGGTGTTTGGCAGTGATCCTCCAAGTACAGCAAACCTGAGAGTTCTCTGTCTCTGAGAGGCATCCCGCTCAGGGGGACATTGCTGGCTGCAGCGCCCTGCGGTCCAGGAGAGCTCAAAGGGTCTCACTTAGGACAGCTGTTTATAGGGTTGCAAGAGAGTTGACTTTAGTCACAATAATCTTCCATCCTGGCAACAATTTGGGTTGGTAATGTTCTTTGAAAGTTCAATAACAAAAATGTTGTTCCACTTGGGTTGTTATTCAGGCAAGAAAAATAAGTTTCCAGAGCTGTTCATTGAAAAACTGGAGCTTGTTAGACAGAACTAGTTCCTGGTAGCAGACAGAGTTTCTGGTTAGCTCAAGAGGAGCTTAGTCCAGGTGCTGTTTGTCAAGACTTTGGGGGGCATTTCTGAGATGACAGTGCAGCCCAAGGAATGGGGGATGCACCACCACAATCTGGCACTGGTTCTTCTTCTGCCATTCCCTGTAATAATTAATCTTATATATTCCAGCCAAATAGCCTATGAAATACTTCTACAATATGCTTCCACATATATCTGTTTCAACACAATGTTTTTTTCTATTCCAGATGAAAGGTTTTCCCCTTATAAATATTTAGTAAGCATTTATTTTGTTCCAAAAACATGTACTTCAAGATTTCAAGAATGTGTTCAGCTATGTTCTGCACTGTCTCTGGCCTTCAGGCAGTTAGGATGTTCCAAGGTGCTTGCCCTGGTCTTTCTTTTCACATTCTCTGTCTTGGCCAGAAGGAAGTAAAGTTCTGGCACTTGGCAGTATACACTACTCTACATATGTACAGGCAACAGGTTAAGAGGCAGCGTGAAGTCTCTATATGCTGAGGGACTTACAGTCTTCCCAGATGCTATACTCTGATCAAGAGCTGTCACATTGTCCCTTTTCAGTGCTAGGTCTAAATAACACCACGCAGACCCCTTTTCCTACTAGCAGTTACTCTTCCACAGTGGCTCACTCTCAAGTTTTAAAAACACTTAGCAGTAGTTCTGCACACCGATACTCTTCACCCCATCACAACTATACACTCAGATGTTATCAGCACTAGAACCAGTTACTCACAGAGGTTTTTCATAATAACTGTACCCTATAAAGTCTTATTGCAGACACATGGCACAAATGTGAACTGTGATCTGCATTACTGCCACTTCTCCTGAAGGTTTAAAATGTTTAAAATTGATTGAGCTGCCTGATAAGAGCCACATTTCACTACTCTATGGCACTGACACAAGCGGATTCCCAAACTACCTGCCATCTCTTTCTTCTCAAAGGGCTTTTTGCTCCTCTGTTATCTTTCTGTAACTGTGTGTGCCTGTTGCAGGTTACAGTCAATACAGTAGGCTTTATGCAGGGACACTGTAGGACTGGAATGTACTTCGTGAAACCCTTGTCAAGTCACAGGTTTGAACCTGCACCTCTTTTGGCCTGCTTCCAGATCCTTGTCTTTGCATAACTGTAGCACAAGTGCAGGCAATACTTCCATATTGCACCAAGCATATGGATTCTGTATTTTCTTGTCAGTGGGTCAGCTATTGCTCTCAGATGCCTGCATAGACTTCACTTGTTCCAATAAGTAAGAATCTTATCATAGAGCTCAGCTCATATAGACAGTCATGAGCAAATTGGAAAGGCAGACATACATCCCTATGAACAGAAGAATATTTCTTGTGATTCCCCTATTTTACTGTGTCATACTCATACCTAGCACCTCATTAAGTGTTTTTAATCTACAGATCTCCAGCTTCTTTTCAGCCACTACTAAGTCAGTCAAATTCAGATGTAGGTAGTTGTCAGCCATCACATATATACAGTAAGACTAGAGAAACGTTGCATGATTTACTTGAATGTGTAAACTACTTCATTACTGTATGCAGGAACAGAACTGAAAGGTTCTCTCTACCTGAATCCGGGCTATGGCTAACTGATTGTAGTCCCTGTTCCCAGAAGCAGTTTCTGCCCTTTACTTATACTTCCAAAACGTCACCTCTGTGAATCAGGGTGTTTAAAAACCTTTGATTTCTATGCCTTCATAAGGTTGAATCCTGTTTCTAGACACTGGACAACTTGGTCTGCCCCCCACCACAAACATAAACGCAACCTCATCATATGCAAGACCAACAGGATAAAGATTTAATTTCTGAGGCAGCCTCCACACCAAGCTGATTAAAGATCAAGCTCAAAGGCAAGTTACTCATCAAGGTGGTTCAGAACAGGTAACTTTCAATGATGAGTGAGAGAGAGCTTTGTCTTATCTTACTTGCTTCCTTTGCCAGCAATGACCTACTTCTCCCCTCAGGGTACACAGAGACTCATTTACAAACTCAGTGAATGCCAAATCAGTGCAATTACACTTCTCTTAATGCTGACATCATCGCACATCTGTTCTTTCATTCACTTACACTGGCATTTTTATTATCACAGGATTCAGAAGACATGGTATAACTGGCATCATAAGATGCCTACTGCAACAGGAAATAGGGCTAGGAAAGTTCTATTTCTGTGTAATATCAGTGCTTTAACTATTCCATCCTCAAACAAAGCAGGCTGAAGTGTTAGGTAAATGAACTAACACACAAAAAAAAAGAAAATAGAGAAGTAGTATTACTTTCTACCTCCTACCTCCCCTTCATAAATATCAGCATCAAATTACTGTACATTTTTCATGTGAAAGTTTGTATGACACAAGCACTCAAAAAAATTTTAAGACTTAAAGGGTTTATTAACAATCCTTATAAAAATTAAGTCCCAACCCAGAAAACACTTCTGCATTACTTAAATAATTAATGCTTAAGTTTAGTAATTTCACTAAGCATAGTTACTTACTCTCAATAAAAAAGGAAAGCATTTAATTAAGTGTCATCAAAAAAGGGGAGAGATTTAGTGTGGTGGGAGTTATAGTTGCTTGTACTACTTTAGACTGATAGATACTTTTTTTTAAATTTGCCTGAAGTCTGTCTAAACACACATAACTCCATGCACACAGTAGCATATCACCTGTATATCAAGGACTGCACTTTTATACTCTAATGCAAAAAATTTTTAACAATTTTTAATAAAAAATATGTCCTTAAAATTGTTTCAACTACATAACAATACTGTTGAAAGACAGTGCATTCCAGATTAAGCTAAATATTCAAATCAATGTAAGATTTCAAACATTTTTGAAAGAAATGGTATTAAAAGATTTACGATATACATAATTATTTAGTCTGTGTAATGAGACAGTGGAGCAGAACAGCTTAATGAAACTATTACCTAAAAACAAGCTGATATTAGGGGAAGAGATAATTTTTTAGAATTATTTAAGGCCTTGATCTGACAAACATTTGCACATGTGATTTCAGTGGAACCATTCCTGACAGTAAAGTATAGTATCTGGATAAGTATTTGCAGGACTGGAGCCAAATCATACAATTGGACCCAACTAAGAGCCCATTTGTTACCAATAAAATCCTAGTTTGTGAGTGGCTGATTATTATAATTATCATTGTTGGACACTTCAGATTAATTATTTTTTGCAGCAGTGTCCAGTCATGAAAATATAACTTGTCCTTTCAGGGACTGACCTCATTGCTGTGGCCACAGCCCCCAAAACCCAAAGCTCATAGCTAAAAATTAGTAAAACATAGCAAAATAATAAAACTGAAAGGTGATATAGACAGTGCTGTCTGAGCAAAGGGCTCATAAAACTGCACCAGTTCCTAGGGATCTGCATTGTGATCCCATTTCATTGCTTAGTGTTTCAGGTATTGCTGGTGCCTAGTATAACACGAGCTGGCTGGGGGTCTTTTTCATCTAAACGGCAAAGACGTTCCAGGACAGTATTTCTATTTGGGTGCTGCTGCTTTAATACTTACTCCAAGGTCTCCAATTCAAAAATTACAACCTGTTGCCTATAGACTTTTAGAAAAAAAAAGCACTGGGAGAAAATCAGGAGTACCATGAATTGCTGTCATATACAGTTGAAACTGTTCACTGTCTTGGTTTTGTACATTTAAAGCTCTATTCTAAGAGACAAAAGAGGGTAACACTCCTTTAACAAATGACAGCAACTTCATTTCAGGCCCTACCCCTCCCCAGCTACATATATTTCTTTTATAATTCTCCAGGCATTACATTTCTCACATCTGATCAGTAAAATTGTACAGACGTTTCTCACGTCTTCTCAGCAAACAGTGCAGATCATGTAGCATAAGGATTTGCCACATGAATTGCCAAATCTCTGAGGAGTAATTGTGCTTTGATCACATCTTATTTTTTTAAAAGATGTTAAGGTATTTTCTTCTGACTGAAGTCTAAAGCTGTTTTGGTATGTCAAAAACACCACATCATATTCTGCCCTCAATCAGTTTACTTGGAGCCAAAGGAACCACACTTTATTTACCATGATTTTTACTGGGAAAAGAATCAGATCTGCTGGACAGTTCAAGTAAGCAAGTCAAGGAAAATACCATAAATTGTGTTAATCATGACCATTTAAATACCCAACAGAGAATTAAGAAAGCAGTGCATGGAGATGAAATATTATCTTGGCCAACAAACAGAATAAAAGAAAGCAGTCTGGACTACTGCAAAATTGGTAGCCGTTTTAAGCATTTGAAAGACAAATGACATCGGAGAAAAGACTGGGTTAACAAGGGAGCACTTCAGAAAAATCTAATCTCTGCTGGCATGCTGACTGGGAAGGTCAGCCCAGTGCACGCGTTCTCAGCTGGAGTCAGGCTCCCTCTGCCTGGCCAATTGTCCTATGCACTTCAGACACCAACCAAATTGAAGGTGCCTTCACTCTGTCAGCACCTTATATTCTACCAGCTTAAAGACAGCTTCCTTTTCCTTGTCAATTTATGCAGCGTTTCTACAGAGCCAACACTACAAAGGAGAAAGGTAGTGTTGTCAAACCTTTTTTTTTTCCTTTCTGAGCAGCAAAAGGCACCTTAGGAAGCAGTCTAAAGAGTTATTTTTAGCACTGCATGCATTCTCAAAAGAGTGATATTCCTAAATACATTTTTAATCCAATTTTTTTCTCAAAGAAACTATCTTTGACTTGACACACACTGTTTTGAAATTTAAAGCAAACCTCTTGAAAACCAGCCAACATGAACTTTATATAGTTTACTACTTCGTTTCCATTTACTTCTAATTTATCTATGGATACATTTTACCTTTACATGCATACTGTAGCCATGAGTAGAGAGGAAATACTTGGTTTCCTTTTCAAAAAGGAAGTTTAGCACTACATTCTAAAATCCAGAACCTGGATTCACCCTCATCCTCAACCAGGACAAGACTCAGATTATTAACTGAAAACACATGACAATCATTTAATTTAAGCCACAAAAATGGCTTATAAAGTTTGTACCTATATAAACAAGTACTTTCTAAAAAAGACACAAACATTTTATGAAATACCTAACTTCTAAATCTTGCCAAGGAATCTGCAAGGTGTAAGAGACTTTATAAATCTCACTTCTTCTTAAGAAGATATCTTGCTATTTGATCCCTTTAAAACAACATGGTCATTCCCAAGATACCTTAGGTGATGACTCAAGACCTGAGTTTGACTGTGAGATGAGAATGACTAAAATAGTGCAAATTTACCCCAAAGGGTTGGTTTTAATTGTGACACAGAAATTTCTATCTTTCTTATTTCAGAAGCATCGTTAATTTTTGGGAACATACTCCTTAACCTTCAAAAAAGTATTTTTTCCACCAATTACTCTGTTTTTTATTTTTATGTTTAGTAGTCTTAAACACTTTCAGATACGCTACAGAGTTTTACCTGTGCTCTACAAGACTATGTATCACCAAACACAATACTATGGCAATGAATGAAGCAGAAGGCCAAAACTTACTTGAAGACTAATATGTTAGGAACCTTATAATATGCACTGATTTCTTCTCCGTAGGTTGGACTGCAATAATATTAACGTTATCAAAGCTTTGAAAAATAATTTTTCTTAATAATTTTTATGAACAATTAAAAATTCTATGAATCGTATTTCCCCAAGCGTTACTATACATATTTACAATGTACTTAAATTTAAACTTTTAAAGTAAACTATAATATAAAATGCAAACACTGCAATATTTATACATGTATGCATGCATGACTGTCAATCAAGATGGTAACATTATGCAAACATTCTGCTCACCATTGATGCGTTTTAATCACAAACAAAGCATCTGAATTGTTAAACAGCCCTGGTATTTATAATAAATTTAGTTTTCTGTGCTATCCAGGCCCTTAACAGAGAACCTCAAAATCTTTAAGACCTGTCTTCTACATTGTCATCACATGAGATACTTCTCATACTAAATGCTCTTGAAGAGGAGTTGTCAGATTTAAAAAAAATTTTAATGAGTAATTAAGTAGGATGAGCTTGTGGTTAAAAAATGGAGTTAGGATAAAGCACTTTGTCTTCAATTAATGGCTTTGCAATAAACTTAAACTTTGAGCAAGCCCTTCTTTGGCTCAGCTTTCCACATCACAGCAAATGGTAACAATACTTCACTAACCCATGGGTTTGGCTTCAGAATTCTTCTTTTCACTATGTACTGATAGGAAAGCAACCTGTTCTTAATTTGAAACAGAGACTCAGTGCTGCCCTTCATCAGCACATGGAATTCTCATTTATGTCAACAGGAGTTGCATTAAATACACTGAGCCTAAAAGTAAATGAAAAAAAAGAATGGAAAGGTTTCTCCTTGCCTACTCTTTAAAAATCTAACAGTTCATGGCAGCAGACACATAATCATAAATAAAAATATTTTTGATAGAAGGCAAGAATTGCAGCCTGGGATAAATGAAAATGGAGAAAAGTGTAGCAGGTCCATCTGTAGAGTACATTTAGCTCTGCTGCAAGAGCACCATCATAAAAAAATGGTTGCACATGCAAAATTCACTCCCCATAGTATATCATGCTCTGTACACATTTGTCTCAACATAAAACAAACCTTAATAGCCTCAGCATTTCAACTTTTCACACAATTTCCAGTTTCCACACCAAAAAAAACATCCACCACGTTCTCCTATGCAAGTGTTCAGCTAAAATAAAAATGTCAGATATTTAGGAAAAAACCCTTTAAAAGCTCAAAATTAATACAAGCTTGGTTTTGCTCAGATATGTCTATGATGCAAGAACAGAATCTACTAGAGAAGATTTTTTTCTCTGGAGAGAGATTACTGGCAGTACATAGTTTTAACATCCTACTTTAATCTGAAGTAAAAATTGTCACAGCACAAAAAGACAATTCTGGTTTTTTTGGGGGAAAAAAAATCCAAGCAAACAGAAAAGAAAATAATCAAGGAGCAGCCGGTTGGTCACTGCCAAGCTCAGGGAGGCAAACATCCCTATAACAAGCAGGCACATTTTAAAATTTGCCATTGCTTAGCCATCTACAGACAATGAGACTTGACAGTTCTTTATGGAAGCAAGCAGGAACCACAATTCTCCATAATTAGGCAATAATTAATCAATCCAATGATAGCAGCCTTGTAAATTTGGAAAACTGTAAGTGTAGCTGCCTATGTGTATGAATCGGTCTTTTATACTGTTATACTGCATGCATGCAATTTCAGTCATTTAAAGGTCTGCCTGTCCAAGTGATGTTTTTTCACTTCAGTGTGTCTGTTACTGAACAGCAGAAAATTCTTGACTGGAGAAAGACATTCCTTCTGAAGAACAGGAGAATTTAAAAACAACAGTGCAGACTAGATCACAATCCTACCAAGAAGCAGATTACCAGAGGCAGAAGAACCACAATAGAAGACAATGGTATTTTGACATCATCATGCATATGCTCTCTTTTTCTTAATAAAACAGTCAAACAGTGAGTTCTCTCATGCTTTTCCAGTTTTAGCATTCTTCCAAGGAACAATGAATTTAGGGCCTCTACTTCTTGACAGAGCATATGTACAGCTTAAGTCTGATTTTACACCTTCACCTTTTTGCTTATGGCTTTCCAAAGCACCAGAAAACATTGTATCTTATGCATACCCAAAATTCTGACCTGCTATTTTTTGAACCACTGGCAGACTCTGTATGTCTCTTAAAGGTTGTATCTTTATTATGCATAGCCAAAGTTTTGCTCTACTGTAAGCGGCTGTTCAGTAAGGCTGACTTCTGCCTCTTAACATTACTAATAGCTTTGACTGTGAAATGTTTATGATAAAATAAGGTAAAACTGATTTTAGGACAAATTTCAGGACAGTATTTACATGCATTATATTTAGAAGAGTCTTTCAGCTCCACATCCTCTTCATAAATTGATGCTAAATCAAGCTTTCCCCTAACATATAGTTACTACTTAGATTTTATTGGTTGCACTTAATTTCTATCTTGTGTATGTTGGCACAGTTGTACTTCTCTTAGCCATTTCTAGTTTACTTTTTCAGATGCAACGTATATTTTCTGTCTTTTGAAGTATAGTATTAACAGAGAAGCGAGTTCAGAATGATTTAGTACTCCAAACCCAAACACATAATGCTGTGAAAGCATCTTCACACTGACTATAGTAGCAAGCACATCATCAGCATGTCAAAATGTAGAGATGGACAAACACATTTAGAAACAGACATACTTTATGCTGGATATGAAGGATAAGCATTACATTAACAACCTGCTGGTCACACAACCACAAAAAAACATGGAATCAGTAAGGAGGGCACTAAAGGAACACTTTTAGTGCACCAACACTTTAAACACACGAAACCAAGAGAAGGTAAAAGACGATCACTGAGCCAAAAATAAGGAAACAAAGAAAGTTTTCCCACAGTTTTGGGTGGGTTTTTTTGTTTGTTTGTTTGGGCTTTTTTGCGGTTTCTTTTGTTTGTTTTGTTAATACAAATTTTCTCCGTTCTCGCCGGCTCTGTCCCTATGCTGTAACTCAGCGCGCCTGAGATGCACCGGAGTTTCCAAGCAGCCCGGGCCGACGGGGATGCCCCACCAGGCGGGGTGCGCTGGCCCGGGCCCGGATCGAGACAGGCACCTGTGTCAGGACACAGACACTCCAGTCCCCGAGCGCTGCCGCCTCCTGGGAGCGCGATTTATTTACTGCCTTTCCTCCACCCGAGGGGAGATCTGTTAACGATTAAATCAGCAGCGACCGCACATCAAAGCCGTGTCCCCGGAAGCAAAGGTGAAGATTAACGTCCCTGCGGATCGCACCGAGTTTCTGCTCTTGCAATCGCTTTTAACTACCCCCTAAACGGCACATCATACAGCGACCCTCCCGGCGCCGGACCGGGCACCGAGATGGCCAGGCACCTATAAACGCTTTACAACCGGCCCGCTGATTAAATAGCGATTAGAAACGTATTTGAAGTCGGGTGTTCTCTGCGGGCAGGGGCACCGCACCGACCCCGCGAGCCCCCTGTCAGCGCCGGGGTCGGCCCGAGCCCTCCCGCCGGTGCCCCCTCCCCGCCCGCCCGCACTCACAGGTAGGAGGTGAAGAGGCTGAGGTTGGCGGGCACGGCGGTGAGCCCGCGGTCGGAGCAGTCGGCGCGGAGCAGCACGCCGTCCTGCTCGCAGCGGCACGGAGCGGGGCAGCCCCGCGGGCGCTGCCCGCCGCCCCGCGCCCCTCGCCGCAGCGCCGGCAGGCAGAGCAGGAGCAGGAGGAGGAGGGCGCGGGCAGCGCGGGACGTCTCCATGGGGCCCCGGGGGTACCTAGAGCCGCGGGGCGGCCGCTCTCATGCCCCGCGGCGCGGCGAGGGCGAAAGTCGGGCGCCCGTCTGGGCTCCGGGAGCTCCTGCGGCTGCCGCCGCCGCGCTCCTGTCTGTGGTAGCATCTCAGCTTACACGCTGCTTTAAAGCCCTGGAGCCGGCACCGCGCGCCCGCTGACGCCGCCCCAGCCTTGCCCGCCGCAGCGCGCCGGGCCCTGCCCGCGCCGCCGAGCGAGCGGGCGGGCGGGGGCGGCCGCGGGCACGCCGGGCAGGCGGGGAGGAGGGAGGAGGGGGAACCCCCCTCGGCCGGGCTGCCCGCCGTGCGAGCGGCCGCAGCGCCATGGGGCTCACCTCAGGGCGGTGGTCTCACAGAATCACAGAATGGGTCAGGTTGGAAGGGATCACAGGGGGTCATCTGGTCCAACGTCCCTGCTGAAGCAGAGTCGTCCTAGAGCACATGACACAGGATTGTGTCCAGACGGTTCTGGAATACCTCCGGTGAGGGAGACTCCACAGCCTCTCTGGGCAATCTGTTCTAGTGTATGATCACCCGCTCTACTCATATTCAGATGGAACTTCCTGTGCGTGATACAATCATAGAATCATAGAATAGGCTCAGTTGGAAGGGACCTATCAGGATCATACAACTCCTGGCCCTGCTCAGGACACCCCAAGAATCTTACCATGTGCCTGAAGGTGTTGTCCAGTTTCTCCCCATTGCCTCGTGTCCTAGTGGCTGGCACCACCAAGAAAAGCCTGGCTCCATCTTGGCACCTCCCTCACCCTTTAGATATTTATACACATTACTGAGATCCCCTCTCAGTCATCCCTTCTCTAGAGGGAATCTCCCCTGAGGGCTGGGATGTGTGCTGTGGGTGTTTCTGGAAGGTGGGAGAATGGGCAGCTGTGGAGGTGGTACGGTTCTGAGGCAGTAGAGTTAGCAGTGTGTCTCTGGGTTGGTGGGACAAAGGCTTGGGTGTTTCTGTGAGCTAGAAGGGAGGTCGAACCTGTAAGGCCTTATTTAGTCAGTCAGTGCAGACCCAGCTGCAGACCGAACCATGGTCCTGGTCAACAATGGGAATCCACTCGCTTGCCTCATGACCACTCAGTTAAATTTCTGGCTTATCAACACACAACAATTTTCTAAAGGAGATCAGCTGCCGAGGGAAACCGAGTTCTCAGTGAGGCTGCCACTGAAAGTTCTTGAGCTGTCTCTGAGCTTCTTGCCAGAGGTTTCCACTCCTCAGGTAGTGGCCTTTTCGCTAAGCTTCTGTGACTGAGTATGCCAAAGTCATTGGTGAAGGAAAGGTAAGGATGGCATTTTTAAAAAAGCTTTTTTTCCCTCCAAGTCAGTTTTCAGTGTGAACAAAGTTGACCACAAGCTCCAGTTTTGAGACTAGCTACCAGTTTAAGAACCCAGTCCCAGCCCAATTCTTGTTTAGGCTGGTGACTAAATTGTTGGTCAGGCTACTCAGTATGCATTAGAGAGCATTAGTTAAAGGTATTCTGCTACACTTTGAATCTACAATTAAGTCTGAAATGAGAGCCTAATGAAAAGGCCAGTAAAAGACATGCTTTTATTTCTACTCAGTTTATAATACCCATTCTCGCCTCGGGACCATCATTTGGTATAATCTAAACTGCAGAAGGATCTTGTACTGGAGCTCAAGTGCTTTATTTAAAATAATAAAAAAGGAATCTGCTGTCTGGCTGCTTAGACAGACCAGAATGTTTTTTAAATCTAGGCCTATGAGGCTGCTTGGAAGCTTTTCCCCAAGCATCACCTTATCCTAAGCTCATAACAACAATGATTAAAAGCATAGAATTTTCGTGAGAAATGCTTGAGCAGAAAAATTCTGCAGGAAGTGGATTTTTCATTCTATCCCATCATATGTGTCCAGGAGACCTGTTACTCCAAAACTCATGTCTAATATCACTGCAAAGCAGCCATACTTTTTTTAGTGAATTTAGTAGGTTTAAAAGAGTTTCTCACTGTTCTGAATAGGTACATGCTAATGGTTCAATAAATTGAGAAAAGCTTACTTTCTTCTAGGAAAAAATAGTTTCTATTAGGCATCTGTACTGCATGATATTTTAGTCCTTGAGGTGCCAAAAGACTTCAGAATAGTTGTGCTCAACAAATAAGTAAATATTTTTGTAAATGTGATGCAATAGTATTTATATAATCTGAGGCTTTTGCACACTTCTTTTGTTTGTTCTAGAAAGCAAAGAGTATACTGTTTCTTCATTTTCTGTTGAGGATTTATCAGCTTGCACAAGATATCTGAAGTTACACATAGATTAATTTAGTAGTGAGGGTTCAACTGTAAAAGTCCTCCTTTGAATGTTGTTTATTTTGCATTAATACATTTGTTTAGCTAGTGACTTTCTTGAAAATATTTAGTGTACTTCTCTACAATTTTACTGAAAGATTTTTTGAAAGAAAAGTAGCTTGAAGATTAAAAGAAGCATTTGATAGGAATGGATATCGATAATCCATACCTTTGTGCATTTAAATTAGGCTGTACAGTTATTTCCTTTTTGTGTTTCTCATAGGTCTCTGGTTCTCCATAAAGGGAAAAGAAAAAACATCTGTCAGTTTGGTAACAGTGCTGGGAGATGCTCTTACTGTTACAAAAGGCCATTGGGACTGTTAAGATTTCCTGCAGGTTCCAACATCTCACCATAATGTCCTAGTCATTTGCAGTGACATCCATGGTACAGCCATCAATGGTCTTCCGTTTTCATCATGGCAATAAACAAATCCCTTAGGGATCTCAACAGAGTGCTGTCTTGAATCTGTCTTTCTGATACTTGAGCAAAAACGTTCGTCTTTTGAATATGACATATGATCTGATGACACTCCATCCTAAGGTTTATCAGTATAAATGATATCTTCATGGAATGTTATGTACAAATAAACAAAATTATATGTAGTGTTATGTATTGTTAGCACACAAGAGGCGTAAAAATTCATATTTTAAGAATGCACAGCATATATATGTATATGTATATGTATGTATATATATAATGTATATATATATTTAACATGAATCTTTCAGATCATTACTTACAGCGTGACAGAGTTTAGAGTTTATGTGAAATTTGGTTTTAAAACATAGGACTGTAAAAAGAAAATTTGGTATCTAAAATATTCACCGCTATCTCTGTTTTGTAAACTTAAACTGGATACAATTATTTTAAAAAAGAGTGTGGCTAAAACATTTGACAATGGAAAATTATGCTTAATCCTAAAATGATCAGTTGTCCCAGCCAAAATGGAGTCTAAAACAGAAATGTTAACAGATCAGCACTAACAAAGGTAGCTGCTATTTTTTAAATATTAAGGCAAATCAAATACAGAGACAAAATAAAAAGCACAGCAGCAAAGGACAAGATAGTTTACAGTTGACTGTAGCACGTTTTTTCCTTTCCTGCCTATGGATGAAGGGTAAGTTCTTAGAAGGCAGTAAGTACAACTGTGTGTTTAGACTGTGGACAAAATAAATCCCTTATGCAGATTTCTTTTTCTGCCTATTGGTATAAGAAATTCTTCACTGCATGTGTTGAAGCCATTACACTGAAAGGATTCAGTAGGCATGTGTGCAGCTCCATAGCCCTTAGGCTGTTCTACTGTTAGAGCAGTATGGCAACTGCTCAGGGATCTGAGCAGAAGGATCCTTTCCTCCTCGCAGGACACCTGATTTGTCCTTTTATTTCAGCTAGCTTTGAAGAATGGTGCATGTCTTTTAAGGTTTATCACTATATAGGCTTTTTATACACACAGCAGAAGGCTATTTATATGTTGTGTTCATTTGATTCCATATTTTCCTATCAGTGTCTGTTCACACTCATTTGCATCATGTTAACTATCATGTTTTGCTGAGGATCTTAAACATGCAATGTTCTTCAGACCAAGACAGATTACACTGTTTCTGTTTTACATAGTGGTAAAAGCTGGTACGCAAAATGTAGGATGGTTGGGGCAGAGTCACTCCTTGAACCAGAACAAAATACAGGACTTTTAATTGTTATGGCTCAATTTACCACCCGTCTACAGCCTTTTAATCACAATAATATTATGGATGATTTTATTTTTTTATTATCTATTGGTTTTGTTTGCTATGTTTTGATTGCTAGGTTTTCATGCTATTTAAGGCATGCTATGTCATGTGTCTTTAGAAATCAACTTTTTATATTGATTCTTTAGTTTGGCACACTGCCACCTAGCTGTACCCTTCCCTGAGCAGTTCTGTAGTCACTGTGATGGTAGGACAGAGGTGAAACGTGCCAGCTAAGATTTATTTGGGTTCACCTGAAATATGCTTCAATACTTAAGTTTCTGATAGGAAGAAGGGACAAGAATAGAAAACCAGTATTATTACGGCTACAATTCATACAGTGACAGTTGACTTATACACACAACTGAGGCAAATGCTGGCATGAACATTATTTTTAGTCTAAAAATATAGTAAAGCTTGCAACATTAGTGGGAAAGTGAGAATTACCCAGACACATTTTAATAGCCAGAAATCTGGGAAAAGAAACAAGGGAAAAAAGTAAATACATAGGATGCAGATTTACTGAATGTTTGTTTGGAGGGAATGAAAGCGGATCATTACAATAATTCCCTGCTTAGGAAATAAAATCTGCATGTTAGAGTAAAGATGTGGAAATAAGATATATGAAGAGAACCTTCTATTATTTTGGGTTGAAGTGGATGTGATGTCATTCAGAGAATTACAGCCAGGCTGCGAAAGCATTAAGTGGGTATTTCACCAGCACAGAAACTATGTGCTTTAAACAATACTGGTCAGGTAGCTTATGTTTGTGTATCTCATGTAGAACGAGAAGAAGAAGGAGGAGGATATGTAAGCTACGTCTAAAGATGCATGAAGAACGGTAAGACATTAAATGAGGAGCAATATTTTTTATCAGAACAACTAATATCTGAAAACAGGAAAGAGCTCTCTTTTTGAGTCATTAAGTCTTATTTTAACAAGCTATATCTAACTGCTCATTCAAAGCTTGTCTCGTACCCTCAGACTGTCACATCAACAGCTATGATACAGTTTCTTCAGAAAGGTGCAGAACTGGGAGTGTGGCAGCAAGGCAGGCCAAATCAACTGCTGCCTTCCTCTAGTCAGGTGTTTATATTGTAGTCTTAACTGTGCCTTCTGTTAGTCAGTAAATCATTGCAAGAGGTCTCTGAACTGATTTGTCCTGTTTTTTCATGGACAGAAGAACACAGGTAGGTTTGAACCCAAATGGCAAGTGGGCTCAAATGTTTCTCTGACAGGACTTAAAGAAGGGTGTGAATTTTGGAAGGGTATGTTGGGATGGATGAATCCCTTTAACTGTTTCCTGACTTGAATAGTCTTGGGTCTCTACTTTTTCACCCCACAGAAGTAATCAATAGCCACTTGTTCTATATAATAGCAGGCGTCAGAGCAAACATTTAAAAATGCACTAGGGTGCATTTTAGGGCTGTAGTTAAGTCCAGAGAGCGCTGCATTCTGTGGTGCTTGTCAGTGGGACTTTGAGGAAGGTCTCCAAAATACTGTTCACTTAATGCAACAAAAGTTCATCACTCCCATGGAAAGTCAATACCTCCACATCTGCAAGGAAGTTAACTCCAGTTCACAGAGGCTTGCAGAGTTGTTTTTGTTTTCCTAAACACTTGTAAAACATAAAGTTTATGAATATGTGTGCGTGTGGAGAGGCATGATGTGTTTCTGTGTCCTGTATTTGCTGTGGTGATCTGCATTCTTCTCTGGGTAAAAGGCAAGAGTTGATACATACCATGTGCATGAATAGAGTAATTTCTTAATTTCGCAGATCCTACAGAAATTCTGTCCAATTCTTTTCATCCTTCTCTCACTGTGTCTGTGTGGCAAACACCCTGGGGTTCCTGTGGTTTTTGAAGTGTATTTGCATGATACTGTATAATGAGTGATTACATTGTTTTGTAGTTGTTTGAAGGAGGTAATAATAATATTTTTTTACTCCTTTTTAATTTTTTTTTGGTGATGATTGTAATTGCTTTAGTCATTTTGGGATCAACTGTCATGCAAAAGTAATAAATGTATGTAAGAAAGAATCACCTGATTGTGACAAATTGTCAGAAGGCTTTAGATGTGGTGTAATACCTTGTTTTCCTGTAAATTACCCTCTAGAAGGAGGGAGGGGCCTGTATTTTTATTTCTGTCTCTGTGTATTTGTCTTCTGAGGTGTAAGCACAGAAAAAGCAAATTTCTTTGCAGAGAGTGAAGTCAAGATTTTTTTGTTAGCAAGTAAGACCAAAACATTTCAAACATCTCTATCCTCTTGATATCAGAGCTTTTCCTGTTCTGGACTAGGACTTTGGAAAAATCAGATGTGAAATACCTTATGGGACTTAATTTTGCAAAATGTTTTTAAAAACTATTTGTGTATTCCCCAGAGCAAAATCAATTCCCAAAGCTTTATAGTACATACAGCACAGATGTTGAAGTGTCCACATTTCTGTGGCTCACATGCTTCATCCGCACTTTGTACCATGACAATAAACTGTCAGGGTAGGTTACTAACTTCTGTTGACTCTTTTAAGTTGATGCAGTCCCACCTGCAGTAATGCAAAGTGACACAAAGGGAGAGGGGAGCAAAATATAGGTCTGTGACCTTCAACATATCCACAAAGCCTCCACCAGTGCCTGCCAGTGACACATGGATGTACAAGAAATGCTATTTCTTCTACATGGCTGACAGTCATTCAAAGCTATTGCTGTAGGTGGAGGAAGGGACCTTGTCAAGAACTTGGACAGAACGACCATCAGGAAGGAAAAGTGGGATTGTGTGTCTACATCGGCCAAGGAGATGAAGGGAGAAGGAACCTCATGCAGGGGACCAAAGGGAGGAAGGATGATTGCAGCACTGATGTTTATAGAAAGATGAGAGTGAGTTGGAGGAGCCCTTGTATTTGAAAAAAGAGAATGGGTATATTCAGAGCTAATAGAGGTTTAGAGCAGGGGAATGACAAAGGAGTCTTTAAAGAGAAGAGGAGAGAAGGTGACCCACAAAAAACTTGCAGGAGAAGAAGGCAAGAGGTCTTGGTACATGCAATAAAGTCAGTCAGCAGGAATACAGTAATCTGAAGTTTCTGTGCTTGTTCTTCTACACTGCTCCTGATAGTGTTAATACTCTCTGAATTGCTATGTATTTGTATTAAATGTTTTTGAAAGATATAGAGATATATTTATGGACTGAATGTCAGAATCAGGGCCTTACATAACATTAACATGTTCATAATATGCATTGCGTTACTCTTCTGTTTTTTGGCAAGGCTGGTTATCTGACTTCAGGGAAGGCACATTTATTTTGGGATGTGTTTGCCTTTGAAGCAATCAACTTATTTGAAAGAGTTTTATATTTATAAATCCCATCTTAAAAGTGTCAGCAAAGACCCATCACATGTAACAAAAGCAGGGAGCAGGGTGTTGCTTCGTTTGCCTTCATCTGCTATCATTGAAGAAAAAGAGGTACCTACAAAAGGCAGTTGCTGGCTCCAGGCTTCAAGCTGAGAGAACTCTTTTCTCTGTCCATTCCTGTCCACAGGAAACCTTAGAACCTCTTCAAGTCCAATACTGTTTCCCATGCTGGATGGTTTGAATATCCCTGCAATTGCTGTCATGAGAACTGAAATTTCTAAATTCATGGTTGCCGCAGGAGTTTCTTTTTAAAACAGTGTCTGAAAGAAATCCAAATTTATATAAAAATGGACCGTGGAAGCCAATGTATTTATTTGTCTTAACAACTTAGGCCTCTGAGGGTTTGACTATTTTTCTTTAGTAATTAATGAAGACAGTAGGATATGAGTAGACATTGTTTATACCACCCAAATTTAATCTTCCAGGCATCTTTCTGAAGCTGATTTAAGAGTAATAGACTCCTCCAGAAGGTGGTTCAAAGTACCTACATTAATTATTTAATGTATTTGTGGATAGTTAAATCATGGTTGCTATGCAAAAGTATCAATTGTAACTAGTGTTGCGGCTGCAATAAAGCGCAGCCCCGAGAAGTTACATGCAGGAAAGAGGAAACACTGGCAAACAAGGACTAATATGAAAAGCACAGGTTTAGTATATTCTGTTTATGTACAGTTTTTAATCTGCATTTGGCTCAATATATGAGCCCCTGAGACAGGTGAAACAGAAGATTAAATGTAAATCAGTGCTAATCATTTTGGTCTAATGCCATTTGGAATCTGGCAGAAGCGGCAGTGGTATAGAAAGAAGCATTTGGTCAAGTTCAATTTTTTTTTAAAATATTTATGTGAACTATGGTAGAAACAGATGGAATTGAAAATATAAAAAAAGAGAAAGAAAATGACAAAAGGAGAAAGCAATGCATTGTATTGAAAAATAATTACTTTTCAGTTTGGCCACTTGGAACAGATTTCAAAAGCCCCAAGTCAAAAGCAATGTTTTTGTATGTTTTCACTTTCATTTCCCTTATAGGTTTTCTTTTTCATGGAACATATCTTCATCCGTAAAACAAATACACATTTAGTGCATTTAATGTTAAGAATAATAATGGTTCATCCAGAATTTTAGAAGATCTTATTATGGAAAGAAGTCAGAAATGTCAGGTCTGTTGGCTGATGATTTTGAGGAGCATGTTTTTAAACATGTGCACTTATCACAAGTGTCATTACTTGGAGGGAGAGAATGACTTCATAAAGGATGCTGTGCTGCTTGTGAGTGCCCATGCAGAATTCAACTGTCCTCTTATTTTTCTTCAGACTTCTGTCCTCTCAACAACTCGCAGCTTTGTAACAGAGAGCAAAATCTGCCTCTTCCATACAGTGTCAGAGATTGAGGTAAATTGTCAGATTATGCATTATAATATGTGTGTACATTAGCATTGTACTAAACTTTATTTAGGACAGGAGCATATTATTCACAGGTGAATTTGTGTCAAATCAGAAACTACTCTTTAGTAGTGCTCATCTGTGCTCAGGAATCTTCAGAATGCAGTATTTTTGTTCATTTCAAAATGTGGCTGCTAAATTTGAGTCATGGGCAGTTTTTGCTTCCTAAGTTTGCACAACTTAATTACAAATTGAGAGCAACTTAAAAACAGTTTCAAAAGTTATACTAACTAATGTATTTTGAATCATAAATTCAGATTTACTGTGGTGATCAAAGAAGATTATTTATTATATATTTTGCCTTGAAGCTTTATTGTTTAGTATTTGCTCCAGTTTTACAGTTGTCCAGCAGTATATCAGCGATGTTTTTCCACTGCATTTTTTAAGAGAAGCATTTTCCATGCAGTAAGAACTCTCACTTTATATTTCTTGAAAAATGTATCAAAGGGACAGCATTAAATTTAACATCATTAATTTTATACTAAATTATTTTGATGTGTAGAAGTTTGGAGTAATGTGATGAGACTAAGAATTGCTGTGGCTTGATAGATACAAAGAAAATGTTTTATCAGGTACATAGATGTTTGTCAAATACAGCTTATTATTTAGTGTGGTCTGTCTAAATTATAGGGGCTTTTATGGTAGTGCCATTGCATTCAGCATACAAAGCTATTCTATATATTTATATTTATATTTATATTTATATTTATATTTATATTTATATAAATAATTATATTTATATAAATATTTATATATTTATATGTCTATTTCAGTGCCTCACAATTCTAAACTTAACAAGTTTAGAATTGTGTTTAAGTGAATTGAAAGTGTTCAGAGAAATTTCTGTAAAAACATACTCATAACACATAAAAAGTATGTTTTTATTGCTGTTTTCACATAAAGACTAACTAACATGAATTGTAAGGGGCCTATTTGAAAACAAAAATCAAACGAAACCAAACAACACAAGTAATTAGATTCAGTAAGACGTTAAATGGATGAACTAGTTTTTGGAAAAGTCACAGGTATATATTATAAATCTATGTCTTGTACATTACCCAACTTCTTTGGGAATCCTCATATGGACAAAATAAGGGCATAGATTTGCTCTTAGCACTGAAATCTAAAGCTGTGGTTCAACTGAGGATGATGAAGCAGTAGATGAAGACATTATTTTGATTTTTAAAAAAGTAGTGGCAGATAAAAAGGCATATGAGGCCAAGGGCTAATTAAAAGATTCCAACCATATCTATAAGTTTATCTGTGAAGACGTTGAATGGCTTCCCATGCATTTGTGTATTCATACCAATTAAGTTTTTATACTGCTTATTACTGGAAGGTGTGGATTTTATTTATTGTTTTGCCAAAAGCACACACCCAAGACATAGATACTTCTGCTTGAATTAAAAAGTAATTTGGCTACCATCACTTATCAACAGTTGAGTTTTATCTGTACAGAATCCGTCCGCTTGAGGCTGCCTTTTTACGCTGCTCCTCGCTGTCAGCAAGACAAGACCAAGCTAAAACTATGGGCTCCCTCTCCTGGTTACTGCTGGAGCTCTGAGCCCTTTGCCTTCTGGCCAGTAGAATGAAGGCAACACGAGTTGCAGCTTAATTCAAACAATTACGCTTTGAGGCAAAAATATAATCAAGTGGCTATTAAAATAGATTTCGTCTAATCTTTAAAATGCAACAGAAATATAAAACTTGCATTTGAAATGCCTGGACACTCTGAAGTGATAGTTATAGTGAAAGTGCATCAGATAGACCAGAAAAGAAAATACTAGACAGAAACAAGTTTTTACTTTCTGTGATTTCAGGTACGAAAAGGGGAGGAGAGGGAGTGGAGAAGCGAGGATGCCAATTAACAACACTATATCTTGTGTAAAACTCAACAGGGAACTAATATTCCATCTCTCACTTCTTTTTAGCCATCCCCAGACTCCAGGGCACAATTTATCTCAAGAGCAATTGATTTTTTTTTCAGATCTCAACTGGATAAGCTGTGACAAACCTGATCTAAAGTTGGTCCTTGAGCTGGAGGTTGTTCAAGGTAACCTCTTTAAGTCCTT
This sequence comes from Platyrinchus mystaceus, assembly GCA_035041135.1. Classification (NCBI taxonomy): domain Eukaryota; kingdom Metazoa; phylum Chordata; class Aves; order Passeriformes; family Tyrannidae; genus Platyrinchus; species Platyrinchus mystaceus. The sequence goes on along the minus strand of JAWWLV010000045.1, from coordinate 35,651,334 downwards.
TCAGCATACATTGTTCAGTGTTTCTGTCCTAAATATGAGAGAAAGATTAAACTTATGAAAAAAATTTGTGTAATATAGCCTTTAACTCCATGTTCATCTTGAAAGGCCTTTTAGATTCCAAGGTAGAAAATGGCATTCTACTAGTGTAAAGAGAGAGGCCTGGATCCTTTTTCTGCACTTTTACCCTTTGCATACTGGCAGGCCTTTGCAAGAGAAGAGGTGTGATACAGGTGCAGAGTATAAGGCTGCAGATTAGAGACCTCCTCAGACATTAAGGAAAATGGCTGCAATGTTCCCTGTACTGACTAATAGCTATTAATAGAGCTGTGGAAAGCAACGTACAGCTCATTCCAAAAGGAATCTTGGACATCATCTCTTAGACTGAGGACTCAGGTGATAGTCTCTGACATGCCTGTACACTGAGGGAAGGCTGCATAGGCTATATGAAAGGGAGTGGTTTTAATACCCTTTGTTCTGACCAGTTATCACAAAGCTGCTTGACACAATCATTTATTGCAAGGAATAGAGAGTAAATGAATGTGAACGCTCCTCTCTCCCCTAAAACACTGAATGGCAGCATATAATTTGTTTGAAAGAGAAGTTTACAGTGTCAGAGGAAAGCAAGGCAACATACAATATTCCTAGAGTGAGAAGATGGTCCTGAATAGAAGCAATCATCTAGGCGTTCTTGATTCCCAACCCCCCAGTACAGCTTATCTCCTTCTATCAGCAATGAAAGAAGCTTTGCAAGTCTGGTCTTTGAAGGCTAAACTTAACATTTATCCTTCCCTTCTCTCGCTCCAGTGTCCAGCATGATTTTCTCAGTTTTTTAGGCCATGGATGAATATGGAGTTTGTTTTTTATCTCATGAGTTTGAATTATATGTGAAAAAGCAGTGAGATCAACTTGCCACGACTGATTCCCATCATCCTTCCATGGACATGTCAGATGACAGGTTTGTTTGGGCCTTGGCTGTGATTTTCATTGAGGGCAACTATCAAAAAAAGGACTTTGCTTTTTCTACTAATATTCTGAAAAACTGTCTTTACAATCTTTCATGATACCAGAATCATTATGAGATATATTTCAAGGTGGGCTTTTCTGGGAGTTACTAAAGCCCAATATGCAATGGGCAATTCTGAAGGTTTTAAGAAACAGAGTGACTGAATCAGTCACATGTTAGCAATGAGCCAACCTACAAGGTAAGCGGATATGAAAAGGAAGGTTAAAAAAACACCTTGGTGGTTCTATGATGATAGTCCTAATGAGAACACTGTATCCTCAGGTAGTCCTCCCAGGTCAAAATACCCTTGACTTATTAGACGATTTTTCAGAAAATAGGAAAAAATCACAATCAGAAGCTACAGAGGTAACTTGGAGAAGCCTCATGTGATTATTTTTGCAGGTTGCCCCTCTGTTTACCAGCAGGAACTGTCATAGAAAATGTCATTTGTAGAAATGGCTTTGAAGTCAGTGTATGTTTTACAGGTTCCTTTGTTCAGTGATACTTGCTGAAAATGCTGAACCCACGATGTAGTCCAAGGGATTAATGGTAGTACTGACACGTGCCCCTAATGGAGCCTATCAGAAGAGTGAAGAAAGATGTGCATCTGATATTGCCATTTCCACATGCTGTTGTACCACCTGTCACAATAGCTCTTAGATTTACATTGTAGCATGATGTAAATTTACTTATAATAGCACATCTTTAATTTTTTTATCCTGTTGATATTTAAACGGGCATGATAGTAGTAGTACACAGAAACTGGACAATATTCCTTCAGGTTTGTGAAACATCCGCATCTTCAGTATTTCAGCAGTCACCCAGATATTGCCAGGACAACAGAATACAGGTATATTTAGTCTTCATATGGTATATATAGATATAGATACAGATATATATATATATATGAATTTAATGAACTGGTGATTTTTAGAACTCACTGCTTTGATGTGATTACCTTAGAAGGCCCTATATAAATAACATTTATTAGATAGCTGTGTGCAGTTCACATTCAAACCATTAAGGCACCATTTACCACTCTAAACTCTATGCAGGCAAATGAATGGAGCCAAAAACCTGCTTTGAAAGCATCCTCCCATTAGAAACTCTCTGCCATTATAGCTGCCTTTGAGACACATGATGGACAATATTGGGACTTGAAGGATGAGGTTTCAAGGCTTAGTTTTTCTGCCACCAAAAAAAAATATTCTAATATTTGAGCTAGGATATATTTATGAATGGTAGAGCTCCCAAGTTCAGAGACTCATTCCCTATTCCTTTCCACAGTTGTCTTACCTCTGTAACTGTAGGTGTTGATCTTTCAGTCCATACTCTACTATGCTAATTTTAATTTCAGTCAGTGGAAATTTTGACTCACAAGGGGTAGGTACATTATAACACAGAACAGGGATGTTTACATGCCTCTGTATTTCTATACTGATATACCTGAGCTGGCTTTGAGCAGATACATCTTTCAGGACAAATGCAAAGCTAGGCTACATGTCATAGAATCACAGAATCATTTAGATTGGAAAACACTCTTAAGATCGTTGAGTCCAACCGTTAACCTAAGACTGCCAAGTCCTACTAACGTTGCCTTTAAGCACAACATCCACAGGTTGTGCGAATTGCCAAGTGGCTGCTTAGGTAGTTCCACAGAGTGCAAATGCATTTGAAGAATCAAGACCATTGCTTTCTGAAACCAAAAAAGGAGGCACAGCTTTAGCAATTAGATTTATTAGAATTTTTATTTTCTAGCACATTTTCAATACACCAGAGAACACAATGTGTTGTTGATATGCATGCCTGGGTTTTCAAGATGTGGTGTAAAAATATGAATACAATTACCCTAGTCTCAGTTTTATCTGAGTTCCAGCCTATTTGATCCTATCACAAAATGCAAAAGAAAAAAGTATTCCATATGCTGCCTAAAAAAATTCTGTGAGAAGCATGCACTGCTCACTGAAATACAGTATACATTCTATGAAATCTAGGGTTTTTTCTAACTTCATTTTATATTAGGTGTATGCTTTGCAAGCATAAATTAGTTTGAAATAATTTCTTCTGCACATTATATAGTTCTGCTGTAATAATAACATGGTAGAATGTTTGCTGAAATGTACTCAATCCCAGCCTGTAGCTTGTGCCTTTACAGTAATTAAGTAGGGGTTCCACATTATGAGTAAAAAGTTTTAGGGAAGCAGGCAGGTGAAATAGCACCACTGGTTTGCCTTAGTAACTTCAAAGGGAAACTTTTTTTCAGAAGATTCACAGAGATCACATTTTGAAGTTGAAAGGGTGCACCTTATCCTTTAGCCAAGACAAGGAGAACCAGCCATCTGAGAGATCTTAGTCAAATTATTTAAATAGAAATACAAATACTACATTGTTTAAGTTGTAAGTAGCATGGATAAAATTACTTATAGGCAAAGTGGTTTTATTATTGTTTCCAGATGTAAATTTTGAAACACAGAAAGGGCAGTTAGCATTTAAGTTCATTAAAAGTGATATAGTTCAGGACTCGTAAAGCCTCATATACTCTTGAATGAAGAAAGGAAAGACAGGAATAAGAACTTAGTGCAATTGAAGGCACTAGGCATGGATGGAGCCATACTGTGGAGCTTGGGTAGGATGTGTTACTTGAAAAGCAGCATCTGGACACATACACACACTAGCACAAATAATCAACAGTTTTGTTCTATGGCCAAAAAGAAATTGGAAAAAAAAGTTCTCTCAATCTGACTTTTTTTTTCCTTGCTGCATCAAAACTAACATACAGAGAATGATTTTCAAAGGAGGCAAAGGGAGACACAACTTCACATTTCTCACAGGAATTCAGAGCCTACTCCTCTGCTTGTAAGCAACTCTGAAGACAATTACTATGAATAAAGTGAAGGCGCCCACTAAAAATGTCACATTTTTCCTCCTCTTGTTTGCTTCCACTCTATGCTCAGCTTTACCAGCTTGCTGTGCTGACATTGAGTACAGTCCCTAGAGGGTCATTGTCATCTATCCCAGAGGGCCACAGGACTCATGGTCTATAGTTATGGGCTCCCTCAGGGTTCAAAAAGGCTCACAAGCACAGGATAGGGAACCCTGAAGCCTAAAATCACACAGAGAGCAAGCCAGTGCAGGACAGAATAAAAACTGATGCTCCATCAGGCAGCCTCTGGAATGCAGCCTGCAGTAGATCCTTCAGCAGCCACGTGTGAGCAGTGGTGCTTCTAGCCATTCCAAAGGTAACATAGCCCTTGACAGTGTGTTTTAGCTGCTTTTCCCTTTCTGAAGGGCCAACAAATTTAGTGAGAGGGTTTTGGTTTATTGTCAGTCTTGCACAATAGCATTTCTAATGGAGCTTCAGCTGCAAAGCATCTTCTAGTGGTGATACTGACGAGTAAAAACTTGAGAAAAGCTATCTTGAGTTTTACATTTCGGGCCTAGTTCAGAGAGGTGGCATTCACAAAAGGAAACACAAATATATTTTAACTTATGAACTGAATAAAATTGATAGAAATCTATGATGTCATTGGGTAATAAAAATACTCAGAGGAGTATTTTAGTACAGAATGGCATAGTGGTTTTATTCTGTGAATTCCCTAAGGACACTTTATATCTTTGTCACTAAGGAATATATTTTATATTCATAATTCTTCTGTGACTGTACACTCTCAATTGCTATAGTTTTCAAGGGGGTGCCACATGTGGAACTGAATAACTCAAATTATAGGATTGTTATAAAAAATCTCTATTGAAGTGTTCCAGCTTTTAGAGTTTGTCCCTTGTTTCTACACATAAATTTCTATGAAGGCAGATTTTGTCTGTAAATGGATGCAGCCAAATGTGTAGGCAATACATATATACACATTACTTAACCAAAATAAAATTTTCATGAGTAGAATTAATTTTGGCTTTTTTTTTGTCCTGATAGTGGTACTGTTTTAAAAATATTTAACTAAAATGCACAAACTGTACTTCACATAAAACCCTCAGGAAGTACAATAATGCACGATAGAACAAGAGACTGAAAATAATTGATTAATAATTCATAACATTTTAGTTGCTATAGCAATATCTCCTACTAAATTAATAGAACAAGCAACTCTACAAAAAGCATAACAAAAATATTGTGCCAGCACCCTCTCTCCTGAAATCATTCTTTTTTGGATGGTCTTCAGTATAGGACTTTCACAAAGCAAGCCAGAGGTGGTGATGTATCTAACTCCATCCTTTTTTTTTGCTAATGCAACTATTTATAGAAATCTTTCATTTCTTAATAAAAATATAATTTTATTATTGACATTAATCTCACTGAAGTTGGTGGAAAGGTTGATGATGAATTCTGTAAGACCTCACTGATCTCTTAGTCACACAAATATCCATCTGTTTTCTTCAATTAAAGCTGTGTTTAAGGATGCAATTGCAGCACTTGCTGGTGCAAAAGTTAGGCTCATAAAATATATGGCTATCAAGCTTCACCTTATGAAAATCTAGCCTACAATACAAAGGGATAGGGAAACTTAAAGGCACTTAATACTCTTCTGGTTTAAAGATGACCATGCATTACTCATTTGTGGCTTTACTTCAATCAACACCCTGCACTTTGGTGCATAAAGTCATCCAAGAGTCACAACTCAAAGGGGCATATTCTAGGGGGCCACAATTCCTTTGATACCTCTTTAAAATTATATGATAAATATAAATTACAATTGAGAGAATCTGGTAAGCCTGATGCAAAAATATCTAGACTGCTGCACTCTACTAAGTTCCTTCATATGGCAACAGGCATTTCTGGAATTAAATTTTTCTAAGCTAAGCTATTTTGCATTACCACTTAGCTTCCTAAGCTGAAGATTGCTGAAACTGCATTAAATGAGGTGCCTAATTCCTGAAGAAGCAGCCAAAAAAGCTATTTTCCACCATTACCACCATTACATCTTGTGCTGCCCAGTATTTCTTCAGTGTGATCCTTTTTTTCCCATGAAGTTACCTCCAGGCCCACGTAGAAGTGCCTCCCCTAGGGTGCTTAAGAGTGCTCTCTTCTCCCATCTGAGTTCTGCTGGTTTGCAGGAGTTTAGAATTCCTCCCCTATCCAAAGCCAACCTTGCATTTATACTCAGGGGTCACACCCTGACCACCTGTCTTCTAGAGCAATGCTCGTGCTACTGTCCTGTTTGCACCACAGTATTCTGCTGGGAGGTGAGAAGGAGGAACTCCAGGCTCTCTGGAGTCACTGGCTGTCCCTTCCTCTGGGATTCCTGTGGGTTCCAACTGCAGTGCATGCCAAGAAGAGGGTCCTTTGGTTAAACCCAGATCACTGTGCTGCTGGGAATGCAAGAGAGTGCATCAAAAGGGAATGATAAAGCATGACTTTGCACCTTACCAAGTTGGGGAGACCAGGTTTCCTGGATCAGGAGAGCACACACCTCTCTTAATGCTAATGGCAGATCTAGCCTTGGAATAACTGCTTTATCTGATGGAGGCAACCAATTGTCAAATTATAAGAGTTCTGCGTATCCTATGTTTGAGAAAGTGCAGGTACCCTGTAAGCAGAAATGTTTAGCAAGGGAAATAAGAATACTTCCACACAATATACTCTAAACTATTCAGTTAATTCTAACACTGTTTGGGTTTAAGAGAATAAGTAGGTTACAAGGCTGTTTGTATATTGCAGGGTTTCCTTTTAAAGAATAATATTGTATTGTATTACATGTAAATTAACTTCAATGTTTCATATAACTTAAAATGATTTTCCACCCTGGGAAAACTTTCAAGATTTTGAAGATTCTGTCCACCAATTATCAGGGCAATATGTTGAAATTTTGAGAGTGGTTGTGAACTCAACTAATGCTTTAACATGAATTGTTCTTTTTGATTGTTTCTAAATATATAATTCCATTTAAAGGGTGTTATTACAGCTATCACTGCCTTCCATTTTAGGATGAAGGCTTTTAAAGGAAAACTGATCAAACAGAAAATTAGTTAGAAAATCAACTAAATAATTTTTCTCAATAGTTTCGAAATGTTTCCCTTTTTTAATAAGAGATTCAGTGCCTTTGGCTCATCTCCCTCAGACAATTTCAGTTTAAACCATTTTTTATCTTGTGGCAAAAGCAGTTTTCTTAAATTTTCCATTCAACAGCATTCCTAATTCTGGAGGAGTAGGAAATCATTATTATTTCTTCCGATGTGATGATGGATAGGCAGTCTGCTTTTGTACTTGTAAAATGTTATCTGATGGTTAGAGACATAAACATAATGCAATATCTTGAAACCCACAAATGCCTTAGTTATTTAATAGAAGAATGAAGGAAAAAAATATTATTATGGTTTTTTTCCCAGCACTGAAACCATGCAGACACTTTATAATGGTTACATAAGATTTACACTGGTGACATCACACAGGTATCTGTATCAATATTAGGTTCCAAAGAAATTGATTTTTGGATCTCCTTCTAAACATCAGAGGTCTGTTAGTGTCAGTCTTATAACAAGAATGTAAAGAAATTCACTAGGATTAAAAAGACTTATAATGAGATGAAACATGTTCAGTTTTAGGTTTGCAGAGAATGCTTCAAGCCTTTTATATTTTACAAACATTGTTAAAATCCCATCTGGTGTTTGTGGAGTATTTTACTATCTCCTGCTGGGCCAGGCAGACATTGGTTTTCATGTCTGTATGTTTCCAAAACATTAGGAAAAAAATTGCATGGACCTGGACCAAGCACAGCATAATGATAGAATACTGTATTTCTATTCTTCTGCATTTGGGAACAGAGACAAATGTCCTTGATTCCAGAAAAAATCCATCAGTTCCCATACTGGAACTTTAAGTGAAAAATGCAAAGGAGTAAATTTCTCTAAGTAGTTCAACATTCAACATTCTTGTGCATGATATATTTTTATGAGCAATAAATATATAATTTCTGTTTCAATTATGTATTTAATTTTCAAGGGAATTAATTTATAAAATATAAAACTCAGATGAAAATGTGTTCCATTTTTATTTATGCATTTTTCCTTTATGCAGTTAATTTTACTAATTAATTGGGTGTAAAAAACCCCCAAACAAACAAAACAAAAAACCCCCCAGAAATGCAAGGTCCTTCTAATTTTGTATTCCTAGAGCCAGCATCATGCATACCACTGTCCCATTTCCTCCAAAGTCAATGGGAACAGATCCACTGTCTCTACAACTGGTATAGCTTTTAATTATTTCAATTTGGTTACTGAAGCAGTAAGAGAGGAGAAAAGAGAATCAATTCAGAAAGGTGAAGGTTCAGTGAGTCCGCATTCGGTGTTCTTTATAGAAGGGATATAATTATCTAAAATGAGATGGCAATGATAAGAAATAAAAGTGTTTTCAAACACATTAGCTGCACTGAAGGTCCTAGAATGCATTTCCTTTTGCACTGATAATTCACAGAAAATGTATATACATTGGCAAAACAAATTAAAAAAATCTTAGGTGAACACAAGTTTAAAAATAGACTTTTAAGATGCAGTAGTTATGCCATTGGACTACCAGATGGAATTTTCCATAGACACTTTGGTGGCCTTTACCAGATAAATGGCCAGCATTATATCAGAAAACCTTTTCTGTGATGCTTCTGATTTTACATTTGCTATTTTCTTAAAGGACAGACTTTTGATGGGGGTGTAATTCTGGCTGCATTTGTTCATCCTTCCTTCTTCCACATGAAATTTGCACACACAGGGCCCATCTGCCTGCCAAAAGAGGTGGGGAGCAGGTCTACTTGCAGACACACATTTCATATAAACTTGATGTGTGAACAACCCAAGGGATTGATTGTGTATGCAGATAGTCAATAGGCACATCCCAACTTCCACAGTCCTGGCTCTTGTGAAACACACTGTTGCTCTCATTCCAAGCCCTCAGTTCTCTCTCTTTATGGGTATCATGTCCATTCTTGGAGTTGAAGAATGAACTTGAGAGTGTAAGGTCAGCAGATCATCTGATGCATAGATAAAAACCATGGAAGTTAGATTGTTCTCTTCATCTCACTTTCTCTGACCAGTGTAAAAATCCACTTCCTTTGCTATTTAAAATTATATTTTCAAATTGTTACAGCAATTGTAAACATCATGATAATCAGCATTCTGGATAAAAGGCACTTATTTCTATTTGAGGCACTTTGCTGAGTCTGCATACACAGTTTGATAGCAGCTTTGTGCTGAGCAGCAAATGTGAACTGTTAATTCTCTGGGAAACAGGGTGGAAGGGTGGAGAAGCTCAGCCAAGCTAACTGCTGTATCCTCCGTAAGGCAGATGTGCAATATAGGCATTTGTTCAATGAAGATCTGAACGTATGACTAAATGGAACAGAAGGAAGACTTGGAGAAAGGCAAGAAGCTGAGAGTAGGAATTACTATAGGCTGTAACATCAAGGAATCAACTGCCTGTTCCAGCACCTTACTCTTTTTCTGGGGATATGGTGGTCAGCAGTGAGCTGGTGACCAGCTGTGGAGGTGGGGGTGGGAGGGAGCAAGGGGAGGAGTGATGGGAGAAAGGAGGCCAACTGCAGCTATCCAGCAGGTGGGAATGATTATGGAAAGAATGACGACCTGTACTGTACAAGTTATTGATGGAAGTTCCCGGAGGAGTTGAGTTAATAAAGCTGCAGCCAAAATAAACCACATCCCTTGCATCTTGTCTTTCTTCCTTCATGTCCAGAACAACGTAATGAAAGTCTATTGCCTCCTCTCCCCCCATGTCTACCCCAACATGATCAAGTTTTCTTCTACTCTGTTCTACATAGCTGTGCCATGAAAGGATTTACCTTTTGTTTTCTATTAAAAGTACAAAAATATGAAGATTGAGTAGATCCTAATTCTACTTTGTAAAAAGGTGGTATATGCTCAAAGTGAGAAAAGGAGAGGAAAGCAAATGAGCAGAAATACTATCTCCCTGATGTAACAGTGTATCAGTTTTGCCTTTAGCATCTGTTCCTAGATCTGTGCTAAGCTGAATTTCTCTAGGTTGGGCAGAAATTACGGTGTTTGCAGGGTACGATTCGTGAGTAAAACTGAGACCCAGCTGTCAGGTGATGGTCTTTGGAAGTGATTCTTCTTTTTAATAGTATGGACTTGTACAAAAGGAGTTGTTCTGAACAAGAATAATTGTATAATGGAAGTCATCAAAGGGCTGAATTTTGAAAAAAACAGGTGTGCTGATAAAGAAAGCTTGGGAGTCACTCATCTGGGTCAAACTGCGGCTAACTGACATTTGAATGGAAGATAATACATATAGGTAGGTTTATTAATTTGTTAGTAAAGAATCTTCCTTTAAGCTCAGGAGGCAAGGAGTTGAAAATTGAGAGCTGAGAATAATAGACATGGGCTGCACAGCTCTTTCAAGTCAGGAATTTTGTGTGCAGTGCTTTGTTGCTATTTGGTATCCGCTGTTACTGTAAAATCTTTACATCTTCCTGTAACAGTACTTCTCAGTCTTTTAAAAGCTGAGATCATTTCCAAAGTGAAATCAATTGAACCCATTACTTTTCCACGAGCTTTTAACTTCAAACACCTTAGCATATGTGTATTCTCTTTTTTCCTTATTACATGCAATTTTTTACTGTTTACTCTCAGAATGATAGGGTAAAAATTCCTACAAGGTACTTTTTCCTTTGTCCATGCATCAGTAGTGAAATAGTGAATAGTATTGACATTAGTACCTCCTGCATTTGGTGAATTTAGTGCATGTCTAAGAGTGTAAGCTGCAGGAAGACCCTTCTAAACCAATTGCTCCCTTTTTTTGCAGGCACCTTTCACAACCACAAGAGTTAGAGCCTTAATTTTTAATAGTGGCTTCTTAGCCTCTGATAGAAAAGTTGCCCACCAAAGTTAGTCCATTTCCTAAGGAATGTTCTACATCTTGAGAAATCTTATTCTATAATTACCAGCTTAACGGCAGGCAAGTGGAAAACTCTTTTCACTCTAGACCTTTTACAGAGATAAAACATTTTGCAGGCTGCAGAAGTTTTGCAGTCTTGATGCTGATCTTGGATAAAGTTAAAATGAGGGTATTTGCTTCTGTTTATTGAATTCCAACATTTATTTAGACCTAATTCTATTTAGTTCTAGTCATCTTGATCTCTCTTTCCCAATGAGGAGTGGAAAATTTCCTTAAAATCCCTTTCATTACCCTGGGTTTTACTTGGTTTGGAAATGTAAGGGTCTATTGTCATGATGTGAAAGCCTTTAGGGAGGGAATCACATCCATGTTCTATGAAGTACGATTGTATTACTGAAGCTTTAGATATCAAATGTTTAGAATTCCTTGAGGTACAATTTTTCCTAACAGCTACTGATCCTCAGTATGTAGGAAGTTTGGCTAGTGGATCCAATGACTGGGGATAAGTGAATAGGACAGATGTGGATCCTTGCCACCCTGCCTCAATCTTCAGATTTTCTTAGGAAACAAAAAAAATTGCACAATGGATGTGTACCAATGGAGGGTCTGTTGCTGTCTGCACACAGCAAGATCTGCCCCAGCATCAATAATTGAAGTAGAGACCAACATTCATTTCAACAATTGTTTTTAAGCAACTGGGTCAATGATATTTTTGACAATGTGAATGGTGAGCATTTAAATTGCTTTCACAAAAGCGGTTAGCACATTGTACCACTAATTATAAGATTACAGGAGAGCTATTTATCAATTTACTTTTACAGGAACTGTTTATTTTGGATTTAACCTTTGAGTTTTGCTGTAGTTTAAAACAGAGCCTCTCACAGAAGGAAGCTGTTAGTAGTGGCTAGTTTATAGAGTTTGGGGCCCAACAAAAATACCTCAGAATCATCCAAGGCCAGACAAGAGGCTTTATGAAAGTCTCCTAACTCCACACATGAAACATGAATTCAGTTTCAGTTAAAAAGTGAGCAGATTTTTTATTTCTAAGTATTCATATTTCTTAAAATTCAGGTTTCAGGTCATGCAAGCATAGATAACTTTTGTTAGAACTACGTGTAAAGGGCTATAATGTCTCTAGATCTCCTGGTAGGCCTGATAGTGATGGCGTGAGGAATTTTGCATGATACGTGAAATACAAATGTTGCACCAAAAGTGAGCTTGTGCAACGCTCAAGTGGATTAAGAACGTAGAGCAATGAGGGTATTAGAGGGAACAGTGTGTACTAAACCCATAGCCATAATGGCCTTAACCAGCACTGGCTGGTCTTTCTGCAAGTTAATTTAGGATTATATGGAATGGACTGTTCTCAAAATCTTATGCCCTGGGCTCCCTTTGGAGGAGTCTGAATATGCAGAATAAATGCAGGGCAGCATGCCCTAAGCTTGCAGAAGCAAGTTGCATTGGTTTAACTTAAATTTTTATATAGATTTCAGTTAAGCATTTTGTGAGGACATTTCTCTTAGTTTAAGTATTATATAGGTTCCCGACTTACTGACCTGAAATAGCAAGGTTTTCAGAGCTTTTTGTACAAGAAGCCTCACGGAGTACTGTAGACACTACCTAGCTGAGCCCAAAACAGAAGAGCATAGAATTTATTCACAGACTGTTATTTAAAGAGTGCCTTTGAATACACTTGTAATTTCATAAGAGTTGAGCAATTGGTTCAGTTCAGAGACTAAGGGCTAGCCCTTGTAAAGGTTGTTTAAAAATTAGGCATTTTAAATTAGGCACGGTAGACTGTATCCCACATCCTGCGCTAAGTGCTGGTGTTAGCTTTGCTAAGGATGGGGAGAGAGGATGAACCGAAAAAACGTATGCAAGAGACCCGTGAAGGGAACTTTCAACAGAGGGCCAGAAAGAAATGTTAGGAATCTTAATTCTCTGCTAAAGAAGCAAATCTGATTTCGAAGGGTGTATATTTCTAACTTTGGATACCTGGTCTAGAACCCTTTTCATGGCAGACCCTCAAATTTCAGTGTGTTACTTTGATCACACATTTGATTGATAGTGTGGCAACCAGCTGCTTCTCTTAATTGACCAACAGGACTTAAGGACTAACAATCTGAGGGCTTGGAAGAGTTGGGATCACTGCTATTGTCTTGAGGGGCAAATCTTGATGCAGATCAGTGGACTCTGAAGTGAACATATCTCAGTCTTGGTCTCTTGAAGATCTCATCAGGGACTTGGTTATAACACTGAGGCTTTGAGTTCAGGCTGTGCACTTCAGTTTCATTCTCCCAGGGTGACACGGTGGTGATGGTGCAGAGCTGCACGTTGTTCCACTTTAGGTTGTTGATGTGGCAGAGTCACTTACTGAGATTCAAGAGTCTGATATAACCAAGGGCAGGAAATGATCATTCTTACTTCCCACAAAATGCTGTTAAACTACACCCTGCCCATACTACTGAAATTGTGACACCACCCAGAAAAGCATTCAAGATTCATTGATCCAAAAAGGCCAAGAAGAAACCTGTTTGTGTACTTCCTAATTAGGATATATACTTCACAGTGATGATTCTGTATTTTTGTCCTTATTCCAGCCTCAGGGGCAAACACCAGAATCGGAATACTCCATCTGGTTGACAAGTGGTCTCCATGTTAAGAAACATACCTTGTGCTGTAAATAGCTGTACCCCAACTGATCTTTGTATGCATGATAGCCTCCATTTTAGCAACAGTTCCAGAGGCAGAATCTGAGTGGTCTCAAAATATGTCCTTAAGCTGTGGAATTTGCATTTCTAGCTTCCTGGGTGCACCCACCTCTTGATGGCTCACAACTGCTGCCTCTAGAAAGTCCAGTTCCATGAATATATGTGAAATATCTCTCTGAATCTCTGTTGTATTTGGTTACTCAGAGATTTTAAGCTATTGGAACATGTTTTTTCTGGATCCTAACCATAACTAGGCTGACAACTTCAAAAAAAGCACTGAATCAAACAGATACGTATATAGTGGGTGAAATTAAGCAACTTCAAGATTAGGCAGCAGCTGATGAGTCTTATTTGGATCCCAGTTTTGGTCTCGAGGTCTCAGTTTCAACTTCAGTTCTGCTTTAAGTGCCTGCATCCTGGCTACGGCACAAAGGCTTTAGAGAAACCTAGTGCCTAGTGTGCTTTTGCATGGAGACTGTGAGGAAAAGACACTCTTTAGTCATCCTCAGACTCTCTACGAAGGTATGTGCTGGTATTCTCTTTTTTACTTTTGAGTGAACAAAACTGATAGGTTCATGGTGGTCTGTACAGATCTCCAATGTAATACTTTTTCTCCTTTCCTTACTCTTAGGGCTCAAATACTCCAAACAAAGGGCTTGGGTTTTTTTTGGTTTCTTCAGTATGATTTTGTTCAGGTCTCATTACTGGTTTTGTGAAATAAGGTGAATCCAATGTGTTTTTTGTGAATCCAATGTGTTTCTGTGCATGTAAATTAGATTGTTCAGAGCTAATTTATTTAATCTCAAACACCACAAAATCCCCATTTCTTAACATTTATTAATCTGAGATTTGTAGTGAGAATGAAATGGAAAGAAAGGGCAGTTGTTACAAAAATACACAGGGACCTTCTTTTGAAGAATGTTGACCTAGAAGCTGTGTACACATATTTCTTTTGTTGGAAGAAATGTTCTAAAAGGTGAATACAATAGTTGTGCATTTTCTCAGGGGAAACCTCAAGTAGCAATTATATTATTACTATTCAAACTTATATGGATGTGTATTAAAATGGTAAATGTGTTACATTCAGGACTTGCAAAAAATATGCTTGCTTTTAGAACTTCTTATAAATCTCCCCCTCCTTTCAAAACAGAGAACCTGGATTTAGTTTATCAAGAGCACTAAAGCATTAGACAGCTATTATTGACCTTCTAGGTTGCTCTCAAATGCTAAGTACTAAAAATGTGAAAGTAGCTGGCTTGCATTTAAGAGCTTACAGCTCAGATTCATTTTATAAACCACGGAAAATAAAAAGGTAGATGTTGCCTATTGGCAATTATTCAATGAAAAATTTCATCCTGTAAAATACATGTTGTAAAGGAACAGATATTTGAGGTGCAGAAAAGACTGCAGAAAGATAGGTGCCTTTTTTTAGTCACTCATTTTGAAAGTGGAGCGTGTCTGATACTTGCACTGTTTTACGTCCATTCATTTCCAACCCAAAATTAAAATTCACTTTAATGTGGAAGTCAGTCTGTCAAGAGGATTTCTCTGGTATATATCCATAAACCCATATGCCAGAGAAGTTATCTCTGACATGGCTTTTCAGCAGCTCACGGGGGTGATCTAGGCAGATGGAAATCCTTTGACTGGAAATCCTTTTGCTGGAAGGACTACCCAGCTTGTAACACTGATGGCAGAGAAGCTGCTGTTGATAGTTGCACTGCTCCTCACAGTCTGGCCAGTGGTGTTGAGAGCAGCTGAGGGAATTGGATTCCCAGGCCCACAGCAGCAGTGCATAGTGCCTCTTTTCTTCATTTTGAGGGAAGAAAAGGAAGAGTTAATTTTAGTCTAACATGCAAAGCTTTTCTTTCTGTGTAGTGTGTGAAGCATAAACTTGGTGGGAGGTCCATGAAACAGAGGCTGACTCTGCTCCATTAGCATTCTGGTCATACTTTAGGACAACATAAGCAGACTTACAGCTTTTAGAAATGTTGTTTTGCTCTCATCTGCCCCACAGCTGAATTCTGTGTAGAGAGGTGGTGTTGTGCCATGCTAAGCCTGGGGTTTTTCAATTTCTTAGCTGTGTGTTTTCTACCAATTATTCTTTCTCCCCCTCCCCACTCTTGAAGCTTTTAGAAATCAATGAGAAAAATTAAAGACAATTAATTCAGTTCAAGATTTACTTCTAACAAGTCATTCCCTAGCCTACGTTCATATTTGCAATTTTCTTTTTCTTTCTTTTTTTTTTTTTTTTTTAAATAAACACTATTGACAGCTTAAAAAAATTGTGGGTTTAGTGTCTGCTCATGAACAAGGTCTTAGGAAACTTCACTGACCTCCCCTTGCTTCCTTTGCAGGGAGGGAAAAAGATTCATGCCTGTTACTTCCACCACCACGAGTTGAAATGGGCTGTGTTGCCTTCAGAGCAGCCAAGCCATCTGCCCAGTTGAGTTCTGGATCTGGCAAAGTCAGGGTCATTAAGCAGGCAAGGGCATGCTTTCAATAAACTCTCACAGTGGAAGACAACACAAATAACCCCTACTGCAGGTTGTCTTAAAATAATGAATTCTCTTCTGTAGTGATGAAACTTTTGTATTTTTCACCTTTTAGTTTCTGAATGCTGCAGGACATATATTGCATTGACGGAATTGATTGATTGACTTAAGAAACTGAAATGCTTTTCTGCTGTTCTGATTAGAAGGCATGGAATAATGTGTATCATACTAACGGTTTATTTTGTTTAATTCTTTCTGCAGGCAACTTGAACTAAGTTCTCAAATTCCTTAGATAGATTTTTTTTTTCTTTCAGGCAAAATTATTCATGCAATTGGGTTTCCACTAGGTAGAAAATAAAATATTCAGAACTGTTTGTTCTTATCCTCTCTAGAACCACAATTCTGTCTCTCAACAAGAAGTTGATTTTGAAACAGGTTACAGGTTTTAATAATTCTCAATGTTCCCTTCAGGTTCCCATTTTCTGTAGAGGGTGTTGTAACTAATTTCATCTCTAGGTTCAAGGCAGAAGTACCTTAAATATGGATCAGAAATGGAACTGGCTGAAAAGGCTGGCTCTGTACTTTCCCAAAGCTTTGGAGTGTTTAGGTCTTGGAACTTGATTTTGGTCAGGCCAGTTCTTTGATATCCTCAGATGAAAGGCAGACTATAAATGTAAAGAGCAAATTCTTTTGCCTTGGTTACACCAGTGTTACCAAATTAGTGCCAGTGTGGTCACATGCTGTAGCAGGGTGGAAAATTTGGCCCACAGTATTTCTTGTGAGTAGCAATAAGGAAAAGAAACCCTATGAAGAGAAGAAACACAAAACTGTAAATGACCAGGCAGCAGGCCTCATGCTAACTTTATTTGCCAAACTGGTGATTTACTCCAACATTAACATTTGATACAACCAAACTGAATTTACTGTATAAAACACTTTACTGCAGCAACCCTGCCCTTTGGCTTTTTTTAAGAGACTGAAGGCACACATGAACTGCTAAAAACCTGAAATTGTTTTGCTATCTGTGTTCAGTATCCCTCCAGATTTATTTACTACATAAAGAGCAAAGAAAACCAGTTCAACATATTGAGAGGATAGAGACGTTTTAGTTATAAAATATCCAAGGGCTTTAGTGTAGACTTACGGGTCTGCACTGCAGATTTCTAATAGCAAACAATAGAAGTGAAAAATAAGAGGGTTTAATGCATTAGTTATGGGTTGGTAATGGACAGATATGTGGTGCTTATTCTCTGGTTGGCATGGCATGGCATCAGCCTTCGGTCGCCACTAAAACAAAAAAGCGGAAAGTCAAACAACAGTCATGTCAAATTAAACCTCTTTTTGTTTAATTTTTCAAAGTGATTCATTTAGCTGGTTGGCAGAGAGTCAAACTGATAGCTAACAATAGTTCATTTATTTAATGTTGCTTTCAGTACCCTGCAGCCACTCGACTGCATCAGAACTTATCTTCTGTAATTCTCTTTGAGCTGTGAAGATAGGCCAGGAAACTGGAGTAGGTCAGGTGTACATGAAGGCACAGGTCACATGGTGAGGCACTTTGTGCTTCGTGAACCATAGAATTGGGAACCGATTTTCAAGAAGAGTTAAAGCTCACTTTTAATCTGAAAAGTGAATAAAACTGATATAACTATGTTCCATGTTTGCTGAGTCTGAATAACCAAAAAATAAAAGAACCCAGTTTATAGAGTAAAAAAAAAGTGTTGTATAAACTGCCAAAGCTGCAAATTGTGAGAGCAAACAATGAAAATGAGATCTTTCCTGACTACATTTTCTCACCAGTTATAAAAATTTGGGTTAGTCTCTTGGTGATTTCCATGTTAATTCTATTTTTTTAATAGGGTTGAAAAACCCTAGGTCTGAGTAGAATGAACAAACAACTCTGCAGTTTTGCACAAATGTGAGTAAATCTAGTAATAAGCACTTTTTAGTAATGGTTCACGGGGATTATAAAGTTAAGTAAAGGTTTTTATGTCAATAAAGTTAGTAGATACAAACCTAATAATCAGAGAGGAAGCAGATCAGTTGAGTAAGAAGATAATATTTACAGTAAGCGTGAGTGTTGATAGAAACGTTTTTTCTGTTCTGTTTAGTAGAATTTTGTGTGACTGTTGAATGGTGTTTGATCAAGGAGCTCTGGCATAGGTTGTTCACCCAATGAAAACAAGTATAGTGTATGACAGTTCTCTGGCATTTTAGAATTGTGTATCATGCAGTATAACTATATACAGAAACACTATAGGGAGTGGGAAAATATGAGCAGCCTCCACATGTAAAACATCTGTTTAAATCACATGCATAATTTTTGTTCATTTGTTTGTTTGTTGTAAAAGCTGGATAATTTTTGATCTTCAGTTTCAGTTTTTACATTTTCCATCTATACTTCTCCATATATTCATGCTCACACAAGGCGATCTATGAAAAAAGAGAACATTTTTATACATAAGAACCATGGATTGTATATTAAATATAATATCCAATCTGTTATCCAGCTCTGTGGGGATTATCTATGCTTGCAAGGGACAAGTTTTCTCAAAAGCCAAGTAATTTTTTCAGTGCTGTTCCTTTAAGTATGTTCTGTCTATGCCAAAAGTTCTTGTGCCTATGGTTCATGTCTAGTTTTTTGTTGGTCTTTTACCACAGAAGGTTATTTTAGAATTATTTTTCAAATGCTGTTTTTCTCAAAAAAGCAAAGTTACCTGTTACTCAACTTATATTTATGAAAAGAAATTGTTTTTATAGAATAAAGACTTTTTTTTCATAAAACGTGTGTATGGCTGTTGCTAGGTAGAAGGATTCTAGCCAAAAAAGACTAGAGAAAGAGCACTGGTCCATCATTCCTGATTCTCTGGGGCTATCTTTATGTGATCCTTGTGTTAAAACCTGTAATTTTTTCTCTCTGGATTGCATTTGAAATATAATTTTTATTATTCCTTACTGTTACTGTTTCTTTAATGTGTTGAAGAAGGTTTGTGTTCTCTGACATCCTGGTGAGCCAAGCCAATGAGAATTTTTGGTGAGTATGCGTCTTCAGTCAGTCAAATCAAGAATGCATTCTTATCAAAAGGAATTCTTCAGCCTAACATGGTAAAGAAACAATCTGTTTTCAAGAAAAATGTGTATTATAGAAACAATAAAATGTCCATTAAACATGCAACGTCCTTATACTTTGTATTTTCTCGTGGTTTTTAGAGTGATGTGAAATATAATGGAGAAAACCAAATTCTAAATGTGTTTTGCTTACCACACTATGGTAAATATATCATGAGCACTTTACTCTGGTGAGAGTGCTGGAAAGGCTACTGGTATTGAGAACATCTATTATGATGAGGATCAAAAACCAGTCTGCTATAATAAAGGCTCGCACTGCTAAGGACTTTAAAATAGGAAAACACTTGAGAAATGTAAAATCAATACAGCATTGGTTAGGGCTAATATAAAGGCAAGATAAGAAGCAAAACAAGCATAATTTTATTGTTATTTATTACCAGTGTTGATGACATTCCACCAGCAGTGATATACATGTTATATAGATGAGTGTATAAATAATATTTTCTCCCAAAATTTAAAACTAAATGACTATGCACAGAAAAAGCAAAACCACAGGAAGGGTGGTGCCAGGATTGTTCATGCCAATGCAAAAATGTCCTACTATGTGTGGTGCTGGTGGTGTTGGCATGGGATTTACAGGACATTTTATACTGTTGAAATGTATATTTTGAAAATATAACCCAGAGGGTAAAATCCAGTCACGAAATTGAGTTTTGCCTTTGACATCAAAAGGGCCATAGTTTCACTCAGGTAGGTACTTTTGTCAAAGTATGAGAAAACATATGCCTGGAGAGAGTATTAGTCAATAACTGAGAGGTAACTAATAAAATTTTATAGTTATTTTTCTTGGAAGTCCTTTTAGTTCTGGGAATAAACAGGAGTCAATATCAAGGCTATGCTTAAAGATCACAGCCTAAAATATGTGTTTTACCTTCCATAGTCAAAAAGTGTAGAAAGTTTGGTCAGCTTTTGTGCTGGAATCACTTCACTCAAATGAAAGGCAGAGAGATCACATGAGGAGATAATAATAAGAGACATGAATTTTAGTCCAAAACTTACGAGTTTTGTGTTCCACAGACTTCACACATAAGCATGCAAAGGTGGCAAAACGGAGTAATTGCTAAAAGGAGACAGCTTCTAGACTAGATTATGGCTTGTGTTGTTTATTCAGTGCAATGTGATACTTCCTGGACACTGCTGGGGTCAAAACATTTAGAAAATGGAATATAAGTCAACCATCTCCCCAGCAGCCTGAGGGGTTTTTTTTTCATATTTCGCACAGTTTTAAATAAAAATGCAAGGAATTCTGCTTTTTCCCACTCTTACTTGCAAAAAAATATCATTTCTTACTCAAATAATCTGGTTCATTACTTACACTGGAGAAATAGTTGGAGCAGACTGCATTTAAGGAAGACATTATGGAAAAAAAATTCAGACAATTGGAAATTTAGTTAGAAGGATGCAGAGATTCAGACCTGTAAATGGATTTAGGATTTTGAAAGACCAGAGTTTGGTGAGTTGTGGGTACAGAACACACCTTTGGTTAATAGCCAGAGCTCTACAAGTGACCACCTGTCAGCTGAGGCACAGAAAATATCTGTAAACACACCTCAGTCATGAAAAAACTCATTAGCTCAAACGTCACTGAAACTAATCAGCTGCCTTGCATTTAACCACCAGATGGGCATAGATGACCACAGAGAAGCAGCTAGCAAACGATAGGTTAACAAGATAATTACTCTGCAGCAGTTTTTCACTATGTTGATGCACTAAACACAAAGAGATATCCAGGGATGAAGACAAAAGCTAAAGATGTAAAATAATTAGCTGAATGGTAAAGGGGTTAAAGAAACCGTAGCTATTGACACAAAATGAAAGAGTAATTTGTTCTGCTTTTCAATAATTTGACTATTACTAGCTACAGGAGAAAAATGAAGTATAAATGGGAATGAAGTAATGGAAATAACTACAACAGAAGTAAAAACAAAATTACAGGTGATTTTGCCAGAAGGGTAAACAAAATGTCCTATTTGAGAATTTGCATGAAAATACAGATCTAGTAGCACCTATTTTAAATCAAGCTTACTAAATTAGTGATAGTACTAGATCCAATGACAAGTGCTTTGCCTGTGTTTGTATAAGAAGAGGAAACTGCTGTGTGCCTCTGCAGACTTATGAGTGGCTCAGTAATATATTCAGTTTTAAAACAGGTTGTGAAGGGAAAGACCATTAAAGCTACAGGTAGAAGGGAAATGGAATACTGGTTTACCAAAGCAGGGTACACCAAACTAACTCGATCTCTTCTCTTCCTCTTCTCTTCCTCTTCTCTTCCTCTTCTCTTCCTCTTCTCTTCCTCTTCTCTTCCTCTTCTCTTCCTCTTCTCTTCCTCTTCTCTTCCTCTTCTCTTCCTCTTCTCTTCCTCTTCTCTTC